>CM061349.1:224669335-225869335 GCA_030867105.1 Liasis olivaceus
CTCACTTTCATAGCTAAATAAACTACTATCCTTTGTTGCCATATATACCGTATGGACAATGAGCATTTTCACTGTAATATTTAAATGCAGGTATTTATCCTCAGCTTTTCTATTTAGCAAATACCTCTAGCCACCTAGTCACCATTTAAATATGTAATGGCAATGTACTTCTGATGACAAATATTTTTGTGTAACTACAGAACTGGAATTAGCTGGAGGCACAATGTATGTCACATGATGAGGCCCACTGTATGTCAATGAATGACTTTTCATTGGCTCAATTTGAATTAGATTCTAATAAGGCATGCCGTTGCCATCAATGAAAAAACTGGATAACAAGTCATTTTGTCTCCAGGGACAGGTGCAGTATGTGATAGGATCCAATCCCATTCTAATCACTAGTCCCCCATTTCTTGTCTCTGTCATCGCTTAGGACTTAATCTCCTCATTTCTTCCCAAACAGCATCATTTTTTGCAAGTTAGCCTAATACAAGGAGTCATTGTTTATTAGGATTTATGTTAATGCATCACACTACATATGAAAGCCTTAAAATGGTAAACTAGAATATTTATTGTAGAAAAATATATCCATTTGCAGATCAGGCTCTTGTTCTAATTAAATCAGAGGAGAAATAGACTCTCAAACTACAGGAGAGGAGGAAAAACTCCTCATACATTCCATTAATACTGCCAGGCAGTCAAATTAATAAGGCAGTTTTTGACATAGTAACACCAGCACCTTGTTCTATTTACACTGCTCAATACAATGGAATAATATAACTGGGGAGGGAAAAGATATCTAGGCCATTTAGAGAGCTACAATATTGCAGATCACTTATTCACACAGGAATACAAAGGCTAAAACACAGATGATTAATACTTAACACGTTTGTAATATAGTCTTTGGCTCAACATGCAAAGCAATGTTCCTAAAGTAGGAACCTGTGGCACTGAGGAAAATCAGTCCCTGAGGAGTTCAAGAGATGTTCTGTAGACCGTGCCCAATAACTGAAAGCATCTGACGATCATGCAATTGAATGGCCAGCTGCAGACTGTCACTGGATGATTTCTACCGGTGTTCACAGAATGATTAGCCCCAAAGCACAGCAATAAGAGGCTGTCTCAAGAGATGCAAGTTCTTTCAAGTCATAATTAATTGATCCAGAGAGATCCTTAATTGATAGGTTAAAATGCCCAGTACCAACTATAATAATACAAAGAAAGGAAAGTTCCATGATGACAGCAGAGTTCCTGTAGACCGCAATCTTTCCAAAGACTGTGCCAGAAAGAAATGTACTTGGTAGGTGATCATATTTGCTCTGTTTAAAAAGTAAAAATGAAACAGAGAATCAAATGTATTCTCTGCACATCTGTATCACCCTATTTCAGTCTATTGTGTACGAGTATGTATGAGTATGAAAACAGCATTGTAAGGTAACATGTCAGTAACACAGAGATATTAAATTTCCTGTCTGGATTCTCATCTTATCATGTTTGATTTTATTTACCAGGTAAAATAAACTTTTTTCTCAATGGATGAAAATGATTTTATAAACTTCTGGTTTCAGGCAAATTTTATGTATGCTTGGATAACTCAGGCAAAGAATTATTGTCTAATCTTTGGAGCCGTGTTGCATTGGATTCATGCCCAAATGATCAAAATATATGCACAGTTTCATGGCACGTCCATCAATCAATGTCAATATTCTCCTAGCCTCCTGTTTTTTGACTGGCATCTAGATGTATGCTATCTATTCAGTGTTAATCAATAATGAATGTCCTGTATCTCCTAAAATGAAATATAAATAAATATTCAAGTATATAGCTGCAAAAATCTAACATTAAAACCAAGATGTACATTTTCTTTTATGCAATATAGTGTGTGGTAAAAGAAATATTAAGGGGGACGCGGTGGTGCAGCAGCTTAATGACACTGAAAGTTGCTGGCCAGAAATGGTCGACATTTCAGCGGTTCGAGCCCAGCTCCACGCAGCAAAGCGAGCTCCTGCTTCCTCCCCAGCTCCTGCCAACCCAGCAGCTCGAAAACTTACATGAGTAGATAAATGGGTACTCTCACCCTGGTGGGAGGAAAAATGCTGGCAGCGCTTACACGGGAGACAGGACCAAGTTGCCGGTAATGCAGAAGCCACGCATGCCCAAAAAAAGGCGCGAAGCAACGGAAACCCCGCCTCCTGCACTCGCCAGCTGGGCTCTGCTCTAGGAAGGAGGCTCTGGCAAACCACTTCCGAAACACCTTGCCTTGAAAACTGCAGAGACTCATCCAGGCAGTCGCCGCAGAATTGGTAACGATTGAGGGCGGATTAAAAAAAAAAAGAAATATTATAGGGAAAGAAAATTGAATGCTACTGCTGAATCTATATGTTAGGTGTATATCAATTGTTTCTAGTTCTCCAATACAGGAATAAACTCTTGCTGTTGAAAGCATCTGACATAAAAATTTAGATTCCAAATTCCAAGATAACCATGACTCCTACCCTATGCATAGCTATACTGCCTCAGTCACTTTAAACAACCTACATATGTAACTCAGGACAAAACTCTGTATTACATACTCTTTAAAAAAAGTTACCAGTACTTTTATTTTGAAGGAAAAAGGCTGCATACATAAAACAATCCAGTGGTATTGTTATTCATCCTCCTGGAATATTGGTATGTTTTATAAATAAACACATAGGGGAGAAAGCTGTTAATACCAATTATTTAAAGATATGATGGGTCTTTTTTAAATGTGCAATTTCTTAAACAAAAAACAATATATGAAATATATAGTCTTAGGGAGAAATGTTCTTTCCAGTATAACATTGATATAGTTCAAAACTCAACTACTACAAAAATTATATCATTAGCCGATATAAAAACTGAATAATAACAATATGAAAAGTGCATAATCTAAATTCCTAGAAATTCTTAAACTTGACAAATATATCTATTTTGCCTCCCACTGCCAAATATTCAATGAGATTCCAATGTTCTTTCCAAAGAATACTTGCCAATGTTTCTAAAATGAAGACAATAATTCAAATCTTAAGATATCTCTCCTAACAAATCATGTGAAGTAGTCAATATTAGAATAAATCCCTAATGTCATTCTTAACTGAGATTGGTGTACTGTCCATGTGAATCTATTTTTATTTTCTGTTTTTTTATATATCTTCCATTTCAAGTTTTGAATGAACGTCTCTAGCATGAAAACTGAATATACATTTGTTTTGTGTTTATATTCACTGATTGGCCATAAAGGCAGCATTAGTGGACCCAAAGTATATCACCCCCAAGAGTAAGAGAAGAGCAAATATTATGCATAAAGAGTATGGCAATGAAATATTTCATCTACAACAGTTGATATTTGATATTTCACTCAAGAATTTAGACTTATTAGACCTTCAGGCAACAAACTTACAGATGGAATATAATTATACATCCCATCTGACAATGGAATTCTAAATTTGTTTCACTCTACAGGCCCATATTTTTGAACATGCTTGCATTAAAAAATGAAGCAGAACAAGATACTAAAAGCAAACAGAGGACAGCTTCTAGAATTCTTTCTAACATTGACATAACAGAGACTAATCAAGGAGTCAGCAACATCCTCAGCTCAATTGCCTCTACCAACAGAGGGATATACTGGAGAAATTTTTCTGCATTTTATTCTGTGCAACCTGATTTGGCCTGTTCTCAAACTCCATCTTCTGCCAGCTTCTCCCCACCCCCCACATTAAATTAGTCAGGTTCTGTGCTCCAACCCGTTGAGAGCATCATATGGGCTGCAGGGTCACATTTGACAATCTAGAAACTGAACACTCATTTACCCTAGGGCAAATTAGTGAGTGCTTTCTACCATCCTTACGAGCGTCCCTTGATGTGCTATATTACTTCAGTTTATCTGCCCTGTTTTATTTTCTAAGCAATTCATATGGGGCAAATTTTTCTAAAGTCTATGAGGGTTCCAGAGATATTGTTGATCATATTTAAGGCCTGCTGTTTTGCAGTATATCATCATCATCATCATCTGATGCAGAGGCATGGTGGAACCTAGGGAAGGTACCACACTACAGGCTCAGGCCCAAGCCTATTATCTGTAACTCAAATGAGGGCATGGAGCATTCTATTCGTTTTAATGACAAACAATTAGATTACATGTAGTGGTAGCTTTCAGGAGACCAAAATACTGGCAACCTGTACTTGTTACAGTAAATAGGGCTGCGTGCAAAATTCATTTAGTTCACTTCTTACTATGAAATGACCTAATTTGTACTTTCCAAACTGATTTGGAATATTTCTCTGAATTTTGTGAAGTTCCTTCATTTAAAAAGAAAAAAGTAGGGAAAGGCATGAAAAAGCATGAGAATAATTTGTATACAAAATTTTCATCTACACTTGTTCATTTGACTTCATATAATCTAGTTTTTCAGTGGTAAGTTTTTTTCACCATCTTTTTGCATCAGTTCAAAACAGACAGTTCAGAAACATAGTGAAAGAACTTAGCACTGAAAAATTGAAATATTATATGAAGGCAAATAGGCTAATTATTCATTCTTACCAGAAGTTCCTTAATGACAAAAATTTCCTCTCCACATAATACAGATGACATTTTGCTAGTACTCATATTCTTAGATCCTTGTTAGTCACTTCCTGGGTATACCAGCTGCAACCTATGACCCAGGCCTTTCACTGTTTCTACCAAATTTCTCTGGAAAGGTAAAATATACTCCTTTTAAACACATGTTATCTATGATAGCTAAGTGTCCTGTCAAATAGGGTTTATTTTACTGTAACAACAAATCTAGCAAAAACACAACTTTAACTATGGCAAAAATTAACAAATATTTTCTAAATTCATAAAAAATAAATACCTTACCATCTCTTTGAGGATCAGGGGAAAAAAAAATTTCACAAAGGAATACAGTTGAACTGGAGGACATTTTGACTATTTTATTCTTTGAAAGTAATGAAAAATTGAGTATCACAACTGTTGATATACTCTGTAACAGATGGCTTCTTCAAATTCCTTGAAATTGGATATTCTATGTTTTAGTTTCATTTTTCTAATCCCAGTTTATTTAGTCCAGTTAATATTATATTCAAAATGTGTGGGTTGGATATTCACTTTCCTACATAGTATTGGAGAAGACTCTAAGTGATTTGCTAAAGACTTTATGATGCAGCAAGAAATATGGATTTGAAAAATAATAAACAAAATGCCAAAATAGTTGGCATTTTGGCTAACTAGGAAAAAGAGTGAACCAATGAAAATTATTCATAAATGGTAAAAAAGGTAAAGCAGGTAAATGAATTTGTATAAACTGATAGAATATTTACTAAAGACAGAAAAATGAATTTTAAGACTTAAAAATATTGGCAGAAGGGTAGTGGATAATGAGGTCTGTTGCAGCAAACTTCTAGAAAAAGTGAATAGGGCTGTAAAAATGGTTGTCCATTTTATTAAATGGAAGTGAGAACTGGGTATGTCAGGAGAGACAGAAGTTAAAGGCAGTGGGATGGGGTACTTGAGAAGTGTGTAAAATAAAAATAACAAGTTCTGCCAGCTTGTGTGGAGCAAGAAGAGCTTTAATCAATCCTGGGGGTGGCTGGCACCCTGATGATGCTCTCTGAGCCTAAAAATTTCTAGCTACCATCACTTCTCGGAAGATATTTATCATTTATTTAGGACTAATTTTTATATTGTATTTTTAATTAATAATTATCTTTTCTGTAAACCATCCAGAGTTGTTTTCTAACAAGATGGGTGGTGACAAATTTGATAGATAGATAGATAGATAGATAGATAGATAGATAGATAGATAGATGAAAGTTCAGAATGAATGGAAGCCAAATGAATGTGAATTGAATACAAAAGTAAGTAATCAGTATGAATGAATTATTTTTGGTAGTTTGGTCATAAGATAATGAATAAAGATCAAATCTCTAAGCAAAAATGTGAAATAAAAAAAAAGAATGGGGCAGAACAAGCTGGTCATGGGTGAATGGAGTTGTTGAGATCTCCAAAAAAGGAGAAGTGAGCAGTTTAAAGAAGAAATTTCAATGTATAAAATAGTTTATGGATATAGTGGAGGCTAGGATGGTTTACAAGGATAAAAGGAATATGGAAGTATGATTGATGGTACTACAGGTAGTCCTTGTTTAGCAACTACTTCCTTTAGTGACCATTCACTGTTATGATGGTGATAAAAAAGTAACTTTATGACCAATCCTCACATTTACGACCTTCACAGGTCTGTAAAGCAAAGGAAAGCTGAAGTAAGATCATAAGCGCAGTCATAGTTTTACTTAGTGACCGCTTCACTTAACTGAGTTGCCAGTTCCAAATGTGGTCATTAAATGAGGACTACATGTAAACTAGATCTATGTTTCCTTTTCTTATCTCATCCCTTTAATTTCTTTATGCCTTTTTATTGCTTTGCTCAACATCTGCTTATCCAGAAAAAAAAACAGCCTAATGGGTATGTATGTAAGTATACTGTAATAGGCTTTACCTGGATTCTTCATCTTTGTAAGGATGGTGCAGCTGCTTACTGTTTAGTCTTTAGAGTTAAGATTGCCGATGTTGGCTGTGTATGGATAAGTTTTCCAAGAAATATGTATCTTATTGTCTCCTTCCCAAATTCTTTTCTACCAAGCATATCTCACGTTGTTTTCCACAATATGTTGATAGTAATGGCTGTTGACTGTCATGGCAGAAGTGTATCTGTATCTTTCACTGGAGCATTCTGCAGCTGTTTTGTGTCTCCTATTTATTGTGAGAAGAGAGGCTGTCCTGAAAGGCTTTCCCCTCACAATAAAAGTTGAAGCTCCCTATAACACTCCCAAATGCCTCCTTCATCTTTTACAAGCATTTATGAAGGCTTTACAACTATTCATATTCTCCTGGAAAACTTGGAAATATTGACAAATTTCTGAAAAGCCAGTACAGTCATTGGGAAGGTAAGACCCTTACAGAAATTCCACTTTATGTCTTGCAGCACATGAATATGAAACAGATTAATTCATAACCTTTCAGATTTAATACCTATACCTCCACATTCAATGAACATCTTATTGCTTTTAATCAGCTACACTACCATTTTAGTTCAGGGGTTGCACAACAGAGGCAAAACAGTAAGATCATATATTTTTAATGTTAAAAGTAAGAGAGCAATAACTGATTTTTTTTAATCATATTCTTAAGTGGCAATAAATATAAAAGTAGCTTCAGCAGCAGGCAACTATCAATGAAAGCACTAATTCCATGGTTTTTTCAGATAAAGGTGACTGTGTAAGAATTTCTGCATTCATCAATAAAAATATATTGACAGTTAAGTGAATGCATGAGTTTAGTGAAGTGAATGAATGGGCACTGGCATGTTTTGCCCAATTGTGCAAATATGTCACCAAAAAAAATGTATTATCCACTCCATTTTATGCACAGAAAACACAGATGACTGTTCTATAAGTTTGGGGTTTTATCAAGTTTTATTTTATTTTGTTTCTTCATTGTAAAGTATAAAGTGTCTCATGAATGCAATGAGTAATAAATCTAATACATTATTAAAAATGCAATTTCAAAATGTGTATTTCCTATCACTTTTATATATTTCTGCATTCAAGTCAGTCTTGACTCCTGGAAACAGCCTAGACAAGTCCAGACAATTTTCTTGTCAATATTTTCAGAAGTGGTTTGTCACTGCTTTCTTCCTAGGGCTGGGAGGGAGTGATCAGCCCAAGATCACCCAATTCATGGTCTCCTGGTTTCTTTAATCAACACACCAGACTGGCTTTCGATCACTTATTTTAATGGATCATAATCCCCAACCACACACACACACAATATGTTCTTTGATTGGAAAGTGCACATATCTACCTTTATAGTGAACCACTTTAAAAATATTTTTATTATTTTATTATTTTCTATAAAAATAATGGCCATAATAATATAGATATGAGGATTTCTTTGTAACATATTACAAAAATGAATATAAATATTATAATATTTATGTCACAATTTATATTAGAAGAAAAACTCTTGAACAGATGCACTGATTGACCCTTTTAGTGGTTTATTTCTGGAAACAAGAGGGTTTTGACAAGCTGCATTGCCATTATGATCTTGGAACTCTAAAGAATTACTGAATCTAATGTACAGCTGACTAAACAGGAAGATAAGTAATAATAAAACAGGGAGAGGAAAAAGGAGGATGGTTAATATTCATTTACTATCTGAATAAGAAGTGACATAGCTTATTTAAAGACAGTATTATTATAGTAAAAGCACTTCAGAAAGACAAATTATATGCCATTTATATGTACAAGCAATTTCTTTATGTAGATCATTTTATCTCAGGTTGCTAGTTCTAGCACCTGCGTAAAGACCAAATATCCAAGTCTGTAAAACTAGTCCCTTAACTATGCATCTTTTTTTTGGAGGTATCCCAAAATCAAATGTTATATACACGGCCAATGCTGCAATCTGCATAGTCCAACTGTGGACATTTATCCTGTCTTATCATCATGCTTCAGCATATACATTTTTTCTCCTGTTGTGCATTAAAGAACAGAAGCATATTTCCAGTTGGACTGCCCAACTCATATTGTACATCTTACATATGGGAAGCACAACTACTCCACTACCATAAGAACTATCAGGCTGATTGCTAAAATTCTATAGGAATAAAATTTTGTATTAACTAAAGTATAGCTACCTTCAAATACCTGAAGAGCTCTCACATACAAAAGCGGGCAGAATTGTTCAGAGATCTTCATACAGGACAAGAAACAACGGGCTTAAATTAAGAAGTAAATTTCATATAGATGTCAGCAGAAATGCCCTAATAGTAACAGCTCTTCAACAGTAAAACAGACTACTTCAGGATATGGTGGAAAGTCACTACTTCCCAGTTTAATGTACCTTGTATTTTTATTGCTGTGGGGAAAAAAATGGAAGACGGAATACAGGTAGTCCTCATTTAGCAACTGCCTTGTTTAGTGACCATTAAGATGGTGATGAAAAAGTAACTTTACAACCAATCCTCGCATTTACGGCTTTCGTACCTTTGCTTCTATAAAGCAAAGGAAAGCTGAAGTAAGATCACTTCGCTTAATGATTGAGTTGCTGGTCCCAATTGTGGTCGCTAAATGAGGACTACCTATACATATACCATGTTGACCTTCTGGAGGAAAAGTAAGATATAAATCTAAAAATAAACAGAGATATAACTCCTGTAACTCTCTTAAAAATGTTTTGGATGATTAGTTTATGAGATCATGAAGCATCAGTTTTGTTTGTATTGGCTGAATACACAACACTTGCCAAATTAATTTCATGCACATTTCATGCACACCGGGGAAAAAAAAAACCTTAATACATGCAATATTTTACACCTGTGTATGAGCAACTGGATATTATTTTCATTTTTAAATAGCTGAGAAAATATGGCCTATAGAATTTTTAAAAGTTTTTCACCCACACAACAAAAACCTCATTAATTTTAACTTTATAATTTCTATCTGAGGAACTATATATTATATCATATACTACAATGAGAATTCTGCTAGTGAGAAAGTAATCTTAGGGTATTCCTCCAAATTTCAATTTATCTGAAAATTACATTTGCAGAAATACTTTCTAAAAACACTATTATGAATTATCAATAATAATAGAAATATGTTTAATGTTAATGTACTTATTAAATCTAAATAATAAAGAATGCTTAATCTATTCAGATTAGGAATGTTCCTTCTATTTTTAATGTTACCATTATTCTTTTCCCACCCTTTCATTAAAACAGAAAGAATTTTTTATATGTATGTATAAATGAATGCATATATGTATGTATGTAGTGACTGGGCAAAAGTCAAAGAAATTGGGTGGAGGGAGCTGGCATGTCTTATTAGACAGATGCAATGCTAAACAGCAAGATCCATTTTGCATTTGAAAATAAATTTCTGAGATATTTTCCATCCACAACTATCCCCATGTATAGTTTACACATATTTGGCCATACAAAGTGTTAAACCCTAACTTAGCTAATGTGAAGCAAAAGGCAAAACACTATACAATTAATATAATGGAATGTATGTCAGAAGTTGTGTTTTGATGGGGGAAAAAAAATCAGTAATCATCTTTCTTTTTTCTGCATATTTACTCCTCTCAATACGTTCAGTGAATATTTTCAGTGAATGTGGAATTTAAGTTGTATCTCACAATGTTTTATACGCAAAATGCTTAAATCTGAGTAAATGCTATGATGTATAAGCTAATACTCTCTGAATCTACATATTGCAATACACTGTACACAAGAATGGTTTATATTTAACGTCAGCATAATATAGCACTCTAAAAAAATATACCATGCCAATATTAACATCTGTTGATTTGATTGTAGCAACATACAAAATCCTGGTGATGGTATACAAATTTTGCATCAGAGCTACCTAAATACAAAAATATATACTTAATTTTTATCCCTACTATTTATTAGTACTCCAGACTTGCGCTTGGTTGCTGGAGGCTTATATAGACAGAGGTTGGAATCATGTAATTTCAGTTGCTACTTCTGAGTTCAGAATCATGTTTCCTTCAGAAGCATGACAATTGATAGTGCTTTAAGCCTTTAACAAAGCTTTTCAAATAAACTTTGAAAATATGTGTTTTAACCAGGATTTTTTTATAGTTTGGTATTATTCATACATTTTAGAAACCACCTTGAGACATTTGTTAATTTGCAATTTATAAATATTTGAACAGTGTATTTCAAAACTAATTATCTGGACAGTAATCCTAAACACACACACACACACACACACATATATTCTACTGAAATGTACTTGAGTTTAGACCTCATTTTACTTAATTGGCCAATTCATAAAAGGAAATTACAAAGAAAAGGTTTTCTTTTGTTATCCATCTAGGATCAGGGACAATATTACATTTTGCAGCATCAAAAGTCAGGTATTTACTTTTTTTCAGGAGAAGGAGGGGGCTAAATTCAGGCTCTTTAGTCCCTCCCCCCCGGAATAGATTATTAACTTTGCAAATTCAAAAAACTCTGCCTTGAAATATATGTATATCAGGGCAAATGGATAAGGAAATAAAAATGTCAGAATCTGAACTACGGTGCAAACATTCATTTTTATATGATCCATGAACATTTTATATTGTAGTGAAAATAATGTACATAAAATGCAAACCTTACATATAATTTAAAGGCTAAAAAAAGCTTAAAAAATCACACAACAATCTGATTTTTGTTTGTTCTACAAAATCTGACAAAAACAAAATATTCAACTGAATTAATAGTAGGGTTAGGTTTATAGCAAATTTGATCCCATGAATGTATTGAACTACCAGTTTGACCATTAATGCTATAATCGTATAGTATACATAAGTTACCACCTGTTTGACCATTAAAGCTATCACTGAGAAAATCAGAGGTGAGGGATTATTGAAAAATATGTCCCTCAAACATTAGTCAGCTTACATTTTTAATATGGGTAGCACTTACTAACCGCATATTTCTCACAACAAATTGCTACAATGTAAGATAAAGCTTTATTTGGAAACTTTTACCAAGATCACTTTTTGAAAGAACACAAATGTTAGAACCCCTTCCTCCCCTCAGCCCTCTGAAATTAAAATCTGGATCACTTCCAACATAGTATATTCTTTTAGCAGTTCTCTGGCAGCAAGCCGGCATGAGAAGTGTTCTTGCAAAATGAACACAGAGAGACACTCAACTGCAAGTTATCATTTAATGCTTCAGTTGACATCACTGAAGTTTAAAATTAAGAAACCTATTTAATAAACAATTTACTTGAATTCTAATTATAACAGTTGTATCTCCATAAATCTTTAGTTTTAACTTTTAATTCTAACAAGTTTTTTCTAAACAATAACATTTAAAATGTTATTATACATTATTCTGATCGCTGCAAAGTCAGTTTTAAAAAACATCAAAGACTGGGTGTGAAAAAGAACTTTCATGATGAAATCTGAGGTACACAAAGTATTATTTTGTCAGTATTTTAAGCAGAATCAAGATATAGACACTGAACTAATTTACGTGGGTAGTTTTTCAATACTTGAAATATCCTTTGTAATATATAGCTCTCACCCACTGCTAACAGATTTGTTTGGGCCTGGAAAGTAAGAATGAAGAAAACCAGCAGTACTATAGGTAGGCCTTGTTTAGCAACTGTTCACAGTTACAACGGTGATGAAAAAGTAACTTTATGACAAATCCTCACATTTACCACCTTTGCAGGTCTGTAGAGCAAAGGAAAGCTGAAGTAAGATCATAAGCACAGTCACAGTTTCACTTAGCAACCACTTCACTTAACAAGTTGAGTTGTTGATCCCAATTGTGATCCCTAAACAAGGAATATATGTATGCCACATGATATACATTCATGACAGATATCTTCATTCAAAATGCACTACTTGCCCCCCCCATCACCAGCAGGACCAATGGTAAATAGCTAATGAAACATCTATCCTTCACTGTCGATAACCATAACCCTACATCAGAGGTTCAAAAGCTAAGGCCCCAAAAGCCTTAGGTGCAGCCTTCTGTCACTTTGTTCTTATCAAACTGATGTTTTAACGTGATAAAAAGAGAAAATTATACATGGCAGGAGTAATCAAACCAACCATTATATATTCAATTTTGTCTTGTATATCTTGGAAAGTGGCCCCTAGCCCACCTAAAACTGAGTGTTTACCCTAGCCAAAAAAAGGTTATGCATCTGTGCTCCTTGCCCATGCCAAAATCAGCATCATGTCAGTACTGTACAAGGAGTATCTATATACAATTTGCAAAAGACCATGTGATATATCTAACTTCTGAAAATGGTCTTTCAGATCAAATTCTATCTCCTTCTTCCAAACAAAGGGAAGGATCCAATAATTTGGTTCCACTGAAAGAAGCAATTTTGCAGATGAAAAATTATATCCTTCCCTATACCTTGCAATTTCTAAGTCTGTTCAAAATCTGCTCTGGAAGGTATCTAACCTTTTGAAGCATATCGAGGCCTGTAAGGGGAAAGAGGAGGAACTCCTGGGTTCTGTCCCAAGATTTCAGATACAAATGTTCAAAGAAACTATTCATAGTGCTCTTTTTCCTTTCTTTTTATTTATTCCACATATCCTTAGCTTTCCTATCAATACTACATCCTGAACTGCTTCTCAGTGTGTTAATCAGAAGCGCATTATATTTTTAAAAGTTTCTGCATACTTTCCTATAAATTAGCTACTGAATATACCGCAAGTAATCTTTGGATTGTTAATGATATCTTCTGTGCTAGATATAGTTTTCTCAAGTGTATTTTAAAGAACCATTAAGTACTGAATGGCTTTTTTGGCCTATTTCTTATGAAATACCATTATGTGACTGCATGTAGCAATATATGCAATAGCATTAGGAAAGTAAACTACTGTTTAGTTTGACAGTTACTTTAATAGCTTTTCTAAATGCAACATCCAATTGTTGTCTTCCATTCCCGAACAAAATTTATTTCTCTAGTGTGAGACATTCAAATTTCTGGCTTCTCTGAATTAAGACAGACAGCACTTCCATTAAAAAGGCATTTGTTAAAAACAGTAAAAGAGTAACTGTGTAAATATGTGTTCTACTTACGTTCACATGTGTCTCCTTTTTGCTGAAAACCAGCTTTGCAGATACACTTCCCAATTGGTACTAACCACTCTCCCTCTGCACTACAGTGCATTCGAGGAGAGTTTTCAGCTTCTTCTTCCGCACTGCTGACACAGGTTCCTCGGACCTCAACTAAGGATGAGAACTCTGACCCAGTTACTGTGTCTGGAAAAATCGCTAAGTTCTCAATAATGGACCAGCACTTCTTATAGTATACTTTGACAGAAACCAGAGCAATGCAGGCCCCTACGTCCTGAAATGCAAGGTAGAATCCTTTCTTGGACAGAGGTCCAATCTCTCTCACTTCTGTATTAAGTTTCATTTTTCTCTCCCCAAGGTCACCTTGGGTAAAGCTCTCATCAGCTGCAATAGTATCTATTTTTACATACTGGTTTTCTCTGATAGTCCTTCCAGTGTCATAGTCTGTTTCATAATAATGCAAGTTGAACGTTTCTTTACATGTCCCCAGGACTCCAGGAAGGCTATTACAATCCCTCAGAGTGAATTTTAGTTCTACAAAAATCCTTTGTGCGTTGCCTTTTGTGATCCAGTTAGTCCGCAGCCAATTGTTTTGGTTGGGTTCCATGACTTGGCATACCTGGTATGTTCGTATAGGCGTGTAATTTTCATCCAGTCCACTAATTTCTTCCCACTGGAACATAAAGGCATAGTTATCCATACTGAGACATACTTTTCTAATAAAGAAAACCTGAAGTATAAATATAGTACAAGATCGATTATGTGCCATCAAGTTGTTTTCGACTCCTAGTGACCAGAGCATATGTTTTAACAACTTACATTGTTTAGCATGAAATGAGAGACTTTTTAAACTGAGGGGAATGATATAATCCAATGCCTAATATAAATTAATAGGCAGAGAGCAGATGTAACAGCGGCAAAGATTAAACATCCCTAATTTGAAGTGTTATTTCTGGTGTGAATAACCAATATGGTGATAACAATTTCGGTCTACCCTACAAAATGACTGTCAATAAAGAAAAAATGTCAATCATATTAAACTGCTTTATTAATATTAAAAGCATGAAATTAGTGTACTGCATTTATAGTCAATACAGTCAGTGTGGAAGAACCCCCAAAATATCGCATCACTAACTCTCTAAACTATGGGTTGCATTCTAATAATTACAGTGAGGTAAACTGTTATTGCTCCATAGGAACAGATCCAAAATAACTGGTTTAACACAGGCAAAATTCCTTTATTTTCCATCTGTTTCTTAGACAATGTGAGAAGGGTTGCTTTAAAAACTCTGTTAAGTACACAAATGTATTCCAACTATTGTTCCCAATTATAGTATCTGAATTATATTTGGTAAGGACCAAAATCATACCTATTTGGTACAGAGAAAATCACATCAAATTCTATTGGACAGCTCCAAAAACAATAGGATTCCCAAGTTGAGGGTATGGTGTGGTATACTTCATGCAATCTTTGACCTATGTGTGTAATATATACAGACATTCCTCTACTTACGAACAGGTTACGTTCCAAGAGGCTGTTCATTAGTCCATTTTTTTCATAAGTCCAACCAAATATACAAAACATGCCTCTTAATGTGTGACAGTGCTGCCAAGCGTATGTATGTGGACGTGCCATAAACTAACCCTTTCCCACATTGTTCCCGCCTTCCGGAACCTTCTAGGTTGAGGTTGTGAACAGGTTTGTTTGTATCGGCGAAAATTTGTAACACAAAAATTCATAAGTAGAGGACTGTCTGTACATAAAATTCTATAAATTAATGAGTTTTCCATTGCATCAAGTCAACAGAAATTTGGGATACATGGAAATAATGTACCTTCAAAATATTCTCTTGCACACAAGAAATGTGATACTCTAACTGTAATATCAGAAATTTTACATACATATGAAATCGGTTATCAATTTAAAAAACAAATTAAAAAAATTAGTAGGCTTTCACATGAACTCTTAACCACAAAGATAGCCATTTCTGATTTAATCTTTTTATTCACCTAGTATTGTATTTTATTCACTAGCCAATATCTAAGTTATTGATTCATGGTTTTTTGAGTCATTCAAATGAGACACTCAGCTCCCTGGTCTATATTATTTCCACTTCAATGGACTTGTGTATAATTTCACATAAGTGGACACTCCCATCCCACATGCCTCAGATCTACTGAGATACAGAGGAGTGTGTGTTCTGCCATTACAGGAATCTAACTGAATATTTTTTGTTGTTTAGCCCAGCTATTTTTTTGTTTGTTTGTTCCTGAAGGAAAAAAGAAACAGTATTTGTAAGTATTAACATTTTTTAGTTCATAAATAAGACTATTCTCAATCTTAGTTAAAGTAATTTGACCAAATGTGAAGAAGAAACAATTGACTTTTTTTTAGCAAATTCACATGAGACAAAGTTCATACGATTCACTTGTATAACTGTGTTCCTGAAACTGCCTGAAATGTTGGATAAGCTATTACATGATCATAACGCTTATGATTACATGTTATATGTAACATGAATAAACTTTTCAAACTGAAATAATCTATTTTCAAATAAAATAGAACAATCTTAACTGACACTAGATACAGTTCAAGTTTATATTTCAAATTTACCCAAGTAAATCTTAAATCTTCAACATATTTCATTCTAATAAAAACAAATTCAAGTTGTGTACCAAAAGTGACAAATATTTAGCTACTAATATTGTCATATATGCCTAGGTTTCAAAGTAGCCATATAAATGTAGAGTTCAATTTAACTACATTTAGAAATGTTTTGCTGAGATTCTTTAAGTATAACCATTATATCTGATAAAATGTTGGGAATTGGGCCACATAATAATAAAAAAATGTTTGGTATATTTTACGTTGTGTCCTGAATATTAGACCTCTTGCAAGATCAATTGATTATTTAGTACTGTGTACTTGTAATTCAAGCAATAAGGAAGGTTGACTTAATGCCCTTACTGTCATTGCAGCATTGACATAAGCATTGTCATTAATAATGCTTATTTTCCAGGTTCTCTCTTTACCAAGTTTTACGAACTCCTTACATAATCGTAGCATTAACCACTACTGATTAACTATTATTGATCAGGTTCAGTTGTAGTTAATGCCAGAAAGGAAAGCAAAGACAACACCAGAACCAGGATAAGGAAAATAATAAGTGCTTTACATATTAATCCTGATTTCTTAACAATTAATAAATTACAGTAGGCATTAAAACTATACTCATTCTTGTGTAATAAAACTATTAACAAATCATGGGATGCAAATATTAAAGGAAAGTGTGTCTATGCACAATACATACTGTTTACGTACTAAAAGTATACAGGCTGTTTCTTTACTAAGCTATATTATCTATGGAAAGCATATTATATATATATTTTAAAAACCATATGAATCAGACCACTGGTTTTTATAGCACATATTTGTAAGTGTAATCTAAATAGTCAGTAACTGTTGTTTCTACAGTATATGTCCTGGATGAATGGGAACCTTCTAAATCTTCTATGACTTCCAAAGCCAAATTTTAGAGTTGCTGAAAATTAATGGCATGATTTTCTGTCAACTACAGTAGGTAAACGTTCCAAAACTGTGGGAAAAGTACTACAGTAAGTTTAATATTTTAAAATAGTCTTTAAAAAATAATCAACAAACTCTTACCAAAAGTTTAAGAAAAAGAAATCCAAAAAATCTTGCTCCTAACCCATTCTATCATTGCTCTATCACTACAACTCTTGGAGACCCAAAAGTATATTAAATGCAATTGCCAGTTATCAAACATTGCCCAACTGTGAGCTATATTTGGATTAGTTTTCAACTTTTTTTCTTTTCTCTCCCTCTCTCTGAACCATGCATATGCCTTAATTTTTTCAAAGCTGGACTGCTACAATCTGTTCTAAAATTGTTCTAATCCTCTTCTTAAAAGGCTTCCATCAATATGAAATGCTAATACTTCAGTTAATACTCATCTTAAGCATTCAGCTAATATTTCATACATTCCAAAAGCCATTAGACTTGTTTCCACCCTGTGCCTGGATTGTTTTTATGATCTTCCTTTTTAGTTAACAGAGTTTCAAGTTTTCATTCTTTTTATTTACAGGATTTGTCACACTTCTATATCCCCACTCAGAATTCACTTTCTTTTGATTCCAGATTTCCTTATAAGTGCCAGATTAAAGGCTTGATTGTATAAACCTTTATTTGCAAGTTGTGTTAATATGAACTACTCTAAATGATAGGCAGCAGAAATCCATTTAAAATAATCAAGATTCAGAGGGAATTTAGAAAATATAACACATTTGATTGCAGTTTTTAAACCTAATGTATTCTGTCATATCATATCACAGCCACCTAAATAATCTTTAAAATAATTATATATTCTTCAAAATTACACTCTATACTTTCAGTACACGGGTCTTACACATATTCTTATCACATTAAGAACTGAAGCCATAAGAGTTAATGGATTCCAAATCTGAAAGTTAATTTAAACCAATAATTAAATAATCATTTATAAGGATATTTTCAAAATGCAGCAATATAACCTTGCTCTGAAAAATTGTGAATTAAAGAGATACATTTCTGCCTTAAAGCCAGCAAATCTGTACTTGAATCAAGAAGCTTTACAAGAATTTGTAAACACCTGAAATATTTATTACATTTTCTTGCATAATATGGTTAAATAAAATATAATTATACAGTAATTACATAGAATCATACAAATAATATTCAAAATTACAATAAATAAAGTTGTTTTTAAGAATAAAAATTGAAATAATATTTCTCAAGATGAAAAAAATTCTTTGAGGTTCACCACAGCTTATAGCATTTAACAGCTAGGAAGATATGTATATGATTATTTTGCATCTGAACCACACTGCTTTTTACAACAGAAACTTTTTCACCATGGTTTTTGTTCGAGGAATTTTGGGTAAATTCATTTAGACTACTGATTTTGGTATTGGATTATATTTTATTTAAATGGTATGCTTACCCCATTGGGAGGAGAAGAAATCCATTCCAACTCTGTCTGTTGTGCTTTAGAATCCAGCAATATTACTGAAAGAGATAATATATTTGCATTAAAGTATTTTAAGAATTGTACAGTCAGGCTGAAATTGAGTAGACTAAGGGCATTAAACTGCTTTGCCCCTACATTTTTATTCAAGAAAAGATTAATACAGAGCAGCTGGATGAGCATACTAAAAGAAGGTGACTTCTCAAGTATACTTTAGTAGGTAATATAAGGAAATGTAACGGGAAGTGGCAGGGATCTGCTTTATAATGCCTTTATAATAGTAACTTTTTAATATGAAATCTATTCAACCTTCATTTCATGACACAAATTTCACATGCATACCAACTTATATATTTTATTGTTTTAACTGAACTGTACTGTTTAAAGTAACAAGTTTTTTTTTCTTTATTTATTCCAGTTTACATTATAAATACAAAAGGGCTTGTATACCAGTAACAATATTCAGTTCTCACACTTATTCAGCAAACAGTGCTTCTAAACATAACTATAAAGCTTTGTTGACACATTACGTCTGTTGTTTTATAAGACCTCCCAAACTGTTGGTCAGTGCTGAAACTGCTAACAACTAAATTAATAATTAAATATTATTTCAACAGTATATTTTGTGAATCATTTATATAAATCTGATATTTATTCACTGATTTGTACTCATTATTACACTGTGTCACCCTGCTATAATTGAAGAAAAAAATAGTTCAATTAACAACAAATTAACATAAAATATACACATGCATTCCACCCGTTATTAGTAAATTTCATTAACAAATATATAGATGCTCTCAGTTTTAAATTTAAAGTACTTTTTGTAATTGTAACATGTGACCCTTACCCTATATAAAATTAAACAATCCTTGATAATAATAAAAAATGAAGTATTCAAGAATAGATTCCTTGTGCGTTAATTTTATAATGCAATAATAATAATAATAATAATAATAATAATAATAATAATAATACAGCTAAAGAAGATTGTAGTGCATAGCCTGATCACATACGCATATAAATGTTAAACGTTCCAGTGATTTCAATGGTACTTGAAAATAGGCAAAAAGAGTTACAATCCTGGATACTGAGAAAGCATACTGAGAAAACATCATGCTGTATCTTTGATATAATTTTACGCTTTCTCAGCTAAAGAAGTTAGGCTTCACACAAATAGCCTCGTTTCTCACATAATTGTACCACTAATTAATCCAGCTATCTAAGGGATTCCATCTACAGTATTAATAGTTTCTAACAAGAAATTGATAAAAGAGTGGTGTATTGAGTTGCTAATCAAAGACCAGACTGATAAGTTTAGCTAAAGAAAAGTCATTCTGCATGCATAACCACTCCGTGCCCTTTCAACAGACTGAACAGCAATTGTAATTTTTAAATACTTTACACATACAGTACTCAAATTAAGCCAATTAAACTAATTCCAAAAATTAAAGTGAAAAATAGAAACTTTTTTTATCTGCCTAAACATGCAAAACTATAATTTTAATAGTATTAACGTGTGCTGATAAAGTTAGATGAAAAGCAGCTTTTTGACAGTTTTTTTTACATATAATTGTTTTTATGTATTTATTTTTTCTGAATTGTTATACGCCGCCCAAAGTCACCTTGTGTGAGATAGGCGGCTATATAAATATGATTGATTGATTGATTGATAAATAAATACATACTTTTTATTGAAATCCTTTTGCAAGTACTAAGGAACCTTTTACTTATGCTTCACAGAGAAGTTCCCTGAAGTTTTTGCCAAGAGTTCTAGACAGAACTTTTTTCTTTTCAAAAGAGACAGCTTTGAACCAACCAACTCAAACCAAGTCATTAACAAAAAATTGAGAAAAATTAGATCTAATACAATCTGTGCTACACACTTGCACTAACCCCAACTTACTTCAAAAATTAGATGGCAGTATATCAAAGTGAAAGGCTAGCAGAACTCTTAAGGAATGTATGCTTTTATTATGCTGATCTCCTAAGGGGAACATACAGGTTTTTCTCCCCTGACAATACCAAAACCACACAGATAAGACATAGTGTGACAGAATAATCCAACACATTTATCATGATCTAAAGGGATGTTTAACTAATTTTCTCAGAAAAGCATAGTGCCCTCCCCTCCCTACTACTTGGAGTTCAGTTTCACTGACTGAAAACTGAGGGGGAGCCATACAATCTGCTTTGGGTCATGCATGCCTTTATCTTATGCAGGGGACAGATGGTGGCTAGTAGTGAGGACAGGAAGAAATCTCATATCCCCTCACAGACATAATGTGCCACACTCCACCTCTGAGCATTTGTTTAAAGAGCAGCAAGAATGCCTTTCAGAATTCGTTAGGGACTGAGCGAGTGTCACTTTGCACATGGCCAGGGACACTTCATTATTGCTAGTTTTCTCATCTTAGGCCTCAGTGCCAATGTTAGCAACCAACTTCTAAAAGAAGCAATAAATTCTGCCTACACAGTGAAGGGAGATGTGTCCATAAACCCAGCCAAAGGAAACCTTTGGTTCTCAAAGAGAAAGCAGACAAGGAGAAGAGAGACATCTCCCTTGGGGCACTTCTCCTCACCTGACTACTCCTTCCGTTAAAAGGGAGAGCAGCATCCCGCCCCAAGCCTTTTTCCACCCACGCTGCGCTTCCTTTTCCCGCTGCGCGAGGCGCGAGTCCCCCCGCCCTCACCTCCCCCGCCCCCGGTTCTGGGCTGAGCTAATAAATACTCTTGCGGAAGCGGCCAGTTCCCGCGCTTCTCCTTACTAAGCTGCTAAAAGAGCCATCACCTGTCCCGACACCACCACCACCCTCCCACGCCATTGACTCCACTTTTCCAGGCACAGCACCTGGGCCGGGCCAGGGGGGGTTGCCTGCAGGCGAGAACAAGTGTCTATCCGCAGGGAAAAAGCGCCTGAGTAACTCCAATGGAGAGGCGAGCCTCGCTTTCGCCCTTTTCAGGACGAGCGACACTGCTCGCTCTGATTCCCGGCAGGATGGCTGAAAGAACAGCGCGCCTCCTTCACACACTCACGAGGGCTTAACTCCTTTTTTTTTTCGTAGATGAACTCCGGTTTCTCACATACACTCGCTTTCCCTTCCTAAGGAGGAAGAGAGCAGACGCGGGCAACTGGCGATCGATCCTTCTTGTGGATTCACAGAGCCCAGAACAACTCCGAAAGTTGGAGAGAGTTTTTCGACGCCCAGGTAAACGTGACAGTTATCAGAGATCAGAGCCCCTTCCTATGCAAACTCATTTCTTTGATCAGTTCAGCCCAAACGAGAACCAGCCCGTCAACGAGCCCGCGATTTCAAAGTAGCACTACAGTATATACTGAAATCACACCGCTTCAGTCACTTCGCACGGGCGCTCCAGGACTCTAGATGGAAGATACCGCTTGCTTTCCACCCCACCTCTCGCCCGCTCCAGAGTTTTGTTCTCAGTCGCCTCTTACCCTCCTTCTCTCCTTTCCCGATGTAATTCGAGATTTAATCTTTCAGATAAAGTTTTCAAGAGCTCTTGATCCCATTCCCCAGCATACGCGTACATATGGACTTCCATTTTATGCGCCCCAAGCTTATTTTATCTCTGAGAGCCTGTCCTTCCCATTTCCAACTGATAGTCGAAATCGTGTTTTATTCGATGGTGCCCTTAGCCCAAAGAGAAGGAAAAAAGCCCTAGCGTACGAAAGCGGGGAGGGGGATGTCTCAACCCCAAGAAAATCATTTTATCGGTCTTAACAGCGTTTCTGATTCTACCCAAGCAAGAAAAGAAACGGCTTTGCCTATTGCGAGAAACACTGCCTTCAAAAGCTCTGTCCTTTCCCAAACAGATCCGGGATTAATGGGGTTTTCGGAGCCCCGATTGCCATTCCGGAGGAAAATGTGCTATGTGCCAGCACCGGTCTATACACAGAAGCATATTATGATGTACAGAGCGGGTTACTGGGGGTGGAGGGGGTGGGTGGGGGACTCCAATGCACATTCTGCATACATAAGAGCGCGGCATTATCTGCGTACGTGAGGCAAATATTTCTACTCGCGGGCGCTATGCTCCGCTCCTCGCTTGCTAACTCCGTGCCCTGTGAGATGCGATCACGCCACCAGCACAAAACGAGCAAATGGACTTTATTATTAGCTGTTACAGGTGACATGGATGACTAACAAGGAAGGTAGCTACTTTTCCACCCACCCCAACCCTCAGAGGATACATTCTTAGGCTCGAAACTCCTCTGCGGTCCTGGAATAGGTCGCTCGCTTCATACCCGCGCCCCCTCCCCGAACTCCGGCGGTCTCGGAAGCAGGGAGATAATCGTCTTGCAGCCCGGTGGGTTTGGGGAGGTGATGGGGTTGATATATCAACCTATAAAATTAACCACGATAGAGGAACCTATCCGGTAAGCTCCCACCACCCTCCCCCTCCCCAAGTCGCCTTCCCAGAGCTCTTCACGTGCGGCCCCTCGCGAAGCTAACCCCGTTCAGAAAATGCGCTGTATAAATACATCATGGGGCGCGATCCTGATCCGTCCTTCCTTATCAATGCCTGGGGATGTTCGTTCACTTCAATAGGAAGGAAGTAGGCGGAGGCGCTCGGCGTGGGGCGAAAGGTGCCCGACGCTCCCCTTTCATCTGGGCTGTCTCGGGAGGAGAGGGAAGCGGCATGCAGTTGCAATCCCGAGAACGGTCCCGAAAAAGCCCTCGTAGCGGAGAAAGGGAGCGATAAACTTTGTGGCCAGCATCATCTTACCTTCTTTCGCAGCCTGTGCCTCCCCCGTGTGTGCAAAATGAAGCAGCCAGATGTTACACAAAATAATCCAAGAAAGGAGCCTAGTTTGAAAAACCATGATGCATGAGCTGCAGATGTTTAGATAAATCTAACGATATGCATATACATTCAGAGAGACTGCGCTTGTCGTTGCTTCTGCTGCCCCCGCGGCTGCTGCTGTTGCTGCTGCTCGGTGCGTATCTACGGGCTTCGGCTGCAATGTGTTTTGATTTGCAGTGCTCTTACACAGAGCTCTTCACGGCTACCTTCTCGCTTTCCCGGCTTGCTTCTTGCTCTCCGTATTTGCTGCCTGCGAGTCTCCGACTGCAGACCGACCGTTCGCTCCACACTCCAATAATATCAATAGGCGCGGGGGGAGGCGGGGGAAAAGGGGCAGGACCAATGGAGGAAGAACAGCCCGTCCTTCAAAATGACTGGCAGCCCACGCCAGCCTAAGAGAAAGCGGAATCACAGCTGCCGGACAACGAATCGCTCCAGCTTGGGAGGCGGAGCTAGTCGCCTTACCCAATAAACGGGGAAACGTGTCAGGTTGCGGCCGGTCCTGGATTTTCTTTCAGCTGCTTGTATTTCCCTTGGAGTGCCTGTTTGCAGCAGGCGCAGTTGGCCGGGCAGAGGATCCTTGCAAGTTCGTAGCGGGGGAAGGACGCCCTGACATTTTCCCTTGCAAGAAAAAGCAGCTGGCAAAAATCTCCGCTCCTCGCGGAGTCGACAGGGAGCGCCTCCGGCTACCGAGCCAGCATCTCCTGAGAGAGACGGAGAAGCGCGAAGAGCCCGCGGCTGCTCCCGCCTTTCCTCATATTCCTGCGGGACGCCGCGGAAGAAGGAAAGCAGCGGTGCTCCGCCGGGGGTTGCTCGGGAGGAGAAAAGCCCACCTGCTTCCTCGCGCGCTTCCTGTGCGGGATAGCGCGCGGCCTAGGTAGCCCCGTCCTTCCCACCACGCCGATGAATGGAAGGGGGGGGATTCCCTCGAGCAGGAGCGCCGTCTCCCTTTGCTCCCTCCTGTCACACCCAAAGGGAAGGCCAATGAGAGGGCGCTTTAGGGCTGCACTGCCTCTCTCGCCTGGCTCGCGCTTTTCCCGAATGGTTCAAGGTGGGCCCCATCCCTCCCGCAGCGCTGCTGCCCGAAGCGAGCGCGTCCACAACAGTCAGCCAGGAAAATAATAACAGTAATAATAAAAAATGGGAGGGGGCTGCAAGAGAGCAGCAACACTCATGAGCTGCTCCGCGTCGTACGGAAAGGGAGACCCGGGGAGCAGATCCCGGCCCCGCTTTCTTCCGTGCCCCCGCCAGCGGACCTCCAAGGGGGCGGTGTATTTTTACAAGGCCCCAGAGGTGCCTGTCCCCGCCCGCGCGTTTTTCCAGACGCTGCGGTGGCACAGAGAGAGTTGGCTGTTTACCTTTTGGTGTGGATGTAGATGAGTGCTGCTCGTCACTGCCGATCTTTTCCCCTTCATAACAAAAGAGGTTCGTGAAGCAAGCGTAAAAAAAAATAAAAGTGATTGCAACCGAAGCACCCGCGCGAATGCGCGCTCTATTGAATACAGAGGCTTCGGTTCGACTTTCAACTCTTTAAAGCTACTGCGATGGAATTTGGGCAGATTCTTTCAGGACAGAGCTGCGGCGGTGTGCGATCCAATCTTCGTGTTATCTGGAAAATGTTGTGTTGATAAACTAGAGTATATTCTGTTCCTGTGTAGGCAAACGGTCCATGTTGATTCTGTTGCTGCATTTATATGCTGCTCTACGCAATAGTGGAGAAGTCAGCAAAATACAAATTCTGATAATGTTATTACCCCTCAGATCACATACATCAGTGTCAATATGTCCTGACCTCAGTTCCTCTTGCCTTTATGCATGATTTTCTCAAGAATTGCATTAGATGTAGCAGGAGTTATTTTCCAGGCTTCTAACATCCCTGTCCACAGTTGGCTAATAGGGTTCCACAACTTAAATGAGGTTATGTTTTTATGTTTTGATATGTGGATACTCCTGAAGTTGGAATGAGAGGAAGTGAGTGTGGTTAGTTGATTACAATCTGTACCACCCAATAAGCTTTTAACAGCACTATCCTTCGCATTCAAAATATCAGAATATAAAAAATATTTTTTATTTAAAAAATTTTTTTTTAAAAAAAATCATCTCATTTATTCCATCTGCCAGTTACAAGCATCTGCAATAAAATATTTGGTTCTGTTTCTGAAGCAACCATTATAAACCTTTTAAATTGCTTTTTACTTAAAACTTACATATATTATCGTTTGATTTTTTGAAAGTAAAATTATTTTCACTTAGCAATATTTTTGGGATAGTGCTTTCTACTGTCTGCTGTACTACAGTAGTTGTGAAGAAATCAGTTTAACGATGACATAAAGCTAGTTGCTGTTCAGCATTTTTTCCTCCTGGAAGATTCAAGTAGAAGCAACTTCTAATCAAACAAGAATTTTATTGCTTTCTTTTGTAAAGTTGTCAGTTTTTTAAAGTTCAGCCCAATGATGCAAAGCATGCTTTCTCAGCAACATAAAGGTGAACAACATCTTACTGTTGATTGTTTTAGGCATCTTAGTAATGCCCTTTGTATAAATAGAATATACAACAGATTTTTTTTTTGATCAACAGATTTTTTGTTAAAATTCTGTAAAAACAGAGTTGATTTGTCAAAGAACCCAGTTTCTTATTGTAGAGGAAACATTTGAATTCCCAGACGTGAAACTGATTTTAACAGAATGCAAATCTTAGTAGTATTTATTTTAGAATTAATATGCTTTTATTTCTGAGGGGATTTTTTGCCAAACATGTTTTGATTTTTTTTTTCCTCTGAATATAAATAGTAAGGTAGCATGCTTTGAAAGGATATTGAAAACCTGCAAGTAGAACACTTAGTTACATCTTTGGAGCCGATTAAGCGTTCAGAGGGAACCGCAGTTCCAGTTTACAAAAGCCTACAAACTGCATGCACACACATATACGTACATATTATGTATACTGTGCATAAATACCTGCATATAGCTAGAAGTAGAGTGATATCTAATTATTATTCTCTGAGTGAATGTTATAGATCAAAATGCAGAATTTGTTCTCTGTAGTTGTAGAATAAGGACAAAAATAATAGAAAATCAAGGAGTTTGTACTTAGAACATATTTTTGTTTTTGTTGCTACTTTATCACGTCATATAAAAAAACACAGTTTTGGTGTACAGATTTCTTCCATGATTTCCAGGCATATATGCTTGCCAGTTGCTAATGACATGATAACGGTGGGCAGAAAAGGAAGGGGTAAAGTACTTTATTTACCTTTCAATTGCTGGTAGCTGGCATGTATTCAGAAAATAATTTCTTACTAAATTGAAGGTTAATACATCTCTACCTATGATAAGGTAGGACAGTGGGTACCATGTATATGAAAGCAATTTTTACTTCTGCAGCTCTCACTATGGAAGGAGAAGTACAGATTTTCAGAAGGGAGATGATCTTGCAGCAGAGAATGAGACACACTTTCCTCCCAACCTTGGAAACTACAGTTGCTCTTTTCCTGGATGGTTCTCTTGATGGCTGGTTATGAAGACACTTGCATTTTAATTCTCCTTTTGCAGAATACAATTGTGGTTTTATCCCTAAGTCTTCACACATAAAACATTGGACTGTATGTCCAAGATAAGGCACTGTGTATATGTACAATAAAGTTACTTTTGAGTTACGCTTGACACCTAATGATTTAAGGAATGCATGTTGTTTTCTTGAGAACAATACAAAGTTGCTTGTCATTGCCTTCTGGGATGTTGTTTCAATTACCTGATCTACTCTATTACTATAGGATTTCATGGTGGTCTCCCATCCAAGTACTAATCAGTTCTGTATGAAAATGGTTCACATATAGAATTTAGCAATAGCAACCATCACCAAAATCAGCACCATTCACGAACTTCTCTTTTAATACAGGTTCAGATACAGTTGATCAGATACAGTTTCTTCAGATCAGTAGCTAATTCAAATTTTGGTAGAGTAGGATTTCCCTGTTGCTGGACTGTTACAGTGAAAAGGAAGCATTGCATGGAATGACTAGATAAGGCTTGTGATAAACTGGTCGTCAGTTACATTCAACACTGTTTCTGAAGCATAACAATGAATTGTGAAGGATAGCCTGAATGTTGCTGAACAAATGATTAAATATGAAAAGAGCATTGGAACTAGAATATTTTAGCTGTAATCACCTTTCTCCAGTCTTACCATCCAGATGTGTGGGGATCACTGTTTGTTTCAACATTACCCTAAGCCAAGATTTAACTATGGTTTGTTGAGTAAGTCACAATTGGGTGGGTTCACACTATGCATTAAGCCAAAACGAAGCAGTCTTCATTCTGTCTTAGTGCAATATCTGAGCTCAGTCACAGAATTCACAGCCTCTATGACTGCACTTTCCATTTATCTGGAGGGGAAGGTTGTTTTTAATATGGGTTTGACTAAGATATTTTAAAAGTAACTCAGTAGTGAACTTGGTGCTTTACTTTAAGATTTAACATTATGCATATTGTCTGTTGGGACCCTAATAGGACAGAAAAGCAAGGAACAGAGAAAGAAACGATTAATATTTATCTAAAGATAAAACCTAGTAAATTCATCAGGACATACTTCTGAGTAACCATATTCTGACATATGGGGGGGGAGGGCCTTTACAGGAAAAATAAAAACATTTATCATTGAGTGACTCTTAGAAAATCTGGCTTTCAAAGGAGGGATTGTTTCCCGCATTATTCCAGTGGGTATTGGGATAGTTATCCTAACCAATTAGTTGAACATGCTCATGACAGATGAATGAATCAATGACATTGACTGCTATCATTTATGACTTACAAAAATGGCTTCCGGAAGTCTCTTTTCAGTAGAAGTTATAGATACTTAAGTTTCTTTATTTATTCCAGCTGCAATGCTCTCAGCTTCTGCAAGGGTAACTTGTAGCATATTGCTTTCATGCCTTAAATGATTAAGAAGAAGATTGTATTAGGTCGGTTGCCACTGTACACATGCTTATCGTATATGTGTACAGTCTTCGATTGAGGAGGAATAGACCCCATCCATTTGATTCATAAGAAGCTGTGCTTGCAGCTAATCAGTTAACTTTGGTGGTTTCATAAGCTCTTCCTTTCTCATTCCAGAGAAGGATTTGATATTTTTAAGCAAAGAATATAAATATTTAAAGGGAGATGCCCAACTGCTGTTTAAATATAAAGCTAAAGCACAATTATTTGTTTTTAAAAGAGGGAGAGGACAGCAGGATATTCAGGGGATGGACAAGGGGTGCTATGCAATTTAAAAAGATCAGTAAAGACATAGAGAAACTGGGCTTAATCTGCAAGGATGAAACCTGCATACTGGAGATTATTTCATGTAAAGCTATATGATGCTTATTAATCAAAGCATGGTTTTAAAAGTTAAAAAAAAAATTCCTGTTGAACTCAGTTGAAGCAAAATGAGAACAAAAAATCTAAATGCCAAAATAAAGATGCATACAAGCAGGACAAAAATTATATTTCCTTTACATCATTAAAACTTTCCTGAAAATATTAAATAGATAAAATATTATCTATTTAACAACAGATAGTCAGAATTCCTACTTCCCTTGCTGTGGTTCATTCTTTTATTTTTCCTCTAATACGGTCATTTCCCCTTTTGCTGTTTGCACTGGACTTGGCTATAATTGCTCTACATCTATTTATCCATGTAAAACTGACTTATAAAATTAGCTGCATAAGTTGTCTAGCTTTGCTTCTCCTAAATGAGTGATCCTTCTCTATTGACTTATCACACTTTACATTAACAATCCCTGCTTGTTGACTTCTCTTTCTGCTTCATGCTAAAGCAAATCCTCTTTCCGTTCTTTTCTTCATAAAGATTTCTGAAAGTGCTTCCTCAAGCAAATCATCCTATTACACTACTCCTTCACTCTCTTTCTTCAAATCACTCCCACAAAGATCATGCAGTGATCTTTATCATCCTCCATAAAACCATTTCTTGTTGAGGTCCAGGTGCGTAGATTAAAATTGCACATTAAAATTTCTATTATTA
This sequence comes from Liasis olivaceus, assembly GCA_030867105.1. Taxonomy (NCBI): domain Eukaryota; kingdom Metazoa; phylum Chordata; class Lepidosauria; order Squamata; family Pythonidae; genus Liasis; species Liasis olivaceus. Next base: position 224,698,857 of record CM061349.1, read on the forward strand.
TCTATTCCACTTATTTATTTATTTATTTATAAATCAAATTTATATGTCGCCCATCTCACTGTCAGTGACTATATAAATGACTTTATGTAAAAACAGGTTATTTTATTTATTTATTTATTTATTTCAAGATTTGTAAGACTGCCAAACTCAGACAGTGTGACTCTGGGTGGTTTACAATATAAACATACAATCATAATTGTCATCATCATCTAACAACAAACAACCAATATCTAAGTACAAAAGCTAAAACTTAAAATGGCAACCAGGCAAGAACAAAGCAAACCTCAGAAGGAGACTCCCTAATGGGGATTCAACCAATCCCTAATGCCTGGGAGAAATCATCATGAACTTCCAGTTTTTATTTATTTCTTGCCCTTCTTCTCTCACAGCAGGTGGCAGCACTAACTGACCATGGCTATTCTTGAAAAGACTAAGCAGATTGGAGGTGGTTAATATTTGAATGGGAGGCCACTAGAAAATCCTGTGGCTGTAAACCAGACAGATTAAAAAAAAAAAAAATCCTGGGAGAAAGTAATGGCAAACCATTTCTGTGCCATGATGAAGAAAACAACATGGACATATATTGTCACCAGTTCATTCTGATTTAAGGGAGACTTCACCTTTATTTTTTTCTTATTTCTATTCATTCATTCCTTTCATTTTAAGTGAATAAGGGGCTTCTAATATAATAACAAGCAAAGCTAATAAGAAAACTGCTTTTGATTGAGGATTGGTGAACTTCCTGCCGAATAATTTTTAAAGGGAAAAAATTCAAAATTTGCTAAGGCTATTTATAGAAAAAACAGAACCTTTACAAAATAAGATGCAGTGACACTAGGAAATTTTAGTCTTTTAATTTCCAAATATTTTTAGAATCTACCTGTTCAGTATATATCTGCAAAGTTATCAGTGCCCTGTCCAAGCAAAATAGCATGATTTTTGCATACTGTGATGATTTATGATTATGTGCATTCATGTCGGTGTTGACCGTTAGTTAGCACGTAGAGAGACTTCCTCCAGGATGACCTGTCCTCATCCTGGCCTGTCAGGTCTTCCAACAGTGCACCCATCGCCTCTGTCATTGAATTCATCCATCTTGCAGCTGGTCATCTTCTCTTCTACCTTTCCTGGCATTATAGACTTCTCTAGAGGGTTAGTTCTTTGCAATCATGTGTCCAAAAGATGATAACTTGAGCCTGAACATTTGTATCTCAAGTGAGAACTCTGGATTGACTTGTTCTGTTATCCATGTGTTCGTTTTCTTGGTTATTCTTGGTTATTCTCATCAGTCTTCTCCAATATCAAGATTCAAAAGCTTTAATAGTCTTTCTATCCTGCTTTTTCAAAATCCAACTTTCACTTCCATTATGTATCACAGGTAAAATCATTGCCTGCACAATTCTGATCTTCGTAGACAGGGACACAGAAGGGCACCTGAATATCTTTTCCAAGGCCTTTGTGGTTTCTCTACTAAGTGCTAGTCTGTGGTGTATTTCTTCACTGCTTGTTCCTTTATTGCTGATAGTTGATCCTAAAAGGCAGAAGCTATCCACTACTTTGATATCTTCACTGTCAATTCTTAGGCTGGTTGCCGCACCTGTTGTCATGAGTTTAGTCTTCTTTATATTTAATCTTAGTTCCATGTTTTCACTGTACTCCTTGATTTTCATTAGTAGAGCTTGTAGATCATTTGCATTTTCAGCTATCAGCAGTTTACATTACCATTACCCAATTAAGATAAATCAGTGTTACATGCCAGGGAGGTTCATTCATAAAGCATCAAGGAAAAGTGAGATGAAAATGTGTATAAGAGTTTTGGCAATTTGTTATGGTAGGATCATTAGCTGAAATACGATGTCACACTTATGTCTTCATTTCAGGCTGTTGTTAGTCAATAAGAAATGGCCCAGAAGCAAACATATTCTACAAAATATGCATAGCAATACTACACAGCGAAGGAGTTAGAATGAAAATCACATGTTAAAGGCAAGCAATTCTGGCTACCAGACATTAGGTAAGATTATAGAATACAGCTGGACATTCAGAAAATATCCAAGAGGAAAAATATGGAACAGAAATGTGTACCTTAGTAAAAGTCACAATGTATAAATCACTGTGAGAAAGGATTTGGTCAGCAAAAGTGATACAGCATGTGCCAGTATCCTCAATTTATCAAGAGACATTTCAAAATACACGTCTTAAAATATGGGAGGAAGAATAAAGTCAATAGATTGTAGGAAATTTAGAAGGGCAGAAGTCTATAGGTTCCATGGCCATGGAGAAGTGAATAATCCAGGTAGGGAGTTGGTAGAAAGAAGAACAAATAACCAATTTCAGGACTGAAATCCATCTGCAAAACTAGGATTATAACAGCATAAACAGTGAAAAACATAAGGCAGGGCCAGTTCTTCTGAATTCCAAATGATGTGGAAACAGTGGAGATTCAAAGAGAAGCCCACTTCTATCAACAGAGCTTCTATTTCGTTTTCATCCTGAATTTCTGCTGTCTACTCCAGGACAAAGTCAAAGAAGAAAAAACAGTAAGCATTGAATCTTTCCTGAAATCTTCTGTTTTAGTTTTAATCTGGCTGGGCTATTTGGTCCAGACTGTGGATTGGCCATAAGAACCAGGTAGATCAAATATATTGATCACTCTACAAGGTAACTATTGCAAGTCTTATCTGTAGCAGCATCTGGATTTACCAAGTCCCAGGGTGTGAAGAGTCGAAAAATAGAGCTTGTTAAATTGTCTTTCCACTGTGGGGAAACACGGAAAGTGAGATTACTGAAAACTTTCTTAGAGAGGGGGAAAGAGAGACGAGTGAAGGCAGTGAGCTAAAGGAAATTCTGTAGTTGCATTTCAGCAAAAACTGGAGGCACTGGACATTGATGAGAAAAGGCCAGAGAGAGAGAGTGAATACCTGTCAATTTCTTTATAATCAGCCTGAAGTAACTTGGAATGAATATTTGCATTCTTGTGCCTTGCTAAGGTTTTATTGGACCAACCTGTGCTAGATGATTGTAGAAGCAAAAACAACAACAGCAGACAGTGGAGCATAATTTCCTAGCAAATCATTCTCAATGAACAAACAAAGTCCAGAAAATGGGATTCTGATTGTTCAGGAGAGGAGAGGAGAGGAGATGTCATAGTTAGTGTAAGTTCTCAAAAAGGTCCCTCTAGTGTGAGAAAAAATGTTCACGAAATATCACAAACCATGAACAGAATTAAAATGCAGGGTCAAACACAACTGCAAAACAAAAGCCAGGATGCCGAGTGATAGTCAATGCAATCCTTACCCAGTGAAAAGGCAATGGACTAGGAGGCTTTGGTTAAGATATAAGTATATTTGCTCTCTGGATTGTTGCATTGCTGAAGAATTATGATGGGTTGGGCAGTGTTGGGCTTCAGGGTTTAGTGACTGTGGTCTAGACCACAGATTTCCTGGCGTTTTGCTGGCAACTGTGGCTGGCATCTTCAGAGGCAACTGAGCAGGGACTGGCTGGGCTCCTGTCTTTAAAGCAGACAGGAGGGTATAGGGTAACAGACCACCTTGCCTCTGAAGATGCCAGCCGCAGTTGCCGGCAAAACATCAAGAAATCTGTGGTCTAGACCACAGTCACTCAACCCTGAAGCCCAACACTGCCCAACAGATACTGACCAAGAAAACACTACACTGGTATAGTTATGATGAGGCATGATAACTTTGCTTAACAAACTAAAGTAGTTCACATTAGTCAGACTGCTCTTCAGGTGGTTTCCTTGTGCTAAAATATTATTTCCTTTTCACATAGCATCCAGTGTAGTTAAGGATCGTTGAAGGGGTAATTTTCTAGGCCTCGGCCAAGTGGCACTAAGGCTGCTGCCTTAATGGAAAGAATGTAATTAGTCTGCATCAAAGTTTGCCACGGCGGCTGGTAGAAAAAATGATATGCAGCAATGCCCGTTTTAATAGAACTCTATAGGGTGCAGAACTTTCAATGGGCTGCCTCATTTGAATCGGAAAGTCATATCTCATGATGACACAGGAAGAGAAATAAATGAAGGGAAATAGAATGATTAAATGCTTTGCAACTTTTGTTGCAATATTTAGGAAGTATACAATTTTTTCTAATTCATCATACTCTGTATTTATTACTAGTAAATTAATGGGCTTCTGAAAAGAATTCATTACCTTTTTTCCACACACCAGTACTTGCAGATCATTTATTCATCTGTGTTGTTTAGTGTGACTAAAAACAGCTGTAATTACATTGTTAAACACTGATTAATAAGCAACCCACATCACTAATAAAAAGAAACAAACAAAAACAAAAAAATAAACTTTCTTTTTTGCTTTAATCTGTCCTAAACAGATTTATTTAGGAGGTAATTGTATATTTTCCCATGGAATTCACTTCTTTGCAATGTAGGGACAAATTTGATGCTTCTGTGTGTAATTTTTCTTCTCTATAGAATAGACAGATGAATGGGATAAAATGAGGACAATAAATATTTCCCTGAGAATGAATAAGGAACATTATCAATATTCATTTTATCATTATCCCATTATGTTTCAGGCTCATGTTCGCAAGCAAATTTGTTTATATGAAGATAAGCTAATGTCACCATGAAAGCAGTATCTATTCATCTTAATTAACACTTTGAGGACTTCAGATTATCAGTGTATCAGTTACACAACTGATTCTATGACCATATTTAGTCTGGGTCTGGATTTTACACAGGCAAAAATGTGATAAATCAAACTATTCTTACATTAAGTAGTTGTGTTTTACAAAAGCAGTGTATAGTAAATAGTATTAGTACATAGGATAGCCGGTCACAAAAAATTAAATTCCATAAACACTTGATAAAAATGAAGCAACTTACTTTTCCAATATATCATTATGGTAATTTAAAATTAATAAGGATAAGCTTTTAGAAATGATATTCTAAGAATGTATTAAACAGAGAAGTTTGCACGGGAATATTTTCAAGAGAGTCCATATTTAAAGATACACCTCCAAAGTCACACTTTTTTTTCCTGATGGAGTTATTCAAAGTTAAGGTTGTAGTTCTCACAATAAAACAATAAAAAATGCTGCAGTGTATGATATAATGACTGATTTGCAAATAATAAATTATTCTGCATTATATTACAGGTACATGCTTCTGAAAAACTGCATAAAATTCTGCATCCCCTCTTTTCCATTCTATTCCAATCCTGTAAAGAAACCTGTTGACAGTAAATTAGAATGTATTTAAAATCACGATATCTACATTTTTAAAAAGACCCAACATTGGGGAAAATGAAAGTATATTAAGTAGGTCCTCTTCCTGGCCATGCAAGGAAAGATGGGTAGGCAGCATGCAAGCCTTTGTTTTTTTTCTCAGACTTGCTGAAATTCATGCACAAAATACTAAACTTTGGCTTGGTATTACATTGGAATATGACCAAGATGGGGCATTATATGCTACTCTTTTATTTTCTGCCATGAAAGAAAACATTTTAAAATAATAAGATTTAAAGGAAGTGTAAAATATTCCAAAGGTGAAGTGTTCAGAATTTGGAACACAATTTCAGATATTCAGAGTTCAGAACAAGACATCCCATCTTTTGAGATTTTCTCTTCAGCTCAGGACAAAATGAGGTGTTTCATTCTACTACTAGTTTTCCAAAATTATGCATAGTGAAGCCCATACTCCTGCTCTTCCTCCTGCTCCTCCTCCTCCTGCTCCTGCTCCTGCTCCTGCTCCTGCTCCTGTTCCTGCTCCTGCTCCTGCTCCTTCTTTTTAGGGCCACAAAGATATATGGGATGATATTCCAGGTTCAGTGCTACTACCATCCCATGTCTAAAAATTAAACATTTTTTTTAATTATACAAGAAGCACTCTTTCTTCAACATGGCTGCACAAAGATTTTTTTTTTTTTTGGAGAAGTTAAATAGGATTTTTATTTACCAATGTTTCTATGAATTGCATAGTAAATAGCTGAAGCATCAATTACTGCCCTGCCTAATTTTGCAGTTCTAATACGGCATGAAAGTTGAGAGAACAAGGACTTATTTTATGATCCTACCATTTGCCTGATGAAAACTTTAAAAGATTTGTGTATGGTTGGAACACAACCTATTTAAAACATTCCAAGAGAATGTTCCAAGGGAGATACCTTAGAAGAAGGTATCATTTTGTTTTAATCTCACGCACACTGCTATTATTTAGTTCTTTAATCATTTATTATTTCTGTAATCTAGACTTATCAGCATTCTGTGCAAAGAAGAAACCAGAACTTATGTACTTATTTGATTGACTGACTTACAATTTCAGTACAGAAGGTCACCCCAACTCAAAACTGACTCTGGCATCATACTATTAAAACCAGTAAAATAAATTTGAAAAACAAAATAAACAAAAGAGGACATCCCATAACAGGAGGAAATATACCACACCCCAAGCAGACAATATGCACCAAATGGGAACACCATTTATCTATCTGGAGCTCAAGTTTTTAAACAACTTATAAAGACTTGTAGGGTAAAGGTGGTCCAAATCTCTGCCTATTTCAAAAGGCAGGTACCATCTCAGAGAAGGCATATTTTCTAGGCCCCATCAGATGATATTGTTTAATGGATGAGACATAAATCATGCTCACACAAATCATGCTCTTCCATGGGGATGGGCAGAAATGACGTGAGAGAGGCAGTGTCTCAGATAGCCAGGCTTTATGCCATGAAAGGTTTTATTGGTGGCAACCAGAACCTTGAATTGCACTCAGAAGCTCACTGGTAACTAATAAAGCTTGCATAGCAGAGATATTACATGATTATACTGAGGTGAGCTCATGACTCCTTGTGATACTGCATTCTGGATTAGTGTAACTTCTGAATAATCTTCAAGTGTAGCCCCACGTAGAGCATGTTGCAGTAGTCCATATGTGAGGTGATCAAAGTGTGAATGACCACAGGAAGGAACTCCAGGTCCAGGAAAGGATATAGTTGGTGCACCAGTTGAATCTTTGTGAAGGCTCTCCTGGCCAAAGCTGCCATTTGCTTGCTGAGTAGGATATGTGAGTCCAGGACAGCCCCAAACTGTTCACCAGCTCTGAACAAGGAAGTGCAACCACTTTCAAAACCAAAATCAAAAATCACCAGGAACAGAAGAACCCATGCACCCATAGTCACCCATTCTTATTAGAGTTACACTTGAGCTTAATCCAGGGGTGCCCATAGAATAAGGTCAAATAAAGTCCAGATAGCAACCATGATGGTGTGATTGAGATTTTGCCCATTTTTTATGAGCATCACACATAAATACAATATACATAAAACATGGTAGACCTTCAATTACACCATCATGACCACCATCTTGACGTTTTTTACTATATCCTGCTGCAGACACCCCTGGTCTGGAACTGAGAAAGGCAGAGAGCCCCTGCAACAGTGTCTCCCACTCCCAGATCCCACAACCAGTCCAAAAAGATATCACAATCAATGGTTTCAAAAGCCACTGAGAGAAGAACTAAAACTAACTAACACCCCCTATCCTAGTTCTGTCAGAAGCCATTAACAACTGCAATCAATGCTGTTTTCATACTGTGACCTGGTCTGAAACCTAACTGCAATCAATCCAGATAACCCATTTTCTCCAGGGTCCTCAGGAGTCCAACCACCTCAACAACCTTGCCTAAAAATGGAAGGTTGGAGTCTGGACAAAAAATTATCCAGAACCATTGTTTCCTTCTAACTTCCAATAGAAATATCAGTAAATTCAATTTTTGTAATACTTTTCTAGGAGTTAGTCCCAATAAACATGTTTTGCTTACTTTAGAAGCATATTCCACTGTTAGCTAATCAGACTCATCATTAAGATTCTGGAATTTTCTCTCAGTTGTATTGAGCTTCTAGAAACAATTTTAAAGAAAGATGAGATTTTCCCCTCCTGTATAATTTACTTGCACTGCTGTGTGTTAATTGGTTTTATGTCCTTTGCACATTCAATGGTGTTACTGTTAATTTGTTGGCCTTAGAAGTGATTAAGTGATTAATAGCAGTTGGAGTCTTATGTTCCTAGGCTTTACTTAGCTGAGGCCTTCTAATTATTTATTTAGATCCCGATTTTTTAAAAAAATGCTTATTTATTGAAAAATGACAATTAAGTGTATTTAAGCACACACACACACACACACTCAAACCTGCCCAGTAAACTTTCTCATAACAACTGAAATACATGGAAACATAGGAAAAAACAATGTGAAGAACAAGAGAAGAACATGTAAGTAGCATTTTAAACCCCGCAACTCACTTTTTGAAAAGAACCTTTTCCTTCTATCTGTTAAAATATTGTTCTCTTTTAATTATCTATCTATCTATCTATCTATCTATCTATCTATCTATCTATCTACCTATCTACCTACCTACCTACCTACCTACCTACAGTGTGTGTGTGTGTGTGTGTGTGTGTGTGTGTATGACAAAGTATGATTTCCAATCACATTAAAAGATCATATAATCATAGCACACAAATCATTCAACTTGCAGCATTATGCAGGAAAACCAATTAAACAGATGTGGCTGTCCAGCATCTCCTTAAAAATCTCCAGATATGAGGAACCCGTAACCTCCATAGTTAGAGTGTTCTACTGTTGTACAGGTCTTATCACTGGGAAGCTTTTCCTTATATTTAGATATAGTAGGTCAGCACCACCGGCCTTTTTGAAAAAAGAATATGATGAATGCTTAAATCAAAAAATCATAAGTTTTATAGATTTTTTTTTCCAGGCATCCTGATTTCCTTCTCCTCAAGAAATGTGTAAGCCTCTTGCAGGTTACCTGAATTTGGGGTGGGTGGGGGGAAGCATCTGCTTTAGAACTGACTTTATAAATTCTACCTGGTGCTGGATTAACCCCAGCTGATGATCTAAACATAGCCCAACCATGGTGCCCCTCAATGGAAGCAAAATTCTCATGCCATGAAGCAGGACCAAATGTGATATGCAATGACATCTTCAAACCAAACTTTTAAAGTTAGTCACTCACCATGTTATTTTTTGTTTGTTGGTTTTGTTTTGTTTTTTAACAATGCAGATTAAAGCTGAACACAGCAGATAAGGACAATTACAAAAAATCCAAATAAATTCAAATGTGGCAGTGAAAGAGTTAAGGGCATGATAGCTGGGGGGGGGGGAACTCTGGTGCCCCCCCTTCCTTTGATGCCCTAAGCAAATGCTTATTTTTCTTAATGGTTAATCCAGGACTGGTTCTACCCATTTCTGTTTATCAAGAACCTTCATGATCCAGTTATAGCAGCCTCTGATTCGCTTTGGTGGGATAGCTTTAAAAAATGTGTTAGCATACACGTTTTTACCTAAAGATACATTCCATTGCCTGTTTCAGATAGTAAATGTTACTGAGTGATTAACTTGAAACTATTCCATGAAAAGAAATGGACTGCGATCAGTTTACTAATATGTCTAGCACTAGAAACAAGAGCAGGCTGAAAATTACGCAGTAAAGGACTAGAGCCTGTAGATAAAAGCTTTCAGCAATATATAGTTGTGATCTGGGGGGAAGAGGTTCTGAGAGTTATTGCTGCTGTAATTGTTGAAGTGTTAGAATGGTATAACTGTGTCTCTATTTGAATACTCTAATGAAGGAGGTTATGAATTTGCTTGCATGCAGATGAAGCTTAATGAAGTAGAAATAAGTAATAAGTGCACAAGCATGCTTTACAATGCCTGAGCCATGCTGCTCTGTTGTGTTTACATGTGCTACTAGAATTTTTAAGCTCCCCAAAATATAACACACATTGTTGTTCTATCAATTGCCTTGTAAAGAATTCGTGGCCCTTTTCATAGCAAATTTCCAGTTTTGGTATTTCATGTTTGAATTTAAAAAAAAAAGTCCACTAAAAATAGTATTTCAAGGAAATGGGTCAAAGTTTTTCTTTTTCTTCCTGTGATGTTAGTTTTCCAAATGTACTGATTCTTTTAAAAAAGGGTTTTTTATTCCTAGGAGCTTTCCATTTTGTGATTTCTCTCTTCATAAGGATGCTTCTTAATTAAAATAAAACAAATATACCCACACTTTTTAAATGTAAAACAATAAGCTGCTTACTAAAAATGGTTTAAATCATATCCTCTTTGATGACAAAAATGTTTTCCACTCCTTTTTCAATAATTTCATTGCTTAAAGTAAGATATTTACTTATTGCCCAGCCAATCGGTACACTCTGGGTTCCTTCAATTAACCAAAGCCATCTATCAGGACCCAGGAAGTATATTTTCTCTGGACCAGTGCTTGCCCCCTGGAATGAAGATCCCCAAGATGCAGAGGGCCCCCACCTTGAAGACCTGGCCCTTCACCCAGGCCTTTGGAGAGGACAATCAATTTTTTTCTTTTTCTTTGTTCCCCTCTGGGTTGTTACCTCTGCCATCTGTTCCTTTTGTTTTGTGTTGTTTTCTTCTTTTTAAACATTTTTAGCAATCTGTAAATCACCCAGAATTGCTAGGAGTCAAGCAGCATATAAATTTAATAAATTATGATTATTTTTGAATTTTCAAGGCTCTTGATGGCAGTATTATTTTGGAGTCAAAAGTTATACAGTTGAGAAAATTAGAAAGCTACTGAACATGAGTGGCAAATTATCTGATCTCTCATTCCAAGTTTTATATACTTAGGGATTTGCAGGAGATCCAAGCTCTATCTCGGTACTGATGACATGATAAACCTTGGTTATAAATGTCGCCTATATGGTGGAAACACGTTAGTTAACATGTTCTCACATTGTGTATGCTGAGTTATAATTTTTTTGTGGTATGTCTTTTTCACAGATTTGTATGCCAGTAAACCACAAGGTAGGTTTGTGTCCCTGCACACCAGCTGGAGCCATATTCTCAGTAGAAGATAATTTCTCCTAAGGCAAGTACATTCATGTAGGAAGTGTGTGAAGTTATGGATTACACATTAATGGATAGTGTGTCAGTGCCAAATCTAATACTTTGCTGGAGCTTTTTCTTAGATACTTGCCTTAAGGGGGGACTTTTTAAAACTTGGAGTGGTCAAAGGGCACCATTTTCCTCCCATCCTCTTTTCCACACACTTCTTTCTCAATGCACCTTACAAGAATTTCTTTTTCTGGTCACTGAAGTCAGTGATCCAGGAGTATGTGGGGAAAAAAAAGTACTGAATAATACTCAAGTTATATTTTATCCTTCTGAAACTTTTGGGATTGATAACACATTTAAAATATTGTGCACGTATAATGGTTCTCATGAAGCCGGTGGCTAGGTACCTACTTACCAGAAGGCAACCTGGTGAATTAATAATGTTATTCACAGATATTTCTTGCTGGTTCCAAGATGTTCTCTATCATTGCAACTTATCTTTGTCATTTTTCTGGACAGCTTGGTGTACACTGAAATAAAGCACAGGGCTAAAGCTAGCCACTTTTATAATTTTCTTAAAATATCTCTGAAGTCTGCATAGGACCCAGAAACTTTACTGGGAATAAAGATTTAGCAGATTCTGCACCATTACTCTGGACAAGACATCTTCTCTGAGGTGTCTTCCAACACTGGAAGACTTGTTTGTTTGTTTGTTTGCTTTCCAACATGCTTCAATTTATTTTTAATTAAAAGAATTTTAAGGCAGAGAAGAAATGGGAGACATGGAGCCTACCAGGCACCAGGAGAGGTATAATTGGCAGACAGGCATCCATAGGTTTATTGGTGAAATAATCCATACTAGGTTTATTTATTTATCATTAATAACCATTAATAATGCAAAGAAATAAATAACAACAGGAATAAAGTAATATGAAATTACTATTATCGTTTGGACTCACCCTGCAAAGAGCTTATAGCAGTTAATTTTCCTACCTTAAATGAGAAAAAAAAAAAAAAAAGAATCGGTCATCTTGAGCATCTGACATACTAAGCCCTGCTTTGGAAGGAGCCCCCTCCATCTGTAGGCAATCCCCAAGTCATCCCCACCCTCTTCTGCCCCCCACACTATAAAAGGCTATGGCCTTCAGTTATCCTTTGCATCCCGAGGCAAGATAAGTTATTAAAAAAAAAAAATAGACCACTTGTATCTGCCAGAGTTATGTTGTTATGTTGACTGGATGCATTGTCAGCTGATCAGGAAAAAAAAAAAAGGCTTGCCACTTTTCAAGAAACTGAGAAGCAGTTTTGGGATACATTCCTCCTGTGCATATATATCATGCTGCCGGATGGATGGATGGATGGATGGATGGGTAGATAGGTAGATTAAAGCATGCTCTGACTAAATCTTTTCTTTTTTTCTGTTGGGTTCAATTCCTTGTCTCAATGGAAATAATTGACTTCCCTCGATTTAAAGGAAAAAATATTGCCTGCTCATTTCATACCTTAGGACTTAATCTTTAGATTCTACCCTGTTACCAGAACTTCTGATTTTAAGGGTGGGTAGGTACCAATATTTACCTTACTGTGTGTCATGATTAGACAACCTGTTTGGTGTAGAGGTTAAAGCATCAGGCTAGAAATCAGGAGACTGTGAGTTCTAGTCCCTCCTTGGGCCAAAGCCAGCTGAGGATGACTTTGGGCCAGTCAGTCCCACTCAGCCCTAGGAAGCAGACGAGGGCAAACCACTTCCAAAAAACCCTGCCAAGAAAACTGCAGAGACTTGTCCGTGCAATCGCCAGGAGTCAACACTTCTGGTGAAGTAATACAACTGTAGAATTTTATTTAAAAAACATGATTATGCAGGTATTATTATTATGGTTGGTCACACAGTCAGCCAGATGTTTAGACTGGATTTGACATTTTTATCCACCCATCAAGTCCTTCCCAAGGACCTGGGATAGGCAGAAGTTGTTGTTTGATGGTTTGGTGATGTTAAAGGTATTGTCATAGGATATAAGCTGTTCCAAGTAAAGCTGCCTTTTTCAATTGACTGATGGTGATTTTGTCAATGCTGATGGTGCTCAAATGGTGCTCCAGATGTTTTGGGATTGCACCTAAGGTGCCTATAATTATTGGTACTATCTTTGCTTTCTTTTGCCATAGTCGTTCTACTTCTATTTGCAGGTCTTCATATTTTGTGATATTCTCCAGTTCTTTCTCTTCTGTTCTGCTGTCTCCAGGTATTGCAATGTCTGCTATCCGGACTTTTTTTGTCTTTCTTCTCAACAGTTGTTAAGTCTGGGGTGTTGTGTGGTAGGTGCTGGTCTGTTTGAATTCTAAAGTCCCAGAGCACTTTCACTTCTTCATTTTCTATTACTTTGTCTGTTTTGTGGTCCCACCAGTTCTTGCTTGTAGGCAAATGGTATTTCTTGCAGATATTCCAAAGCACCATTGTTGCTACTTTGTCATGCCGTTGTTTGTAGTCAGTCTGTGTGGTCTTCTTGCAGTAGCTAACTAGGTGGTCCACTGTTTCTTCAGCTTCTTTAATTCTGGCTTTCTATGCATTTGTTCTTAAGGCTTGGTCTTCTGCAGCCAGAAAAAGCCCCTCTGTCTCTTTCTTCAACTTTCCTGCTCTTAGCCATTGCCAGGTCTTGTTGTTATCTGATTTGCCTTCTAGTTTGTGTTTGTGTGTGTGTGTGTACTGGCCATGTAATACTTTGCTTTGCCATGTCTCTTTTCTATTCTTCATTTGATCTTTCTTGTAGGCCAGTTTGGTCTCTTCAGTATACAGTAAGCCTTCGTGGTATACTAGCTTCAGTGCATCTTCTTCACTGTCCTTTGGATATTCTTCTAATGACTTTTTTTCTTCTTCAACTGTCTTGCAACATTCCACGCCTACCTATGATCCTTGGTAAGTAGAGGATGAAGGCCATGATTCATTGTCATTATTTTTCTGGTCTTCTTATCCAGGGCTTTTAGTTCAGCTTGAGTCCATCATCATCATCGTTGTTGTTGTTGTTGTTGTTGTTGTTGTTATTATTATTCTTTAAAATACCTGCCAAGGAGAGAAGAGGAAGAGGCAGGGCCAGCCTTATCATTAGCAGAGTAAAATGGCCATCCTAGATGGCTGTTTCTGGGTATCCTGAAAAGGCAGGAAATTTGTGGGTACTTAATTTATCACTATTACATTTTTGCTCCAAGGAATCAGGAGAGCTATGTATGGAGTTTATTACCTGAGGTACCAAAATAACTGCAATGTACCTAGACTACTGTGGGGATCATTTGTTGAGAAGCAGCCAAATGTCCCTCCACAGAAAAACAGAAAGAGTCACTGGGTAAGGGGATTTATAGCCAGGCAGCAGCGATTAGGAGGGCATTTAAGCGTGTTGTTCAGGATGTCCACTTTTTATATAATAAATGCAAAAGAAGCCTGACAGATTTCACCCATTTCTAGGTGGAAAGAATAGAGAGTGCAACTTCCTCTAGAAAGATACAACGAACAGCATATTGGCAGTACTGCTACTGCAATCTACTGCAAATGAAGTTTATTGCTATCTAGGCACCATTATTTTAAGTGCAAGAATGTTTTTATTACTCCCTAATGTATGCAAAGGTTTTTGGGTTTTTTTTTTTTTTTGGTCTTGTTTTGTTTTTAAACAAAGTCAACTCACTTTCTGAGTGATTGTGGTAGAATGAAGTTAGAGTCATAAAATTCCATTTAAACCCTGTAGATTATAAAAACATTACAGTTTTATTAACAGTCTTATGGCTTTGACATATTGCATAATAAAAGATCAATGTTATAAGATGATTAGGCACCTTATGTTACTTTATTTAGGTGAATAAGAAAAGAACATTCAAAACTTACAGGGGAGCAAGGAGTAAAATGACTAATTGGCAGACCATAAAATTTTCCTGCTTAAGTATTGTTTTTGTGTTGCTGTTGTTATTTCTTCTGGCACTTTCTTTTTCTATTAAGGGCTTTTACTTTGGGCAGAAAGGTATTTTTAGATAAAATGATTTACCTTAAGCAGACTTAGAGGAGATCTTTTCATATTTCTTAACATCAGATGCACGTGCTCAGTAAATACAGCTGAAGAAAGAGAAGTTGACCATCCATAAAGACCAGGCTGCAGGGATTCTCATTAATCTTCTAATAGTTTTTTGCTGTCATCCATCTTTAGAATGCCTTGCCTTGTAAAGTATTTGTGATGAAAGCAAGGGCACTCTTGCCTTCTAGAAAGCCATGACTTCCAGCCCGAGCCCAACCAGTGATGTAAATACAGGCGAAATAAGGGAGGCAGCTGGCTGGAAGCCTGCAAGCACGGAGGCCTTCATAAGGCTTTGAAAAAACCAAGCCTGATCATGGCCCGCTGCATAGCCCATGAAACGGCATGATGGTTGGGAGCAGAGCAGCAGGCAAAAGCAGGCTGCAAGTGAGTGCAGGCAGAGAGGCTGAGTATCTACTTGCTAGTGTGGTCAGAAGAGGGGTGCAAAGACAGGAGAAAAACCAATTCTTTGCTGACATCTAACGGTCCTATGGATATTTGCAGCTCAGATCTGGTAGCCCTAATACTGATGCAAACTGAGGGTGTCATTCCACCCTAAGAGACCACCCTGAGCCCTTAACACTTCTATTCCTCTCCAAAAGTGAATTGTCTGCTGCCTTGAAGGTAGCCACTGCATCTTTAACGGATGACTATTGGGGGAATCAGTGGCCCTATTTAAGAGGTTTGCTTTGGATCCAAAAGAATTTTGCTTATTTCCTTAATTCTAACAAAAGGTTTCATTTGCTTTTGATCACTTTTAACTGTCATGTCCCAGGCTCCTTATCATGAAAGGGAGGAGCATTGTTTGTTTAATTGGATGTTAGAAACCCCCGGAAAGGAAATGTTATATAAAGAGAATCAAAGACTATATATATAATGAGATTGCAATCTATATATAGCAAAACTTTGATGCAAGTCTGTATCTATATGTGTGTGTGTGTATACACACTCAGACACATACAGATACCACACACAACACATACATATATACTCAGCAATATGATTATTTTATTTGATTGCTATGGAAAGTTGATGAAGTATTTTCGAATTAGCTATGTAGTTCAGAAGTATTTTTAAAACTGGGCTGAACGATTGGTAGGTATACATAAATGGCAAAAAACCTGAAGCAAATAAATGAATATGTGGTCACTTATTTTTGTATTTAATCCATATTCATTCACCAATTCATTAATTATTGATGCTATCACTTTTTGTTTGACCACACATACTTAGGAAACCCATCATCACCGCATTCAGCAAAAAACGGGAATATGGGTAGAGAAATTTTAACACATGAACATTCAGGTAGAACATTAATGAGTAGTGTGTGACCTGTAGCAAGGAATTAATTTTGAAAGAAGTCAAAATGCCTATGATTGTGAGCATACTTTTGTCTCTTTGTTATGTGGAAATAAGAGTTGGGTATGTGAGAAAAAACATAGGAAATAGGCTAGATGCGGTGATGATGGGTTACCTAAGTATGTGTGGTCAAACAAAAAATGATAGCATCAATAATTAATGAATTGGTGAATGAATATGGATTAAATACAAAAATAAGTGACCTAAATGGAAGAAATACATTGAGATGGTTAATCACATAAGGAGAATCAATAAGGATTGAATCATAAAATAAATATATGAAGGAAGAATGAAGGGAAATATGAGAAAGCCTTGGTCAGATTAAGTTGTAGATATGGTCAAAAGGAGAAATTTAAAAAACAAAAGGCAATATATGAAGGAATGTATAGTTGCAGTGGTAGCAAGGGTGATTTGCAAAGATAGAAAAATATGGAGCAATATAATGAATGGCATTGGTATAACTACTTTTAGCTATGTTTTCTTACTTTTTTTTCCCCTCCAACTTGTGCCTTTAATTTCTTTGGCCTACAATTTGTTACATCTTCCCTGCACGCTGAATAAGATTGCTCACCTTGAAAGGGAATAATATGAAGAGTATGGATGGATAGATTCAGTACAATTAAATATTTTTTTTAAAGAAGCCCATTGTTGTTGTTATTATTATTATTATTATTACAATTACGATTACTATTACTATTAATTACATTTATGCCCGCCCATCTCCCCCTAATGAGGGACCCAGATGTAGGGAACAGGTTCCTATGGACTTGTATAACTGTTGAAACAGCACAGTTTAATATTCTGTGAGACGATTCAGACTGAAGAGTTCATTCAGGAGGGAGCTGCTCAAAATAGAACAGGAAAAAAAATAGATCTTTATGCAAATAAGAGACAAGTGAGGAAGAGCTTAAGAAGAGCTCAATGCCTTCCAAGATACTGAGAGGCTAAGCTTCAAGCCCCAGAAGACCAACTCCGAAATGCAGAACAAGGTTGGCCAGAAAATAGCAACACAGATGTAGTCCAAGTAATAAAATCTCTTCTGTCCCTCAGAGAAGATGAAAGCAAATTTTAGGCTCAAAGGGCCCAAATAATAATTTAAAAATTCCACCAAAATCCAAGAGTACCCAAATAAGAATTAAAAGTAGAAAAAGAAAATGAGAAGCAAAAGAGTAGTTGCTTTTGATTCGCTGACATCCCTGAAGTTTCTTGTTTTCTGACTGGTCTTTTCCCTTTATTCTCATTTATCTCACTAACATTTTATTTAGAGATTGTTTAATGACATCTGAGAAACAATTTTCTATTGTTTTCAGGAACTGATATGTTTTCTCCTCCTACAGGTAGTCCTTGCTTAACAATGGTAATTGAGACTGGAATTTCCATTGCTCAGCAATGTAGTTGTAAAGCACAATGACATGTGACCACATTGCTTAGTGACAGCAATCACAGCAGTCCCCGTTGCTGTCGTTAAGCAGGTGTCAGGTTCAGCCCAAGAACAACAACGAGGCAATCCAGTCCAGTATAGTTCCTTTATTAGCTTTCACCTAATAGACAGAATCTCACCAGACTAAACCTATGCTAAAGCTAGTGGATATACCCCGTGAGACTTTAGGGAGGGGCTAGTGTCATCCTCTTCATCTTCCCACGGTCTTGTTGCAGGCTGAGAAAGCGCTTGCTCTGGAATGTCCCCCTTTCCTCATGATAACCTTGATCATCCATGCCAGTAACCTCCTCGCACATGCCTTCCATTATAGCAAGGATTGTGGGTCATTAAGCAAGGGCCTCATGTGACTGGGACTTGCAACTTCCTGTCAGCTTCCCACAAGCAAATCCATGGGGAAGCCGGCAGGAAGTTGCAGGTCCCGGTCATGACAAACCTTTCCTTAGGCAGCTTGCAAGCAGGCTGATAGGCAGGTTAGTGCTTTGGAGTACAGGTGGGCAGGGGAGGGTGGTGCTGTGGTGTGTGTGCAGCAAGGCCAGGGGGTGGGCCAGAGCAACTTACCAGAGCAACATGTGACTTTCCCTGCCCGCTTCCTCATTGACTTTGCTTGCAGAAGCCAATATGGAAGGTCACAAATGGTGATCACATGGCCGCGGGATGCTGCAACTGTCTTAAGTGCAAGCCAGTTGCCAAGCACCCAGATGACAATCACATGACCATGGTGGTGCTGGGACAGCTGGAACTTTGAGGACCAGTTGTAAGTACCACTTGTTCAGTGCCATTGTTACTTTGAATGGTCGCTGAACAAGTGGTCGGTAAGCAAGGACCACTTGTATCAAGTTACCCATAGATCCTATAACTTTTAGTATCCTCTTTCCATACCATCCCTTGTCTTGACTTGGCATTCATCCCTCCTTCCATTCCAGAATTTAGACAAATGTCTGCACTCAAGAAAAAGAAAAGAAAATCTTGTACAAACCTATGTTTATTTAGATAATATAAATGAAACACCCAGGCAAGTAAGGTTGCTTGAGACTTAAGAAATGTTATTACAAAGTGCCATTTCTATGACAGTCCTGTGCCCTGTGAAAGTATGGTGCTACAAAATGTGGTGTAGGTGCCACATCTTAAATTGCCAGAGAAATAAATTAGTGGTCCTCCAGATGTTGCTATAATCCTGACAGTCCAGAAATTTGCCAAATGGGGAAAGAAGCTGAGATTTGTAGTTCAGCAACATCTAGGAGAACTCAGTTTCCCCAACCTATTCTATATCTGTCTCATAATAGATCTTTTTGAAATTGACAACTTTACCACTGAATAAGTCTGTAACAAGTAATGAGGTGGAAGTTTGGCTAAATATGGCCTACAGAGATAGTCCTTCCACATGAGAAGCAACCTGAATACCTCTGAATTTTGGAATGTGTTCCCAGTTAGCTGCAGAAAAAATCATAGAATAAAGTACTCAGCTGGAACGGGAACAAATCCCTTCTCACCATCTGTTATGGATTTTTGTTATTGTTGTTTGGACGATAGATTATGTGTTATGTTAAATGTCTGTGTTTTAAAATATTGTTAAAGCAGTGCAAATATTTTTATGATCTACAATAGTCAAGTAAGTGTATTATTTCCTTTGAACCTATAGCTTAAACCCCATTGAGAAAATTATATATACAGTGGTACCTCAAGTTACGAACGCCCCACCTTACGAAAATTTCGAGATACGACCAGCTCCGGCCACAAAAATTTACCTCGACATGCGAACTCCGCCTCAAGCTACAAACCGGATCCGCGGCCATTTGCCCTGCTGCCACGTGGTCGCGGCTTCCTGTGGGCGAGATCGCGGTAACAAGGAGACGTTCGGTGAGGCTTGTGGTGTGTTTTGTGGCATTTGGAAGGTTTTTGGTGTGCTTGTCAGCATGGCTCCAAAGAAAATGCAGAGCCGTATGTATTTACATTGTGTAAGATCTTGCCCCGTTCGTCAAGAGAAACTCCCGTGACACGTGTAGTTCAGAAAAGAGGTTTACTCAAGCGTAACGCAACAGTTACAAGCAAAGCCAGGACTGGCTTGGTACAATACATTGGTTCCTTTATACCTCCCCCCTTCCCGCGGTTTCGCCCCGCGATCTACAAGCTGCGGATTATCAGCGCCCCAATGATCCCCCTTAATTGTCCAGATGGCAGGTTCAGCCTGAGTCCCATTGTTCTTTAATTGTTGTTAGCCCTTGGTGTGGTCATTGCTTTTGTTGGGCAGCCGGGAGCGGGAGCGTTCCCTCACGCGCTGATTGCTGTTCCTCAATTCCGCGGTCTTTGCTTTCGTTGGGCTTTTGTCACACACACAGCCGGGAGGGAGCTTTCCCTCACGCACTGATTGCTCTTCCTCCATTCCGAGGCTCTTTCCTTTGTCCATAGCCCTTGACGTGGTCATTGCTTTTGTTGGGCTTTTGTCGCGCACACAGCCGGGAGGGAGCTTTCCCTCCGCGCTGATTGCTCTTCCTCAATTCCGAGGCTCTTTCCTTTGTCCATAGCACCCGCGGCCCTCTGACGTTAACACAAAGCATCCGCTCCAGATTAGTGAAGAGGCGCCAGGTGGCCCTTTCATTAGCACTTCCTCTTTCTGCGCTAGCGGCTCGACCAGTGAAACTGACTAAAGCGGGTGAAACTGACTAAAGCGCACCTGGGGAATTTCCTAGCCGGCTGACACATTGAACCTTATGGGGAAATTTGCCTCATGGAGCGACCAAATTCAGAGGGCAGATTAGCCGTATTTACACTGAACCTTATGGGGAAATTTGCCTCGCAGCACGACCAAATTCGGAGGGCGGAACGGATTAACCGTATTTACATTGAACCCTATGGGAAAATTTGCTTCAGGTTGCGACCAATTCGAGTTGCGATCAGAGTCACGGAACGGATTAAATTCGTAACTTGAGGTACCACTGTAATTATGATTACACGAAAATAAGGATTCAATTTGTGTACTGATAAAGCATTATTTTAAAAATATTAGATTACTATATGTATTAAACTTTATGTATTACATATTACATTTAAGACATATTAGATTATCTATTAAATGTTACAATAAACATTTCTTTTTCTTTCTTTTGATAGTACATAAATTAAATAGCTATATTACTCTATACAATTGTATAAAAGACAGTATTACATTGTGTAGAGGATGTTGGTCCATTCTCCTGCAGTCTTATTTATATCTATGTTTAACTGTTTGTAATCGTTGTTTAGACTTGTTTTTAACTATTTGCTTTATTGTACACCACCCAGAGTCTTGTTTGTGAGATGGGCAGCTGTATAAATTTGTATCTGTATGTGTGTGTGTGTGTGTGTGTACGTATATATATATATAATTTTTATTAAAGATTTTTAAAAAGGAAGATAAAAATGAATGCAAACTAATATAAAGTAAGAAAAAGAAAGAAAAGAAAAAAATCAAAGAGAAAGCTAAAAGTGCAAGAAAGGAAAAAAAGGTAAAAGAAAAATAGAACAGAAAGAAAAAAGATACAAAGAAGTAGCTTCTGTTTTTCTTTACAGCAGTTATAATACAATTATAAATTTACTTATACTCTATGGTTACAACATAACTCTCTTCTTTCTATAATCTATCTTGTCTAATCATCAAAACCATAAATCATAAGTTCATTTTTTTTTCTGTTTTCTGCAAAAAGGTCCATAAAGGGTTTCTAGTCAGTGATAAAGGCAGTTATATAAGAAAGAGAAAGAAAGAGAGAGAGAGAGAGAAAGGAAGAGAAAAAGAAAGAAAGAAAGAAAGAAAGAAAGAAAGAAAGAAAGAAAGAAAGAAAGAAAGAAAGTTTGTATATGTCTTTGTGTTTCTGTGTGTGTGTATCTATGTGTGTTGTGTGAGTGTATGTGTTTGTGTGTGAATAAAAACTATATGATGAAAGATTAAAAAAAAACAGGGAAAAAAACCCAAAAGGTTTATAAAATCTGAAATAGAGTTTTGTTTTTTACTGCTTGGTTTCCTACTGCAGTCTCTTCCATGAAAAATACCAAACATACCAAACATACCAAAAATACCAACCATACTCTTCGCCTTGAAGAGTAAAAAGTTAACCATCTTAGTACTATGATCCTAACCTAATTCTCTTTTCCCCTTCCCTCCCAACACATACATGTTGCTTTTAAAATAAATAGACAAAAAGAGCTGGTGTCTGGATGTCCAACCCTAGTCTAGTCCAGTTTTATCTCCTTTTTGTTGTTTTGTTTTTTTCAGTAGTTGATATGCCAACTACAATCATTGCCACCCAGATCCCATCCATAACAAATCTTTCACAGACAGAAGGGTTGTTTAAGTTGTCTTCATCATCCACAACATTTATACATTCCTTAGTTCATTCATTCGTTCATTCATTCATTTTCTATATTCATTATCTCAGAAATCATCAAAATACAACGCTGAAAGTCATTCAGCATTATTAGTGATATGTTGAAGGTGGTGAAAATTGCCATCTTGAATATACTGTAGTAACTGATAGCTTGACTAGGACACGTTTAATAAAAATTAATATTTGAACCAGAGGCTTTCTGGCTCATTCTAACATCCTCTGTGAAGTTTCACTTGAGATAATCCTGGTGAGGAAAAATTTCTAAATTATCCTGATGTGGGATTCCCTTATCCTTTTCAGAATTTTATAAAAAATATATGCAGAAGTGAAAGAAAATAAGGTATGTTCACAGGAAAAAACAAAAGTAAGCTTTAAGAGACCTCTGTTTTCTTGAATAAATGGTGTTGGAAGAAGAATGATGGAAATTGGCTGGGGTAGATCAAGTATTTTGCCTTTTATGAGTTAGATTATGCCAATTAATGTCAAGATAATCTATTCAATGTGCTAAATGGAATTATAACTTCCATATCAAGTAAGTCTATGTGACATTTGTAAGTGTGTGTTTATGGAGGGAAACAAGTTTGTTTATTTTCCATGCATACACAAAAACAGAGGGAAAGAACCTTAGGCCATTTTCAACCATCCATACCTTTTATGTTTAAAAAATATAATCAGCAATTACTGTGATTGCTATTTAACAACGTAATGGTAATGGTCCCTCTTGAAACTGGCCATGCTGTGTTGTAATAGTAGGGTAGGTTGTGTATGATTATGAAACCACAACATATAGTGCACAGTAAACATCTTAACCTAGCACCCAATGGCTACTTTGAAGCACTAGCATTGTGTCTGATTTAAAAGGACCTTATCCACTTGTCCCGCTTTGCAAAGTGTTTGTATGCAGAATCTCATTATTAAAAATATTGCTTTTAGAAAGTGGAAGGAGAAGGATATGATACATCAGATGTGAAGTGTTCCCCCACCACCACCTTTATATAATCATCTGCAAGCTCAATTCTATCATGTGGCCAACTATAAAAAACAGATCTATCAATTTAAGGCTTTCATACATTTTTATCCATATATATTAGCCTTTTATAAGCATGCATCTTTTAAGAGCAAACTCTGTGGAAGTAAACATATTACATAAACTCAGTCTTAAAAATAAAAGACATTGGTTTCAGTCAGATGAAGAATTAGTTATAAATGCTGTAATCCTTAGCTGGGAACAGATCTGTGAAACATGTGCCTAGGATTGCCAAAGTCATTTGTGTGTCTTCAGTGGGATACAAAATGGAAATCCTAAACATATATATTCATATGTAATTCTCATTGATTTTCAGTGGAATTTATATTAAGGGAATGTGTTTGATATTAGGCTGTATTTTTTAATCTAACTGAAGTGGATTGAAGCAAAATTTCATTAAAAACTAGAAACTGGTTTTGTAATATATAAAGACATAACATCTCTTAAACAGATGTATTCAGCAAAATGATGAAAGGTGACACAGACACACAAATCTATTTATGTACTGTGTTTGAAATGCATCACAGATGTATTAAACTGTTTAAACTCTGCAAGACTAAGCCTGTTATCTGACCAGTACTGGTGTATTCCACAATGTGTGAACCATTCCCATGCACTGGGAATTCATCTGATGGAATACAAAATCTTGGCTATGGGACATGAGGCTCCATTATATATTTCCATTCTATTGTAATATATGTACCCATTATTTTCCCCCATTGCTGGACAATAATGAGGGACAATATTTTGCTAAGTCTATGGTTATATTCATACATTGTTCTGGATCATTATATGACTTAGTTGTTTTCAGCATGATGAATGAATCCCAGTCATTGTAGTTTGTTAACCATGCTGTGTCTTATGTTTGAACTGAGCCATTAAAGCTTGTTTGCGCATCCATTATATAGCATGGTCCTAGCCACTACAGTGGAACCTCAGTTCACGAACGCATCTGTTCACGAACAATTCGGGTCCCGACCAGCTCAGGCCGCAAAAATTTACCTCCGGTCGCAAATGCCGGATTGGGTGATAAACAGGATCCGCGGCCATTTTCCCTCCTGTGTCACATGGTCACAACTTCCTGTAGGGAGGGGACTCTCCCTCCAAGCAGGAAGTGTGGCCATTTTCCCTCCCGTGTCACGTGGTCGCGACTTCCTGTAGGGAGGGGACTCTCCCTCCAAGCAGGAAGCACGGCCATTTTCCCTCCCGTGTCACGTGGTCGCGACTTCCTGTAGGGAGGGGACTCTCCCTCCAAGCAGGAAGTGCGGCCATTTTCCCTCCCGAGCAAGGTTAGCTTTCTCTCTCTTCATGCTGTACTTTGTGTCATATTTTTACGGTTTTTTTAAAAAAAAACATGGTTCAGAACGGATTAACCGTATTTACATTGAACCTTATGGGGAAATTTGACTCGGGTCGTGACCAGAAATCGGTTGGCGACCAAATTTGGGGTCAGAACGGATTAACTGTATTTACATTGAGCCTTATGGGAAAATTTGATTCCGGTCGCAACCATTTCGGGTCGCGACCAGAGTCGCGGAACGAATTAAATTCGTGAACCGAGGTTCCACTGTATTTCAGAATGAGTAGAAAAGGGTAATAGTGCTATACTTTTAGCTCAGAACCCATTATAATGTGTGGCATGAACCATCTTCTGAGTGTTCCCACATAACATTTCAGTAGGAAGTCTTTTCTGTTGATTCTGGGCAACTAGGAATTTTCATCTTCCAAATTTTTAATTGCTCAGCTTCGATAGATAGATAGATAGATAGATAGATAGATAGATAGATAGATAATTAGGAATTTTGATTATAACGGTAAAATCTAATACAAACTAAATTTAAAAAAAGAAAAGAAGATAGAGAGGAGTAAAAAGTGCAAGGAAAAAGAAAGAAAAAAGAGAAGAAAGAGAAAAGTAAGAATATAATAAAGAAAGAGAAAAGAAGTATAAAGTATAAAGAAGTGACTTCCAACCTTTATCACAAGTATAAACAAATTTAGGAACTCTTCACTCTCTCTAAAGTTACAAACATTTATCTCTTCAATCCATATCACATCTTTTATCTATAAACAAATGTGTAAAACATCATCTTTTCAGTCCTGGTGTCAGCAATAAGTCCAAAAAGGGAAGCCAGAAGTAACAACATATCTTATTTTAACCTTGATCAAATAAACCAACTTCATATTCCTTCCATTTACTTCTAACAATCTTAATCTTTAATTTGTTCAAATATTGTTGTAGAATTTGGTTTCTCTTTGTTTCTTCTTTGTCTCATCGCACAGAGTTCTTCAAGGCTTTAATAAGCCTCTTTTATAAATCCAGTAGGAAAAAATTTATCCAGATCACTCTCTTGGTTTGTCATTTGTCCTTCCTTCCTTCCTTCCTTCCTTCCTTCCTTCCTTCCTTCCTTCCTTCCTTCCTTCCTTCTATTTTAAAACCTCAGCCAGTTTCTTTTATAGATCCAGTGAAACATCCTTTTCTAAATCATTCTCTTGCCCTGTCAGTTGTAAATCCTCTTTCAATACCATCTCTATCTTATCAGATACAATTTATTCTACATCTGACATTTCTTCAATAACATCTTTTGGACATAGTCTGTCCATAGAAGCAGACATAATTACTGACATTGTTGATATTGTGGCTACTATTTTCTGATTCCATTCTTTAAAAGTCTTCTTCAGTATTTTTATTGTAATAACATTTTGCACCATCTTGCAGGACTGTATATATTTCCGTACCTAAAATCTTTAGTCCCCTCTAGTGTCCAGTTTTTGAGATCATGAAATTATTTTTCTATGTTACGTTTTCTAAAAACCAAAATAGGATCTATTTCCCATGAGAAGCTGTTTGTACTTTATCATTAATTCCAAAATCTTATTGTAAAAGTTCCAATAATCTAATTTTATCTGGACCCTTAGTTCATTTATAACTTTCTAAGATCAAAATCTTATTTAGTTTTTCGCTGTTTATTTCAGATTTTTTAAAAATTCTTAAGCTTATGATTAAAATTTTCTTTCATTCACGATTAAAGGCAGACTCACCTGGTATTTTCAAACTTGTCATTCCAAAGGTCTCTAATAGCTTAGAAGTAGTGAATGAGCAATTTCCAAAAGTGATTAGAAAGTGAGGTTTGCGAACGTAGTGTCCTTTAAAAGTCTCTGCCATGGTTGCAAGTAAGATTGCTAATCCTGTTCTTTCCTAGCACTCAAACCTGTGGAAAACTGCTGTCCTGTGGTCTCCTCACAGGAAGCAGCTGTCCAAAGCACATGTGGGCAATCTCCTGTCCTCTCCCTATCTAGAGAGGGAGGTTCCTTGGTGTTTGCTGTGGTCCTCAGCTCTGCTTTCACAGAGCTGTCTTCAGTTCATCGTACCTGCCCCAGAAGTCCCAGTAGAAACGTTTTCAGGATGCTGAAGTTGCAGCCTCCTAATACAGCATACTTCATGTGTGTTGGGACTACAAATCCCCAAATTTCTCCAACTGAACAGCCATGCTTGTTGGAATTCAGGAAATTGTAACTCCAAGTCATCTGGAGGATACCAACCTGGAAAAGTCTGCATGAGAGCATAGGAAAACTGGCCTGAGCCACATGGTAATGAGATGAGGCTAAGGGTCTGTCTCTCTCTCTCTCTCTGTCTCTCTCTCTCTCCCTCCCCCTCTCCCTCTCCCTCTCCATCATCTCTATCTATCTGTATCATGCCCCTTGTTAATGGACAGAGGACCAGTATTACTGTATGCCGAATAGTAATTATTTAAAATGCCCCCCTCATTGTTTTCATGGAGACCCCAAAAAAGTATCTGTGTCTGTCTGTCTGTCTGTCTGTCTGTCTGTCTGTCTGTCTGTCTATCTATCTATCTATCTATCTATCTATCTATCTACCATCTATCCCTGATCACTGAGATATTTTTGCTTCTTTTCATCAGTGTGTAATCAACACATATGATTAGCATATTCTCCACTCCAGCCATCTCAACACGTTACTGAAAATACTGAATCACATGAACATCAGTGTAGCCCTTTCGCACTTAGTAGTTCCTGCCAACAGGAATGACAATGAGTCATAAGCAATTAGAGAGAGAGAATAATTGGTACTGTGTAATTTATTAGATGGACTTTACTTTTTTTATCATTGCATTTACCATTTTCCATTATCTGTGGGGAAAACACAGGTGTCATTTAGAGTTATCCACTGAATAATCTCTTGGGTATCCAATGTTTATAACCTGTGATAAAATTCAGACAATATTTAACAAGGCAAAAACAACCTGAACTGTGGTCATCTTAATACTATGATAAGTTTCTGCTGTAG
Organism: Liasis olivaceus; assembly: GCA_030867105.1. Lineage (NCBI taxonomy): Eukaryota > Metazoa > Chordata > Lepidosauria > Squamata > Pythonidae > Liasis > Liasis olivaceus. The sequence goes on from CM061349.1 coordinate 224,726,256, forward strand.
GTTAACACACTATACTTGCGGCAGTGTTCAGCAAAATTAAATGGCTTCTAAGGCCAAATTCCTGCAAGTAAATCCCTCTGAATTTAAGGGGATTTATTTTAGAGTACACATATATAGGTAATATTGTGCTGCAGAAATCGTTCTGGGGGAGTAATAGCTGAGAAACTAAAATACAAACCAAGAAGCTTCCATCCTTGTAATAATTCACCTTACAAGGCTTATTTATCTTAGTATTAGAGTTTAAAATCACAGACTCATGAAAAACAATATATTTTAAAATGCATTAAACTGTACATTTAAAAAAGAAAAGAAAAGACTCATTTAAGTATTTACCTTTAGGTAACAATAAATTGTTGGCAGAAAAACTATCCGAACATCATAAGCTCACTTGATATTTGAAGAAATAGAAAAATGAAGCTCTGCGCCATTCATATACTAAGAACAATGTATCATGAAATTCTCTGACAGTAATTTCAGCAATTTCATATACAAGTTGAACAACATGGGCATAAAAACCATCCATGCAAGCTGCCATGAGTCAATGGCTAAGTTGCCTTTGAAGCAATCCTAAAAAGTGGATCAGAAACAACATAAAATGGCTCCCCTCTTGTTATGCCTACCAGGTGAACCACAAAGACACTCTTTGGTGATGAACTTCACTGAGAGGTTAATAAAGTCGTCTGCAATCTAACACTTCCCTCTAAGTCTAAGCAAACTGAACATCATTACATAATAAAACAGATGATGATGATGATGATGATGATGATGATGATGATGATGATGATTCCTTGAGGCTGTAGGAATCCTTATCGCAAAATGTATTGACAGGTGATGGAAAGAGTGGTGAAACATCTGCTAGATTCATTCAAGCAAATCAAGCAAACTCCCACACCCATCCTAAAACCCTTCAGTTTTACTACATAATTTTACCTCAGCTGCTAGGCCTAGTGCTATTTGTATTTTGCATTAACTCACTAAATCACAATGAAAATATCATGTACAACCACGCTAAGTACTTTTCAAATGTCAGGGTGTGCTACATTAAATCACATGCTTAATCCTTGTGCATGCAGTGGGAGCACGTAGATGAACAAGGTGTGTGTGCATCTGGGGAGACATAGGCCAGGAATATCCATTGAATTCTACTGGAACTGGCTTTTAAATTTAACAGATTAAGAACTGCACCCTATTAGCTCTCTTAATATTATACTTTATCTGTAACACTTAATATTGATTGTCCTCTATGTTATATACTCTCAGACTTAACTTGAACTTTTTGTTGTGGATCACTGTACCAAAGCCATGAAAGCATTTTAAATTGCTTGTTTTATATGTATTGTTTAAAACTTCGCATTTAAATGTTGTATCTTCTTTATAGAACAAAATATTTGTTGGGTTCAGGAATTTTAAATTCAGTGGATGCTGCTTTAGGCAGCAAGGGAAAAAAAAGAATGAAATGAATTAAGTAATACAAAAAAAAATTATCAGAATCGTTATTTTCTGTTGCTTCAGATATTAAAATATTCTATATGGGACTATCGAAAAAAATTCACACTTTTAATCTCTATAAAAGAAACGAGATATAAATACAAATTAAATATGTGTGTGGGGAAAAAACCTTCCAAACTCCACTGTTAACAAAATCAATGTAAGACCTTATTATTGTATGACACTAACACTAAAAACTAAGCTGATTTCTACATTTAATTAATGACTATGGACTGGGAGGAAATGGTAATAACTAAAAAGCTATTGAGATTTTGATATCCCACTGAGATAAAGCAGCTGTGCCTGTTACAGGAGGGCAGGTAGCCATCTTGGGGAGTGACTATAGCTTATGGTGCTCCTCTGCTTTCTTCAGCTCAGGTTTAGTGCTTTGTGACCTGGGTCTTTTGCACTGACGGATTGGCTTGTCCTCTGGTGGATACCCTCTCATTCACTGACTTCTCTTGTCATGGCAGTTTTGTATATAAACTGGACAGAAGCAGAAAAGAGCAGACACACTTCTTGTTGATGCTTCTCTAACTGCAGATGCCTACTCCTTCTGTATGGACTGTGGCTGTTTCCTGGTGGGATTTTTCATATTGAAGACATCAAAGCTGACAAATGCCATTATGTATGGTTCTTCCTTGGCAGCTAGCACTTCAGCTAACACATCATGCAGTTCCCATAATTTAGAGAAGTCGCAGTTTGCTATGTCTTTGGAAGTCCTTAACTCTCCACACGGCAGCTGTTTCTGCCAGTTTAGGTGCCCCAATATAGACATTCCAGTTTGGGCCAGACTGAACATTCACTCCAAATTGTTTCCAACACTCACTCCAAGTTGTTTCCAAAGGCTGCCTTGATTCTGCTTGGGAGGCAGATTCACTCCTAGCCATTTTATAAAGAGATTAAGTTGAATGCATTTTGTAAAGAGATTAAGTTGAATGCAGTTCTGTAATCCCCAGGACAATCCCTGAACTTCATCACAGTTGAAGTCACAAACTCACTTCTCATTATCTGTGCAATGAGATCTGGTATATTTGCATAGTCCCTATGTTCAGGTGGAGCCCTTTCTTGTGAACATGGAAGGGCTTTTAGCTGTGTGGTTCCCACATTCTTTTGGCAAATGTTTCCAGGAGACCCAGACATCTTGATTGCTGTCACAAGACCTTCCATAATATCTTGGTGGTGCTTGGTATGTTTCCAGCTTAGGAGGAAAATTCTCACAAAAGGCATGAATGTCCTCCATAAGTACAGAATCACAGTGTGATAGGATATAATCTATCACTCTCTGGCTAGGGTTCATTTCACTCATATTCTCAGGTAGGAGTTCATTTTCTGGTTCATACAAATGCTTCAGCCCCTTGCTGTAGCTTTGTCAGTTTTCTTTTCTCTTTTCTTTTCTTCCCCTTTTTCTTCCCATGGTAGCTAGCTGTGGTTTTGTTTCAAATGCTGTTAACTCCATCTTGGCTGATTCTGACATTAGGGCTGCCTCTTTTTTCAGAATACTTGGCATGTTTTTGAGCAGCTGATCCCTCTCCTCTCATTTGGTCAGCCCAGGATACCACACCACATGCCAATGGATGATGTCACCCAGTGGCTTCATGTAGATGTTAAATAGATGTGGGAAGAGGGTAGAGCCTGAGGCACCACACAAAGCAGGGTCCTCAAGTTCAACTTCTCCTCCCCCACCAGTACTGACTGGAACTGGCCCTGGAGAAAGGAGGAGAACCAGTGTAATACAGATTCTCACACTCACAATCCCCAATGCCAGCTAAGAAAGGTACCATGATCAATGGTATTGAAGTCCACTGAGAAATCAAGCAGATGCACTGCTTCCATTCCAAGTTTGCCACAGGTCATCCACAAGCATGATCAATGCCATCTCAGTAATATAGTCAGGCCTGAATCCTGACTGAAAGGGACCCAGATGATCTGCTTCTTCCAGGGCCCTCTGGACTATAAGCCAATCAAGGAAGGTTGGGGGCTGCATTAAAATGTATTTATTTAATTAGTTAGTTATATATCAAATTTGTCAGTGCCCATCTCATTAGAAAGTTGACTCTGGGTGGGTAACAGAAAAGATAAATATTAATTAAAAATACAGTATAACAATTAGTCCTAAATAAATAATAATGAATATCTTCCAAGAATTGATGGTAGCCAAAAATTATTAGGCTCAGGGAGCGTCATCAGGGTGCCAGCTACCCCCAGGAGTGGTTAAAACTCTTCTTGCCACAAAATTGTCCACTTCCCTTGGGTCCAGTGATGGTCTCTTAAGGAGGGGGCAGACAATCACCTCCTTCAAGGCCAGTGGAACCAACCCATCCTGCAGAGAGGCCTTCACCAACTCATGGATGTAACCACATGTGGGGAGACAGGAGGAAGACCCATAGCCTAGGCAATAGTTTGATAAGAGAAAGCTCAGTCTGAAGATGGGGGAAAAGCATGGGAAGTGTTTCAGAAGGGACCCTCCCTAGTTTTCTGGAAACTACAAAGAAAGGGGGGGAGAAATACTGTACTTTCAGTCTTGTAAGGTTCTGTTTAATGTAACATTACTGTAAAGATAGTGCTGATACTCCTGGTAATGCTCCTTCTATGGACTACCTCGAAGGGCTAACATCATCTGTCACTTCAGTCAGGAGAGACAGGGATCTAAACACAGGTGGACAAACTCACAGCTCTGAGGACCCTGTCCACTTCATCAGGGTTAGCAGGTTTGAACTTTTCTCAGATAACCAGGCAAGACTCAGGCAACTCCATAGGACCTGTATAGCTGGATTTCAGCTCTGAGCAAAACCAAGTGACTTTATCCAACAGATGCCTAGAATAGTCCTCACAGTGACCCTACAAGTGTTCCTGAGGCTCCTCCTTAACTCTGTGAGACCCTACAGCATTGTTTGGTGACAGCAGGATGTTGTCAATTCTCTTTTCCTTTTCCTCAAATAGCTCTCTGTTTCTGGATCATGTAGACTTGTCTCTCAATTCAATTTCCCCGGAAGTTTCACATATTTTTGCATTGCCATGCACCAAAATGCCAGGTGGAATGCAAACTTGCACTCAGCCTTGGTGTCAGACCCAGCCAAAGAACAACGGTGAAATAGTCCAGTTGAGTAAAGTTTCTTTATTTGCTTACACCTTATAGACAGAATCTTGCCAGACTAAATATATCCTACTGCAACTAGTGGACATACCCTGGGAGATTCTAAGGAGTGGCTATCCTGAACTTCTTTCATTTCCAACACTCCCCTTGTGATGTCTCTTGTCTCCTTTCCCTTCCTGGAATGCCTCCCCTCCTTCCTAATAGTCTTGATCTCTCACATCACCCTCTTCTTTGTAAATGCATTCCATCACACTTGGTGAGCTATTCTGGTTTAGCAGCATTCTCATCTTTCTAGCCCTAGTGTTTCCCTGGCTTTTGAGGTTATTGTGGACTGTCTTTTGGGTTTAGCAGCTGCAGCAACTTGGAGAGATTGGGCTTTATTAACTTGTTCCTTGACAGTGAGCACATATAACCTTGTTTCACTCAGATATAACCTTGTGGCTATTCACTGCTAGGTTGCATTGGGGTTGATGTGCCAACTGGTTTTAACTCTGTGGCTGCAACATACAAGATGTCTGCTAGGGTGCCTCAAGGTTTCACTTTGCTGTTGCAACATCTATGTTGGCTGATAAGATGTGTTGAGTTTCTATGTAGTTTGTTTTCAACTTTGCCATATTGCTTTGTCATAGCAATAGCCAAACTGATTACAAGAATGAGTTAGGGTTGCAGTGGAGGGCATAGGGTTGTTACCAGAGGGCTTCTAGGTAGCTATGGGTGTCACCTAATAATAACAAGGTTTATTGAAGCTAGTGGCCATTCATATTAGCTTTTGAAGTATGTCTAGATAGCTGTCATGATCTCCTAGGGCAGATTGATACTTTCTGTTTGGCCCATCACTAGTAAAGACTACCCACCACTTGCTGAATGGATGCAGGAATGGATGCTTTCATCCTTATCTACTCCTAGTCCATCACAATGTGTCAGCCTTACTAGGTAGACCAGATAGGAAACACGACCAGATGAGCTAATTCTACTTTATTGTAAGGTTACATTAACAGAATCGTGCAACTCTGAAAGTACTTCTCTCCCACTTCACCATTACAGCACGAAAAACTAAGGAGGGCCTCTTCTGAGCCTCTTGCCTTTCCCACAGTCCTGCTGCAGGCTAAGCTGCCTTTTATCTGACCATTCCCTTGGCTGTATCTCATTGCTCTGTCTCCCAAGGTAATTCCCACATACCATTGCACAATGCAATCCCAACCATGTTTTCTAGTTTCAGTTCAAAACTGCTGTTTTCCAACTGGGACCATTCTCCAGAATTTTGTTCCAATATAGTTACAACTGCAACTACAAATAGCTGCACTGCCTGGCATAGTCCCTCTCCTCCAGCATCTGGTTGCTGGCCCAGGAAGCCATCTCATCCTGAGTTTCCAGGCTGCTATGTTGTCTTCTGGTTGGCAGTTGCTGTTTTTTGTTAGAACCTAGAAGTTCATGCTCCATTCAGTCCATTTATCTCCCAATGGGCACCTTTTCAGCTTCTTCCTAAACTGGGTTAAGCCTGCTTCCCTTGCTTTCCTACCCCCTGCCCACAGTACTACAAAGCTTTCCTTCCTTTATTATTTTTTTAAGCAACTTTGTTTGTACAAAGCTGAACTATTAGTTCTTCCTGGCTACAAAGTTTCCATGGACCATAGAGCAATGTAAGATCAAAAGAACAACCTGTTCCCTTTTCTTTGATTATTGTAGCATCAGAGCTACCATCAAGTGAAAAATAGAGGGGGAAAACATAGAAAGGGACTGCTTTAGTATCAAAGGAGCTAAAGTGGGAAGAGGTGGGTGGATTAAGACATCCATGAGTGCAAACATCTGAGAAAGCAAAGGAAAGGCCTGGGGACTAGTGAGGAACAATCCCACTTTAGAGCTGGAATAATCTGGGGACCAGATTACTTACAGGACCATCTCTCCCCAACTGTTTCTACCCAACCCGCCAAGCCCAGCAGGAGGGGCATGTTCTGGGTACTTCTGGCTAAGGAATGTCAGTTGGCAGGGTCCAGGAGAACAGTCTTTTCTGCCATGGTGCCCACCTTTGAGATTAGGTTAACCCTGACCGTGATGACCTTTCATAAGACCCTGAAAACCTGGTTCTCTGCCTGGCCCTGGGACCCTGGGTGTGTGATTAGAGCCCATCTCTTGGCTTCACTGATGGCATTTGTGATGCTCAGCTGCTATGTGTTTTTATTTTTATATTATGTCTTTTATCTGTTTTATCTATTTTTTATAAGCTGCCTGGAGTCATGCATGTGAGGTGGGCAGCTATATAAATAAAATAAAATCAATCAATCAATCAATCAATCAATTGTTGCTAAAACAGAAAGGCAGGAACTAGTAGACCAGTCCACACAGGAGCCAGACAGTAAGACTTGTCTTCCCTGCACTGAAGGAGGGGCAAGAAGTGGAGGAATCAAGTCAGGTCTTGCGGTGCTCCTAGTCCAGACTGAACACCACTCCAGTCTCATTGGCGACATATAGCAATTTGAACTGGAATTTCTGAAGTTCCGAAGAAATAGCCAGAAGCATCAGGGGAGAGAAGCAGCTTAGGCTGTAGGGTGGAACTGCCCCTAGTAACAGCAAGGACTTTGGGGAGGTGGTTGTGGCTGGGTGAATTGATTTCAACTAAGTTTCAGATCCCCAGCCAAATGTAATGGCTTTGCTGTCTATAGGACCTGACTTCCTGTGATTCCTCTTTCTCCTTTAGCAGAAGCTCAGCTACACAAAGGGTCAACTCAGAAGGGTTTCTTAGATTTGAGTGCGCTTGTTTGAAAGAGTTTCAAGCAAGCATCCTTAAAAAAGTCTGTCTAAGGCATGAGTGATTGCTGTCTTCAGGAACATGTGTTTTTATGAGTTTCCTGCTTGTTTCTCTTCTCTCTCAGAAGCAGGCAAGAGAGCTCACAGTAATTAACTAAACAAAGAAGTTGGCGGACTCCCTGCAACACTATTTAACATATGAATGTCGAAATGTTTGTCTTAGGTGGAAAGCTCAGGTTAGTCACATAGCTCTTTTGATTATTTTGCAATCAAAGGCCAGCTGTGTTTAACACTTTTTTTTTACTACTCTGACTTCATGAGAATGTACATCTGGGATCTCACTATTCAGACATCATTAATTCATTCTGTAATATTTTCTTATAGTTCAAAGTTTATTGTTTATAACTTCCAGAACACGGCCACACAGCCCGGAAGATCCACACCAGCCTTCGTATGCCGGCCGTGAAAGCCTTCGACAATACATTTATTGTTTATAGTTCAGTCTGAAGCTTGCATCTTGAAGATATATTAGGGATGCAGGTGAAGAACTTTTCTCTTGCAGCAGAGATAAAAGGAGATGATAAAATAATAGGTAATAGGTAGATAAGGTAGGTAAATAATAGGTAGATTTCAAGAAAGTGAAAACAATGAAGAAGTTAAAAAGAGTTGTAGTGTAGCTATCACAGACTAGGGATCCCCAGGATGTCCGGTACAAGGAGAGAATTATGGGAACTCTTGGCATTAGATTGCTTCTAGGCTTGTCTGTGTGCCAGAAGATTTTAGTGTAACTGTGCTGTGGATTAGTCACCGACATACTCTGCATGGAGCAATATATGCCAGGAAGGACATGAAGTTTTGAGTGAGAGGCAGGCGAAGAAAGAATAGGGGAAAATGCAATGGGGTCAGAAAAGTGGAGTTTACAACTTCTACTGGCTCAAGGACTGCATCAAGCTTTGCATGGCAAGGCAAAATCTGTACGCCAAAAAGAGGAGAGGCTAAGATCCACTTGGAGACAGTTCCAGGCTTTCAAGGGATGAAATCGGTTTTTAAGCCTATGCAAGTCTTAAGCCCTCATTTTGCCCTAAGCAAGCAAGGAAATACCAAAAAGGCAAAAACGTTAGCCCCATCCATTCTGGGAGAGCTTGGAGGGGCACAACAAGCATGTTGTACAGCCTTATGTGTTGCATGGGTCCCACTTCTTGCACCCTTGCCTTAGGGCATAATGAAGTTCCCTTTTCTTTCCTCTTCAGGGTACATGTAGCTACTCGTATATCGTGCCTTGCCACGCAGAGCCTGATGCAGTCCTTGAACCAGTAGAAGTTGTAAACTCTGCTTTCCTGCTTTTGGTAATACCAAAGAGCAGCTTGTCTGTGCATGACAGCATGTGTGTGCGTACATGTATAAGACCTACATACCGCTCCAATATCCTCCTCTTCCATTGCCCAGAGAAAGTAGCTAGACTGGGAAGCAATCATAGGCCTGTCATTCATTGTAATAATGTAATACAGATTGGATGCCCATCTACCATTATATCTCATTACAATTCAAAAGTAATTCTTCTTAAAGGCACTGATTTTACAATAGATTGATTAGAATCCCAAGTGTTTTGCTATTACTAGCTATATCTATCAGTTACCTTATTAATTGATGGTTAATGTTCTGTATCAAGAGACAGCCTATTAGGATATCAACTGCAAGAATTAGGCACTTTTAAAGTTCTTGTTGCTCTCATTTGAATAAAGAATGCTATTCACATGTTTGGAAGTTAGACATGTTTAACTTGTAATTTAAGTTTTAGTCTATTTTCAGCTGCACTGTTAACTGCTAAATTCTGCAAGAAGAAGATGCCACTGATTATTGATTTGCCTATCATATGGTTAGTGTATCCATCAAATTCCTCTCTCTCACTAAGTTCAGAGAATGCTAAATAAGTCAGTAGAAATTTTAACTACAGGAACAGGTAATATAAGATTTATTATAATCACAGTTAGTATTTATTATAAGCATAGTTATTATTACTGAATAGTGTCCCTTAGCTTATGGATTAATTATTATTTTAATGTGAGTGTGTGTGCTAAAATCATAAATAAATGTAATCATACCTGATTTCTAGGCTTTGGAGATTTCAGATGGCTAATGTTCAAGAACAGCTGTTCAGACTGCGCTTGATTTATTACAAATAATTTCCAAAGAGTACTGCTGATCTCAGAGACGTCACCTTGCTGACAAAGATCCGCATAGTCAAAGCTATGGTTTTTCCAGTAGTAATGTATGGCTGTGAGAGCTGGACCATAAAGAAGGCTGAACGCCGAAGAATTGATGCCTTTGAACTGTGGTGCTGGAGAAGACTCTTAAGAGTCCCCTGGACTGCTAGGAGGTCAAACCAGTCAATCTTAAAGGAAATCAACTCTGATTGCTCATTGGAAGGATTGATAATGAAGCTCAAGCTCAGATACTTTGGTCACCTAATGCGAAGAGAGGACTCTTTGGAAAAGACCCTGATGCTGGGAAAGATGGAAGGCAAAAGGAGAAGAGGACGGCAGAGGATGAGATGGCTAGATAGCATCACTGAAGTAATGAGCATGAAATTGAGCAAACTCAGGGAGGCAATGAAAGATAGGAAGGCCTGGCGCAATATGGTTCATGGGGTCACGAAGAGTCGGACACGACTTAACGACTGAACAACAACAACAACTGCTGATCTCAAAACACTCGCATCAGGATCCCAAGTATTCAAGCCAGAGAAACTACAATCTCTGCTCAAAATTCTCAAGGTGAATAGCAATCCAATAATTGAAGGAGAGGAGGTTGTTCTGTAAAAAACCAGACCATTTGGTCCATGTCTACACATGGGTTAAACACCTTCCACTGCTTAGGGAAGAAGGCAGGGCGAATGCAAGCAGTGGATGGGGTCAGAGGCAAAAGTAGAGGGGGATACTCATGCTTTCATCTATAGGCTCTTTTTTCTCTGTCTGGCTTTCTGTTCTCTCCTTCCATAGCAGAAGGCTGTAATGAAATAGCTCTTACTAGAAGTTTGAAAGTATCTATTGCAGAAAGCTTCTGAAAGTATGTGCTTCTCTAGGGCCCTAGATTTTCTAGTCGTAGTTAATACTGATGGGAAATGGCTGCCCGGCCTTTTCCATCACCTTACCTGAATGAATTTAAGACCTTCCACCTGTAAATGATGTGCTCTGTCACTGAGTTATGCCTCATTACTTTATATATAGGCTACTTGAGCCAATAGGCTGATACTGTAAGAGATCTCCCTCTCCCTCCTGCTCTCTCTCTCTCTCTCTCTTTGTCATTGTATTTTAGCACCTTGCCTGGGCTTGGAAGCTAAATAGGGTCAGGTCTGATTAATAATTGGAAGGGAGACCACCAAAGAATACTATACCTGTATTCTAGTCTGGAAAGTCAAAAACCTTCCCAGAAGTAGATACTGACAAACCATTGCAGTATTGTTATTTGTTTGTTTCTATTATTACTGCAGCTATTTCTACAGAATATATCTTTATAAATTGCTAGCTCCCATGTTAGCCTTACAAAATGATGTATTAGGCTGAATGATGTCCGTGTCACCCAGTGATTCTGATCTGAGCATAGATGTCCCTAGCACAAATAAATCTTAGTTTGAATGTATCAGTACCATTATTTTTGCTCCTAGTAATGATATATTTTACTGATACTCACAACATTCCTTCCATCCATTTACCAAAACCTCCAACTTATCTGTTGAGCAGCCTAAGCTTTTTTGCTTTTGCATTTTAAATAAAGGTTACTTGAGATTGATTTCATAATGGCAGTCATACTGAATATGGTAAATAGGGTACTGTATACTGCTTCCCTCCACCCTGTTGTCTTCCAAGTTGCATAATAAATGAGAGGCATATTTCCCACTGACACCATTGGCCACCCACCAGCTTTGTACAGCAGTAATATTATTCATTAAAAACCTAATAGCTGATTTCTTAAAGCATGTATTGTCTGGCACCTGGGTAGCTAGCTGGTTAAATTCTGCTGAAAGTTATTGGATTGGGTTGGGGGGAGGGGGGAGTCTCTTCTTTAGTGGCAGGACTTCTTTTATATCTTTAGACTTGTCACAAATTATTTGGCAATTGGTTTCACTCTTTTTACATGACAGCCCTGAGCTGTCATATTAAGAGCTGACGTGCCACTATTCCATGGGGACAGTTCAGTGTAAGGTTTGAAGATGAACTCCATTCTGCCAATTTGAGCTTCCTTCTTTAGGCATCTTGAGAACATTCCTCTTCAAAATTATCAGGCTGAGAAAGGACAAGAATTAGTGGCTTGTTTTCTGCACCAAGAAAACCCAAATAAATAAATATATGAAATCCAAAGAGCCAACTGTTGTAGAGAAACAAGGATGTGACAAGATCCATGGAAAAGAGTGGACTCTTTTCTTGCAGTGTGCCCCTCTATAGGTGTGTGTGTGTGTGTGTGTGTGTGTGTGTGTGAGAGAGAGAGAGAGAGAGAGAGAGAGAGAGAACAGTGCAAAGCATATGAAAGGGATGCATGACACAGTGATGGTATGAGCAAAGCACTCCTCCTTGAAGCATTAAAGGAAGACTTGATGCAGCTGCTTTGAAAACTTTTCCCAGTTGTCTGCAAATGACAACAGTTCTACTGGGACTGTCCCCAAAGCAGAACAGTTGTGTCCATATGTGCACACAAGGAGAGCCTTCGAAGCATTGCACCAACTTTTCATGGAACATAGTTCCTTAATGTTTTGCAGAAGGCTGCTTTGCTGGCCCCAACATGCTTTGCAAAGCTCCCTTTTCAAATGCTTTGTACAGCACATACAGTAGGCTTATGCATACAGAGAAACATACATGTCATGGATTGTTTGGCCAGTCCTGTGCCAGGATGCAAATGTGTAAGGCACCCCTAAGCCACACTGATGGATGGCATTACCTCCTGCTGGTGCAAAGATGTACATTTTTAGAATGATTCAGAAGGAGGGGCAGTGCTGGCATCCCCTAAGTTTTGGCACCCTGGGCTAGTGCCTACTCAGCCTTAGCCTAAAGCTGGCCCTGGTTGCAAATACTAGCAGAAACAGGATGGAGTGGTCTCACAAATCAGTACTGTAATATTTCTTCCATGGAGGACATTGTACGAAGTGGACTCAGCCCCACAAGAAGAATATATTTGTTAGTCTTTAAGGAGTCACAACAACTCTTCATTGTCTTTAATTTCAAGGCTTTAAATATCGGCTGATAACTAAGTAGCATTTCTCAAGTGTTCACACTTTTTCACACCCACAGGACAGGGTTATTGTAAAAATAACATTCTCTAAATGTAGTCAACTTCTGGTTGTGGTACAGAAAACTTCTCTTTTTCTTATCAAGAAAGCCAGCAGATTAACTTACTACAGCTTTTCACTCAAAGGAAGCTATGTAGCATACACATGGAATCGATAACACATCTTTCTGTATGCATATCTATGGTGGTGTAGGGTGTAATAATTTTCCATTAATCTGCTTTTAACTTTCACTTTTATGTAATCTGACATACACATCTTGTTACATGGTATTTTTAACGTTAGTCAGGATGTTCTACTTTATTAGATCTTAACCAAGGGATATTTATGTAGCATGGCTCTCTGCCAACACTATGTGCTTTCTTTAATAAAACAGCACTGTGAATAATTTTAATAGGTACCTACACAGAATGGCAAAGTTTTTTTCTTTTTTTTTTAAACCCACTGACTGGTATTTACTTCAGCCAAGTTGCTGTCTAGTTTGAGGTGAGAAATAACACAGAGTGAGTTTTGTGGCTGCAGACTGAATTGAAATTAGACCATAAGAGAATGTTCCATTTTGAAACAAGAGAGCTTCCAGATCAATGTCAAGAAGAGTCAGCTTTCAAGAACAGGGGAACTGCTGATACTGTTAGTTTCTAAGAACCACAGTTTAGATGGTGAGCACCTTCACTTCTCATTTAAATCAACAAAAGATTACATTATTTATTGCCTTTTAGATGCTATGTAGTCTCTCAAACTATTGAACACACCCAGCAGAGACTGAAGTATTGCAGCCGTATATTCATCTGAATTAGAATCAATTATGAATCCCTAACTCATAAGGCAGCATTTCCCAATCTGGTGGCCTCCAGATGTGCTGAACTCTCAGAATTCTCAGAATTCCAAGCCAGGTGGGGGAACATTTTGAAAGGCAATGCCTTATGTTTAATGCTTCACAAGGGAACAGCCATGTTGGGAAGTGAAGTCCAACACATCTCGAGAAAACCAGGTTGAGGAATTCCAGTGTAAGGGGAAGGAACGTGCTAAATCCATGTGGCCCTGATTTTTCATATCACGTCAGTCCTTATTTGTAAATAAATAGGTTAAAGTTTCTGGTAATCTTTCATTTCTCATAGAATTACAGTAATTCAAATGGCTGAAATTAAACAAATGTCAATCTTCTGAACATTGAAAATACATATTAATTGTTACCTAATTGTGTATACTGCATGAGCCATAATGCCAACAAGGTCAGTATGAAAGGCTTTCTCTGTGTATTGTATTCTATATGCATTGATTTAATGGAGGCTTGCTGTGCTTTGGCTATGAAAGGTTAGAAAAGAAACTGGATTTTTGATGATAATGGTGATGGTGATGTCCATTTAAAGTGTGCTTAAGAAGTGGCATAAGTAACAAAATGTTTCAGCCAAACTCCATCCAATCCTCTAGGGGATGTTAGGAGACTGGAAAAATGTGCTATTTTTTTTTTCCCTCTTTCACAAAGGAACTATTTTTTCTCAAGAGTTGAGATAGCCAGTAGCCTCACTGAGTTTGGGTTAAACGTTCTCCCCAACAATTCTAAAGTGTTGTCACTGTTGCAACTGCTGGCCCATTCTGGCATATTTTAGAACTGTTTTGCCAGGATGCGTTCAAAGATATAAACCTACACTCACTTCTTGCATCTTTTCCATGTATAGTTTAGGCAACTTCACTCAGGCATTCCAGATTAAGGAATCAACATTTTTTGTGTGTGTACGTGTCCTTCATGTGTGCATCAGGGCTCTCACATTTGCACATTTACATGAATCTGTTCTCAAGACAACCTGGAGAATATCCCAATGCTTAACAGTTCATTTGCTTGTTGCTATAGTGCATTGTGTTTAGAATGCTTTCGCTATTGGAATCTAGTCATCCAGATGATGACATGTATGGCTTCTCCTAAACACCAGCTATGGCCAACAGGGGAATAGCTAAGCTGGGAATTCTTTACTGAAGATGCCTAGAAATGCTTCCTTTCTGGACTTTCAGTGGAAAACTATAGTTCCAACCTTAGATGCCCAGACATTTTGTCTAACATAGATGCACACAAATATTCTGGGTCAAAAGTGATACAGGCAAAAGGGTAAATGGTGATTTCTTCTTGAAATCTTTGCCCCTTACTCCTATTATGCATCTCTTTGTATACTTTCTTGCTGATACTGAGACATGTAACACAGCAATTTGGTAAATTAGATCTCTACATTCACACATAGTGCTAAACAATGTGGGATTGTTTGATTGTGGCTTACCATTATGTGTGAATTCATCCATTATGGTTTTATGCAGACTAGGCTATGGTTTGTTTGTTTGTTTTTTAAATTATAATCTTTATACATTCTAGTTTAGCATTAACATAGCATAACATACCATAGCATACCGTTTAGTATTGGTATGAACTGACCATCATATTTACGTTGGATGTGCTAACCCATTTACAATCCAGGACTTAGGGTTAGGGTTGGGGTTAAGTTTAGGGTTAGGGTTAGGTTGTTGTCTGCAAATGCATCTCTGACCATTGTTTCCAATACTGGCTATGCTGTTTCCCTCCATTTGGAGGTGGAAACCACATGAAAATGGAGGTGTCAGTTTTAACTTTGAAGTGGCTGAGTCTCATTTAAAAAAAAAAAAATTCAAGGAAAATCTCCCAAATTCCCCTTCTCAAAATGGAAAAAAAATCTATCTATCTATCTATCTATCTATCTATCTATCTATCTATCTATCTATCTATCTATCTAAATCACTGGGGTTTTTTACCAGCCACCAATATGTCGCCCACCCTGAGTGAGGTCCTAGGGGCCTGTTTCAACATTTAGAGTTGTAACCCAACATAAGATAAGCACAGTAGAAGGCTATGCAATGACTTTTGCACATTCTCTGGCTCTAAAGAGTTAGAGGACCTGCCCGCTGGCCCAAAAGGATTTGAATGTAGGTGAAGCACTCTGGTGGAAAAGGGAGCTGTTTGTCCTGCTCTTCATGCAGCTGTCTTGGCCTGATGCAAAACTGGTTTGCTATTATCTTCTTCCAGGATGCCTTTTTAACTGGTATAAAAAAACTCTCTGTAATGGTAACACAGCGCTAGATTTCACTCCAGGGTTCCAAACTTAATGGGAGAATAGATAATTAGAAATGGTTCTACAAGGCATCCTGAGTACTCGAGGTCTGGTGTGCCCCCAAACTGCCATGCCCTGATAGTCAGGTCTAAGCATTTAAGCTAGGCAAGGATTTATCTATGAAATGTTCGTTCTTTAGTATCACTGCATAACTGAGTTTGCTAGAATAGCACATCATATTGCCTGGGGAAGATCTTCTGAATGCTGTAGCAAAGTGTTAGATAAGAAGAGCATTCCATGGATCAAACATCTTTGGCAGAGATGCCCTGTGTACTATTCAGAAGGAAACCTTTCTGGGGTTGGTGTCTTCACTTTAGGGTGACCTCCCCAACGAAGCTCAACTAGGGCTGAGATGCTACAGCACTGTCCAATGCTGGATGTAGACTTGGTGAGGCCCTAAGCTATATAAAGCTTGGAAGCTTCTTGTTAGAATGTTAAACCAGATGGTCTTACTAAGCTGTGTACCAAAACAGGACCTTGGGTTGCCACAAAAAAACCCAAAAACCCAAAAACCTGAAAACATATATATGCCTTTTTAATTATTTAACAGCAAAGTATTTAAAGTGAAAAATACACACTATTTTCAAATGAATGCATTTACTGATTACATATTTATCATTTGGCTAGCTTAATCTTTCTCACAGCTTATGATATAGTATACCCTGGAAACAGTAATTAAATGTAATTATTAAAATAATTTTAAGATACATTAATATATGTACAAATGCTGACAAAATAAGTAATCAGGATCACTTTTTAAGTAATAATAAACTTGTTTGCAAAATCAGAAAACTGATATTCAGAAATTCTGTGAGGCCCTGTGGATTGTGAGGCCCTAAGCTGTATTTAACTTAGGGCATTTTATGCCTAAATCCAGCACTGTCTCCAAGTTTTGCTCTTTTTAGTTATCCAAACATTTCAGTTGACATTTGGTCTTGTCACTTTTTCAGTCTTTAATACCCTTTCCTGCCTTTGTTTTTATCTGCTTAGCTAACAGGTTTCATTCTCCTCTCCCTGCTTGCTGTTTTCATTATACTGCATTTCAGTGCGGTTCTGAATTTCTCCAAACAAAAGAAAATAAAGAAATATTTTATATAAATACTTTTGGAGGCCGACTTTTCCCATCCTGATCAACACATTTTATGCATACTGAAGTAAGTAGAAACACAAAATAATTATATCAGGATGATTCTTCTATGCATTTGCAAAAATGTAAATGGATAAAAAGGAAGAAAATTGCTGTGAAGTAAAATAGATGGTGAGAATGCATATATAAAAGAGTCCCCCCCCCCACTCCTTTATGAATATCCCAGTAATGAAACTAGAAACACAGAAGCCTACATCAGGTATATTCTAAAATTAATGCTAGTGTGCAATCCTGAACATACATACCATGGACTTAGTCCTGTTATATTTGCCGTGGCTTATTGCTGAATAAACTTGCTTCAGCACCAGCTACACACCTCTAGTCTTTTTAGTCAATAGAAAGGATATTTCTGCTCCTTCCCATGGATTCTGGGTATGACTGGTCCATAGTTCCGTATGCAAATACTCCCTTTAAGTGAACGAACAGCCAAGGCTGCTGTTGCTGCGGCTTGAAACTATATTTCATTTTTGTTGCACAGGAAATCTCAGCTCTTGCTGTCATAATTTCTCTGGATTCCACGTTCCTTTAGCTTTGGATGGCATAGAGCCAAGAGCTTGCTCTCGTGTATTCTTCTAAAGCCTTCTTTGTGTTTGCCATGTCATATAACCTGAGAAATATAGTGCACATAATATTTTAATAATAAAAGAACCAGTTCTACTGTTTTCAGCACATCAGCACAAACCTTTCAAGGACGTTACTGTCCAGCAGCTTATGTTCATAAAATGTGGCATATGTTAGTAAAACCTTAGCTCAGATAAGGCACATTACCACATTCATAATAATTACCTTCTCATAGCTGTTCCTCTCCAGAGAATTCACCAGGACAAAGAAATTTGTCCTACAGTCAGAAGGAGGAGGAAGGTGCGGTAAATAATGGCTTAAAAAGAATATTTTCAAGTCTGATAGGTACAGTGAACACATGCGACATTGTCAATAATTGTGTGAAAATAATATTCAATGCATAATCCCATTCGTTAGGACCCAAGCCTATGGCTTCAGAGAAGTTACAATAACTTTTTTCCCCTTCAAAATTGAAGATTGGGAGAGATTTATGCTCTGTTTATATATAGTTATACTGAAGTGAACACACAGGAAAGCCTATTGTACATTATGAGTATTAACAAAGCAACAGTCAGAATCAACAAATTAGCCTCCAGATTATAATAGCAAGGTAGTATTCTGTTATTGCAGCCTACTAGAATAAAAATAGGTGGCTGATTACTATATTTTTGGGAGTCATGCCATTCTCCAAAAGTTTGAAAAAAAGTTGTCGGGTTCCAAACTCTGCCTCTCTAATAAAATTACTGCCATTTATCAGGCATAAGTAAGTTGATGTGCTCCAGATGTTTTGGACTACATCTCCCATAGTTCCTTGTTACTATTGGCTAATGACTGTGAGGATGGGTTTTGAAGCTTAAAATATCTGGTGGATATCGAATTGCCTAGCTATGCATCGAAAGTCACAATTTTACAGCAATATGTTCAGTCATGTAAAAATATATATTTACATTTTTTTTCATATGGCAACCATGTAGCACCTGGTTACCAGTCCTAAATTGGAGAGCTGAGGCCCTGTAGGTTCTCCTAGCAAGATCCTTTCAGCTCCTATCCCATTCATTTCAACCATGCTGATGACAAAACCTTTGGAGAGGGGAGAACTCTAAGGGTTGGGTTCCTTCTGTCCTAGGTCATCCAATTTTTTTAAAAAATCTACCTCTAGCCCTGAACTTTTTACAACTTTGCTTTTATATTTAGGAAACAGCATACAGAAATATGTACAGTCTAACAAATGTACAAAATACAACAACAACAACAACAACAATTTAAACAACTCTATTGAACTCAATGGGTGACTTCCCCAGTATCCTGCAGGGACTTCTTCAGAGCTAACACTGTGTCCTCGCTCCAGCACAACAGACTGAGCAGTCTCCTAAAAAGTGCAGTACATCTCAAAAATAGTACATGTTTAAACAATCCAACTCTTCCCCCTTCCTTTGTAAGGGCTCATAACAACATATCTCAGGGAGCTACTTACTTCCCTGGCTTCTCTGTCCCTTTTGAGTCACAAAATTCATGCTTTTGATTTTTTTCCCCCTAGCCAAATGTGTTTAAAATTCACCTTGTTGCAGCTTGTCAAGATCTTCCTAAATCTTGATACTGTCCTCTAAGGTGTTTGCTATGTCCTCCTAAATCTGTGCCATCTACCAATTTGATAATTATATTTTCTAACTCCATGTCCAAGTCATTTATAAGTATGTTGAACAACACAGGGCCAAGAATGCAACTCTACAACATAACATTTCTTACTTAGTGGCAATGGGGGAACTCAAGATGACAGCTCGTTTATGTTGAGATTTAATATCGTAAGTAAATCTTTCCAGCTTAGCAAGGACCTGATACCTCTTTCCTTCCCCCAACCTATCTCACTTTGTAAAACCACATTGATCACATGCAGATACAATCTCCTTAGAGTCATCTATTTCTATTCTTCGTCCAGATGTAAATGAATGAAAGAGTGTAGCACTTACTGCTGTTGTCTGCTGATAGGCAAGGGAGGAGGACAAAAATGAAAGCAATAAATGGCAGCTTCATTGCACTCATCAAAGAAATTGCCCAACATTATAAAGGAGTGGGAAGACTCAAAGTTGAATTCCAAAGAACTCAGAAATATTTGACTACCAGTTTTGCTGAAGCCACTATTTTATATTTTTCACAGGCTGATAATGTGAATTATTAGTTCTACAATGAAAAAGGGATATACAACACCCTAAAAGGTAGTTGTCTTGCTTTACAGTGACAAAAACAGTGGCACCTTAAAGTCAGTATCCACTTCATCTAAGTTTACTTAGTTTAATAAACCGGATAAAATTGTTTGCACTTCATAAAAACTTGTTAAAATAAAATTGACTCTTCATTGGAAATCTTCTGAAAAAGCTGCCCTGGCCATCTCCATATACCCATATAATTTCTTGCCTTCCACTCAGTTGAATACCCCACCAACCCAAACAAATCTGGAGTTACAGTTTGGTTAGAGCCTAGCACAAGCAGTGATCACCTTCATATCTGACAGGTTGAATAATTTCCTTTTCCTACACTAAAAATAACTTCCCTTCCTTTGTACAACTTGCACAGGATGAATGGTTTTGGATTCAGAGGTCATACTAACTCCAGGAAATTCTCCTGTATAAGGCCCACAATCTCTGGGGGGTCAAAATCTGAGTGACCAGAAGAACGGCAGCAGAAATTCAAAATGGTTTTCTTCCATGTTTCTCTTATGTTCTATTGAGCATCTAATATTTAAAATGATCTGCTTTTTTCATTATTTTGTAGGCTCCTGCTCCTTTTTGTTCCAACAGTGCAGCTCGTAGGTACAGCAAGCATATCCACATCCTATATTAGTATGACATTTTATTTCTACTATCCTGATATACAGGATACCTACAGTTTTCTTCACTAACAGACCACCACATATGGAATAAAACATTAATCTCAAAATGGCAAAATACCTTAGCAGGCAAAATCAATTCCACACATGTTCACTTGCTGTTTGGTAACTATTTTACAGAGACTTCAGTATACTTAGTTTTAAAAGAATGGAGTGAATATAGTATACTCCCCCCCCCCCCCCAGTTATAAGCTTCAATTTACCTGCAGTTCTGTTTCATATGGAAATAGAGGTTCAACATCAAACTTAGATGAGCCTTTGAGGTTCATATGTAGAGAGTAAGGCTGAGCTGCAATCTGGATTCAAAGGGGAAAATGTGATTTAAAGTACACTATCAGCACTTCCTTAAATCAGATGTATCTATTTCCCCTTCCAAACCAGATTGCTGCATGCAGCACTAATAAGGTGGCTAACAAATTTTGTTCAATCACATTTTAGAATCTGGAACACAGGCATCCTTCCAGGAACTTGTAATCACTCTTTTTAGGATAGCCCAGGCACAGTATATCCTAAACAGAACACATCCTAAATGTTGAAGATATAATTTAGCAGTATATTAAGATCTTTAAACCTTAAAGGACCTGGCTCATCATAATAACACTACCCAACCCCAAAAGAATGATCATTTGACATGTCCAATCCAGGGACAATAATGACATTTTTACACACTTGTTGGGGAATCCAACAGACCCTTTTCAAAAGAGGGGGATGGTGGTGAATTGACCTTGTTTTTTAATTCATACAAAATATATTTAATGTTTCTTAAAACCAGAAGATACTGGTTTTTCAATATAGGAAATTTCTACTACATTTTTTTTGTATATTATTAGTTGTATTTGTAAAAGTTTCAAACTGTTGGTATAACTGAATTAGTTTAGTTAATTTAGCCTCTGCCTTCTCTAATACAGTCAAAGCTACCTGTGTTTCAGAGGTAGCTAAGACACCTGTTTCAGGTAAATTAAATTCCTTTCATAATGCTTCAAAGGTCTTAAAAACATCTTTAATAATCAAGTGATTAAGAGTAACTATCCCATTTTCACCCTTTACTTTTCCACTCATTTTCAAATAAGGGTTATTCCAAGGAGTCAATCTCTGATGACAACTAAGGACAACAAAATTTTAATTTCTTACCCTGTTTTTGATGGTTTCAGTGTGAGAAATAAAGCAGAATTCCTTCTATACTTGGAACCAAGTGCTTGCCAGGATCCAGGGGTGCCAAATAATAACTCTCCAACGTGGTCCATAATGGTACATATTCAATGTCATTTTCATTCCAAAACTTGATTGAAGCTAACAAAGATGTTCAACTGTATTATTTAAAGTCAGGAAAATTAAAGCCTCCATTTTCATATGCAAGCTCTAGCTTTAAAAGGGAGATCCTTGGTATTTGACCTTTTTTAAAAAAAATAATAATAACCAGAGTATTTATTAATTAATTTATTACACTCATATCCCACCATACT
Organism: Liasis olivaceus; assembly: GCA_030867105.1. NCBI lineage: Eukaryota > Metazoa > Chordata > Lepidosauria > Squamata > Pythonidae > Liasis > Liasis olivaceus. Next base: position 224,748,050 of record CM061349.1, read on the forward strand.
TCGATTGGATTCCTGGGGATGGTTTTGAGACCAATATACAGGTGAAACTCGAAAAATTAGAATATCGTGCAAATGTTCATTTATGTCAGTATGGCAACTCAAAAGGTGAAACCAATATATGAGATAGACGCATTACATGCAAAGTGAGATATGTCAAACCTTACTTTGGTATAATTGTGATGATTATGGCGTACAGCTTTTGAAAACCCCAAATTCACAATCTCAGAAAATTAAAATATTACATGACATCAATAACACAAAGATTGAAAATAGAACAATATCGGACCTCTGCAAAGTATAAGCATGCATATGTACTCAGTACTTGGTTTGGGCCCCTTTTGCAGCAATGACTGCCACAATGCGGCGTGGCATGGATGCTATCAGCCTGTGGCACTGCTGAGGTGTTATGGAAGACCAGGATGCTTCAATAGCGGCCTTCAGCTCTGCTGCATTTTTCGGTCTCATGTCCCTCATCTTTCTCTATGGGGTTCAGGTCAGGTGAGTTTGCTGGCCAACCAAGCACAGTAATCCCATGGTCACTGAACCAGGTTTTGGTACTTTTGGCAGTGTGGGCAGGTGCCATGTCCTGCTGGAAAATGAAGTCAGCATCCCCATAAAGCTTGTCTGCGGAAGGAAGCATGAAGTGCTCCAAAATCTCCTGGTAGACGGCTGCGTTGACCCTGGACTTAATGAAGCACAGTGGACCAACACCAGCAGATGACATGGCTCCCCAAATCAACACAGACTGTGGAAACTTCACACTGGACTTCCAAGCATCGTGCACTGTGTGCCTCTCCATTCTTCCTCCAGACTCTGGATCCTTGGTTCCCAAATGAGATGCAAAAGTTGCTCTCATCAGAAAAGAGGACTTTGGACCACTGGGCGACAGACCAGTTCTTTTGTTCTGTAGCCCAGATAAGACGCTTCTGACGTTGTTTGTTGTTCAGGAGCAGCTTGACAAAAGGAATACGACATTTGAAGCCCATGTCCAAGATCGGTCTGTGTGTGCTGGCTTTTGATGCACTAACTCCAGCCTCAGTCCACTCCTTGTGAAAGTCCCCAACACTTTTGAATGGCCTTTTCCTGACAATCCTCTCCAGGCTGCGGTCATCCCTGCTGCTTGTGCACCTTTTTCTACCACACTTTTCCCTTCCACATAACCTTCTATTGATGTGCTTTGATACAACACTTTGGGAACATCCAACTTCTTTTGCAATTACCTTTTGGGGCTTTCCCTCCTTATGGAGGGTGTCAATGATGGTTTTCTGCACAACTGTCAAGTCAGCAGTCTTTCCCATGCTTGTGATTCCTACTGAACCAGCCCGAGAGACCATTGAAAGGCTCAGGAACCCTTTGCAGGTGTTATGGATTCATTAGCTGATTAGAGGGGGACACTTTGAGCCTAGAATATTGAACCTTTTCACACTATTCTAATTTTCTGAGATTGTGAATTTGGGGTTTTCATAAGCTGTACGCCATAATCATCACTATTATACCAAAGTAAGGCTTGACATATCTCGCTTTGCATGTAATGCGTCTATCTCATATATTGGTTTCACCTTTTGAGTTGCCATACTGACATAAATGAACATTTGCACGATATTCTAATTTTTCGAGTTTCACCTGTATACATTGAGAGTGAGAGCTATATTCATTCCATTTGGAAATCTTAAACAAGTTGGGAAACTGTAGCTTAAATTACGGAAAAGGTCCATTTTACCTTATTTATGTAGGATACAGCTAATTCTTCACCACTTTTTTTTTTTTTAACGTAAGGTAAAATATAGCTTAGCTGTTATCTAGACTGACATTACCATGGCAAAGAAGAGATGACTTGGTCTTTGTTTTCTCAATTGCCCATGTTAAAGTTGCCCATATTAAAGAGAATGGGATGTAAGGAAGTTTCATCAGCATCAGTGGAACCTCTTTTCTTCTTTTCTAAAGAGAATAAAACAATAGGAAATCTTGCTCCCTATGTACAATTATCCCATTCAGATTAGAACTTCAGGATGAAAGAAGGAGAGTTCTCTGCACACTGTATAATTAATATCATGGCTAGGTTTGTATAACATACCTATCTAGCAGCTGTGTTCACACAATGTTCTATGCCAGTCTACAAAATAGGCTGTTTATATATGTTGAGTGAACAGAGCCATTGTATAAATTGGTTTTAGTCAAGCATCCTTGCTTCTAAAGTGAAGGCTTTTTTGAACGTGTTTCTTTCTAACTAGATTTTACCACATTTGATAACCGTGTCACATACTGGCTGGTTTCTGAACATGCAAACCAACTTGATTTGAAAGCATTGTGTATAAATTGATCTGAAAGTTTTGTCTTTATGATGTTGCATCTACAATGATCCATCGATACATGCAAGATTTACTGTATATTAAAGTAATGGACATCCAGGTGTGAACTAAACCCTGATGATTAGAGACTCAGTATCCCAACTTAGTCTGTTGAAAAACATTATCTGTGAGCTGATATTCATGTTCTGTATGAGTTCCTGCTATCTACAATACGGTATGCTGGCCATATTAGAAGCTGCAATTATCGAGTGATAATTCAGCCAGCCCTACCAAATTGCCATAATTATAATTTCCCAAGTGGTGACAGACAGGAGACACAGATTTATCTTTGAAAAGACCATTTCAAATATAAATAAGTATGGGAAATAAAGCCACTAATGTTGTTCTTTTTTAAAAAATACTTTTTATTAGAGATTTTAACAATAGTAAAAAATAATATAAATTGAAATCAAAAGGAAATAAAAAAATAAAGAAAAGAAAAATGAAAAGTGCAGGAAGAAAAAGAGAAAGAACACAAGAAAAAGCAGAAAATGAAAAAAAGAATATTTAAATTGACTCCCAATCCTCTTTGCAACAAGTACAAGCAAACTTAGTATTTCTCTACCACCTTTGATATTATATTACATAAATCATTTCTTCCTATATCCCAACCCTTATCCATCCACAAACCCAAAAATGATTAAACACGTCTGTCCACGATCAGTAAAAAGTCCATAAAGGGTACCCAGAACTTTATACAAGTATTTCTTTTTTTAACCCTGATCAAACAAGTTAACTTTATATTCCTTTATTTTGCTCCTAACAACCATAATCTTTGCTTCATTAAAATGCTGTCATAGGATTTGATCTCTATCCAAATTTTCTTTCTCCCATCTCCAGAGTTTCTTCACAGCTTTAACAACCCTTTTTTGTAAATCCTATAATGAGTCATTACCCAGATTGTTTTTTATCTCTTGGCTTATCATTTGTATTTCCACTTTAGTTTTCATCTCTGTTTTATAGTTCACAACTTCTATTTTATTTTCTGATATTTCTGCATAGATTATATCTGGTTTTACTTCTTCATCCTGTTGGTCTGTAAATTCTTCCAAATTATTCTCCTTCACATCTTTCATTTCTTCTTTAAAATTTCTTAAATAGTGCAATCACATGAGCAAATACTGCTGCTGTCATTGTAGCTGTGAGCTTCTTCCCCATTTCTTCAAAAATCCTTTGAAGTGTCTCCAATGTAATATCTTTATCTGTTGTTTTTTAAGTGCCACTGCTAATCATCAAATTCCAAAGTAAAAAACAGGCTCCCCCCCCCACCTGGGTTCTCTAGCCCCCTCTACTGTCTCATGTCTGTATCACATAGTCTGTCTCAGTTTTTTTTTTTTTTGGCTTCTCTGTTTTAAAAAACCAGCCTATTCTCTCTTTCCTGAAAAACTAAACAATTTCTGTTCCCACGAAGATACTGTTTTGTTTTTAATTATTTCAAAAGTCTAGCAAAAGTAATAATATTTCAAATATTAAGTCAAATATTTCAAAGTTGTCTGGACCCTTGTTGTTGTTCAGTCGTTAAGTCGTGTCCGACTCTTCGTGACCCCATGAACCATATTGCGCCAGGCCTTCCTATCTGTCACTGCCTCCCTGAGTTTGCTCAGTTTCATGCTCATTGCTTCAGTGATGCTATCTAGCCATCTCATCCTCTGCCGTCCTCTTCTCCTTTTGCCTTCCATCTTTCCCAGCATCAGGGTCTTTTCCAAAGAGTCCTCTCTTCGCATTAGGTGACCAAAGTATCTGAGCTTGAGCTTCATTATCAATCCTTCCAATGAGCAATCAGAGTTGATTTCCTTTAAGATTGACTGGTTTGACCTCCTAGCAGTCCAGGGGACTCTTAAGAGTCTTCTCCAGCACCACAGTTCAAAGGCATCAATTCTTCGGCGTTCAGCCTTCTTTATGGTCCAGCTCTCACAGCCATACATTACTACTGGAAAAACCATAGCTTTGACTATGCGGATCTTTGTCGGCAAGATGACGTCTCTGCTTTGTAATATGCTATCTAGGTTTGCCATAGCTCTCCTCCCAAGGAGCAAGCATCTTTTAATTTCATGGCTGCAGTCTCCGTCTGCAGTGATCTTGGAGCCCAAATAAATGAAGTCTGTTACTGCTTCCATTTCTACCCCTTCTATTTGCCAGGGATTGATGGGTCCAGATGCCATGATCTTAGTTTTTTTAATGTTGAGTTTCAAGCCAGCTTTCGCACTCTCCTCTTTCACCCTCATCAAGACGCTCTTTAGTTCTTCTTCACTTTCTGCCATTAGGGTGGTATCGTCTGCATATCTGAGGTTATTGATGTTTCTCCCTGCAATCTTAATTCCGGCTTGTGATTCTTCCAGCCTGGCATTTCTCATGATGTACTCTGCATATAGGTTAAATAAGCAGGGTGACACTATACAGCCTTGTCGTACTCCTTTCCCTATTTTGAACCAATGGGTTGTTCCATGACTGGTTCTAACTGTTGCTTCTTGGCCCGCATACAGATTTCTCAGGAGACAGGTAAGGTGGTCTGGTATCCCCATCTCTTTAAGAATTTGCCACAGTTTGTTGTGATCCACACAATCAAAGGCTTTTGCATAGTCAATGAAGCAGAAGTAGATGCTTTTCTGGAACTCTCGTGCTTTCTCCATGATCCAGCGAATGTTGGCAATTTGATCTCTAGTTCCTCTGCCTCTTCGAAACCCAGCTTGTACATCCGGTAGTTCTCGGTTCACGTACTGCTGAAGCCTAGCTTGTAGGATTTTGAGCATAACCTTGTTAGCATGTGAAATGAGTGCAATTGTGCGATAGTTTGAGCATTCTTTGGCATTGCCCTTCTTTGGAATTGGAATGTAAACTGACCTTTTCCAATCCCGTGGCCACTGTTGCGTTTTCCAAACTTGCTGGCATATTGAGTGCAGCACTTTAACAGCATCGTCTTTTAGTATTTTAAATAACTCAGCTGGAATACTGTCATCTCCACTAGCTTTGTTGTTTGCAATGCTTCCTAAGGCCCACTTGACTTCACTTTCTAGGGTGTCTGGCTCAGGGTCAGTGACCACACCAGCATGGACATCAAGGACATTAAGATCTTTCTTGTATAGTTCTTCTGTGTATTCTTGCCACCTCTTCTTAATCTCTTCTGCTTCGGTTAGGTCCCTGCCTTTTTTGTCCTTTATCATGCCCATCTTTGCACTAAACGTTCCTTTGATATCTCCAATTTTCTTAAAAAGATCTCTAGTCTTCCCCATTCTATTGTTTTCTTCAATTTCTTTGCATTGTTCATTTAAGAAGGCCTTCTTATCTCTCCTTGCTATTCTCTGGAAATCTGCATTCAGTTGCTTATATCTTTCCCTTTCACCCTTGCTTTTCACATTCCTTCTTTCCACAGCTATTTGTAAAGCCTCATCAGACAGCCATTTTGCTTTCTTGCATTTCTTTTTCTTTGGGATGGTTTTAGTTGCTGCCTCTTGTACAATGTTACAGACCTCCGTCCATAGTTCTTCAGGCACTCTGTCTACCAAATCTAATCCTCTAAATCTATTCATCACCTTCACTGTGTACTCACATGGAATATGATCTAAGTCATACCTGAGTGGTCTAGTGGTTTTCCCTACATTCTTCAATTTAAGCCTAAATTTTGCAGTAAGAAGCTCATGATCTGAGCCACAGTCAGCTCCTGGTCTTGTTTTTGCCGTCTGTATAGAGCTTCTCCATCTTTGGCTGCAAAGTATGTAATCAATCTGGTTTCGGTATTGACCATCTGGTGATGTCCATGTGTAGAGTCGTCTCTTGTGTTGTTGGAAAAGAGTGTTTGCTATGACTAGCTTGTTCTCTTGACAGAACTCTATTAGCCTTTGCCCTGCTTCATTTTGTACTCCAAGGCCAAACTTGCCTGTTATTCCGATTACTCCTTGACTTCCTACCTTAGCATTCCAATCCCCTATGATGAAAAGGACATCTTTTTTTGGTGCTAGTTCTAGAAGGTGTTGTAGGTCTTCATAGAACCGGTCAACTTCAGCTTCTTCGGCATCAGTGGTTGGGACATAGACTTGGATTACCGTGATGTTGAATGGTTTTCCTTGGATACGCACTGAGATCATTCTGTCGTTTTTGAGGTTGTACCTCATTACTGCCTTTCCCTCTCTCTTATTGACTATGAGTGCAACTCCATTTCTTCTAAGGGTTTCTTGCCCACAGTAGTAGATATAATGGTCACCTGAATTAAATTCACCCATTCCCGTCCATTTCAATTCGCTGATTCCCAAGATGTCGAAATTCAATCTTGTCATCTCATGTTTGACCACATCCAGCTTGCCTTGGTTCATGGATCTTACATTCCATGTACCTATACAATATTGTTCTTTACAGCATCGGACCTTCTTTTCGCTTCCAGATACATCCACAGCTGAACGTCCTTTCGGCTTTGGCCCAGCCGCTTCACTCTTTCTGGAGCTACTTGGAATTGCCCTCCGCTCTTCCCCAGTAGCATATTGGACACCTTCCGACCTGAGAGGCTCATCTTCTGGCATCATATCTTTTAGCCTTTTAACATTGTCCATGGGGTTTTCTTGGCAAGGATACTGGAGTGGGTTGCCATTTCCTTCTCCAATGGACCACATTTTGTCAGAACTCTCTGTCATGACCTGTCCGTCTTGGGTGGCCCTGCACAGTATAGCTCATGGCTTCACTGAGTTACACAAGCCCCTTCGCCACGACAAGGCAGTGATCCATTAAGGGGGTCTGGACCCTTAGTTCATTTCAAACTTTCTTGGATTAAATTCTTATCTAGCTTTTTGCCGTTTACTTTGTATTTTTTAAAGCTGTAAATTGTTAATTAGTTTTTCCCTTCTTTCTGGAATGAAGGATCACTCCCCAGGTAGTTTTTCAAGTTTGTTCCTTGGAAGACCTGTTTTAGGTTTAAAATAGTTATATTCCAAAAGTGTTTAGAAAGTGAGGCTTGACAAACTCAATGTCCATATAGGCTCTGCTGCAGTTGAGAGCTTGTTGGTTTCCTCATCTCCTGGTGCTCAAACCCATGAGTCAACCACTGTCCTGCAGTCTCCTCATGAGGAGTAGCAACCTGCAGCACAAGTTGGTGATCCCTCATCCTCTCCTTATCGGGAGAAGTTCCATTGGACTGGACTCATCAATGATCTGTTGGTATTGGTCACAGCATCATCTCTGCTCCTTCAGAGATGTCTTAGCTCACTGTCCCCTCACTCTGAAGTTGCCACTAACATTGTTCATAATTGCCTGCTAAATTTTCATTTACTCTTTTCGTGAAGCCAAAACCCAGGAGTCTGATAGCATATTTTCAGACTAACATGTTTGTTTATTTATTTTGAAAGATGCTACCAGACTCCTTCTGATAGGCAAACACAGCTCTCTCCTCCTACAAATCCTTTCCATGAAGATGTTGTTATGTGTGTGTATGAAGAGAAAAATTAAGACTGAAGACTTTTTTTGGCCAGAATTCTTGAGGGAGGGGCAGGAGTGGTTATCTAACTGTCAAAGCGGTCAAGGTCAATCTGTCTGTCTAATTTTTAACTCTCTGTTGGATAACTTTTTAAAAACGTCTAAAATCCCATATTCACCTTGACTCGAGGAGAACTGAATTCTCCCCTCTCTTGCCATTTCTTTCTGGAAATGATTATCTGAGTCTCTGGACAGATAATCACACAGTGCACCTTATTTTTTCAACTATGCTCTGCAGGAGAAGAGAACCAGAAACACTATTCGGACTGCCGCTAAAATAACTACGGTCCAGAAAAAGCTACAAAACACACAAACACGCACATACTCTTAAATAGCTACCTTTTGTTGTTGTTGTTGTCTGTTTGTTTAAGCACACAACAGTTAATTAAATGACCTGGTTGATGCTTAAACACTTATACTCCCAGATTTGACATGAGGTAAAGCACTGTGCAATGTGGTTCCATGTCAGTATAAAACAACCAGATGACAGTTCTGCTGGAAAAGAATGAATGTTGAAATTTGCCTAGAGGAAAGACAGCTGCGTGTCAACTGCTCTCTGAATCAGAATAGAAAGTTCTCAGATGATTTTATTGCAACTGACTTTTTTGTTCTCTTCCAGTAATGGAGACTTCATTGACAGCAAGACCAATACCATTTAGCGCAAGCAAAGAGCTCCAATACATAAAACAACATAACTGATTATGATTTTTTTAAACCCCAAATGGCTGAGGCACAGAACATTTTCGATATGATTGCACCTCCCTGTGTGAACTCGCTGGCCCCCTAAGATCTCATGTTTTCCATCAAATAATACATCTGGCTGAGGTCCAAAGAAAGTCTTGATCTTCACATTTTTAGAAAATGTCTATCTATTGGGAGCTATCCTAGCCTTGTTTTTTTGGCCAGCTTTTCAAAAGGCATGCCAAAAGCTGAATCTCCCAGAAGGCCCCTAGTTATTTTAATTATTTTAATTATTTGATTACATTTTAACTCAGTATATTCAGTCACACTCACAGGCACATCTATTCACAGATTTGTTGCATAGAGGAGAAATTGAGATCAAGAGAGAAAGCATTTGCAAAGCTACCTGTGAAAGGCTACTCATATTCTATCTGTCGCTTATATTTGAAATGGTACTTGTGAGCATTTTTCTGCAGCTTCTCTATATACTTTTGTACTAACTTTATTTTATGTAAGTATTTATTTAACTTGATATCCTGTTGATTACCAATGTCTCTTAGCAATATATAATTAAAAATATAAAATCAAAATAGTAAATATACCAAGTAAAGCAAATGAATAAAACAAGCAGAATAATTTAAATTAACAGAATCAGCAGTAGAAAGTCTATACAAAATTGTTTTTGTTGATTTCTGGTAACATATGTGCTTGGGCAATGCCAGTGATATTCCCATGTTTTGTCTGTTGTTAATCACCTTGACTAAATACATCTCACGTGGAGCTGTATGGAGCATCAGGGTCACGTTCTCAGGTTCATCTGCACAGGCTCCTTAAGAGAAGGAACTCAGAGAGAGGCTGCCCTTTCCAATTTTACTGTGTGTAGAGAGGCCACTACAAGAATATGGTCCAATAGATAGGTGGTTTGCAATAGTCCAAACAAAAGGTGACTACGGCATGAGTGACTATGAACTCCAGGAAGGTCATAACTAGCCACAGCTAACATTTGCTTTTCAAGCAGAAGCTGTGAGTCAAAGAGGACCCCCGAGTTACAAACCAGTTCCACAAAGGGCAGTGCAGCTCACCCAAAGCCAAGGATGGAATATCCTTGGTATCAGAAGCTTTCCAAACCTATAGCCACTTCATCTTACTAGGAATGAAGTGAAGCCCAAGAATGTTCATCCCTATCCAAATTCTAACAACCTCTAGGCACTGGCATCTCCTGTTTGGCATGGGATCAAGATACACAGCTGAGTATCTTCTACATGTTAATAGTAATGATATTTGACCCAATGCTGCTGGATGACTTCACTCAGTAGCCTGGTAGAGAATAAATAGGAGGGAAGAGAATGCCAAACCTTGGGACACCCCATAAGGGAGAAGCCTTTTTCCCCACTTCTTTTCAGGAAGGAGAAAAGCCACTAGAAGACGGTGCTTCCCAATCTTTCTTTCTTTCTTTCTTTCTTTCTTTCTTTCTTTCTTTCTTTCTTTCTTTCTTTCTTTCTTTCTTTCTTTCTTTCTTTCTTTTTCATACATGCATACTTGCGTGCAATTTATATGCCCACCTGTCTCACTTCTATGGTTCTGGGTGACCAACACTAAATTAAAACCATAACAATAAAACTGAAAAAAAAAATAAACACCATGATAATATTAACACAAAGCAGCCAAGTTCCCCAAAAAGACTAACCCAACAACCACATTGTAAATAAAAGGAGCCCATTTGTGGAATGGCAAATCTTTATCCAATCAATGTTGAGTTGCAATAAAGGGTTTAAAAAATGAAATACTTTAACTCCTAATGGCTAAAATGAATATCAGAAGCTGCTCTGGCCAAATCTGCATGCCAAAATTTAAGTCTAATTTTGTATTCACTAACAATAAGCCATCATTTTACATAGGTGGAGGGTAAGATAATTCTTTTAAAAGTATCATAAAATTGGGACCTGGATGATTAACAAAATGTTAATTGCCAAATGTACTATGTAATTGGAAATGTGCTAACTGCTTTATAATTCTAAACATTAATGCATTAGGATAATGTCCTGCTTAGAAAAGCTGTGTTCCTCCAACAAGGATAGGCTGGCAGAACATACATTAAATGGGGAGAAGGGGGTGGGGTGGAATATTCATCAAACGTCCTTTTCCATTCGATTTTGTTCATGTCAAATATGTATGTATGTATGTATGTATGTATGTATGTATGTATATATGTATTTCATCATCTTGCAGCACCTACATAATAAAGGCAATGCAGACATCAGGCCACATTTAAGAATGATTCAGAAACAGCACTCAGGATATGCCAGTTCTTGACAATTGATAAATGCCCAGTCTTACAAATGGGGAACTGAGGCCAGGAGACCTTCCCTAATCCATGCAACCTATGACAGAAAGCCATTTCAACCCATACTTCTCAGGCAGTTTGGATTAGAATTATAAAGGGAAAACAATCAGAAACTGCTGAGGATATGGGTATGCTGAACAGTATACATTTGTTTCACTTTACCCTTCATGTCAGTAGGGAAGATTTGTTCACAATTTTCTTCACATATGGAACTATTGTAAGTAACTCTGCTTTTTAAATATAATTTCCTTAAGAATCCTTTTTTACACAAATTTCTCTAATGTTCTTTGTTATGTAAACTTTCCCAATGCTAGTTTTTTGGCATACATTTCCCCAACATTAGAGGGCTTTTTTATATAATTATCCCTTTTTGTTTGCCACTTTCAGAATCACATTTTTGTTTTTCTGAATGCATCTTTTTACAAACAGATTTTTTTTTGGTGCATATTTTTGTTTAGAGAGACAGATGCTGGCAGAGACCATTCAGAACTGTTTGATTTGAGTCTGGTTTGGCTGATCTCAAAAATCTGTGTCTACAGCAATGCATGGTGGACTTCCTAAACATCTTGGGTTGAGAAGTGATCAGTTTTCTGACTGAGACCACCATCTCTCAACTACATTGCAGTTCCACTAGTTGTTCTACAGAAGAGGCTTCATAGACAGTGCCCCAACATCCCAGTGTCATGTTGGGTTGAAATATTTGGCCCAATTCTTTTTTAGCATTTAGGGATGATGGAACCAACCTACACTGTGTGATGAGTGTGAAATGTACTTTCATTTGGATGGAAGATGGGTTTCTCCTTCCTTTTTTCCTCTTTCTCTGAAATGCAGCCTGGGAACATTCTTCATGTAAATTGGGACCTAACCATTAATGGAAAGGAAGCCATAACACATACCAAATTATAAAGAAAATGAGTGATAACAGTACAGTAAGTGTTATTCATATTGTAGCAACTTAGGTTTTGTTTTTTATAACTACAATAATCCTGGGCTATTTTTTCTCCCTAACACTAAGCAGAACATCTTCAACTCTTCCCACTGTGCCAATGGACTATTGTTCATGAAATAGAGAGGAGGCCCTGTTTGGTCCTTTGCTCTAGCCAGCAAAATGCCTTGGAATTATTCTGGCATTATGGTTATGTATCCACGTTTTCTGAAATCAAAAGAAGTTATCTATATCTGGATTAGAAATACTGACATGGCCAAAGGTGAGGGCTCTGGGATTTCCAGTTCAGTAACATTTGGAGTGACACGCATTTGCCCAACTTGCTCTATGACACAGATTAACTCAATGACACATATTGTGCTATTGATTCCCTACAATGATTCCTATGAATAATGTTATCACAAAAAGAAAAATATAAGGTTTTATGAATGAAACATTTTTATGCCCTTCCCACCCCACAGTCTTAACCCTTTAGAGAATAAAGAGTAATGGAGGGGAAAAAAAAGACAGACTTCTACTTGCAATTGAACTGAATGTACATAGGTAAGGGAATCCCTCTGCCAGGAAATCTAAAGCCAAAAAAAAAAAAAAAAATCTGCTTGTTCACTAGAGTTGGAAGCTTCAGCAAGAACAAACTGACTTTTCATATAATCAATAAACAACAAAGATCTCCTTTACTGCAAAGGAGATAGCTCTGAGGCTGTAATAAGTGTCTGTAATACAGTGTTGGTTTTCAGCTGTATATCGCAATGGAACACATGCCACTATCCCTAACATGGAGCTGGTGGAACTAAGGCACAGAGATAAAGTCTCCAGCCTTAGGTTATTCAGTTTCACAAAGGATGGCATCATGGCTGAGATGCGCTTCTTAATCTTCTATTGACCTAACATTTTATTTTTTGCTGTTTAAAGATGGGACATTTTTTCTGTTTAATGCTCTGCAAAAGGAAAGCTAAATACCAATGGGAGAATAGGGCTACCAGATATGGGTGCCAAAAATCTAGATAGTAGCAAAAAGAATGGTCATCTGAATTTTTACAATACAGATCTGGTAGCCTTCATGGAGAATCACTATGTGGCTAACCAACACACACATTTGCTGTTTTACCCAAAATGTATGCATCTAGGAGAATTGCTGCATTAAGAAGGAGTAACAATGTAACATTTCATGAACAATCAAACATTTAATTCATATTTATTAGGGCTGTGGAATACTCTGATTGCTTTTTTTTTTAACCCCCCCCCCCAAAAAAATCATTATTAATTAATTAATTAATTCATTCATTCATTCAATTTGTGTGGCCACCCATCTGTTCAAGAGACTCTTGGTGGTAAACAAACAATGAATGAAAAATATAATAATAATAATTACATTAAAACAAAACCAACTGAAACCACATTAGATGCATGCACCATGCTGGAGCTCCCAACTAACATCCTGTCCCCAATGCCTGGAGGAAGACCCAGGTCTTCATGGCCTTGCAAAAGGCAAGTAGAGTAGAGGTATCTTTATTTCAGAGGGGAAGCTGTTCCACAGGACAGGCACCAAAACAGATAACCTTTCTTAGGTACGGGTAAGGTAGAACAAAAACAGAAGTCCAAAACTTTTAAGGACAATCCAAACAGTTCATCCAAAGTCATATATTAAAGGGGAAAAAAATGGGCTAATTACTAACATAGATAACTTTTAAATGAGTTAAATGTTGCCCAACAGAATCACATTGTCCAGTCCTTCCTGCCTTCAACACAAAAGCAGAAATGTCAAAGACAGCTTTAAGAATCTGATAGTCTCACATCCATCCAAGATTACATTTTTTTTTTCCTTTTGGTGGCACAGTATGTAAGCTCCTCAAAAATATACAAATTTCATGTTTGGAGTATATAAATTAACCAAATGTTAACATCTTTATAATTGAACTTCTTCCCAAGAACCTGGCTCACCCTATTATTAGTTTCTAGCCACAAAAGGAACTATCAGTGGACAAAATGATATAATGTTACAGTGCCTTCACATTCATTATACCTCCAGCAGAAGAAGGATGATAACCAGGCTTTTTAAAAACATCCTTTGGGATATTTGATTATTAGCAGAATACAATGCTAGAATGTCTACCAAAGTCTGATATTATTAGAGGACTAATGTCCTTTCATAAAACCAGATTATGCTGATTAATTATTAGAGGTAATACCTTTGGTAGTCTTCATCCCAAAGAAAGAGTCATAACTATTATATCTGTCCTGAACAATGATATCAGACAATAGCTCACACAGTCTGTAGGATCCTTTCCTATTTTAACCATATAGCCATTATATAAGGGTGATGGAATGATGAAGATAGAACCTTGGTGCTCTATGAGCTTGGTTGTTTGCTTGCAGACATTTCATGACCTAATTAGGTAACATCATCAGTGCTAGTGAGTGTGGGGTTTGCTCTCTGTTTATATATAGTAACTTGCCCTGCCAGTATTGGTGGAGGTGTGGTTTTCTCCTTGGTAGTTCCTTGATTAAGGTATTGTTTTCTGCTTGATTGTTTGTTTGGTGTTAATCCCTGCTTATTTAGGTGTTAGGTGTTACCCTAATAAAGGAACTACCAAGGAGAAAACCACACCCCCACTAACAGTAGCAGGGCAAGCTACTGTATATAAACAGGGAGTAAAACCCACACTGTGGAGTCCTTGGGGTTCTCTGAGCTTGGTTGTTTTCTTGCAAATGTTTCATTACCCGGCTAGGTAACATCTTCAGTGCTAGAATGGAGTGGAGTGGGGTTTGCTCTCTGTTTATGTACTATGACATGCCCTGCCAGTGTTGATGGGGCTGTGGGTTTTGTTTTGTTTTGCTTTTTTCCTCTGGTAGTTCCTTGATTAGGGTATTGTTTACTGCTTGACTGTATGTCTGGTGATAATCTTGGTGTTAATCTCTGCTTATCTGGGTGATGATTGCTGGTGAGGAGATGTTCTGGTCTTTTGTTTTCCTTCCTATTGTCTCTTTTGAATAGTGTATAGATGTTGTTTATCTCTATGTGCTGTTGATGGCTGCCTTGTCTGAATACCAAGCTTCTAAGAATTCCTTTGCATTTTTGGATTTAGCCTGGTCTAAGATGCTGACAGTTTCCCAGTTGAAACCATGGTTAAGTCTGTCCATGTGTTGTGAGATTAAGGAGTTTTCATCATGTCTTCAGGCTGCTAGTTGGTGTTCCTGGATGCACTCTGCAAGCCTTCTGTCTGGCTGTCCTACGTAGTGGTTGTTACAGTCCTTACACTGTATGTTGACTCTCCTTGCAACAGCTACCTTGGCACCTGTATGTTAGATCCATGCCCCTCCTGGCTTGTTAAAGCTGCACAGGAGGGGATGTGTGGTTGGGTATGGGTGGTGGTCAATTCATTGTTAAATGAGGGAGTGGTTCCATCCCCTCCTTAAGTGGTCTTCACTTGACCCAACTGATCTGGACAATTTTTAGGGAAGGTGGTGGACAGAGTGGTAGCATGGCAGTTGCAGAGATCTCTGGATGAAGCAGATTATCTGGACCCCTTTCAGTCAGGGTTCAGGCTGGGGTTTGATTGCACTCTTGAATGACCTCTGGTGGGGGTGAGATAGGGTTAATGCATTCATCTTCAGTCTTCTTGACCTCTCAACAGCATTCAATCATGGTATCCTTCTGAATCGGCTTCGGGAATTGAGGGTAGGTGGCACTGTGCTGTCCTGGCTTTCCTCTTTCCTATGGGGTCAATTTCAGTTGGTGTTGATGGGGGGGAGAGATCCAGCCCATGGCCCCTATTGTGCGGGGTGCCTTAGGGCTTGGTTCTCTCTCCCCTCCTAGTTAACATCTACATGAAGCCACTGGGTGAGGTGATCCAACAGTTGGTGTGAAGTACCATCAATATGCAGATGATACCCACTTATATATCTCCACCCCAGACCCATCGTGTGGTGTAGTGGATGTCCTATCCCAGTATCTGGAGGCTGAAGGGGTGTGGATGGGGTGCAATGGGCTCCAACTCAATCCAAGCAAGACGGAGCGGCTTTGGGTATTTGGTCCTCCTGGGGACAAGGTTTTTCCATCTTTGGTACTGGATGGGGTAGCATTGCTCCAGAGAGACCTGGTGCGCAATCTGGGGGTCCTCTTGGACTTGTGGCTCCTGCTCAAAGAGCAGATGGCAGTGTGGCTAAGAGGTCCTTTGCACACCTGTGGGTTGTGTGCCAGTTGTGTCCATTCCTGGGCCAGGAGGCTCTCCTCACAGTTACCCATGCCCTCATTACCTCCTGTTTGGATTGCTGCAATGTGCTGTACATGGGGCTACCCTTGAAGAGCATTCAGAAACTTCAACTGGTGCAAAATGCAGCTGCACAGGTAGTAAATGTTGCCAGATATACGGCATAGGTAACACCACTACTATTGGAGCTGCATTGGTTGCCAGTGTGTTTCCAGGTGCAATTCAAGGTGCTGGTTGTCACTTTTAAAGCCCTGCATGGCTTAGGACCAGGTTACTTAAGGGACCATTTTCTCCCAATAGTTTCTACCCATCCAATTTGGTCTAGTAGATTGGGCATGCTGTGGATCCCATCAGCCAAGGAATGTCAGCTGGTGGGGACCAGAAGGCGTGCTTTCTCAGCTGTAGCCCCTGCCTTTTGGAACATTCTTCTTTTGAAGCTCAGGATGGCCCCAACCCTGCTAGCCTTTTGTAAGGCTTTAAAAACCTGATGGTATGCCTGAGCCTGGGGTCCTGAAAGTGTTAGGGGCCCCATTACCTAGTTTCACTGTTAATTTTTATGTAATTATTATGATAATTCTCGGTTGCCTATATGTATAATTTGTAACTGTTTTAATAGTTTTAATGATTGAAATTGTTTGCTGTCCAGAGTCATTTGGATTGAGATGGTTGGCCATAGAAATTGCATAAATAGAATGTGTGTGTGTGTGTGTGTATAGAAATAGGAGCTACACACTCCTTTTAGTTTTTTGTACCACTCAAAATAAACCCCATCTAATATGGTGGGCTTTCATTGTTCTAATAGCATCAAATATTTTCTTCAGAGTTAAAGATGCAGCAAATTCCTTCCAAAATCCTTGAAAAAAACCTATGTAAAAAAACCATTCATCTGCTCAGTAGGTATCCTATATTTACACAATATATATTTGATTTGTTTTTAAAAAAACTATAAACTGATAATTAATTTCTATGAATTGTCCCCACAGAATTTCTTATGATAAGAATTAGTCTATTTTGTTTCAATTGTTTCAGAATTGAAGCCAACAGTTTACCAGTCTTTTCTCCTTGTTCCCAATAGACCTGCTTAATACATTTTAATAAATATTCATTATTCAAAGCATATAATTGGTCAAGCTCCAGTTTTACAAGTCTAAAGGCATGATACAGTTCCAACGTATGATTTCTAGCATAAATATTCAAAGCTTCTTTTAAATCCTTTTTAAATTTTCTGTGATATAATTCCTTCATCTTTTTTCTTGCCAAGGGGCACAAATTATTTCTTACCATGTATAAAAGCTTTAAATATATTCCAGACAGTCCTCACATTTATCTATTGACTATTTATATTTTAAAAAGTTGGTATTTTTTGTTGTTGGTCAAGCCCAATACATCATTGCAGGCTATCATTTAAAAAAAAAATCTTTTTACAAAGATTTTTACAAAGCCTCACTCCTCCAAACTCTTGATTTTACTGTTTTACTTTTCTTTGAATATCCACATTTTCCCCCAAACTATCCAGCTTGGTAGCACATTCTGCTAGCCTTCTATTAGCAGTTTACATGACAACTAAGAATTCAAAATTTGTTACCTTTCTAGCAACAATGTCAGAATACAATTCTGGATTTCAAATAATTTTCCAGATATCTCCCAATTGATAACTTGATGGTGCTTCAGCAAAAACTGTCATTTGTGGAGGAATAGTAATCTTCTTCCTGAAGCCAACACTTTTCAGCTCAACTACTCCCCTAGGAAGGAGAGAAAACTCCTGATTTCTCCTCCAAGAGACTCAGAGTCAGAGAAAAATAATTCAAGAAGTAATTTTACTTACCAGCTATTTTAAAAAACAGTCCACAATGTTATTTTCAGCATCTCAAGGAGAGAGAGAAAAACAAACTCCAAATGACCACATTATCTTGCCAAAAATTCTCTCACAATACTTTGATTCATTAATTTGATTCAAAGGTGAATCAACCAAATCTCAAAATTGAATCAAGTTTCCAAAGTGTATCAACAATTCAGGTGAGATTGTTAAAATCTGTTGCTGTTTTCCAAATTGATTAGGAAAAATACAACATCAGTTTGAAATTACTCAATTTTCTGAATTAATTTGAACTGTCAGATTGGATTTACAATCCCTGTTGAATCAACGATACCAATCAGATCGATCCAGTCCACATGCACCTATTTATCAATATTTACCAATCCACTCCAGCTTGTATGATATTTGCCATCTTTAAAAGCTTTTTTTCATATACAGACAGAATTAGTTCCCCATATCCACTAGCTATTTGTGTTATTTGTTAAGCATATGTACTGAAAATTGTAGCAGCAGCTTCAAAGAATAGCTGCAGTTTGTGAGTGTATGTTATTGGTAGTTGGTTTGCAATATAATATAATGTGGTATAATTTTATTTCTTTTCTGATAAAAGTTTACCCTGGGCTTTATGTTACTTCTGTAATCATCTCCACGCTCCACTAAGAAACCTGAACTATTGCTTGAAACTTTTAAACACATTCTTTTTCTTAAACCAGAAGGGCACAGTCTAGCCAAAATGTTGGCATTTTCTTAACTCTCTTGTTAAAATTGGCAAGACTCAAATGTGTTTAACTTTGCCTGGATCATAGCTTTGCCATTGTTACAAGCACCAAATATTTAACAAATCAGACTTTTGTAAAATATAAACCCCCATCCCCCTTCATCCCTTATCTAAACATTTCAGCCTCAGGAGCTGAAAGAACATTTGGAAAACATCTTATTTCTCCAGCCTGGAGGCCAAGTAATTTGCCAGAAGATGTCTGTGCCTTGTTGTTGCCACCCTTAGCTATGGCTTTGGCTGATGGAATATACATTGCAGAGTTTCCATTTGTAAAAGCCGCACTCAATTAATGATCTGCTTCCAAATTGTTCTCCTGGTCGAACATCATAGTTAAAAGCCAAATGACAGCGTGGAAAGCAGTGTGAAAAAAAGGCCATCTGTAACACTGAGTGTTTCATGAACAGTAATCTTTCTAATGTTGGAACACTGGCCATTTGTATGAGAATATGAAGGATGTTTTGGGAAAACCTGGTGGTCATCTCAGCACAGCAAAGTATCTACAACAGTGATTACGATATTATTGTGATCTGCATAAACAGACCTCCTAGAATTTTTGACAACTACTGGCCTAACAGCAAACAGACTTTTCTAAACTAAGAAAGGTGATGGATTGTTGATTTCTTGATATTGGGATAATGAATCCTGCCCCAAATCACTGCTGTGCTGGACAACAACACGGTCAGGCCTACAAGGCAGACTAGTACAAGAAATAGATGCCATGTGGGCCTAAAACTACTTCTGTTAGCATTGGCTACATTAGCAGAATCTTGCAAGTTTGAATGTGCTTCCCCTCCTCCCTCTTTCATCTGTCATGCAAATTAGGGTGGTGCCTACCTGAGGTTTTTGTACCCTTCCTCCTTCCTCTGGGCTTCTACAACATCTATCACCTCGTTGCCTTGGTAACAAACCTTCCTTCTCTCCATCAAGGTCATCCTCTTTACTCTCTACAAACACACTATCTTTAAGATATTTTGAACAACATACACATTCACAAGCCCTGCATGGAGACAGCTTTTTCATGAAAGTCATATATATGTTTGTGTGTGTGTTTATGTGTGAAAGAGAGAGAAAGACTTCCATGAAATATTTGTGTGTGTACACACGCACACACATACACAACCCCAAGTCTTGCTGTGCTGCCTCCTGTGGCAGGAGGCTATTCCTGGGAGGGATGGGTAAAGAATGTCAGGAGTATATGCTAAGAGTATCTAATCCCAGTAGGGTCACCCAAGGCATGAAAGTCATCCCAGCTGCCCTGTTAAAGCAAGCAGGCACCTACACTGGGTAGCAGCAATATAGGAAGATGCTGGAGGTGGATTATCACTTACTGACAATGGCAAAGCAACTGAGTTTCATAATGCACAGGAGGGCTGTATTTTACCAGGAAAACCACATGGATAGAAAATTTTAAATGAATGATGATATAGTGCTGGATGATGGGTCTCTCAGGTCAGATGGCACTTGGCATGCTACTGAGGAAGAGCTGACGATCTTTCAGAGTACTAATGATGTTTATGGTGTGGCTAGATTAAAGCCTTTGGATGTCTAGTTGCTGATGTTGCCATGCAGGAAAAGAAAATCCGAAGCTGCAAAGACAGAATTACAGGAGGAACATGGAACTTAAGAAGCATGACCAAGGGAAAGCTCAACACAACGAATGATGAATTAAAACAACTACACACTGACATCTTAGACATCAGCAAATTGAGATGGACTGAAATTGGACACTTTCAGCCACTACGTCACACTGTTTACTACTCAGGACATGAAAAACAAAGAAGGAACAGTGCTGCTTTTATAGTCAGGAAGGGTACCACAACAACAGTACTGGGCAACAATGCAGTTAGTGACCAAATAATATCAATTAGCCTTATTTGACAATCCTTTAATATGATGATCATCCAAATTTATCCTTCAACCATTGATGCAGAAGTAGTTAATGAATTTTATGATCAAGTTCAATTTGAAATAAAACATGCAAGTAAGATGTACTGCCTCTGATTGGAGCTTGGAATGCCAAAGTTGAAATATTAAGGAGGAAAAAGTAGTTGGGCTACATGGCCTAGGAAAGTTAAATGAAGCAAGGGAATGACTTAATCAGTTTTTGCCAATCAAATAATTTCTTCATTGCTTACACAATCTTCAGACAACCAAAATAATGCTTATATACAAGTACATCACCAGATGAAGTGGATAGAAATCAAATTGACTATATTATTAGTATGAGGAGGTGGATGAGTTCAGTTATAACAGCAACAATGTGGCCAGGGGATGACTATGGAACAGATCATAAATTGTTCATGTGCAAGTTCCAAGTTAAGATAAAATGAAAGGAGAAAGCCAACCAGTTTCCAGAATGTGATCCCACCATTTTCAAGGACAACATCTGGAATCACTTTGAAATCCTGAACCTCATTCACAGTAAACTAGACGAACTGTGGGATGAACTTAAAGAAATTGTTAAGGATGATTGTGAAAAGAGACTGCCAATGATCAAGAAAGAAGAAAGCAAATTGGATGTCAGAACAAACAGTAGAAATTACAAAGAAGAGAAGAGAAGCCAAAGACAAGAAAGACAAAGATCTCAGGAAGGAACTTAACAAAGAATTTCAGAGAGGTGTTAGAAGGCACAAGAAGCAGCATTACAGCTGCATCGATAGAGGCATCAAAGAGGAAACAGATACCGAAAAACAACGAAAGTCTAACAAAAGATCTCTGAACTCAAAAGGGGCCTCCAGCTTTGAATTGGTGTGCTAAAAGATGCCAATAGACAGATAGTAACTGCTTCAAAGATGATCAAACAAGTGGAAGGCGTATACTGACATTCTGTACAGTAGAGATGTCAATATGCAAGACACTTTAAAAGATATTCCCTACAGGACTGAAAGAGTATTGACTCTTTTGAACATTGGTGTTGGAGAAGACTTCTGAGAATACCATGGATAGCCAATAAAACAAACAAATGAATCGTCAAACAAATCAGCATGAGGCTCAAATTATCCTACTTTGGACACATTATGCAAAGACTTAGCTCTCTGGAGAAGTCTATAATACTGGGAAAGGTGGGAGGAAAAAGAAAAAGAGGACAACCAGCACCAAGGTGGATGACCTGAATTGCAGCAGTAATGGGTACACAATTGGAAGAGGCGAAGAACTAAGTTGGGAATAGATCCTCCTGAAGAAAATCGATCTATGTGGTCACTAAAAGTTGACACCAACTTGATGACATATACTGTAATTATCATCAATCATCTGTGTGTGTGTGTGTGTATGTGTGTGCATGTATGCACACACAAACAATACATACATACCCACAGAGAGACAATAATATAGTATATAGGGAATATCTAACACATATTACTAAAAATACGGAGTTATGATAAACTTAATATTTTTCTTAGACAATAAAGATGAAAGGAATCCACAAATATTGAGATAGATACAGATTATCTCCTCTTTAGACAACAAGGCTCCTTCCACATGGAGAAGACTTCTGATTCAGTAAAGCAATTCCACTTGATGAAATGTGGGAAGTGATTCCTGCCTCTCTCCATGTAAAAATCTATTCCTGGACAAAGAGGGAAAACGGAAGAAATAAATAACAAAAACTTTCTAATGAAACATAGAAGACAGTTCCGTTGTCCTTCTGCAACTCTATAAAAAGTTAGTGCCCTACTTTCTCATTCTACTCTCTCAATATTTTGTCATATTTTGGTATGACCAAAAGAATGCCACTTTCTTCTACGATGACATGTCTGTTTGAAAAAATCAGTGTAAATATGCTCACTAGTATATATTTTAACAATACTGATATCACTATGAAAGTCAGCCTTTACATGTTGCATACACATTACAAGTCTGCATCAAATAGAGAACATTGATCATATCTATGTGGGTGTGTATGTGTATACACACAGCAACAAAAAATATGAGCACTAAAGCATAGAAGCTGGTACATTAATACTGAAGGGCATGTCCAAGGAGCGTTCACTGAGCATGTGATTTCCTTTGTAAATCCCCCAAGAAATATAATCTATGAAAAGACTACATAAGTGGAGGAGGAGGAGGAAGAGGCTTAATTTTCAGACTTTAACCCCTTTCCAGTAGCATACTGAAAGGACCCTTTTCATGAAGATTTTTTTTCATGTAAGTACTTGGAAATAATTTATGATGAAAGCAAACTTGTGTCATCCAACTCTAATTCTGAGGGTGTGTCTCTTGTGTACTCTGCCTCTGCACACTTGCACATCCAGGTGTCCCTTCAAACATTTCTATCAAAACTTTGGACATTTTGCCTAATCAATGGAACTTTCAACAATGTGTCAAATGTTTCCTTATTTTCCAACAGAAACACTCTTGCTTAGGATTCCAGCCAACCACTTTCTTCAAGTTACAGATTCCATTCTTTCTGCATCAGTTGTTTCTTTGACTTTTCCAGCTGACATTCAGCATTCTGGGTCTAGTGAACATTTCCTATTGGACTGTTGTCTTTTTTCGTCATGATTTGTTTTGTCCATGGGTGCTTCTGCAAAATATGTCCCTAATCACAAGAATTCTGGCACCTTTCTTTGTTTTTCAGTAGCTCTGTTTAAATCTACTCACTATCTGAATTTGCTACTAGAAATGATAAGTTTGTTGTAGAAATCCAACACAAATGGAAAAAGGAAAAATTTCTCATTGTTCAGTCAATTTTTTTTTAGCAATCAAGTTTTAACTATATGCATGAAAGTACTATAGCCTTTGGAAAATGCCCTTGATGAACTCTGAGAAGTCTAGGGCATGCAAACAATTTCATTTTGATTTGATATGGGGAAACTCTTCACATTAAAGTTGAAATAGATGGTAGATTGTAAATTGTATGCTTGCAGATTCAAGGATTGCTCCAGCTTTTGATGTAGTGCAGCAGCTAAAATTTATACTGTAATTTGTGGCCTTTTTCAGCATTTCAGTTCTTTAACAGATATTGAAAGTTGGTAATAAGTCCTACAGCAGCATGTTTCAACATATTAGTTCAAATTATATCATATCATTTCAGGATGAACTGAAGAGAGAACAGAATATTAACAATGAAGCAAGGCATAATTAATAATAATTTAAGAGAAAAGAGAAGGTTCTTTTAAGAAAATCAATATATCTATGTTTTATATCTAGAGCAACAAAATCTAAAATCCATTCCAATCATCAGTTATTTTACTCACTTGGGGACCATAATTCAAAATTCATGGATATAAACAGCAGTCTACCCAATTATTTACACCACTTAACACCAGGATTTTCTGTACTTTGAAATGCACTTCAAATCTCTCTGGCTGATTGTTCATAGTTTCTAAAATAAAAGGCAAGACACAGTCTTCTACTATCTAATCTAGTAACGAAGAAAAAAGCATTTAACCAAGCCTTAAGCAGTCTTTTAAATCCAACTCTATCTAGCCTGTTGAACAGGTCTCCAGAACCTGTGATCTGCCAAACCAGAAGCTATCTGCCTGAGCTGCAGATTGTAAAAATAATTGACAATCTACCTTTTGCTGTAGTTCCAGGCAGCTAGCATAATTAGCCCTCTGGTAGATCACCTTTACATCGTGGGTGGGATGTGGTTGACACAAATTTGCAGGCCCATTAGAGCAGATCAGTGTTCCCCTACTTGAACAACAGTCACAGTAGATGGCAGTATCTGGCTGACCTGGCTGATCTCAAAAAGCTAAATAGAGTAGGCTTGGTTAGTACTTATTTATGAGACACCCCCCTCCCCCCAGGAAAACCCCGAGCTGCAGGCTAGACTGGGAAATCAAAAGAAGACGGAGCAGGCAAAGCCGTTCTGTAATGTTGTTGAGAAAGCCACATGGGTATGTCCCTGAAGTTACCAACAGCTGAGTTGAACTAGAGGGTATCTTTATTGTACTGACAGTAAAAATGGATAGACTTCCTAGCCATGCCAAATTATTACATTAGGGAGAAGATTCTAACCTAACTTTATCTGGGTTATTTTAGGAGTTTCATTTATTAGAAGACAGGGAGAGAAGCATTCAACCACGTACTTCCTATTGCCAGATAGATGTTGAAAATTATTTAATCTATAACTGATCTATTGATAATTTAATTAGATAGCCTGGTTTCTGCCAGTTTTTAAAATGCTATGTGGTTTATACTTCCTGTTTTAGAAGTATTATTAGCCTATTTAATCTATTTTTTTAATGTGTGCACCTTTCATTGCTGAGAAAAAATGTCATAACTAGACAAAAAGAACTTTGCATCCCAAAATAATATAGTTCAGGTGCAGAAATTTTAGGTGGCACCTCAAATGCAGGGTAAGATAGTTCAGAATTGCTGGAAATAAAATGTCAAAGATTTGGAGTTGATATATGGAGCTGCTTGAAACAATCGAGCAAACCTGAAAAGAAAAAGGTGTAAAGGCTCTGTTCTTCATCAAACTGATGAACTGAAGGGGGGGGGGGTTATCTAAATGTTCAGTCTTTACCATGGAATATGGGTTTCAGTGGCCTGACATAGCTACTGTTCTGCTGGTGTGAGCCAGCCATTGGAGTGAAGAAAAAGAGAAAAAACAGCTCAGTCATGGCCTTGAAGGGGGGCTGCGCTGTCACAGGGCCTGATGACCTGACCTGGCTGCTAGCAAGGGCTGGTGTGGGGTGATTTTGAGTGAGTAGTCCCATTGGTAGAGTGAGGTATATAGGTGTTGGGGGCTACAGCTCTGGAGGGACACCCACCTCCTCAGTTGCTGTGGGACATGCTGCCAATCTAACCAAAAATTGGAGGGGGAGAGAGAGAGAAGTGGAAGGAAGGAGAGGAGAGTAAAAGACTGTAGTCAGAGTGAATGGAGTAGCTGGAGAGAAAGGCTGCAGAGAAGTGGGAGAGAGAAGATGAGTGTGCAGAGCTCTTGTCAGTTCCTATTCAGGAAAGGAGAAAAATGGTCCAGGGATGCCTCCCTAGAAGAAGGGAAGTGAAAACCCAGAGGGATAAGAGCTCCACGCAAGGCCTGAGAATGGGAAGGAGAGACCTGGCTGGCTGCAGGCAGTGACTTCACCCAAGACCCCTCAGGGGATGGAGGGAGATGGCTGCTGGTAGAGAAGCCCTGGGTTTTGGGGGAAGAACTGAACAGAAGACCCTGAGAGAGGTTCATCCCCCACTGGAGAAGCAGTAGTTGTTTCAACTGAGCTGGAGATCAAGCCACACTGGGCACACTACAGTAATCTCAGCCCTTTCCTTTATTTTCACATACTCTCTCTTGTCAAGCCCCAAAACAGGGGAAAGAGATGGAAAGAAGGGGGGAGAAAGCAGGAGAGATAGAGGGGGAAAGTTGCTGGAAAGGAAACCTGGGAGGAAACCTGACACCAGGATTGTGTTGTTCAGCCCTGTTGTAAATACCTGCTGTAAATTACTATATATAGTGAAAAGCGAAAAAGCCTCCACTGTTGTGTGTTTCTGTGTCCATTAACACTGTTGCAAAGATATTCACTTCCAGTTCAGAAATGAACTCCATCACACCGACATATAAATCCCCCTTTTTGCCATACATTAAAAATAGTATTTTCTGACTGCCAGCTCAAACAGTACTGTCAGGTTTGTATACTGTGTTTATTACATTATAGGCAAACACCTCCACTCCAGTTGGTTACTGTGTGCTGGAACAGGAACACCACCTCTCCTCTGATCACTGGTCATTGTTTTCCATCAGGGAAATGTGGAGTTAGATGTGGATTGGGATCCTTTTTTTCAGGACTTCCAGGGAAGAAAGGGCGAACTGAAGATGGCTCCACTGAGAGCGGAGCCGACAACTGTAGCAGAATGAAGAGCAGGTGAGCAGACTGTTCTTTGGGATTCTTCTCTGGACAAGGAGAGGACTTGGGATTGCCCACAAGTGCTCCAGACAGTTGCTTCTCATGAGGAGACCACAAGACAGTGGTCTTCAGTGGGTTTAGAGCTCTGGGAGATGAGGGAAAGCCAACTTTGCCCACACTGCGGTCAGCGCCTTTATGGACACAGGGTTCACATACTTCCTTTTCTAATCACTTTTGGAAATTGCTTCTTAACTGCTTTTCAGCTATTAGGAACCTTTGCAATTACAAGTTTTACTGCTCCAGGTGAGTTTCTTTCAAACCTTAGCGAAAGAAGTTTCAAATATAAGTTTAAGGACTTTAACAAAATTATTCTTTTGGAATAAACAGCAAAAGGGTAATTAGAATGTTGATTTTGGAAAGTTACAAATGGACTAAGGGCCCAGATGGATTTGAAATAAGATTTTGAAATTAATTATAAGAATCCTTCCCAGTGGAAAGTGCTGTTATGTTGAATTCTTTAAAAAAAAATGATAGGGTGGGACTTTGAAGGTTGGATACTAGGGGGAACCAGAAGGAAATGAAGATTACAATTAAAGGAGAACAACACTTAAATGTTACTTACTCATACAGAATGGAGCAAACTATTTTAATATTGGACGTATTGAAGGATATCTGTGAACAATGGACTGAGAAGTTACTTTTAAGAGTGTCTGCCATTATAGATAGACTTGTTTGGAAAATGTTAAGGAAGAGGAACACGTTTTACTGGACAGGACTGAGACTGATTTGAAAGTGGATTTAAAAGTGATGGGCTATGGGAATGATGTGGAAGGAGATGCTACATTGGATATACAAATGAAACCAGCTGATGTCTTAATAATTGAAAGGGATATAAAAATAATAAACCAAAAGAGTGATGTGGATAACTTTCTTATATTGGATCTACAAAAGAGACTTGTTAAGGTTTTGAAGAATTCTGTGAGAAGGAACAAAGAAAAAATGGAAAGAAATTAAGTTCTGGGACATTATTTGAGGGGATTAAGGATCAAGATTGTTAAAAGTAAAGGGAAGGAATATAAAGTTGGTTTATTTGATCAAGGTTAAAATAGATATGTTGTTATCTCTGGTGACCCTTAATGGACTTTTGCTAATCTGGACTGAATGACAAGATTTTAAGGATTTGTTTATAAATAAGAGATAGGATATGGGAAGAAGAGATCATTTGTTGTATTTTAAGAGAAAGTGATAAGTTACTAAAATTGTATATACTTGTGATGAAGGGGGAAGTGATTTCTTTAGATAGTTCCTTTCTTTTCCTTTACTATATTCTTGTTTTTTCCTTTCTTTTCTATTTTTCTTTGTTTTTTATTTTCTTCACTTTCTATTTTTTCTTTTTATTATTTTAGTTTTCTTAGTTTGTATTAGTTTTTATCTTTTTAATTGTAATGTTTAATAAAATTACTCTTTAAAAAATCCTGAAAAAATTATATTATAGATTGATCTGAGCTGTTACTTTAGATTCTTAGTCCTGTTTTGTTTCATCTGTATTGTAAGTATATCTGAATATACATTCATGCCAGGGCAATTAGCTGCAAATTAAAGCTTGCAGGTTCATGATATTTTCCCTTTCCCTTTCTCCCATTCTGTTCAGCTCTCAACTCCTTAACATCAATCTAGATAATAAACAATTTATATCATCTTCTGCAATCTGTAGTCTCATTTCAGCAGGGAATTGGGCCTACCATACTTGCCAGTCGCTCTGCTAGTTTCAGAAGGCCAAGAGGAGACTGTTTTTCCACTTGCCTTCTCTTGACTAAAGCGGGAAAGAGAGAGATTATCTCTGCAAAGAGTGGTGGCCGCAGTGGCCAAACAAACTTCCCACAAGACTGTCAGAAAGTGAAAGGGATTGTGGGACAAGGGCTCACTTGAGCAACCAAAGGAGCCCCCACCTGTGTATGTGTGTACAAGCATGCACCCCATTACGGTTGGGCAAGATTCTACTGGCTCAGATCAACTGTTCATGCAGTTCAGTTTTCACCAAACTTCCAAGAAATGAAATACAAAGACAGGAAGTCTTTCAGCATGCAAGTAACACATGCAATGAGGATCAGAGGACTAGCAGGCAGAAGCTCCTTGCCCTACCACTCCTGCAAAAAGAAAAGCTCCATGCATGCAGGGAGCAAAAGAGGACAAGGAATAAGGAGTGTATTTAATTAAGACAAAGAAAGAAGGCCAGAGGAAATGATTGTCAATAAATCCACTAAACTAGTGGGCATCTTTATTTACTTGTACTGTCCTTAGATTCTCTCTTAATGAAGGATTTAAATGATGGCAGAGTCCGGGCATCTCACTGAGAGACATTCTGCTTATTTCATTACCAACATAAGCTGATGCTATTTATTACTGTATCAAGAGAACTTTAATCATGTTTATTTAAATATTTGAGATAGTCTTCAGTATATATTCGACATGGGATGAATTTTGTTTGGTGCTGTGAATATATATGTTATGCATAATTTATATGTTTACAATTCTTACTTTCTATTTCTACTTTTGTTAGAATGTTTGCCTTGGGTGGTCTGTACCCACTATATTTTCATTGTTCCCCTTCAGGTGCTAAGGAAATAACTGCTCCATTGAACTGGGATTTTTTTTCTTGGCCCCAATATGGAAATGAGTTATTCCAAGCTAACAAAGAAGAATATTGTCTTAGCTAGCTAGGGATAAAAGTAAAGATGCCTTCCTGTTAAGCTCAGCTCCTGATAACTTCATGGACATATACAGACAGGTACTTTTCTTGGCAAAATACAGAAGTGTTTTTCACTGCATTCTTCTTGGATGTTTTCTCAGCTTCCAGTCTAGTCTAGAGCCCTGGGTTATTTAGCAATGTACTTAGTAAGAGATCCAGCTAAAGAGGTTATTATTTTGCATAATTATAGTTTTTAAATGGAAACATTAAAAATCATAGCTTTTATTTTCAAAAATGTTCATTTTTTCCCAGAAAAAAGACACCTTGAAGAAAATAAAAATGCTGATTTGTCTATCCAGATGAGGATTTTTGAGTCCTTAGCTTTTGAAACTCTGTGTTATAATTTCTGTGTTATCCATCAAGTTGGAGGTGCTGAACAAAGATTTCTACCTGCTGTTTGGTGTGGGACAGGCAATTCATTTGGTCATTTATATATAAAAATAGTCAGGTCTAACATTTCCCCCTTTTAGGAATACTGTAGCTGCAGTTACTGAATTCAGCTGATGAAGATAACATGGGAACTATGTTTAGAATTTGCTCCAGCTTGCAAAAGGATCATGACAATAAAAAAAAAGAATCTGATTTCTCCTTTTCAAGGACTTCCCTGCTGTCACTGTGATGCAATTACGTAAGGTTTTCTAGGGCTTTGAACTTTTAGGGATGCCTTTTCAAAACATGAGGAGAGGGAGGAAGAACACAAACAGCCTGATTTCAGCATGCTGGTCCACTAATGTAACTTCCTTAGATAACCCTCATTTTGCTATTTCTACCACTCCATGGAGACAGAGAGGAACAACACAACATTCTCACAATGGCAAGGTGGGATTCTCTTACTGTTTCTATAGCTGCAGGGTATTAAATGCTGACTGCACCCAATGCTGTGATCAGTGTGCTATGTCTAACTGTGCAGCCAGCCATTAGATCTACCACTGGCACAGAACTTTACCTGACTTTGTCTTCTTTTGGCTGATGGGCTCTATGGGACCATCCTCACATTCTCTCATTATCTGCTGATCAGCCACGAAAGTTTCTCACTCATTGTCCCTAACCTTTATTTGACTTTGTGTTTTCACCCCCACACGTGCACACCCTCCTCCCCAGCCTTTCTCTCTCATCTATCCATGCAAAGCCCGAAGCCTTCGCATTGGGATCATTATAAGCTTTCAGCACTGGCCTTCTTTGCATCATGGCTCTGTGGGAAATCCTTAGGATATGCCCAGGATTATGGAAACAGAACAGAAAGAGAGAAAGAGAGCAGCAGAGGAAGAGACGGCTTCACAAGTCTGCATCTGTTGTAAGTCTGGAACACATTTGGAGAGATTCTGAGATGAAGGTCTCATATTTTTGCTTTATTTGGACTCTACAGAAAGCCTGAAAGCTTTTGTGTTAATTAAAGCAAAAGCGTAGGGTCATTAATTTGATTCTCAATTAATTTGTCATTCAACAAAGGTTATTTATTTGGCTGATAAAAGAATGGAAGCCATTCCATAGACAATAAACTCTGTCTAGTTTTTCAAGCAATGGGCAGTGACTAATAGGCAGGCAGGAAACCTCAGTCTTTCTTTTCAAATGCAGCAATTTTCCCAAACTGCTTGATGTCAGCTTGTCATAGTCTGTACCCAGGAACTTGATAACCTAGCAGTCTGTCCATCTATGGAATCCTACGTGTATCTACCACTAAACTATTAGTTCCCTCTGACTATGTAAAGTACTCCAGTTAAGCACTCCATCATATAATAGGCAGCATTTTATTACATTGAGATAAAAGTCTGCATCTGTTGTAAGCCTGGAACACATTTGGAGAGTATAGTAAAGGAATGTATAGTAAAGGAAACCATCATCTAGTTGATGTGATTGTATCTATGTAAAATCTTACTCACACTTCTGTTTATTAATGTGACTGCAGCATGTGTGTCACAAGGAATAAAAATGTGAAGACCAAGGGGAGAAAATCCTCAGATTTTTAGGGGAGAAAAAGAAATGATCTGATTAAGAAAAGAAATACCCTCTACATTCCCAACCCCCCAAATATGCTTGTTTCTTAAAAAAAAAAAAAAAAAACAACTTGAATTTTTGAGCTTTTTAACCTGGGCATCTCTTTCTCTTCTTTCAGTTTTCTCAACAAGAATGTCCACAAGTACATCCTTGGAGAAGCCAACATAACTCAATGGTGGAATGATCATGGATTTAAACTCCTAAATCCAATATGTGCTATGTCATGTATTCCTAAAGAGAATTAAGCATATTGGTATAGTTGCATTCACCTGTAGATGACTTATTGCAAGCGGAGGGGAAAAAAAATGGTATTTTGAATACTCATAAGACAACTAGAGTTTGTTTCACTTTGGTTATAGTCCACTTTCTTTTTTCTTCCTATCAAGTAGGAGAGAGATATTTCTTTCAATCTGAAACTGAGTAACAGTGCAGAAAAATTGTGGGTCAAGATAATTGTGGTATTGCTGTGGGTCATCATGCTGTTTCTTTATATTGGAAGGTATTCCTTTTTCTCTAACAGTTTCTTTATATGAGTTGCCATATTATTAGTTCAACCAGGTTTCTTCTCTGTATTTAGGAATGGAACAAACAGAGGAAAAAGCTACTAAGGAATTTGAAAACGTCTGCCATTTGCTCAGTGAAATCACCTTTTAATCTTTCTGTAGGAATTTCTTGCAGAAGACAGGAATGAATAGAGTATCTTTTGTGCAAGAAGGGGAAAACGGCATGTAAGTGGGAGAAAGAGACAGATGGAGCTTTGTGGCTGAAATTTTTTGGTAGATTATATGGAAGTGATATGGTTGTGAGATAAAATGCCAAAGATGTAGGCTGGGGCAGAGTTATGAAATAGTCTTAAAAGGGAAAACCACAATGCAGGAAAAGTTAACCAGTGTTCTTGTTTCAAAGGAAAAAAAGATAGTCAGCTTATAAATTAGAAAGGTGTTTCTCAATGTGAGGCTGTACAACTGCCAAGGGCTTGAGATCACTATTGGCTCAGAATGGCAATTTTTGGGAAAGAGAAAGAAAGAAAGAAAGAAAGAAAGAAAGGAAGGAAGGAAGGAAGGAAGGAAGGAAGGAAGGAAGGAAGGAAGGAAGGAAGGAAGGAAGTAAAGAAGGAAGGAAGGAAGGAAGGAAGGAAGGAAGGAAGTAAAGAAGGAAGGAAGAGTGGTTTATCAAGTTCAGACTGGGCAATGTCATATGACTAATGACCTGTGTGACTCATAAATTCAGCAGCACTACTGAAATCTGATCAGATTTTGTTTCACTTGAATTATGTGAACACACAACTATTATTTGAACCAGAGTATGATTATCAATTGTGCTTGTTCAAATAACTCTTCTAAGAATGGATTTATGATTGGCAATCTGTTGTGAAGTCCTTCCTCAAACATCACCATGGCACTAAATATCATTATTGTTGCTTTTTGTATATTTAATGAAAGACTTAATATGACTTCTTCTTCACCATGGTTCAGCTCTATGACATCTAAAACATTTATAAAGCATACATTGTCACTGTAGCCTAATCTCAGTAAGGTAATATACCTGAATTTGTCTGTAGCAATCTACAGGTAGTCTTTGTTTAACAACCACAATTGGGACTGTCACTAAGTGAAGTGATCACTAAGTGGGAAATCATGTAACTGGGACTATGCTTTCTGGGTCAAAACTGACAAGATTAATCACTTTCACACCTTCACCTTTTGTTTGCCTCCTAACCACTCCGTGCCCTTTGGAATGCTTACCCCAGTGCTGGGATAATTAGCAAGAAGGGAATTTATGTTTATATCTACATTCATTGGAGAGGAAGGGATTACAAGAGAGCAAGCAGGCACACAATGGGGGATACACATTGAAAGGAATGAGCTGGGGCCAGCAGCCATGAGTGTGTTACGCAAACAGTATGGTGCATTCCCCATTGTGTGCCTGCTTATCCTCTTCTAGTCCCTTCCTTCCCAATCTCTCTGCACTGGGGTGGGGGGAATGGGTCAGGCACAGGAGAGATTGCCTATAGAAATCACTTGGTTTTTTTCTCCCCACCCCAGCAGAGCAGAGAGATTGGAGAGGAAGGGATTACAAGAGAGCAAGCAGGTACACAATGGGGAATGCACCAGGCTGTTTGCATAAAGCACTTGCGGCTACCTGCCCCAGCACATTGCTTTCTATGTGAATTCCCCATTGTGTGCCTGCTTGCTCCCTTGTAATCCCTTCCTCTCAAATCTCTCCATTCTGCAAGGGGAGAAAAAAAAGAAAAACAACAGGTGAGGCACAGGAACACGTGTACTGAGTGTAATGGTGATCACCGACTGTAATGGTGACGGAGGGATGCTGCAAAAGTCATAATTGCAGGCATTGGCCATAAAGTTATTTTTTCAGCACCATTGTAACTTCAAATGGTCACTGAATGAGGCAGTTGGTAAGTGGGAGCTGCCTGTATGTTATGGAATGCTCTTCAAAACAAAGATTCTCTGCCTATAGATGACTCTCATATTAGGAAAAAGTCTGGTTTTCTATGTAATGCTTAAAAGATGTTACATGTCAGCAAAAATTATAGCCTAGGAAAATATAGTTGTTGCTGGAGAAAGTATATATTACTAGTTACTTGGTACACTGCTAATGCAGTGGAAGAGGGTTTCATGGTTTATTTAAAAAAAAGTGTTAACTTGTTCTCTAGCTTAAAAACAGAAATATTTTCTTTTTACCAGTGACTGAACCTCCCATTATTCTGAATATTTTTGAACTGTATCCAACATATATGGCAAAGGAGACCACTAGGGGAATTGGTTGTAGTTTCAAACAATATAGAATTTTGTTAGAAATAATATGTAGCATCTAATGGCAACTACAGGGGAGGCAGGCAATATTGCACATATTGTCCTTGTTCAAATGACATGACATACATACTTGCATCATTTCATTCAAGCGCATAATCTGTGTTTCTTTTGCAATGATGTCATGACACATGTGATGCCATTTGGCAGTAGCATGGCTTCTACTGGATCACTTTTAATAGTCTTTGGACATTTCATAGTATTGACATGAGAGGCTGAAGCTTCCTAAAATCTGTCCTGGATTGGGCAAAATAGCTGGCAGTCAGAAAGAAAGATACCCAAGGAGGGAAAGAGAGAGAAGCAATGGACAGGGGTGATTAGACTTTCCCAACCTGTTGCAATTGACATCAAAGCCCTTGAGATTTTACTTGGGTTGTGCTGATCCCAATACTTCTGAAAGGTGAAAGATTTGGGAACAATCCATTTTGTATTTTTCTGCCTCTTACCCATAGGGAGAATATTGTGTCATCTTTTATTTTCAAAGCATGTTTCCCAAAGTCCACCAAAGAGGAGTTTAGTGGGCAATTTGGAATACAATTCTGCCACTGAGGAGTGGTTTTAGTCTGAGGATGGGTAGAAAACCATCCAAGAGACTGAGGTTATCTATAAGTGTCCTAAATAGACTTTTCTCTAATTAAGCAAGCGAATTCTTATAGCAATATTGCATCACAATTATGTGTAGCTATTACATCACAATTATAGGTGTCTGTACTGGTATGGCCAAAGAAATAATGGGAGACAACTAGATACTTTCTAAATCTGAAATTCTATGAATGTCACGTGTTTGTTTTATCCTGGTTTTCAGATGAATCCTCATTCATACAAGTACCTACAAGAGATTTTACACCCTCCCAAGAAATCTCCCATGAAATATATTTTTGTGTAGTTACCCAGACACTTTAATCATTGTTAACAATTTAACACACCCACTGGGCTGTTGCTTCTTGTATTCCTATGAATCTGAAAGTATTTGTGGTAGTGGGAACTGCAGGGCTGAAACTCAAAAAACAGGGAGTGATGGCTGTGCAGGAATGTTGTTGTGGTATTGGCACTGATCAGTAGAAGTCTCCTCCCCACATCTGAGAAGACTAAGGAATGGATTGGCTTGAAGCATGACAGATCTAAATCTGATGCCTTTAGGTCAATGATTACATTTCTTTGGAGCGAAAACCCATTCACATAATCATGGATGCTAGTGGAGTCACGGTAGCTGCCAAAAAATCCCATGCATGCCAGTTTTTTTGCCAGTGTACCACATGCATTGATTGCTGTGTGTAAATATCAGCTCTTGCATTACTACCCTTGCGTGTATGTTTACTGCTCGGTGCTGAAAGCTGAATCCTTCATATAGTGGTGGATGCAAACAGCTCAGTAGCTACAAAGCGGCTGCCAACATATACAAAACTCCAGATGCTTTCCCCATTCCTGCCGTGCATAATGTGGCCTCACAAAGTGGCTGATACATAAAGATGACATGCTTTTCATTAAGTAAAGTTTAGGCAGAACTATTCTGCCTGATTTTCCAGCTAAGTACAAAACATAATCCATTAATTTCTGTAAATTGACAAAGTCCTGGCATTATTTCCATGTAAAATCTTTGTCTAATATACTTTTCTAGACCCATAATCATTAGCACTGATTAGGCATTATCCCGTGCCCTCTCTAGGAGCAAAATTTGCATATCATATTGCACATAATCTTAACCCTATTACAAAACTCATTCCAAGTGTTTGTATCTGGAGATTAGCCTCCTAAAATGATGGAACTGATGGTGGGATTTCTCAAATTAGAATTCTTTGACAACTTTCTGTTTCAAATGTCTCTTTGCAACTCACCAGCAGGGGAGAGAAAATGAGTCTGGCCTTTGCCATGCTTGTGAAGTCATTATCCTGTTAGGAATGACACATGGAGCTGAACTAACAAACTTCTGGCTTTACTCAAAGCCTATTGCAATGAAGTTGGCTGAAAATAGTCTTTGAACGTTACAGCCATTGTTTATTTATTTGATGGACAAATGAGCATCATTCTATTATTTTTCCACAAAAGGAACTATCATGCATAGCAGTTCCCTGCAGAGCAGTTCTCTTGTTATGGATCCTATACCCACCCTTGAATTACACCAGTATCTAACACTGACAAGAAATATATTATTCTACATATTAAAAACCCAGTCTCGGTTATTCCCTCACATATCTGACATCCTAATCTGACGGAACTGGAGAAGTGTGTAGGAGCTTTGGCTGAAAAACTCTAGAGTTTGAGGAAGGGGCCTAATCGGTGAGGGAGCACAAGCTCAGAGAAGGAAATAAGAGCATTTAGTATTAATATTTGCTCTTGGCCGGAAATAACAAGCCCTTAGGAAGGGTCCACCTTGCATAAATTATCTGATCTTTTTGCTTGAGAAGAAGTGAGCTACTGAAGTCAAGGACAGGGGGAACATTACGGGTCCCCCCCCCCCCGGCCCTTCTTTGGACAGGGTTAGGGAGCTGATTCTTTTGGGATTGTTTTGGGCAGGCCCTGCCACTTACAGGGTGCAAGATGGAGCTTTACTCTGGTTCTTCTTAAGATGTCGTCCAGCTGATTACAATGATGAAAATCAACAAATGGCTATAGCTGTTTTGGTTCAGGGTAAAATAGGATGAAAACAGAAAGGCACAAATAACCAAAATAGGGTTGCACTTTTAAGCCAGGAACACATCTATCTTAAATAATTGTTCTGTTCAGGTTTTCTCATAAACAGCTACTATTCTTGCTTTCCAGCTCATACATGCTGCTCTTTTAGGGCTGTGGACTCGCATTTTTGTTTTGAGTATGTTTAACAGTAGATGTGTGCATGGCTACCTATATGTCAGTTGTTCATATCTGACAAAGAGGAAAGCACCATGACTGTGTAAACTCTGGAGGAAATAAAGACTGTAGGCTGAATACTTATTAAAGAGTAAGCTCTCTTTGCTGTAATGGGATTCTTGGGCTTCTTCAGGCTTCAACTACTTTCATTAAAATGACAAAAGCAGTGCCATGTTTTTGTACCACAAGTTCTACTGCTTTTGAACATGCATGTGACATGATGCATTTACAAAAGGGGTGGAGCTTGCAGAATGATAGTGAGACACTACAGTTGTCATTCTGCTCCTCTTGGATCTCCGCCTGTGAATGCCAATGGTGGGATTTACAGCACAGTAGCACTGAGGTTTCCTAGGTAGCAGATAAGGTTTTGTTTTTTTTTTTTTAACTTTTAGAAATAACTGACAACAACAACAACAATTACTACTACTACTACAATAATAATAAAAACAATAGCCCCAAATGAATGGGATATCTGGCACTTCCAGGGATATCAAGAGAAAATTAATAAGAATGATTGCTTCAGTACTTTACACAGTTTAGGTAACCCTTCCCCACATAGGCTGGGTTTGTACAACATGCTTAACTAGGTTAGTAATTGATTCATACAACATGCCAAGCTTGGATCGTTTTAATCTTTTTTTAAAAATTTTTTTGGCTCAGCATGATATACAACCCTAGCTCATTTGGTTGGTTTATCATACCATGTATTATGTCAATCATCAAATGGGTTATTAACCCCGAAAAAGAAACAATTTAGAACCAAGTTAAGTTATTGTGTGACCCATCCACATAGAGAACACATGTCAGGTGATGCATGGAGTTTGGCAGGCTCTCCCATCACAGAAAATATTGTCCAAAATCTTCCTTTTAGATGCAGATGCACTTCTCCAGGTCCTCAGGAACTGAGCAAAGATAAGACTTGCAGTTGGGTGAAAAGATAGCTACACATGTACAAGTGAAGGCACAGAGATTCCACACACATACCAAGTAATTGCTTAGGCTGAAGTTGTTGCCTGCTGCCACAAGGCCACTCTCTGATCCAGTGAGCCCACTGCATATCAGAATATACATGGTCATCTTGTCATAAAGGAATATATTCAAACATGGAACATTCCACTAAGAATGAAGTAGCACAGTCCATGGGCACTTCCTCACAGCCACATTAACATGGATTCCTCCCATCTTTAAGTCAGCAGGAAAGTACATTGACATAAATTGTGTTATCCCCCTGGCTGAGCGTTACCATGCTCCAGCAACCCGACTGGAAAGTGAGCTTTCCTTACAGATTTCATGAAATATAATTTCAGAGCAACAACTGGTGGGGTCCCCAGCTGGCTTTCCGCTCCCTCCAAGGCCACTTTCTAGTAAGAGAAACAACCACCACTTGCTCTCCAGAATATGTGCAGGGCAGCTTTCATCTGTCAATAAACGTAACCGGGCTGACAGGCTAATAAGTTGGAGGATGGTGGGGGATGGAGTGGAGAGAGTTCAGAGGCACACAAAGAGAAATAAGTAGACATATGTAGATGTGTGTGGGGGATGTGTGTGTGTCTGTCTGTCTGTCTGTCTGTCTGTCTATCTATCTATCTATCTATCTATCTATCTATCTATCTATCTATCTATCTATCTCCTGACCTATCAGGGTGTAGCTCACAGATACTTAGAGATTTTTTTTTCCTGCTTTACTCTGCATGCATTTTATGTCCTACTTATCAGACAACCAGGAATGAGAGAGAGAGGGAGAGAGAGAGAGAGAATGTGCCATCAAGTCATTGTTGACTCTAATATATATTTGGTGTTGGATTGTTTTTAATGTGGGTATTTCAGTCTCCTGGAATACTGGCATTAATTCTACATGTTCAAGATTCTTGGGTGAACAAAACAAAGTGGAGGTCTAAGCAGCTAGGTGTCCAGTCACTTTCATAGCCCAAAGCAAATGGCCCTAGAGAGCATTGTCCCGCCACCAAGCAGAAGGGGGAATGCCCATAGGGGATTTAAGTTGATCAGAGGGGCTAGGCATATCTCTGCCCCTGACTGTGTGATCACTGGCACTGGCACTGAAGCACTGCAGCTTGTTCATACAGAAACACTTGTGTCAGAAAAGGAAGGAAAATACTTCCTCAATAGCAGAAAAACTAAAAAATGATTTCAGAAGGTCTTTTTTCCCAGTGGTTTGGAAATGATGCAGCATTATGGAGACAAGCCCTATAGAAATGGTTTGCAAGGCCTCTTTGTTCTGCCATAAGTAGGACTTAAAGATAAACCCAATGGAAAACTGAACATCTTAATGTTTCTATATACATAAACTGGCTTATAATTCAGGCTGTAGCTGAAAACAAGCAACTCAATCATCTTTAATAAATATACTCTCATCACAGTAATATGGCAGATTTGTTACACAATTTTTATATAATATTTTATTGCTTTTTAATTAATAACAAAAAGGAAAAACAACAACAACAACAACAATAATAATGGAGAAGAAGAGGAAGAGGGAGAAAAAGGAGAAGAAAGAAAACATTAAAAGGTGGTATTACTTACTATGGCCAAAAGACTGATATTGCAACATTGGAAAGATAAAGGTATGGCCCCCTTCACTCAATGGATTGAAGACCTGATTGTACTTGCCACTTATGAGCAGATTGCCTATGGACGTAGACTTTGTATGGACAAGTATAATGAAATATGGAACTCATTTATACAAAATAGAGTAGGTTAAAAAAAATGACAGTTATACAAATGTATTGGAAATATAAATTCATTTGAATAATATTTGCATTAGATAGATAGATAGATAGATAGACAGACAGACAGACAGACAGACAGACAGACAGATAGATAGATGTGTAACTATTTACTGTATAATGGTATATTACAGTTTTAATTTTTTAATTTTAATTTTTTTTTGTTCTTGTATTTTTGCTAGTTGCACAATTTGTGTGGTTTGCTCCTTTCCCTGCTTGCAGCTAAACTAACCTACATGCCCTGCCAACATCCTTTTTCTGCCATGTCCCCATCGTGCTCCCTCCATCTCATTCCCAACTCTTAAGAGGGACCGGCTTAAATAATTCTTAGTGGTACCAATATTAAAACAGTGTTTTCCCCCTTAAGCTGATAATATCCAAGGACAGCCTATATACAATTTCTTCAGCTTTGTCATCCGTTACTTTGGAGGAAAGTCAGATGATTGGCAGTGGCTGGGATCAGACACCATAAAGGCAGGATGCAGACTGGCAAAAGGAACAGCAAATTTCATGCCAGTTCAGTTTTCTATCATCTCTAGGATGGATGGAGAATACTTCAGCTCAGCAGTGAAGAAAGGCCCTTGTTGTCAGACATTCAAGAAGGATTCTGCAGGTTCAACATCTTCTGCATTTTTGTTCAGGGTTTTAGATACATGGGCAGAGTTTAAAAAACTGGCTTCAAAGCAGTAGAGGAATATTTCTTAGCCACACTACAATTGTCTTATTTATTAACTGATTTGTTGAAAACATATTCAAATAGAATACAATACTGATAATTGAGATATATGGAAGATTTTTAGGGTGTTTTTTCCTTTAAACTTGCACCATGCATCAAAAAGAATTCCCGATGGGGTTGCACTGAATTAAGAAGCATGTCTGTGATTTTATTGATTGCACCTCCAGCTGGGCTGCAAATTTTTATTTGCCATCCTAACACATACGTACAATCTGCAGACATATACATAAATGTACACAGCTTTGCTACCACATTGCTTAGCCTTAGGTGCAAAAGCCTGTCACTTCAGTTCATTAATTTTGTATCTGCTTGAGATTAGAACTCATAATCAGTGAATATAAGGGTAAGAATGCAAGAGAAGAACATTCTTAGCCAATGCATTTACTTGGTTGCATCTTTTTCATCAGCTTTTGTTTTCTACTATTGTATGGTTTTATTCTTTTGTGTGTTCTTATTTATGAATTGCCCAGTCACTGAGAGTTAGACGGTGTACAAATTTCAATAAAAATGATAATGATAATGATAGCTTTCTGGCTTACTTCAGGAAAAAGGATGACGCTTCAGTATTTATATTCAACACCCAATTGCAGAATGAAAGTCACCAACTTTTTAGAAAATGACACTAATCATTCCTTATGGCCATTGATGCTTAAAATTAGCATCCAAGTCTCAGTCTGCAGTCATACTTGTACAAATAACAGAGTTTTCCTGCCCAATAAACATGCATAGCACCATCATGTTAATTGTGTTACGGGGAATCCATCTCATTTATTTCAACAAAAGTTGCTTCCAAGACATGCTCTAACCACTTGTGCGTACTACCTTGTTTTCAGTTTGGATAACTATTTCTGTCTCATTCCTCAATCAAATTGTCTGTGGCTAAATAGCAAGCATGTCAAAATGTTAAAAAATGAACCAACAGATTATCAATAATTCTGGTAGATTTGAGATCAAGATGTTTGCTTGGTTTTCTTAGAAGAGTGATTACAACAGCAACCAAAAAGATAGTAATATAAGTGCATGTAATACTTGTAAATGAAGTTAAGTGAAGCTCCTGATAAACTGAAAACATATTTTCTTGCCCAGATTTCACTGGTGTACATTAACATCTTGCCTTTTGTCACATTTGTCCTATTCCATCAGAGCAATTCCTTATTGACAAGGAAATGATTTTACGGCTAGTATGTGGGTCCAAGTCCTCTTTCATCCTGTATAATCTACAGCAAATTTTTCCTTTAATTTAACTTTAAATTATAGTAACCTGTTTGCATGCATTCATCACGCTGTTCCACTTCAACATTAATTAAAAACAGGAGATAAGAGAAACAAAAGTGTAACCTTAATCTAGTTCACACCAAGACTATTTCTTATACCTATCCATATCTTTCTATTCTTGCAAATCATTCTTGCTTCTGTGATTGGTTCATATGTTGCCTTTTGATCTTTAAACCTCTCCTCTTTTTTTTTAAAAAAAATCTCAGCTACACCTATCCATGACTATGTTGGCCTTCTCCTTACTTACAGTAACAGCACATGTAATATTGTTCAATAAATGATACATATCTCTGTGATACAACATGAGTAAAAAAATGCTCTGATGTTTAAGATTTTTTAAAAGTTAAAACTTTTTTTAAAAAAATCTTTGAGTAGTATTTTTTAAAAAAAAACTTGTGTAGTAGTACAGTAGTCTAGAAAAGGCAAGACTTTTCAAGAACTTCGGCTATGAAAGACAGACTAACTTCAAACATTGGCTTACCCATCTACATTAGCAGCTGCAACTGAATACAGAAGTCATGTCTTCACAAAAGGATGTAGAGTTGTGATGAGAAAAATACTAAACTACATGGTAGGAATATGTAGGATATGACCTAAGAACATATACAGTATGCATCTACAAAATACTGCTTCAGAAATAAAAGATTGGAAAGGTGCTCCTTAAATCCAGTGCTATGATTCTGGGATTGCTTTGGGAAGAAGGCTATTGTGGCAAACCTAATAGACCATCTTTGCATCCTGGAACAATGTTAACCTTGCAGCGATTCAGTATTCCTGTTAGAACCTCCTTTAGATTCAGTGAAAATGATACAGGATGATTCCCCCCCCACCTTCATTTAGCAAAAAACAAACGGATTACAAGGGCTTTGGACAAGATCACTCAGAAACACAACAGATCTCATGTGCTTTCATCTCCTTCACAGTAAACCCTTGGTTTGGACAGAACCCAAGAGAAGTGTTAAGGCTCTTCCTGTTTATGTAAAAGCAGCTTGGGGGCCTTTGCTTGCCAAGCATACCATGAAAAGGCAAGAGTCCCTTTCTCATTCTGATCCCAAGCAATTGCTGAAATCCATCTGAACTTATCCTCTTAAGAAACATGCTTTCATGTCTCTAAACACTGGTCTTAGAACAATAAATAGATTTTTTAAATGAAAACAGTCATTCACCATTACTATGTTGCCTCTCTCTGCCAACTGATTTGCTTTTGCACATTTCTGAGTTCCAAGAGGCCATCGTCTGCATACTTTCTAATAACACCAGGATGCAGCTGTCATTTCTTTATTTTCGTTGGTCAAGCAACCTACTGAAATGTGCTAGGTGGGCAAAATCTGTTGCTTACATTGACCACAGGAGTCTGAAACAAGATGCTTACTGACACGAAAAAGCAGAATACCCAGTTGTGTACCCAACTTTACTCTTGTTCAAGTGAGTGCTGATAGACCTTGCTACCTTAAATGGTAAAAGGATGAGGCAGGTGTGCACCCTGACATCATGAGCAGGGCCAGTGGGCACACCCCATGGCATCCCATATTTATAACATTTTTAGGATTGCTTTCCAAATCTCTTGGCCTTTTTTTTCTTCCAATAACATTTCAGAGAGAGAGAGAGAGAGAGAAATTGTGATGGTAGCTCATTGTGCATCATCCTCTGTCACCATTCTGCCACCTGATTTGCTGTAAGAGGGAGTAGAGGCTGACAAGGAAAAGACCTCACACTCAGGATGTCTCTTCCTAGACCATAAGAGGACAAAGGGGAAAGAAAAACTCATCTGATCTTTCCCCCCCAATTTAGCTAAACTGAGTTTTGATACATTGAGTTAGAGCTTTCTGTACTCTAGATGACTATAGTGCATAATTCTCTAAAGGTTCATCTGGTTTTCTACACCCCTAGTGGGGAAAAAAAAAAGATGGATCTTTGGGGCTTGTTAGGACCTTTGGGACTTCTTAGGCTGGTTGGTATTCTAATGTTACATGTTCTAGTGCACAAATACTTCCATGGAAGGAACATATAAAGAGAAAGACATATATAGGCTGCATGTGAAAATCCCCCCCCCCCCCCAACTTGTTCCAAGCACATAAAACATTTATTTTTGGGGTTGACTGATTATGTGCCATTGTGTCAGGGTTGAATCTTAGCAACCACATAGGTAGACCTTCTCCAGGATAATCTTTCCCCAACGTGGCTCTTCAGGTCTTGTGAAGCA
The DNA here is from genome assembly GCA_030867105.1 of Liasis olivaceus. Taxonomy (NCBI): domain Eukaryota; kingdom Metazoa; phylum Chordata; class Lepidosauria; order Squamata; family Pythonidae; genus Liasis; species Liasis olivaceus. The sequence continues at coordinate 224,791,804 of CM061349.1, forward strand.
CCCATCAGCACTGTGATTGAATCAATCCACCTTGCTGCTGGTCATCCTTTTCTTCTTTTTCTTGCCCCCCTTTCTCAGCATTATGGATTTCTGAAGGGAGCCAGGGCTTTGCATAATATGTGCAGAATATGATAATTTCAGCCTGGTCATTAATGTCTCAAGTGAGAACTCTAATTGTTGGGCTAATACACCATGCATAACACATTTTCTTAAAAATCACTCTCATACTTTCCTAAGAGGACTAGCATCATTGGTGGGCTAGTATCAGGAGACTCATTTTCTTCACACTGCTACCATAGCACGTTCTTGAGATTGCAATTACAAATAATATTTTTTTTAAAAAGTGAGAAGGTAGTAAAGACAGCCAAGAGCTCTTAAAGCAACCTCTCTTTTATTCATTTCCCCCTGCATGTTTTTATTGCAGCAGTGCAGAAAGGAAAGCAGATCTTTCTATTCCGAAAAAACCTTGGCATCAAGATATCTCAATCTGATTCCCCCCTGTACTCTTGATTCCTCTGGTTAGAAAGAGATTAGAGTATACAGTGTCAATTTAATGTCACCGTGGTAGGAGGTGGCAGGTGAGGAATCCTGGCAGTCTCTGATTTACTGCTGAACAGTCGGGGAAGCTTTAGAACACCCCCCCCTCCCCACAGGACCATCATAAGTCCTTCTTTATTGTCAGCCTGTCAGAGCGCCATGCGGGGCAACCCCGGAGCTTAAAAGAGATTTATGAAAAAAGACCACCTGGAGATGTTCTTATTTTTATCATTTTAAAAGGACATGAAAAGACCATTTTCAGTTGTATTTCTTTCCTGGTCAGTGCACAAATCCACCAAAGGGCAATTCACCAAAGAAAACAAATGCCAGAGATGTACTTTCTTTTCAGAGGATGCTGACCACTTTGGTTCTATTACCTGAATTGATTTGCGATGTTATTAAGCCTGCTTTGTTTAGTCTTTTTTTTTTTTTTATTTCCATATGTACAAAGTCCCCAAACAGCAGGTAGAGTTCAAATTGTGCTAAACATTCTTAAATTGAAAGGGAGAGATGAAAGGGAACCTGCTTTTAGAACCTTCATTGTTTGCTTTTCCTTTCTCTATTTGGACTCTTGTAGTCCCAGAAAGTGCTAATTTAGGAAAGTGTTAAATCCTAACAATGCATAATAACTGGAATTAATCCAATATTGTATAGACATCTGTCTGCACTGCTAACTTTTCTGTCAGGTACAAAATGTATCAGTATTTTTTTAAAGTATTTAGTATAACTCAAGAAAGCTGTTACATTTCCCCAAACCGCTTTTTAGTACAACAGTGACATACAGAGAAAGGAGTAAAGCATGAAAGGGCTTATGTGTAAGAACCCAGCAGGGAGGCAGGAGAATGGGACCAAGTGTGACTTTCTGCGTATCTCATCTTTGTGAACATGGGTGTGTATATATAAGTTGAAGGTTAGTTCTACATCTCCAGTTTTCTGAGAAGTATAACAGCAGTGCATACTGAAGAATCTGATATTAAATTGGGCTCTGGCTGGGCTTTGCAGTGATCATGAGCAGACAATGGGATCATTTTTCAAATGAGATCGGTGGTGGCTGAAGTTGCTCTTCAGTAAGCAGCCAAATCTGTCGTTGCCAACCTGTAAACGCAGGCTTCTTATTGCTTCACTGGCTTCAAGGCTGAATCTTGGAATTCAAAACAGATTTAATGTTGTGCTCCTCCCTTTCTGCATGTTTGATTTCCAGAGTTTATAAGGGAATATGTGGGATTAATTTAGAGGCCCAAATCAGACATCTGATAAAACAAGGATTCTGCCATGGGCTTGTGTGTTTCCCTTCTCTCCTCTTTTAGTTTCTTAAACCACAGCTTCCCATGATGTCTGAATCAGAAAGCTATGATTTAAAAAAGGTTGAGTGCAAGTTTATGGATGTCTTCTCAGAAATAACTCTCACTAATTTAAAGTGTCTTGCTCCAATGTAGAGGATTTCAGCTTTAAAGGAGCTTTGCTGAGGTGAATTCTTAACAAATGAAATGAAGCAAGTTACTACTAAGATGGAGTGACTTTTGGTGGAGATACACAGGTTGGAAAAAACCCTCCCTGAGGCATCCTCTGGTGCCTACCTGAGGGACTGTTTGATCTCACTGGCCATTTTATGTTTTACTGTGTTTTTATGTTTTATTGCTGAAGCTACATTTTGTAAACTAGCTAAAGAGTTTTATTCAGAAATACAATACATCAAATAATTTAGGCATGAGAGAGGGATCACAATGGGGAATGAGGTCAGATTACTTACTCCTGGTTTGATAAATAGGTTGTGTACCAACAAGATTCATTTTTAGACACTGTTCTGGATATACTACTTGAATATCCCTTCCCTGAAATCCTGTGATGTGACAGCTCTGTAAAACAACTCTTTGCAAATAGAAATCACACACTACTCTTCTCCTTCCCTCCTCCTTTCTTCCCTGGATTTCCTTTAAATGGCGAGAAAGGTACTAGTTTGTACAGAGGCAGAGATCTAACTCCAATTATTTTTTAGGAATATACTAATTTGAACTACTTCAAATTAGTATATTCCTAAAAAATAATTGGAGTTAGATCTAGTGTGCTTTGGAAGAGTCCTACAATGATTAAGATGACTAACTGCCCTCCCCTTCCCCCATCAGTTGAATAAGGTTCTGGATCTGGGGTTCAGAAAAAGATGGTTTTATTTATTCAATACCTTGCCACAATCAAACAAATATCAGCTTGATCCTAATGATCAAGCACTACCTGAATCCTTACCAATCCTGGAATGAAGGAAAAGAAATTTGTACTTGGTTCAAAAACATCATGAATGTGGGCAGCACTCAGACTTTCAGGAGTTTTGTTTTGCTTTTTAATATTTACTGGGTTTATTTACTGTATTCAAAGGGCAAGTAATCATCACACTTTGGCAATCACAACCAAAGAATTACGAAAAGTGGGCTTAGGAGCTTCAGTCAGTCCTAGGTTATCTGGTTTGAATGTGTGGGAGAACCTGATGTACTGAAGAATGTTCTGTGAGGTGGGACCCAAGTGTGGACCATCCTGCTCCTCTCAAGGTTCCATTTGGTCTGCCACATTTTCTTTTGAAGCATAGATAAGCCAGGTATCTGGAGGAGGAACAAGGGGAATGTAATGACATGTGGGAAAGACCTTGGGAGACTGGGCCCTGAGACGCTGCCTAGGGAATGGTCAGATAAGAGACAGCATAGCTGTGATCGAATGGTTTGGTGAAGGCCGCGCTCGGGGAGATAAGCATTTCCTTAGCCCACAGCAGGAGCGTGGGAAGGTTAAGAGGATGTGACTGGCACCACCCTAAGGAATTTGTGGTGTTTGCTTGCTGACTTGGGAAGTTTAGATTCAGTCTGGCAAGATTCTGTCTTGTGGGTGAAAGCTAATAAAAGCTATCGAACTAGACCTGTACTGTCTCATGGAGTTCTCTGGGCTGAACCTGACATCATTCTTGCCAGACTGAATCTAAACTTCCCAAGCCAGCAAGCAAACACCGCAAATTCCTTAGGGTGGTGCCAGTCACATCCTCTTAACCTTCCCACGCTCCTGCTGGGGGCTAAGGAAATGCTTATCTCCCCGAGCATGGCCTTCACCAAACCATTCCATCACAATAGCCCACAGTTGGATAGTGGGCAGGGCAAGAGGCTCAGAAGAGACCCTCCCTAGTTTCTCAGGCTGCAAAGGAGACAGGGGGAGACTTGCAAGATTCTGTTAATGCAGCCTTATAATAAAGGCGAATAAGCTCATCAGGTTGTGTTTTCTGTGTGGTCAACCTAGTAAGGCTGACAGGGAGGCAAAGCAGCTTTGTAGACATTTTCATTTACTTCCTTTTCTCCTTGGATAAAAAGACATCACATTTTGACCTGTTGTTCATATTAATTCCACTGATTGTATATCTAGCTAGGGGTGACTCGCACTTGTACCCTTATAAATGGGATTAATTTATATATGTCCCTCATCTAAAAAGAGAGGAATGCTTTGACTGTATTTTCTGAATTGATACATAAAGGCCTTCAGTAGTTCCAATGGTCTGCTTAGCATATCCTTTCATGGTCCTAAGTACCTCGAAAAATATTTTAAATCCCAAAGTAGAAATCTGCTTAATTGCCTAAGTGACTTTGGTCTAGGCTGAAGGGAATTTAATTTTTCTCATCTATTCCCCTGGCAACAGCTGCAGGTTTAAAGTACTATTTTATTTGTCAGTAATTGCTAATGATTATTTTGCATGCTCCTCTATGCTTTATTCTTAGATGTAGTCCTTCCTGTCAGGCCTTCATTGTTTTGAATAGTTCCTACTTCCTCTCAGTGATTTCTTATTGCATTTATTTGATGAAATGTGAGCGATGAGACTAAGGGACAACTCACCTGCCATTTCTCCCCTAAGCATTTGTATTTAGGGATGAATTATTTGGACTGAATGTCTCATGAAATGGAGAAAAACAAACACATCAAAAAGTAACAAAATAGCATACACGTGCACACATAAATGTATCTGCTCAGTTTGAACGCTAGTTTGCCACTGCTGAAGGTAGATAGAATAGCTTATTTATTTATTACAAGATTTTATATACCACACATCTCCATCAGACTCAAGGTGGTTTGCAAAAATAGAAAGTGCATACAATAAAATCTGGGGTGTGGAATGTCAAAAGCTATCTAACAGTCCACACACCATTAGGCCCTGGCTGTTCCCCAGGGATTTCTGAAAGATGAGGATGGTCAACGGGTTTTCTGTCTCAGGAAACAAGGAAGCAACCATGGGCATAGCTATAGATAAGGCACATTCTTAGGCTTCCATTCCCTTAACTTCACATGAGATGGGGCCCTCCATAAATTTTCCCCATGGGATGCATGGGGTCAGCCAGATCTTGCCAGGAGAGAAAGTCCTGTAAGTACCTTGCTACCAAGCCCTAAAGGGCTCTGAAGATGACAACTAGCACTATAAATTGGATCCAGAAGGCAAGAAAAGTTCCATATCTTTGTTAAATTTGTCTTAATACTTTTCAAGGTAATTTTTGTGCTCATTTTGTGATTATTACTCCACAGTGCTATGCCCCTCCATTCCCAATCCCTGAAAGCAATCCAGAAAGATACTATGATCAATGGTATTGCAAACTGCTGAGTGATCAAGGAGACCAAGATGAATGCATCTTTTTCCAGTCCTTCCAGACATCATCAACAAGTGTTATACAGGCAGTCCTCATTTAGGGACTGCAATTGGTTCCAGTGAAATGGTCACTAAGTGACACAGTTGCTAAGCAAATCACATGACTAAGAAAGAGAGAGATGCTGCAAAGATGGCTGGTTGCTGCTGACTCATTCAGATAAAGTTCTCTCATACAGTGTCCTGTGCCTGACCCATTCCCCTCCCCCCCCCCCATTTTTGTTCCCACCAGGGCAGAGAGATTGTTTAAACAAGCTATCTCTTCCTGAGCTGCTTTTCTCCACAACTGCAGCATGTCCCTAAAAAGTGCTAATGGCAAGTTAATAAGCTTAGCTCTGTGACCTTAATTAGGTGATTAGAACCCTCCTGCTGGCATGCAGCTGCTGCCTGAAACTGACCAGACCTTAATCAGTTTCACACTGAAGGCTTTTGTTGTCCTAAATGCGCAGATTGGTTGGAAAATGAATTTTTATTACCATTTATTACTGTTGTATGTGCAAAGGGTTGCTATCCAAGGCAGTTGCTAAAAGAGAACTACCTGTATCTTGGTCTGAAACCCTACTGAAAACAGTCCAGATCTCTGAAGCTGCAACTAAATCACCTTCTCAACAACCTTCCTAAGGACAAAAGTTTTCCAGCACTATTGGATCCATAAATGGTTTCTTGAGGCAGGGACAGACCACCACATCTTTAAGAGCTGGCAGAATCACCCCTTCCTTCTAGAATGCATTCACCACTGCCTGGATCCAACCATATATCATCTCCTTGACCAATCATAAGGGACATTAATCTAATGCACAGGTGGATGCACTTACAGCCCCAAGGTTCCTTTGAACTTCTTCAGAGCCAACAGGCTTAAACTCTTCCAATATGTCCAAGCCAGACTGCGCCTCAGTCAATTCAACTGATATCAGCCCTTCAAGGTAGGCCAGGTCAGGAAAGAGACATCGCAAGGATTCAAGGAATGCTACTTTATTGTCATAGGGTATAATAGCCTGACAGAGCTTCTCCCTGCCCATCAAGCAGAAACAAGATGGGATTATTTTGAGTTCCTTTCTGATGCTTTCTACTTTCCCAGAAATGAGTTGCTATTTTACCTCCCTTAATGGTTTATCAGTTCCTTCCCCAAGGCCATTTCTACATTCCTTTACAATGGGACCTGCACAGTCAAAGTCCAGCTCAGACTGAATCTGAGCAATTTTATCTGAAAGGTGCCCCTAATAATTCTCACAGTGGTCCTGCAGATGGCAGGTCACCTTGAACAGGGCCACCAGACAATTATCTGCAGACCCAATGAAAATGGAAAAGTAATAACTTTTTGCTGCTCTTATTGCCATGTTAGGTAATCCTTGATAAGGCTGCCACCTGTGGCCAGTTGAGGTCACTCTTCCTTTTTCTCCAGAGGGACAGTAGGCATCTCTTCTGCTGTTTCAACCCAGAGTTTCTCTGAAAACCAGGATCCACAGACAGGGAGAGTCTGCATAATCACAATCTGATCCATAGTTGTTGTTGCTCTCTCATACCTAGCAGTAACTAAGACCTCATCTGAACCTTGTCTCAGAACCTCAGGAAAAACCCCACATTCCCCCAACACCCAACAGGGTCCATCTGGTGCCTGGGGCATACCAATCAGATATATCCTCCTTCTTCTGCAGCGGGGAGCCACTCCAGAGCTCTTAGTGCTGCTTTCCAACACACCATTTCATCACGATGTTCTTCCATGGAAATTTGTTGCAGTTATACTAGCAAATGTTCAAAAGAACACAATCATTCAGGCTTGAAATCCCTTAATCAGGTGGAAAAAAGCAGAAGAAAAACTCCTGCTTTTATATCAAATTCATCATTTGATCCATCTATAAATCAGGTAACTTCTTCTGTAGTAAAGGAGAAGAACTTTGTATTTCTAAAACTCTTCTCTCTGGCCAGTCTGCAGGCACAGAAAGCAGTCCTAGTAAATGCATGATATATGACATTCAGTTTTTAGGTAGTGCTTGGAAGCCCTTGGGGCATGCCATCTATATGCTCTGTCACACAGAGAACATCTTGTAAGAAACAGTAGTGATGTGAAATAATAGGCTGAGACAACTCAGCAACTAGCAGCAGGGAAGAGTCAGTAATATCCATTTCAGATAGTTTTTCTTGCTGGCCAATAAGGTAAAAGTCAGGGACAACACAGCCACCATCCTCCTTGACATTCCAAACATCCACACTTGGCAAATAAGTTCTGTGTGGTCAGCAGCATTGTTCCGCTCTTCTGACTCTGTATTTCCTTTTGGAAATTTTGCCCTGGGCACGTTGTAGATTTTTAGTAAATCTTCTGTTTCCATTGTTCTTATGCAATATACAACCTTCACAGCACATCCAAAATATTCTAAAGTGAGTATATTCAAAATAAGTCCCTTAAACAATAGAACCTAGCTTTTGCTACCCCTATCCAACTGGATCTTTCCCTCCCTCCCTCCCTCCCTCCCTTCCTCCCTTCTCTCTCTCTCTCTTCATAGACAAATCATAAAACTGAAAACAAAATACTATCTACTTACCTGCCTATCATCTATCTGTCATATAAACTGTATAAACCAAACTGTTCATGAAAACAGAAAGGAAGCTGTCTTATAGCAAGTCCAGATGGCTTGGTAATGGTAGCTTTCCAACATTTCAGATGGCTCAGTCCCAATCCTACCTGGAAATGCAGTTGTCCCAAGCGACCTATTTTCTGGGAAGCCAATAGGTATGTCATCATTAAGCTCTCTCTGGAACCCTTACATACACATAGTCCTCTCTATCCAGATCTCCTCCACTTTCTCCTTCTAGTGTGCTTGCTCCCAGCCTTGGTGCTTTTAGAAATAAATGTATTGTTAAACAAGAACTTAAAAAAAAAACAGTAAGTAAAGTATGTAAACTGCTTATAGTCCTCAATCTGATTTTCCTAATAGAAGCCTCACTCACCAGCCCCAGGCTAATGGCCAGCAGTTCATCTCCAACAGTAGTGTTGTCAGCCACAGGACTACAGAAAGCACCCCCACACCTGAAATTAGGTAAAATGAGGTTCTACCTAATAGCATATAGTTCCCAGTTAGGACTGCGATCAACCTCTTCTCTTTTGAGAAATTCAACCCTGATCCCTAGTCAGTGCACAGATCAGTTCTTGTTTATTATGTCACCTTGGAGTTGTCAAAGGAGAATTGTATTAGAACTTGGTAAATGTGATAGGTGTGGTGAAGGTTCCATTTTCTGCTGAATGCTATTTGGAGACACCCAGCATGCAATCACAAGGCCTCTTTTCAAAGGACTGCCTTAAGGAGGCTGTTTGCAAACTCCCCACATGGATAATTGTGAATTTTGGGGGAAGTCCTGTGTCTCAACATTTACAAGCAAGCACTGCCATAGATATTATCAGCAATGTGGGGCAAATCATCCTTTGTCTCTAATGCATTTGTCTAGGATAATAATGCTTAGCATTTAAAACCATTTTTCATTATCCAGAGTGTTATGTTGATAACATTATTTTTTTAATAATATTTTTTTAAGGTGAGTGTCCATCATGATCTTTGTACTAGAGACTGGAAAGCATTTGGGTTTGACAAGGTTACCTAGCAGATCTGTGGTCCAGGAACAGATCTGAATACATCCTTTTTGCCAAACACAAATCATACACTCAGCTACTTCATACTCTCTGCAGTGGTATCAACCCCGAATTTGAAACATTGAGAAAAAATGTACAAGATCAAAAATGAGCAGACTAATTTCAGAACAGCAGGATGAAAAAAGTGCATGAAACACTATACCATATTAACATCTGACAAAGGTTCAGTAAGTCAAATAAAAGTCTGTTCAATAAATCATGGTCTAAAAATAAAATAGGAAGGGGGGGAATCAGGGAGAATTTCGGAATCTTGCAAGATGTTGAACTGCGGTCTCGTCTCAGTTAAAACCATTGGGAGATGGAAGAGATCTAGTAAGTCAGAAATATAATTCAAACACATCTTTAGATTCTCATACTGCATCTGCTGGGAATAGTTGGAGATCAATAGTGTGCTAACCTCCAAGAGTGAACTATGCAGTCTCACATTGCTTCCTGTTCTTTTTGTAATGTTCACAGATGTTTCTGAATGCTTCCAGATTACCATTGATTTATATTCACACCATATTTGGTAACAGAACTACTGAGTGACTTGTTACAAAAGAGTAGACTGGATGTTCAAAAATGCAACTGGATTTTCTGTTCAAACATTAGAATGATAAACAAATACTTTAAGAACAAGAAAGCTGAAAGTTTTGAAGAAGTAAGTCTATGACTTATTGTAGAAGCATTTGGAGAGTTATACTAGGAATTTAGAAGGTGTTACTTGTCAGCCTTAAAGTAATTCTTTCAGTGCTTTGTGCAGAGACAGAAGCTGTGAGAAAGATATCCTGGTTTTCAATCACTGACAGACGGGTTTATGACATGTGTGTGGATCACATGGTAACTTGTCTGCCTGGTACAAAGTTTGCAGATGCCATGCACTATCTAGATAAGTTCTTAGACAGAAGTGGGAAGAAGGCAGGGGTTGTGTTCTGTGTTGGCATCAAGGACACTGGGAAATGTAGCCAACCAGTACTGGAAGCAAATTTAGGCCGCCAGGTAGCAGACTGAAGTCCGGGCAGCATTGCCAAAAGCACACGGAGATCAGGTTACCAATGTATGGATAAGTCAGTGGCATCAGGTAGAAGGATGCAGATTTTGTTAGGCACTAGGTCTTAGGACAAGCTGAACCTGTACAAGAGAGAGAGACTCTACTTGACTTGAAATGGATCCAGGATGGTGAAGTATAACATCAAAAAAGTAGCAAATAAACTTTTCAACTGAAGGCAGGAGAACAGCCAACAGGTACTGGGCAGCATCCAGTTTGGAAATACTACAAGAGATGGGACCAATATTGGAAGTGGGTTAATGGGTAGTTATGTCAGTCAGGAGACAAAGGGGAGACACAAACTCTAATGCCAACAAAAATTGAAAAACAACAACAACAACATGGTATATATGCATTTCTATGCAATGCTAGAAGTCCCCTGGCCAAGACTGGGGAACTGAAGTACTTGGTTGTGAACAAGGATGTAAACAGAGTGGTTATAACAAAAACTTTGTAGAATGCAGAGAATCTATGGGATATAGTCACTCCTGGATATACATTTTGTTGAAAAGACAGGGAAATATAGCTTTCTTAATCAATAATGTTCTGCCCCTGTTGTTTCTTTGCCAGCATGTGACTCAGACCTTTTAATCTATCCTGTCTAGCATGTAATTCCTCATGTATGATACTAGCTATGATCACTGGTACCAATAGAAGAGAATGTGTAGCTCAGGGTTGAACTCCGGAGTCCTTGGTGTTCTCTGAGCTTGGTTGTTTTCTTGCAAACATTTTATTACCCAGGTAGGCAACATCTTCAGTGCTAGAATGGGATGGGGTTTGCTCTCTGTTTATATACAGTGGCATGCTCTGCCAATGTTAGTGGGGGTGTGGGTTTTGTTTTGTTTTATTCCCCCCCCCCCCCCGGTAGTTTCTTGATTAGGGTATTGTTTACTGCTTGATTGTATGTCTGGTGATAATCTTGGTGTTAATCTCTGCTCATCTGGGTGATGATTGCTGGTGAGGAGATGTTCTGGTCTTTTGTTTTCCTTTTTATTGTCTCTTTTGAATAGTGTATAGATGTTGTTTATCTCTATGTGCCTGTTGATGACTGCCTTGTCTGAATACCAAGCTTCCAGGAATTCTGTCGCATTTTTGGATTTAGCTTGGTCTAAGATGCTGAGAGTTTCCCAGTTGAAACTATGGTTAAGTCTGCCCATGTATTGTGAGATTAAGGAGTTTTCATCATGTCTTCAGGCTGCTAGTTGGTGTTCCTGGATGCGCTCTGCAAGCCTTCTGCCTGTCTGTCCTACATAGTGGTTGTTACGGTCCTTACACTGTATGTTGTAGAAGACTCCTGTTTTTTCTTCTTGGGCTACTGGGTCTTTTGGTTTGCTTAAGATGTTTTGGAGGGCTTTAGTTGGTTTCTGTGCTACAGTGATGCCATGTGGTTGTAATAGTCTGTTGGTAGTTTCTTAGACGTTTCTGATGTATGGTAGTGTTATCCTTTCATAGCTTGTGTTGTTTGTGTTGTAGTAGGTTGAGTGGTCAGGCACTTTTTGATAAAGTTGCGTGGATATCCATTTTGTTGGAAGATGTTGTATAGGTGGTTTGTTTCCTTTTTCTGATGTTCTGGGTTGCTGCAATGCGTTTGTACTCATTTGAATAATGTTCTTACACAGCTCCTCTTGTGGGAGGTTGGGTTGTTACTTTGGTAATGGAGTACTTGATTAGTGTGGGTTGTCTTCCGATAGACTAGGGTTTCTAATTTGCTGTTGTTTCCTCTGCTGATAAGGATATCCAGAAAGGGTAGCATGTTGTTTTCTTCGTCTCTGGTGAATTTTATTCCTTTGAAGATGTTGTTGATGGTTTCATGTGTCTTCTCTAGTTGTTCCTTTTTTATTATAACAAATGTGTCATCTACATACCAGATCGATACTTTAGGTTGTATGTGGGGAAGTGCTATAGCTTCTATGCATTGCATTACAGTCTCTGCTATGAGTCCTGACAGTGGTGATCCCATGGGTGTGCCTCTGATTTGTTGGTATATTTCTCCATCAAACTGAAAATAGATGGTGAGGCAGAGGTTGATGAGGTCCATGATTCTGGGTATTTCGATCTGGGTGTATTTGGTTAGGTTGGGTGTGTTGTGTAGTACTTCTGATGTGGATTCTTTCTCTAGTTCTGGGTTTATGGATGTAAAGAGTGCTGTGACATCAAATGAGACCATAATTTCATCTTCATCTATGTGTACATCTTTGATTTTCTGGAGGCACTGTAGTGAGGAGTTGATAGAATATTCGCTCCTCTCTGTGAGATGTCCAAGCTTTTTCGTCAGTTCTTTCACATCCCAGTTAACACCAACCCAGTACAGAAACTAGACAACCTAATCAAGAGAACCCTTAATAACCTAACCAAGAAAGTCCAGATCACAAAAGAAGAACAGTGGCAGATGAAAAGCAGTGGACTCATCCTTCCACATTTCTATGGATGACAAAAAATACAGAAGCCTGACATACCTCTGCAACCAATTGTATCTTTTCCAGGGACTCCAACATACAACATAACAAAGTATGCCAAGTATTAAGGCCCAGGCCTGAACCAGGATTCTAATCTCAGGACTCAGAATCATGTTTGAACCTACAGGCCTGATGCTTATGCTGTTGTCAGACAGCTACCAGTCTCATTGGCACTGTATTTATATAGAAGAACTTTGCAGTCTTGGCCTTTCTGCTGAATATTTAGGCAAATTAACCCCTGAGAAGGCCAAATCAATAGTAAAAGAATTAGGGACATTGTTTGCTAAAATATCACCAGTGCTCCTGAATTCAATTGCCAAATGTTAGATAGCTACAAGCTTTCTACTACAGGGTATCTATACAGTCTAATTCTAAGCAAATATAGATGGGCCTTTTCCAGAGGCCACTTTCATGCCCTCCCTTCAGCACTGCTGGCAGGAAGATTTCTTGGGACTCCTTATTTACAGAGACTTTGCCCTTGTGGATCCAGGGAGATAGAAATTCTTGCTCATGTCCTCACATGGTGTCCTTTTTATGATGCTCCAAGACATGCTTTGATCTCCCTAATAATCTCTAAATTTGAGGGTCATACTGATAAATTTTATGTTTATTAGTTTTTAAGGGATGCTAACTATATATGCACATACCGAGTGGCCAGATATCTTCATCAAGTCATACAATTGCATACAACTTTTATTTAGATATGTTGTTTTATAGTTTTCTCTTTTTCCCTGGTAATGAATTGCTGTACCAAAATGATTTCTCTTTTCCTGCTGTAAAGGCTGGTCAAAGACTGTATTAAAGATATTTGACAGGGGTAGGGTTCATAGAGACTGGATACCATAATTTAGAACAATTTAGTCTTGAAACCAGCCAGAGGGAGACAATCCTAGATTAGACTAACTCTAACTCTAAATAGTAACCATGGTGTAATATGAGATATAATTGTTGTGGAATCAATAGGAGATAGCGACATAATGCAGAATATGTTCAAATGGGAAACTGTCTGCAGGGTCCAACACAGTCACATTGAAGGGGCTACCTCTAAATGAGAAACATTTCACAAACCAGGGAAAAAGAGACTCATAAGAAAAGTCTAGAGAACTAAATTTCTCCATAATGACTGACATGATTTAAAACCACAGTAATTTAGGCTCAATTAGAATGTACTCCACGACGTAAGAAAGGATCAGCCAAATCCAGGAAGAGACCAGATGGCTTTCTACTTGTGTCCAAGAAGCTATAAAAATTAAAAAGGCAAGAAGTGAAAGGTGATATATAAGGCATGTTTTTTTTTTTTTCCTGAAGCAGAAAACCAGCCAGGAAAGTGCTTGGGCCAATTCTCTCTCTTTCTTTCCCCTTTTTTATAGGCAAAATTTTTAAAATGTATTTTAAAACATTTAAAGAACAAAATAAATGACTACATAAAAGAAAACAGGTGAAAGTAAAAAAGTACACAGTGGATAGAAAATTTAAAAAATCAGTAAATAAGCAGAGAATTTACAGTTGCCTTAAAATTTAAAATTCATTATTTACTAAACTCATTACATCATCTTAAGAAATAATTAAAAATCACTACAAAAGTCTGAATATCAATATTTATATTGATGTTACTGCTGTTTATCACTACTCCTAAAATAAATGCATGTGATCTTGTAAAGAAAAAGGAAAAAAAAATCAGTGAAAACATTATTGAGTTCTAAATTCCGTCCCATTGTACCTGACTGGTGGTTACATCATCATATTTATAAACATTAAAATCCTTCTCAGGGAGGATAGTGAGAAACTGAATGAATTCTTTATATCATCTTTACTACAAAAGATACAGAGCAGATACCTGAACTTGTATTGATTTCTCAGGGTGGGAACTATAACTACCAAAGCAAATTGAGATAACAAGAGAAGATATTTTAGGATGTCTAGAAAGGTTCAACTGCAAAAAATGACTGGATCCTAATGGAATCCATGGAAGAATAGCCACTGTAAAACACCAATTTTTGGAAAGGAACTTGGGGAGATCCTGAAATAATCGTCCAGTCAGCTTAAAACTTATTAAGGCAAATTGGTAGAGGGAGGGAAGGAGGGAGGGAAGAAGGAAACTAGGCATATAAAGAAAAAAGTCTTTAAAAGTCCACAAAGATATATTCTCAACAATCTTTCTGAGTTTTTTAGAGCATCACAGGAATAGGGATAGAAGTGGCCTTGTTGACATTGTATGCATAATTTTTAAAAAAGTCTGTCAAAGTTCCTCATCCAGACTTTTGAGTAAAATTTAGCAGCCCTGGACCTGTCCTTTCATGCAGTGTTAACTTAAAAAGCAAAAACAAAAACACTTCATTAAAGAAAGCAAAGAAAAAGATTAAATGGGCAGTTTTCTCAATGGAGAGAAGTAAGAAGTAGAGATCCTCAAGAATTTGTGCTGGACCACAGCTTTTTAACTTGTTCATAAAGGATTTTGAAAAAAATAATATGGCCAAGTTTCTAGATGATACAAAACTATCAAACTTGACTGTGAACAGCTCCAGAAGGATCTCTTTAAACTGGCTGAATGGCAAATGCAATTCAATTTAATTAAGTGCAGGCTTGATCCAGCATGGCTGTTGGGAGATAGGATGATATCAGGAAAAGGAAAAAGTCTGTAGAGTTACCTTTTACATAAATGTAGGATTATTCTAGGTGAAACCTGCGATAAAGGAAACCTGTTAGATTTAACAGGTGACGCTTTTAATTTATCTCTGTAAAATGAGAAGGTAATAAAGTCTTACATTTAATTCCATACAGGTTTTTTATTGTTCCCATGTGATAAATTAATGTGTGGGATGATAAGCTGCTCTTTAATGAAGGAGAAGAAGGAGGAGAAGCAGCTGCTCCCACCACCATCACAACCCCCATGTGCTTCTCTGAAATTCAGCCATACATAAGGGATGAAATTGCAAACTGCATATGGGAAGTGATCTAACTCAATGTGGAATATTCAATTGATCTGTGTCTCTGCAATGCTTAGGGCTGTGTCAGAGTGATACAATTCACTGAGGGAAGTATGCAAAGCTTGGGCTGCTCCAAGATGAATCAGGACCATTAAGTATTGCAGATTGATTCCATCTCTCCTTTTGCAGTCCCAAGCAGATAGCAAGCATTCTTTTGTCGATATTTTTGGCATTCTGCCACCTGTGAGCTGTATCCACCTTTGAAGGAAACCAGCAGAGGTGATTGCAGAACCATTTTCTGTCCACTTTGAGAAGCTCTGGAAAACAGGTGAGGTCCCAGAAAACTGGAGGAGGGCTAATGTTCTATTTTCCAAAAGGGGAAGAAGCAGGACACAAAAAACTACAGGCCTGTGAGTTTGACATTGGTACTGGGAAAGGTTCTTGAGCAGATTATCAGACAGCATGTCTGCAAGCACTTAGACAGGAGTGCATTAATTAACAGGAGCCACCATGGATTTATGATTAACAAGCCATGCCAGACCATCCTGATCTCTCTCAGCCTCAAAAACTTACTGAGTGACTCTGAACCAGCCACTCTCTCAAGGTCCAACCTACATCCACAGAGTTGTTAAGTGGAAAAAGAAGGAAGTGTCATTGTGAGCTCTTGAAGGAAAGATGGGGTATCAATCTAGCAAAACAAAGTTTTGTTTTGTTTAAAAAGCAGATTTCTCACTTCTCCCTGTAGGAGATATGTTGCTGGCTCTAGGAAGATCCTAGATTGTGCCACTTATTTATTACATATCCAAGGTGCATGTATATATTAGTTTAATTTATACAGGAACTCAATTTCCTATGATGTTCAGGTAGTACAATATCTATTTATCCACTGTCAGCCCCACTAGGTAGACCAGACCAAGAAATCAACTCCACAGGAAACTAAAACTACTTTTATGAGATAGTTATAATAGCAGAATCTTCCAAGTCTGATTGTGTTGTACCTCTTCCTGCTATTTATAGTTCACTGAATTAGGGAGGTGCTGAATCACTTCTGAACACTTTTTGTCTGTTATGGATTTAAGATATCCACACACACACACACCATTTCCCTGGTGGCAGATGTTGCATATCTCCATCAAGGTAATCTTCCATACTCTCTACATCCACTTCAAATGGGTAAGTACAAAGCAGACAGTGTCTGTAGGGAGTACAGTTACTCTATATAGTAAATCTGGTCAATTTGCAAGGATCTATTTTAGATTTAAAAATAAATTAATTTGGGGATTCCATATATCCATATATATGTCTACATCTACTTCTAAACTACTCTTTAGGCTATCGCTATCGATTGGACCTATCTATTACTAGTCCTGGCTCTTAAAGGCAGAGAGAAGAGAAACAAATCAGATAGTTGGTCAGGTTTCTTTCCAGGACACAAGAGGTGGGAAAGAGACCAATTTGGAAACCTAACCCACTGTGGAGGCAACCTGAATTTCTGAGGTGTAAACATCTATCCACTAGTTTTATCTTTGCAGATGTTCATATGTGTTCCTTTTGCACTGCAGTGCAAAAATAGATAAGCATGCATCAGGTACCACCTTGCCTGTTCAGTCTGAACATCTATGGAGACTCTAATGAAAGCTGCCTCCTTGCCCATGAAATGTACATAGAGTGTAGACTAGGTGGCACGCCTTTTTGATAGTGGACCCCAAACTATAGAACACAGTTCCCTTGGGGTATGGTTGGTCCCTTCCCTCTTTACATTTTGTAAGGCTAGGAAGCCTATGTATTATCCCGCCATGCCGGTAGCCCTAATTAATTGTGGGTTATCTAACTTGGGTATGCATTTTTTTCTTACTTTCTTATAGTTGTTTTCTTGTTTCATCTGTACTTTGTTGTTCACTGCCCAGGATCTTGGTTGATTGGGGCAGTCAGCAAATATTATAAATAATACATGTAAATAAAATACTTTCTAAGAGGCCAGACGCTCTTAAGGTGTGCAGAACTAGACACTCTCAGAGAAGAAACTATAGAGGGAAATTTATGGCACCAATGTGCACATAGCTATATATAATGTCTTTTGCATGAATTTCTTTCTTTTTTTAAATCACAACATAGTGCATAGCTATGTGACCTACTGGTTGCAGAAATATTCTCTATTTCTGTGTTACCCCAAAGATTCAGGTTGGATTTCTGTTTTTGTTAATTTGATTGCTAGAGCTTCAGTAAATGTAACAACAAAAAATTTACTAAATCGCCAAGGGCTGTGATCATGTCAGATTTCATAAGCAAAGCAAAACTGGCCGTGTCCAGTGTTTAGCTGGAAGAACTTAAAGGAGAAAATGCATCTGCACACTGTGTTAATATTTGTACAAGAATAGCGACTACTATTTCAGCTTCTCTGGTTTTTTTTTTTTTTTTTGCACCCTGATTACTGTATGTTTTTAATTTAAAAGAAAGGAAATATGCAAGAGAACAATCTATCCGATACAGTATTTTGTACAGTTTTCAAAAACACACATCTGCAATGTTTTTTTTCTTCTTTCTTCTTTTTTGCTTTTCCATATGTATTATGCCATATTTTCATTTTTTATATAATACAGCTGCTCCCTATAAATAATACATAAAACATATAGAAGCAACAGGGAGATCTTGTCCCGGAATACCTCATTCTTTTTTCTTTTTTGAAGAAAGAATTCTTCTGTCTGCTTCGTGTGCTAGGTGCATTCTTAGCAATTCCTGTGTGGATTCAAATTAATTATGGCATGCATTTTTAACACTGTGATGTTTGAATTGTACTGCATTCTTCATGATGGGCTTCAATTCCACCTACAACAGGGTTTTTCAAACTTTTTTAATAATATTTTTTATTAAAGTTTAAAAATACAAAGATAAAAAACTAATACAAACTAGGAAAAATATAAAAATGAAATAAAAAGGGCAGAGAAAAAGAAAAAGGAAAGAGAAAAAATGTATGAAGAAAAAAGATATATAAAGAAATGACTTCCCCCTTCATCAAGACAAGTACAAACAATTCAGTATCTTATTACCTTCTCTAACATTTCAACAAAGGATCTGTTCTTCCTATATCTCATCTCTTATCTATAAGCAAATTATAAAACTTTGTCATTGAATCCTAATCAGCAAAAGTCCATTAAGAGTTACCAGAAATGACAACATATATATTTTAACCTTAATAAAAAAAAAAAAATCAATTACATACTGTATTCCTTTCCTTTCTTTTTTAACATAGTAACTTATCATTTTCTCTAAAAATGCAACAAAAAAAATCTCTTCTTCCCATATTATCTCTTATCTATAAACCAATCTTTAAAGCCTCATCATTCAAACCTAGTCAAGAAAAATCCATTCAGAGCTACCAAAAACAACAGCATATTAAGAAACTTGATCTTTAATCCCTTCAAATGGTGTCCCACAAGTTAATTTCTTATAATTTTCTCTTTGTCTTCTCTCAGAAACGCCTTCACAAGTTGAACACATACCAGTGATAACATCTATATTTTAACCTTAATCAAATAAGTCAATTTTGTAATCCTTTACTTTACTTTTAACACCATAGCTTATCACTTTCTCTGAAAATACAACAAAAAACCTCTTCTTCCCATACCTTATCTATAAACAAATCTTTAAAGCCTCAGCATTCAGTCCTGGTCAAGAAAAACCCATTAAGAGCTTCTAGAAAGAATATCATATATATTTCAACCTCGATCAAATAAGCCAATTTTATATTCCTTCTTTTCACTTTTAAAAATCTTGATGTTTATACCCTTTACATAGTGTCCCAAAAGCTTATTTCTTTTCCATTGTCTTTTATCAAGAACTCCTTTGTGAGTATAACACAGCTCTTTTATAAGTCCAAGACAAGAGAGTTATCCAAGTCAGTCTTCTGGTTTATTATTAGTGCATCCTTTTGGTTATTAAGACAGCTGGTTTCATTTATAAATCCAGTGTAACATATTTTTCCATAGCATTCTTGTAACTTGTCATTTTTAAATTTATACCCAAAACAGCCTGATTCTCAGTTGCATCATCTTCTATCTCCTCTTTTAAACCCATTTTTATAGTAGCAGACAAACTTAAGAGAAAGTTCTGAGTATGTTGTTGCCAAATATCCTTGAATTCTTCCAGTTAAAATACTTGTCTCCATTCTGCATTGGTTGGTCTTCTCCTTTAATTATAATCTTTAGTTCTTTCTGGTTGCCTCTAGCGTCCAGCCTTCAAAGTTTCCTCTTATCTTGTTTTTCTCTAATCCACAACATTTTCCCACAGGAAGATTTCTTACACTTAGATTCAAAATCTTCATATATTTTTAATAGGATTTTAAACAACCCACAGGAAGGATTCATATAATTAATTTCAAAATCTTATTTCCAATCCATCTGGCCCCTTAGTCTCTTTGTAACGTTTCAAAATGAATGTTCTAATCATCCCTTTGCTGTTTATTTCAGATGTTTAAAAAATGTTTTAAACTACATGAAACTTCTTTCACTGAGGATTGAAGGAGAATCACCCGATGTGATGAAACTTGTTGTTCTGAAAGTTCTTAATATCCAAAAAGCAGTTAAGCAATTTTCATAAGTGATTAAGAAAGGAAGTGGGCAAACCCAGTATTCATACTGTATAAGGCTTCGAACTGTGGCTTGGGCAAAGCTGACACTCCCTCAGCTCCCAGAGCTCTAAAACCCACCGAAGACTCTTGTTTTACAGTCTCCTTGTGGGGACCCTCTCTATGGAGTGCTTATGGGCAATCCCAAGTCCTCCCCTTTATCCAGAGAGGGATTTTGAGATGCCAATCTGTTTGCCAACCCCTCGTTCCACCATGGTTGCTGGCACCGCTGAAAGCAGAGCCATCTTCAGCCCACCATTGCTTCCCTGGAAATCCGATGGTATTTTTCAAAGTTGGCAATTTTAAGATGTGTGGACTTCTGGGGAATTCTGAGAGTTTAAATCCACACATCTTAAAGTTGCCAACCTCGAAAAATACTGACCTACAATAACTTCCTTATCTATCTAAAGCTATCCATTTAAAAATAAGTGGGAAGAACATAGGTAAGAATCCTGGGCTAACAACATCCCCAATCCCAATGATATGTGAATCTCCTATGAAATACTGTATAAGGCAATTATTAACTCCTACCCTGACTAGATGTCAGCAGCTAATCAGTGTTCTCAAAAAGCTAAGCAGGGTCAGACGTGGGAAGTATTTGAATGGGAGATCAGGTATCCCAGGGTAGGTTAGATTGGAAAACTGAAAATTCATCCATTATGAAAAGCATAGTAGGCTTACCTGCTAAGGAAAATATATGGAAATGTCTCTGACGTCAACCTGAAGGAAACATTGCTATTATTTCATTCATCATTTGTTTCTTCATTCAGCCTTTCTTGCAAGATTGGTCTGTCTATCTATCTATCTATCTATCTATCTATCTATCTATCTATCTATCTATCTATCTATCTATCTCATCAATCAATCAATCAATCAATCAATCTATCATCTATCTAATTTATATAGCCATCCATCTCATGCTTGTGACTCTGGGTGGCATGCACAATTCAAAACATAAAGCCAAACAGTTAACATAATTAAAACTATTAAAATACAGTTATAATATTAATATTATAATAATATAATATAATTAATATAATATTAGTTTTAAAAAACCCTATAATAGCAAAAGACAGAGGAGAGTGCATTCTAAACTTACATGCAATGCAGCCATTTAACTGGCTCCATACTTCCGTACGTACACACTTCCAATCTTTTCAACTTAGTCTTTCATTCCAGGTTCAGATTTACCTGAATTGTAGCCACAATGCTTTTTAACGCAGAATAGCTATCAGTACTACATCTTCCAAAAGACATACAATATTCAGTGAATGCGTCAGTATTTAATGGTCTGTGGAGTTACTCACAGTGCATGAAGTCTATATTAATATTGTATTACCACTATACTTGTATTATAGGTCTAGGCCAAACATCATTCACCATGAGTCTCAACCAGTCTGGAAAAAGGGTGCACTGGATAGGATTATGGGAAGTGAAGTTCAGCCCACATGAAGGACCCCATTTTGGAAAGTCTGGCTAAGGAAAACTCAATTGTCCTCATATACAGTAAGTGTCATATGATAATTTTTTTAAAATATTTTTTTATCCTGCCTTTATTATTATTTTTATAAATAACACAAGGTGGCAAACATACCTAATACTCCTTCCTCCTCCTATTTTCCCCACAACAACCTTGTGAGGTGACTTGGGCTGAGACAGAGTGACTGGCCCAAAGTCACCCAGACGGCTTTCATGCCTTAGGCAGGACTAGAACTCACAGTCTCCTGTTTTCTAGCCTTGTGCCTTAACCCTTTCATTTGCTGAGGTGTTGAGTTTATTTATTGGCTGCATTTATACAGAGGCTTTCTGATAAAGCTTTCAAGACATTGTACAAATTAAAAAAAAAATAATTAATATAAACAAAAAGCAAAAATCTGATCTTCAGAATCTGACTCCAAAAGTTCCTTGGCAAAGGTACCTCCCTATATGCCTTTCCCTCAAATTACATCAGCTTTACACAACCATTGGAAATTTAATTTATCAGCATTCTATTTAATTAAATCAGAAGGCTTTCACATTAAGTAAAAATACCACCATTTAAGCACTGTTTAGGAAATGGAAAAAAACATACCACTCAGCCACCAAATGAAGAGCTTAATTGCCTTCCTTCCTTCCTTCCTTCCTTCCTTCCTTCCTTCCTTCCTTCCTTCCTTCCTTCCTTCCTTCCTTCCTTCCTTCCTTCCTTCCGCCTGCAAGAGTGAAACTATTAATCTCACAAATTGTTCATGTTCACCACTATCAGAAAAGCATGGGTGCTCAACAACCTATAGCTGAAAATGATTCCTGAATGCCTTTGAGGATGTCCTTCATGAATTAAGAAATTTCAAGGAAAAAAGGAATATACAATATTGGGGAGAGGAAAGTAAAAATGGAATACAAAACTCAGGTTGCACAGGGTTCCAGTAAATAAATAAATAAATTACAATTGGTACAATGACCTTTGTTTCATTCTATAGAGAGATTTTCACAAATGTTGGGCACAAATTTTGACAAAGCCATGAGGGTAATGCCAAGAACCAGCAGTTATCCAGGTAGAGATGTCAGTTATGTCAACAACCAACTGTTCAGCTTCAAGGCCATGAAATGCAGGGCAAAGACTCCATTGAAATGTGGCAAAGGTGAAAAGAAGAAGCAAACTATTTAAACTGCCATAGATATAAGGGGAAAACTTCACCATCATAAGCTGACAAAGGGCACTTAACTGTTCAATGTGACTTCATTCTAATTTGCAATAAGGACTGCTACCCAGCTGTGCTGTGTTGAATGCCTTGGAAACATACGCTGGCCGCCAAGGGAAGCCATCCAAAATCTGGTGGCTGAGATTTACTCCTATGATCTGGTCAGTTTTCATGATTGGCCTGTTATCAATCATATCCACCAAATCCACCTCTTCTAACCAAGGATTACATAGGTTTTGAATGTAATTACAGGGAGTATACTTTTTAAAAAATGGGCCCAGAACAAGGAAGTTGATACTGGTAATATTCCCATGCATCCATAGAAAGCAGAATGCAAACAAAAATAGAACATAAGATTCTTGCTTGATATAATCTACGTAGTCAAGGATTTTCCCCAGTAAATGGTTATTAACCTATTAATTAGTAAGTGCATGCAATACCTAAAGTTATTAAAATAATAAGGGGCATGATGCCATTTCAGATATATTCAACACTTTTTCAGCAGAAATTGAAAGCAAAAGCCAACTAAGTCTGAACTCATTCACTTTCATGGAGTAGATATCCCTACATTGTCTTTCAACTTCAGTCAATTGCAGTTACTGTTGCAATAAATCTACCTTTGCTCTCTTTCTCTGCCTTTACAACCACTAGTTTTCTCACATGTTTTCTAAGCTAGATTCTTTAGCCTGACCTATAAAGCTGTTCCTATATTCTTAATTACCAAGGATAGAAAGTATTTGAGTCCTTTTATCTCGACATCTAATTTGCTATAGCCTCCAGAATGGTTTATTATTTGTCAGAATAAACTACAAAAACAATCCTAAATGTAAAACCTTCTATTCTGGAGCCTCTTGTCTTTATTATCTTTAGTTTGCTTTGCAGCATATTAGAATCTAAAGAGAAAAAACTTTCTTAATATGAAAAGATGCTGTTGTATGCATGTGCCCATACACACACCAGAACACCAGCCCACTGTAAAAAATATGTGATTCATTCTGCTGCTCTGCAATATGATAGCCAATTAAACTCTTTCTAGTCTCTGGGACTAAACCAGCAGAAGTCAACAATTGATTTGACAACAGACTTTCTTAGGTTACACTGCATCTTCTATTAGCTTGTTGAGCAATATGTTAAGCTAACTGGAAAGGATTTGTGAAATAAGACCCACTTAGCTCTAGAATTTTTTCTTCCTGCTGGTTACAGGCTGCCAATTTAATTGAGAAAGGAGGTCCAAGTACATAGCACCTCAACCTGAGATAAAATCTTGGTCTCAACTTTCCAGTTTACAATATAGATCCATACTTGAATATGAATAGAACATCACTGGCTTGGAAGGTGACCTCCAAGCGCACAGCCAATAAGAAGCTGGCTTAAGAGTAACAAGGATTCTACACAATCATGAAATATGTACAATGCACAATTCATCTCTGATATAATTCATTGGGTCAATTTGTAAGATTAGGAAATACTGATCCTCAGACTGCTTGGACTATAGAAATCTTTATTTCTTTATCTTGGATGTACTCAATAGATTTAAGTATATTATATTACAGAATAACAGCCTTCTTTCCCAAATGAACATAAGGCCTCTCTGTTTAAGAATTACAGGTGTTGTTTGGAAGATATTTTCTTCATTCATATCAATGGTGGAACTCAATTCATGTGTGCATTTCTTTGTATTTGAGGAACTGTGTGGGAGAGCTCGAGCCATGGTGGAGCTTCTCCACCTGAATTAAACTCTTGGGTCAGAACAGACCGTATTTGGATATGCTTTGTTTACCCAAAATTAAAACAAATGAATGAAAGAGATGGCCCAAATAGCAAATACTAACTTAAAGATGAGAACTATAAAGATCTAGGATAGATTGTTATCACAGGTAGTCCTCACTTAACGACCACAATTGAGACTGGAAGTACAATAGCTTCTCTACTTTTTAAAATTAAAAATCTCTAAGCTTATGAGCCCCCAGAAATGTGCCTGTGAGCATACTATGAACAGAGGCATCGAGCTCTGTACCCTGGATGCAGACGGAAGCCAAGACTGATAGGAGGGCTAATTTCTCTGCATAGTTGTATGATAACGCAGGAAAGCAGAACCATATGGGCTCAACAGGTTTTTGCATATGGGTTTTGTGTTCATTGTACGGCTTCAGAAATGTCATTCTCGATGTCTGAATTGTATTCTCTCAGAGTTCATTATGTAGTGTTCAAACTGTGTTTTTGAACTGAAAGGCACTCTGCAAGATTGAATGCATGTCCAATATAACATATATCTTTAATCTGAATGCATGTATATATCACTGGTATAACTAATGTTGGAGAAATACAATATTTAATGCTCAGAGTAGTAAGGTGAATGCACCCTTACATTTAGGCAATATTACATATGCCATTGGGTTCTCTGTTATTATATCCTATGATAGTGCACATGGCATTTTATAAAATAACCTATGCCATTTTGAGGATTGTCATTATGTAATAGGGTTAAGCTCAGACTCATATAAAGCCAATATGTGTTAACTAACTGAAAAGGAAATATAATCTTAATGCTGATATAATGATATGCACTGGCCAGCACCAGAACTATTATGCCAGTTAAATATAAGATCACTAGACTGATCAGCTTTGTTCTAAATGCTTCAATGTATATATATGGCCCAATCTATGTTAAACATGCCCCATAAGAATCCATTGAAGTCAAGGGGCATCGTAGGACCAGTCATTTAACTGAAGTTGTATAGGAAATATTCTCGTTGCTTGTAAACTTAGATGAACTAGTAGTAAGACTGTTCATAGGAATCTCCTCAGAAAAGATTGGTTATGTGGGAACCACTTAGACAGGATTTATATCCTGTATGGATATTACACACAATTACTGTCTGAATGCTACAGGTACAAAATGCACATTTCTTGTCATTTTTCAGCAAGTTTCCTTACACTGAAAAACTTATTGTTAGGACCTTGAATTAGAAACACTGCCACTGCCCTAATCTAAAAAATCTGGCCAAATTAAAATGCTTGAAATAGAGCCCTCACACATGCACCCACACACACACACACACACACAAGTGCTTGTCAGTGGTCAGGTGGACAGATGACAAATTGTTAATTGTTCACTACACCTTTAGATTTGTTTGCATGATCAAAGTTCAGGTCCAAAATCTTTTCCAGCCTGAATGTCCTTCAGGAGGCCATTAATGAGAACTATGAAAGTTAAATTCCAAACAAATGGAAGACACTCACATGGGGAAATACTATTTTAAGCCACTATAGGAACACAGAAATACACTGTAAGAAGAATAAAAGGCTGTAAAGAACAAATCTGTGTCTATATGGAAAAGTTAATAAATTAGTTGCCAGGCAGAACTTCCTGGAGAAGGTATTCCATAACTGGGGGATTAATACCCAAAAGACTCCATGAGGACTCCATGCAGACACCTGCCATATTTTGACATGCAAAGACATTTTGACTGCACCCTCTGATGACATTCTCAGCTCGGGCAGAACTGTACAAATGCTCCTTCATATCCTATGGCCTGGAGCATTAGCTCTGTCAACTGTTTCTGGAAACAAACTGGTAGTCAGGAAAAATGATATCATACTGGTACAATATTATCTTTAAACTCCCTTCTCATCAATACTTTAACTGCCATATTTTGTTTCAGCTGACATCTCTGAGTCTTTTCAACTTCTAAGTACCTTCAAATAGAATATCCTTCAAACAGAATACTGTACTCAAAACAAGATAGTTTTCTCGCTTCTAATGTGAACTGTTGACCATGTTGGCTTACATCCCTCAGCTTCAAAGCCCCTTTCAAAGCTTCTTCAGCAAGTAGCAACACTTGCTGAATAAAGCTCCCCTTAGCCCTCTTCTGTAGCTTAGCCTGTATTGGTGACCGATAAAACAGAGGGAGGCTCCAAAGATGAGCCATCCTCACTTGCCCAAACTTTTGTTCAGCGGGCCTGAGGAGGCCAGCTGGTGGCACTGCCTTTCCTACTGCACACCCACTTCACCTTGGACCCATTGGTCAGGACTTGCAAAGAAGCAGTGCCTCACCCACTGTCCACTACTGTAGCTAAATGGTCCTGGGGAGGCTCTCCAAAAGCACTGTCTCAGCTATGGTTCACCTGCCTCCCTGGCATCTGCTAGTCAGGATGCTTGGCCAGAGAATCTGGGGAGTAGATGTCCAGGCAGCAGAACTTCAGTAAGGGATTGCTTGTATTGTGGGTTCATTGAAGCTGCCCAGCTTGGAACCTCACCTGTATACAGAAGGTTTTCCAGGCAAGGTGGCTTCACTTGTGGGCAATCCCAAAGCCACCAGCCTGGAAGTATTTTGGCCAGCCCTGATGAAGGCTGAGATGAACCTTCTACTATAGCACTGTTTGAAATAGTTCAGACTCACCCAGATTATGCTGTCAAGGTGAACTGTGTGGCTTCCTTTCTTCAGTGAAATGCATCAGATCACCCCATAGCTCAAATTCTGAAGGGAATTCTAGCTACTTTTCACTGGTGTGATATGTATTTCTTTTCAGTCATCTTTTTGTAAAAATTGCATGTTAGGCCTGAAATACTGCACTAAAAGAAATGTTAATGAAATTAATATCGGGAAAACATTGCTGATGAAAATATTCCATGTAAATATTATAAAGCCAAATTCTGAAAATGATTTTTCTTTAAATGATTTTATGTTGTTTTTTTTTTGCTAGTTAACATATAGGACCCAATACAGAGATATGCAGAACATGCTATTATGAGCTTGTCATGGTGCGTGTGTGTTTGTACAAGTTCTGAAGAATTGATAGAAATTCAGCACAAAGCACTACTTCAGATTCCTCCTCCCTCCTTGTGTTAAAAAGCACATTAAAGTGAACAAGAGCAGTTTTCTTAAAGCATAACTAATGGCATTGCATTCCATTGGGAATAACTCCTTCTTCCCCTTCAAACGTTAGTGATAAGACCATATAAAATGCTAGGTTGGAGCATTCCCCCCCCCCCCCCATACTCAAGCTTTTAGCCTACAGCAACTCTGTGCATACATATTTTCAGATTATGATGTAAGCTTATTTTATGTGTGCCCTACTCTATTTCTACATTTCCAACTTCCTAATTTTAGAGATAGGGAAGGACTTACATGGATTGGGGGCAGGTTTTGCTCTCTCTTAGTAGGGTTGGCAGCTGGCTTCTTTTCCTCTGGCTGATGAAACCTTTGATTTTTATACCCGTCCAAGCCCCACTGAAGGCCACCTACTTTGGGTAGGCTTTCTTCCATGCCAATCCCGAGTTTTAGCATTCTTCTTCTGGGAGGCACTCTGCCCTGTTTCGTGGACTTCTGGGATTAAGTCTTCAGCACTGTAAACACTGCCAGATCTAATTCAGGATCACCACCCAACATTATTTTGTCTTAAATCTACCTTTTCATCTTAAACTGCCTGGGCTACCTAGATCCATTTTAGTTGTAGTCATTCCTGCCATTCCAGTTTTTCTTCTTTCTTCTCCTTCCCAGGGCCCTCTCTGATGACTGTAAGACCACTTCTGTTGCCAAGTTCAACATCTGTAGCTCCTGTTTCCATCTCCTATAAGAAGTTTTCATATGACAATCAAACTATTGACAAAACTAGCACAAATAGTGTTTCTGTAGAAGAGAAAGTATTTGAATTTTTGCATGGAAGCATGGATACAGTATGCATGTTGCAGAGCCCATGAGGAATTAATTCAACTTCTCCACTCCACATCCTACATAAAAGTATATTTTTTGGTTTTCTTTTATTCCTCTGGTGCAGCAGTAATAGTAGTGACATGATGCAGTTCATGATTTATTTATAGGCTTCTAATGAAGATAGAACTAATCATCCTAATTAATTGGCCTTTTTGGGGGCTCCAGGCTGTAATTGCAGAAATATTCACATGGGAGTTTGCTTTTTGGCTGAACTAAAACTGCTGTAGGTTTATTGATGTGCAAGTCACAAATCCTCAGGCAACAGTGGAAGAGGTGAGTTAGGCTGGTCAGGATATGACAAGGTTTCAGTTATTGTGAGACTTTGACCATGAACAGCACACAGACAGCAAGAAAGTCCAGAGGGGACATGAATGGGGAAAAGGGAATGGACATGCCATTCTGGGACTGTTTCATAAAGGAAGAGAAGAATGAGCCATGAGACTGGGTGCAGAAGTGTTTTAACAAGCACATCTGATGCCCCGTTATTATTGCTCATTATACTCTTTTCCACCTAGCTTTTCTTCTCTTTTTTAAGCCAGCTCTGTGGTAGCTTGATATTTTTCTTCTCTTTGGAATAGAGAACAAAGCATTAACTTACCTGGTGCTGCAATAAGGCTGTTCTTTAAAATCCTATTTCTATAATATTGATGAACTGTCTGATTTATTACTACAGTTGACAGACAATTGAAGATTTTGTTATGATTAATTGATTCTTTCTGTCTGTTTTTGGCCAATTAGATGGCATTTCTCTATATGCTCACATGGAAGCAAAACCTAGTGAACACAAGCAGGCATAACTCTAAGCAGACATGGACCAAAACTGTACTATTAATTACATTAAAAAAAAAATTAAAAACGTGTATTCTCAAAAGCTCAAAAAAGAAAACCATTTCCCCCCCCAACTTATTAGTAACAGACCAAGGTATTTTACCACAGTAAACCCTGCATCAATTCTTTTTTTTTCCCCAGAAGGAGTTTAGGTCCAAGTTTATTTTTACCTCAGTGAGACATCAGAGCTAAAATTAGCATGCCTTCAATATGAGTCCTACAAATTTAAATTTGCCTCAGTTTATTAAGTTACACTCCCATTGATCAATTAGAATAGTATGTGATTAATTACATGTATTTTATTGTTAATTAATTAAATTTATTGTTTAATGTGTTGCTTTATATACTCATTTATTTGTCATCCTCCCCAGTGATACCCCAATATCCAATGGTCGGGCTTCTTATCGGTTGAGCTGCAAACCTCCAAACAACCACTAGATGGAAACAAAGGGTTGTAAGAATCCTGTGTCTCTTTGCGGCCACCTAGATTTTGGTATCCCAGGTTTTCTGGCTATCTAAAAGGGTTTCAAGGAGGTATAGTACAGTATTGCAGTACACAATACAAAATCAACACTGCAATGACAAATTTTATGAAGTATACCTCATACAAAGAATAAAATGGAGGGCTACAAATTATAAAGCTGGAGAAGCTATAAAAGTTTGACATGTTTGGATGTATTTGGATGATACAGATCTTGGGAATATTGTATTGCAATACTTCTGGATTGACTTATTTTGTTTGTTTGTTTGCTAGATTTATATCCTGCTTTTCTTCCAAGAGTTCAAGGTGGTTAAAATCAT
Organism: Liasis olivaceus; assembly: GCA_030867105.1. Classification (NCBI taxonomy): domain Eukaryota; kingdom Metazoa; phylum Chordata; class Lepidosauria; order Squamata; family Pythonidae; genus Liasis; species Liasis olivaceus. The sequence goes on from CM061349.1 coordinate 224,821,699, forward strand.
AAGGAAGGAAGTTTGAGTTATATTTTAGGAGGAAATTCCTGACTGTATGAGCTGTTAGCCAGTGGAATGGGCTGCCACATGAAGTGTGAGTCCTCCTTCACTAGAAGTCTTCAGACAGAGGCTGGATGGTCAACTATCAGAGCTGTTGTATGGATCCTTCTCTGGCAAGAGAGTTGGACTAGATAACCTCTCAGATACATTCCAACTCTATGATTCTATGATCTTCCATTTTTTTTCCAACACAACCACCTTATCAGGGAGGATGAGCTGAGAGAAAATGACTGACCCAAGTCACTCCATGAGCTTCTACAATTTAAGATGAACCTGGCTTTCCCTAGTCCTTGTCTAGCACTTTGATCTCTGTGCCACACTGTCTCTATTTGGCAGTTGAACCTTCAGAGCCCAATTGAGAATATGCCCAGGTTGTTTTGTTTTCTTCCTTTTGTGGCAGCCTCACAAAACAGCATCCCAATGTGTCCTTCACCATATCCACCTCTGTACAGAGGTTGTTGGTCTCTACTGCACATGACATTGAACTCTATGGTAGGCAGAAATGTAGAGGATGAAGATAATATAAATAATAAAAAGAAGCCATTTCAGTTGGCATTTGATTAGTTGACTGATCTCAATAGAACTCTCTAGATGAAAACAACAACTTTGTTTCACCAGCAACATTCTGTTAACTGGGAGCACATATGATTAAATCCAGCATTTACTGATAGATGTCCTTTATGCAAGTAAATTGAATTGCACAAACATTATGTTGCATATCTGGAAAATTAGGTGGGGAATAAAGTGGCAGAGTTTATCTACTTTATATGCATTGATAATACCCCTTGTGCAATAGATGTTAAGTTGAGTAAGTGCAATACATAGGACTTACATTTCTAGTTATTTTGGCCATAATGTGAAGATGATTGTTCATATTTGACATCTCTACTATGTCTCATACAGTAGAATACTGTCAGAAGTTTAGATGTCTGAGGGCAGCAAATAGAATTTTCTCAAGATTTGTTTTTTTTATACACACACATATACATATGTGTGTGTATAAAAACTCTCTCTCTCTCTCTGTATGTGTGTATGTGTGTGTGTGTATGTGTGTGTGTGTATGTATGTATGTGTGTGTATGTATGTGTATGTATGTGTATGTATGTATGTGTGTGTGTGTGTGTATGTATGTATGTATGTATGTGTATGTATGTATGTGTGTATATATATATATATATATATATATATATATATATATATATATATATTCCGTTTACAAACTCATGAATATTTTAAGGCAATGTTATGTCAAGAAACTGGCTCTTCTGGGCCCTGATCCAAAGACCCTTCAAATCAAAAACAGTGACTTCATCGAATGAATGGAACTAGAGACTCCATTAGTTGCAGTAGCAAAGCTTATAAATTATTTCTAAGCTTCCAGATGAAGGACAGACGGTAACATTCTTCAAACAAAGTGCTTGACTCCAAACGAGCAAACAAAAAGAAGTTCCAGGGCGATGCCTCCTGCTTTAGCAGCTGTGCGTTTCGCTATTTCATGCTTCTCAAATTGTGGGGAGGGGTAATGTCAGTGGACTAAGTGGGTGACAGCTTGATTAAGACATGCAGGCTGTGTGGTTGAATGGTATGTCTTGGGAAAGAAAATGGGCTAAAGAGAAATCCTTCTCAACCAGCAGTCAAAGTCATGTGGGAAAATACTTCCTCCTCCTCCTCCTCCTCCTCCTTCTCCTCCTCCTCCTCCTCCTCCTCTTCTCTTTCTTCCCCTTCCCCTCATCTTTCCTTCTCAACTTCCTCCTTCACGAAAAGCATTTTAAAGGGGGTGAAATTGCACTGCTGGAGATTGGAAAGAGATTGCAAGTGTGCATAAAAGCAGTGACATCTGCAAACCCTCTTTCCTCATTTTACAGAACAGCACATATTGCCGACATTAGTTTTAGCTACAGTCCATTTCTGCCGCTAGAAGGATAGCTCGTTTCAAAGTTGATGTGCCCCTTATTTCTCCTGTCAATGGTTTAAATGGGAAAACATGTCTCAGTGCAAAAGGCATCCATTTAAAATACATGATAGACAATATAGTGTCATGAATATATAATCATTTTTGGTAATCATAATACACTTATCAGTTAGCAGCTAGAGTAGCTACTTTCTTTTTTAACTGCTTTTCTCCTGCCTTTCAAGTGCACAGATATGCAAAATGAAGCAGGTGAAATTTTGCCTGATTCTTATTGCCATCCTGTGTTCCATAAAAATCTGCTCAGTGTCTGGGCGTTAAGATATTGTTAGGCACAAAGAAAAGGCAGCAACCCTATTCTTTCAGCTTGTCACAATATCTCCTCCTCTAGTTCTATAAATATTATAGAATTAAGAATCTGAAATGGTCTAGAAAAAAGGGGATCATTATTCAAATACTACAAACTGTGTGTGTGTGTGTGTGTGTATTTCATATAGCAATGGTAGAGCCAGTTTTTCTTGATAGCTAAAGATTGGTGGCCATCACAGCTTAAGCAGAAAGCCCCTGTAATCAAGCCATGCTAAAGGGCACCTTTGTAGGTTTTTCTGAGAGAAGGAAGGTGGAAGATAAAGGCAGTATCTCCAAAAGCACTGTTGCTTTTTCTTATTGCCAAGAAAAACGCTGTCAGGAATAGTGGTAAAAATAGTTATTTCCCCATTTTTTCTCTGTTCTACAGGGTTCCCCCCCCCAAAAAAAAATTGGGTAATTTTTTAAAACAATGTTTTGATCCTGTCCTAATATTCACATTGTAGTATGAAAATACAGTGTTTTCATTGCATAAGCATACTTAAAATCTGTGTAGTGCTGGGTCCTGTTCAGACATTCTTCCTTCTCCTTCTCTTTCTCCCTGACTTTGTTGGCTACAGTTTGATTTTCCTAATTTTCCAAGCTCTCAGTCTCCTGTCCTCCACCTCACAGTACAACTTCCCTTGGCAAGAATGAAGCATTCACAGACTGCAGTTATATCAGCTTCTGTTATATTTACGATGCAATTTATGATAGTAGCAATTCTGGCCTCCTCAAGTGACTTCCCCTAGCTGTTCATCAAATGGATTGTCTGAAATTTCTTTAGCAATTGAAACGTTATTGAAATGATGGACAGATACGTTAATAGCCAACAAATGAAACAGCAGTAAGAAAAAAGGAAACAGGGCAAGTTATTGAAATAATTGCTCTGGTGTACCACATTTTAAAGTTGAGAAAGTTCATTTTGTTCCTGAAATTAACACCAAATTTGGTGTTAGTCTTTAAGGATGGTAGATGCATTATCTTTTTTTTATTCTAGCAAGATGACTCTAGTCGTATGACTTGAATCTGGGAAACAGCTCACTCAATCCTAAACCTGGTTGGTACCTGCCATTAATACTAGTATGTAAATAGGTTTATTATTGTAACCACCTGTCATAACAATTAGTACTAATTAACCAATTGTTAAGGGAGTCTAGCCCAATCTAACTGCATTCGGACTACAGCTCTTAGCTTTCTTCACATATCTGGAGGGTAAATAAACCGTGGAAGAGCAAACCTTAATTTTCTTTGGCATTTGAGCTAATATGAGAAAGCCTTCCCTCTGGTCTGAAATTGGGAGGGATTTTTGGTTTTTAATAATTGAACATCTTTTGTATGAAAGGATGTCATATCAGTCTTTCTCCCCCTCCTTCTGAATGAAATTTATTACTGATAAAGAATGTTTTGAACATATCCTGCATCTATTTTAGTAAAACAGTTGAGTATGAAGGGGGAATGTACAGTTATTTCCAACCTGAAATAATTCAGTTCAGTGCAAAGAATAGCTGCAGAAAGCTTGGAAATCATCAGGCTCGTGTAACTGTTATGGTAGGAAATGGAAATAATCAGGTGGAATAAAGCAGTGAAATACACAGAGAACTTCATTACCATAAAAAGCCTTGATTAAGTAGAAGCAACTATTCCAGTAAGTGTATCAAATGAATTAACATATAGTTTCACACATAAACTCTCAATGCCTGGTTATATGTCTCCTTGTAATAAACACCAACATATTCAGAATCATAAACACAAGGAAACAATTTCAATTCCAGTATGAAGTAAGGAAAGCAAACATCATCAAATGTGTGTGAGATTTCTAAATGTCCATATAATCTGCTATGCCACTATACTCAACTATGATGAATGGATAGGTTTTTACTAGTCTGTGGGCATGAGTCCTACTTTAGCATGAGCTGTTCTCTTAGTTCGAATTTTGATTAAAGAGCCATGTGTCTTCAGATTGATTAACTTCTTCGCATATAGCATTTTTGCCACAAGTTGTGGTGATGGCTGAGATAGTAAATAAAAGCATATAAATTTAACAAATCATTATTGTTGTTGTTATTATTAGAATGAAAGCAGTTAACTGAAAAAAAATCTAGCAGTAGCAATTAGGCAGGATGATTAAAGGATGGAAACACCCTCCTTCCCCATGAATCTGCAGAGAAAGGATGGGGAGTGGGGAGGAAATTGTAGGATAGGTTCTCGCCCTCATATTTAATTTGGCATGCCTCCTAGAAGAAGGTCTGTCTGGCCCCTCATGCAAGTCTTCTTCCAAGGAGGAGGATGGGAATAGCTATCATATTTGTCTTGCAAAATGTGGACAGCCACTCTATCCAGCAAGGGGGAAAAAAAAAAGATGGAAATAGGGCTTCAAGTGGAAGATGCATCTGCTTATATTGTAGACTCAATCACTTCCATGGCATTGCCAAGAAAACTGCATGACTTTATCCTATCCCAGGAAAAACCATTGCTGCAGATGTCTTCCTCCATCCCAGAAGAAAAAATATTTGATAGAGTACCAGGTCATATCACTGCAGTGATTAGTTCCCTAAAATCTCAGTTAGGCCATATTGGGGCATCAGATATTAAAGATACTAATGGGCAAGGAACAGTCATGAAGAAAACCACAGGCAAAGCAACCCTGAATCTGAGGCTTAACCAAAAATGAAAGAGAGAAAATAAAAATAGCATATGCACCACAGTAGCAATCAAGTGCCAACCTAATACAGAAAGCATAATTAAGCATAGAGACAAAATTCAGTTCCCTAAATAGCTCTCCATAATTATATACAATTGGCATGTCATTATTCCCTATTACAAACAGAAAGAACAGAATGGGAACAGAAAGCAATATTAGTCTTTAAAGTGCTGGATTTCTAATTAAGACCTCTTCTAAATCAGCTAAGATTCCCATTGCCACTTTTTCCCTCATTTCTGAAACTCAATAACATTTTGATAGCATCGTATTCAAAGTAGACATTGTTTTCTCTTTACAGTGTGAACCTTGGCGATGCTACTGACCAATATTAAGAAAATAACTTTAACGATTTTGGGGCAAGGGCAGAAAAATCATGTATGCTGCCTTCTTTCCTAGATTTTTTTTTTTCTTTTTCATTCAGAATGAGCTGATTCTTCTCTCCCAGGTGACCTGAAAGACCTTCCTAGAAACTGACAGCACAGACTAATAAATATTATTTTGGGTGGACATAAATGTAAAAGAAATTAAGATGAATTGGATAGGTTGGTAATGATAACATCAAATCTGTCTTTCCGAGACTGCAGAAGAACAATAATCTAAAAGATCCCTGTGGGGATATGCTATTGATTTGTATTAGATCTGTGCAAAATTTGCTGGGAAGCCAGCCCCCACATCCCCCCCACACACACACACAACTGCTTCTTGCTTGTAAAAGCCGGTGCTTCCAGCCAGCTATTGGGAAAGGCAAAAGAGGTTTCTGTGCACGTGGAGCATGTGGGCAAAGATTTCTTCCAGCTAGCAGAGCAAATTGAGGCAATGCGAAGGATCTCAATGAGGCAAATCACACAGCTTTCATGGTGCGAAGTATCTTGTCAAAGGGAGCAACGTCCACTTCACATACCCTTAACCTATATTGCCTTGAAGAGTATGGAATATATTTACAACCACATATTGTTATTTAAAAGTCTGAAAGTAATTTGGGGAGGGTCCACCTCAGAGGGTGGACATGCGCAGAATACCTTTGGATCATCATATTTCTTACCCAGGAGAGGTGGAGCAAGCCTTATTTCAAGTGACTATTCAGTTTTAAGACAGGATTCCTCTTCAACTTTTCTCTACCTTCCTTCTCTACTGACTCCATGTAGCAAGGGATATATTATCGCCTGGTTCTTTTCTTTTTGCTGATGGGTTGGGAGAATTCTCATGTTATAAAATAGCAAATATTGTTTACTCCTTTCCTTCCACTAGTTCTCCTCTGCCATCTTTTGTTTCATCTTCTACCCCCTTTGCACCTCAGAGGAAGAGGCTCAGCAGCCTCTGGATGGTTCTCCTCATACTACCCCTTGGTCAATCCTTTTCCTTCCTTTCTTTACCCTACTGTCTTATGTCTTTTTTAGTCCCGTACCACCTGCCTGGTGAAATGTCTCTTAATCATAGGTAGTTTCTCTAACTCTTTTAAGTGTGTTTTTCTTCATCCTCTCCTGCAGACACCTTTCCTACTGCAGACATCTTCCCTGGAACCTTCTTTGTGCTCAAGTTGTGCTCTTCTTCTTCTTTTTATTTCCTTGAGAGAATTGCCCTCTCACAACCGATTTTTCATTTGTCTTCCGATGGCCTTCTCAGTCCATGTTGGTCAGGATTTCAACAGGTCATTCAACCAAAACTGCGTTATATCAAGTTCTGAATGATATTCTGGTGATCAGGTTTCAACAGTGTAGGTCCGATTGGTCTTGACATCAGCATTTGATATAGTTGATTACCTACATTATATAAGTTACAGTCCCCAGGCATTATTGACTTTGCACTTTTCTAGTTTGAGACATTTTTGTCTACCTGTTCTTTTGTGGTATTGCATTGCAGATTATAATCCCAGGAATTTCCTCTTGTTCCCTCAGGGATCAGTCCTGGGTCCTGTTCTGTTTAGCCTTTATACCCTTTCCTTAGTTCCCTGATTTACAACTAAGACTTTAATAACATTACTCTACAAATGATGCTGAGATCTATAGGTCTTTTAGGGTCCTTAATAACAATATATGATATGTCTTGTTAGGTCTCATCCTGGATATCCTTTCATTGCATCTTGCTGAATATGATTAACAGAGACTTTTGTGTTTTCGCCTGGCTGTCCTTCCAATCTTCTCTTGTTTTCCTTAATTTGTCTCCTATATTCCCAGATTGTCCCAGTTTCGTCTCAGAGTTTTCAAGGATGATCAGTTGGTTCTGTCCCCATTTATTGATTGTACAGTGAGGGGAGCTAATTTTCATCTAGTAAATATTCATAAGGCTGGAGTTGTTACCTGCTTGGATGTTCTTGATTCCATTCTCTGATATTTATCCAGAACAAGGATGTTTGGGCTGTTCTGGACTATCCATGCTGTTTTCATTACACTGCAGGGCACTCTACTAACTCACTACTCAAGCCACAGCCAAGTTTACACTGCTTGTGCCCATATTTAGAGGTCTCTGGTCACCCTCTCCCAGTGTTTATCTGCCCTTATTTCTCCCTATAATCTTGTTTGCTTGTTATGTTCTTCTGGAAAAAGTCTTCTTCCACCCCACCTCTACCCCTTGGCAGTCAGGGCCACACTTTCCAAGTTGCAGGAATCAGCTCCTCTTTCCCTTCATCTCTGTAAAAGTTGATGGCTTTGAAAAGGAGCTTAAAAATATTTTTATTTGATTAGTAGGTTAGTGTGGGGCAAGGGCTATCCCACTCTACTTTTATTAAAGTTCATATATCATAGGTGGGTATTTTTTGTATTAATTATGGGTATGTATGTATTTTGTTATCATTTAGGGTACTGTTTTAAATATTTATGGTTGCCATGCTTGGTTTTACCTTAGTTGTAAATTGTTCTTTACTGGCTTGTAACATTGTAAACTACTTATAGTGAGTAAGGCACATAATTTAGTAGTATTAGTATTAATATTCCTTTTTCCATAGGATGGAGAAAAGGATATACAGCTAAGAAAATGAAAGAGAAAAATCTAATCTTTACCAGTTTTTACAATGTTTCTCTTAATCTTATAAAATTCCTGAAACCAAATTAACATGGAATGATATATATTATTTTTCCTACATACAAATACCTGTAATCCATATAGTTTTGAAATGCCTAAGCAGAAATCTGCTTTCTTTCACTATAAATTCATTCATTCATCCAGTTTTCAACTACATCTCTCAGATTCATGCTATATAAAAGGAAAAGGTGCAGTGGTAAAGATGCATCTTAATGTATTCTCAGGGAGATCTTGATGAAGTGAATGGAAAATATACTTTGGAAAAAAAAGGTAAGAAAAAGTTAAAAGAATTATTGAAGCAATATCCATAAATTATTCCCCGTGCTATGTTTCCAGCAAAAAATAGCACAGGGACTTTCTTAATAAAGACTTCTTAATCAGTAATCAAAAAGGGGCATTCACAAATATGAGCACCTCCTTTTGCATTTAAAATGGCAAGTTTGTGGTACTCATTATATGAGTTGATGTTCATCTTAATGTTGTTTTTACAAGTTCCCAAAAATTATCATTTTCCCAAAGGGGAAATGGGTAGAATGGAGGGGCAAAGGCAGTCAGTGGGCAAATTTACTTCTTGGAACATCCACTTCGGTATGGATTGCCTCAGTGTGCTTTCTCAACCTACTAATAATTAGAGGCAATGGATGTAGTTATAGTGTACAAATTCCCCTCTTTGACTTCTTTATATTCCCACTTTGAAACTACTTTGCATGTCTCAAGCAGCTTAGACTGATATTCTCAGGGCAGTCATTGAGTTCCTGTGGTTTGTTCCCAGAATCCTTTTTCTCCACACTTTTACTAGAGTAGAAACCACACCAATCTTCATGTGGTCCAGCAAGCTACATAGTATTTCATTGTTGAACTTAGAGTACAGCTAGATCAAGAATTTAGGCTATTGATATGTAATTTCCTAATAAAGATCTTCTTTTTTATTTTTTTAAAGATAAATACTAGTTTCCAAAATCTTTTTGTCAATTGCTCTTTTATGTTTATTTTTTTACATGCATATTCTGCTGAATATAGCTACACTCACATTTGATTATGGGCCCAGGACAAAGTATAAAGGATTTTAAAAAAGAAAAAAAGAAAAAAGAAAGAAGGGAAGATTTTTAGAGGGGGGGGGGTGAGGATGCTGCTAAATCTATAACAAGAGGCAAATTAGTTAAAGCAGTATCTGCCTATGATCCAGGGAAGAAAGCTGATTCAGCTGAGTTGACGAATGACACAACATACAAAAGATGGTCCTTTTGAGTAAATATAATGTTGAATATCCTGGGGCTGGTCCCTGGCCTAGAAGATCTGAAACCTGGTCAATCTGGAAAGAAACAGGAAAAATGGGATGCTGCAAAGAAGATGGTCATGGGATCCCTGTTTCTAGCTGTATATGGCAATTTGCTTATTCATGCTGAAGATAGAGGCTACACAATGGATGCGGGAAAGGCTGAGAGAGGTACTTCAGTAAACATTGCAAGTTACTCTCAGAGTTACAATGCTGTAATAAAAGACACTAGATAACTCCTCGCAAGAAAGGAGCCTCACCCTTCCAAATGAACAACACCAGGTTGCTTCTATTTAAGAAGAGCAGCAAGCTGAAGCCTCTTCTTTGGCAACAACCATTTGTTTACTCAGACTCTGTGTGCCTTGACTCCCACCTTGAAGCCTCATGACTTTGATTCTGGCCCTGGACCAGCAGATGACTCTTTTACAATGCTTGGATTTTGCTTGACCACTCTTGTGCCTGCTGCTTTGGATTGGAACTCTCTTAAGGCAAGCTTGCTGGACTTTGGGGGGCTTGTTTTCTCTACTGTGTGTGCCTGTGCATTTGCACTCACATTTCCTTTGCCATTTATTTACTTCACAAACTTATCAGTAAAGTTTGCAACCGCCTCTCTCTGTGTTTGTAAGTGCTTGGCCTGGGACAGGACATACACACAGCAGACTACAGGTAGTCCTCAATTAATGACCACAATAGGGACTGGAAAATTGGTCATTAAGCGAGTCACCACATGAACGGACCCAATTTTACAACACTTTTTACAATGGTTGTTAAGCGAATCACATGGTTGTTAAGCAAATCCAGCTTCCCCCATGGACGTTGTTTGCCAGAACTTGCTTAACGACCACATGATTCACTTAAGCCTCACCCCCCAAGTACCTGCATCCTGCCCACATTTTGCCTGGCAATTGCATGGGCATCGTCTCCCTCTGCTGAAGCCAGGACACAACATAAGGTTCTGTAATCTAGCAGCCACTTTGCAAGCCAACCCACCATTCAATGCATTCCACCAGCTTGGAGGTAAATGGAGTATACTGATACATACCATGCCAACCAATGTCCAAGAATATATGTAGCAGTTTAACCTCGGAAAGAAAATTGAAAAAAGGGAAGGGTTTCACAATCAGGCCTGCATGTTCACAGATGAAAAAAGCAGGCATTGTTTTCCCCCTTGGAAGCAGCCTGCATCTCAAAAACAAATGCAGAGAGACAGAGAGAGAGTAGGAAGAATCTTCACTAGAGAAATACCCTTAAAGACAAATTTCATAGTAATGAGTCCTGTAGTAGGCATGCTGTCTTAAAACAAATGGAAGTCACAAGGAAAGGATTAATAAAGAATGACTCCAGTAAACCAAAATTATGTATTGCAAAAGAAACTGCTGTTCAAAACTTACCCATAACAAGAACTATTCAGATAACGGGGTCTCTTAATCTTTCTTTAACACAGATCATTTCCAGACATGGTTATGAGCTCTAAAGTTCCAATGCATCTTGCATTTTTTTATTTAATTGATTTATCTACCATCCAAAACCCGCCAAATTCTAAGCAGCTTACCAAGCTTACAATAGAAAAGTCGATATAAAATCAGCATTAAAATTAATTCATATTAAAATCCCTAATGTAATGTACAATAAATAACAGCTAAACTGTAATTTGACATTTAGCATGGTACCATTAATCCCCAAGGGCCTTCTGGAAGAGAAGGATTTTCACTAGCCTTCAGGAGGCCATGAGGATGGGGGTCATCCTTGCTTCCAAGTTCACACCCCTGCAAAGGAAGGGAGCTGCTACAGAGATGCAGAATAATTTGACAGAGGGGTCAAGCCTTAAATCTTGCCACGCTGAATTCAAATGCCTTGACTATAAAGCAAACTTAAGGGAAGCCCCTGCTTGCCAGCCACGGAGAAAAACACAGCCTGGGGACCCTCTGGATCTACTCCACAATGACTTGTGTTGCCCTTTCCTGTAAAGGCCCTTCAGAGATTTTTTTTTTTCCCTCTGACATGTACAGGTTATTTCTTTGAAATGTGTTTTCAGTGGACTTCTTAAAGAGAAAGGTGAAATGTTACAAAAGTTCAAGGAGAATGTGGCCAGAGTGAGCAATACTTTTGAAAAGAAAAACTTGAGACTTCGTACTCTGATGATGGTGATAAATATCCTGGAAAGGACATACTTACAGGAGCAAGGTATTAAGCACGAGGGAAACAATTTCATAGACCTCAGAACAAAATGGTGTGGCAGAAAGAAATAATAGAGTGCCACTGGCATTGACAAGAAATATGCTTCTTGATGCTGGACTGTCAAATTCTGTGAAGTAGTCATGGTTGCAGTTTACTTGCCGAACGGTTGCCCAATAAAGGCCAAGAAGCCTTGCCATTTGAACTGCTAAATGAACCCAACCAAATGTTAAGCGTATTAGAGTGAATTCAAGGTATGAGTTTATGTTCACAAAGAAAAGAGAAGGAAACTACATTGCAGAAGTGATGAAGGCATATTTATTGGCTATAAGCTGGCCAGCAGTGATACAAAAACCCTGATCCTGCCATAGAAATGGTTAAGTTACATATAGTGGCATACTTTAAATGTCGACATAAACCAAATACTAATGAGATGTTACTAACATATTTAGATATTCCAGTAGGAGAAGAAACAGTACACCAGTCTGAACAAGAAGAGGCTGTGATCATGCAACTGCCACAGGAAGAAGATGCTGTGATCTTTAATGGAAATGGGGTCATGAGTGAGAAGGAGATATAGGATTTGAGCCAGATCCAGCGAAGGGTTATCACTCGACTGTCTCTTTTAGACAAAAAGGATGAGACAATACAGTCCTCAGCAGGACACTGATGGGATGCCAGATGCTTAAAAATGGCAACAAGCTATGAAATAAGTTACTGAATCCCTTCACAAGAGCAAAGATGGACTCTTACAGAGCTCCCAAACTTCAGGGAAACAATGGGGAAAAGACCATCGAAGGTCAACGGGCCTTTACCATCCAAGGAGATGCAGAAGCAGATATCCAATGCTGCAAAGCCAGGGTAGCTGCCTCAGATACCCCCCAAAATATGGAGAAGATTTACAAGGAAATATTCACACCAGCGGGGAAGCATGCTTCCACCAAGAACTGCAGAAAGCGATGCTGCAGCAAGAAAAATGCCTGTTCAACATCTGTTAGTGTAGACAGCTTTCCTATAGAGGGACATTAAAGGAGACATAAACATGTAACAGCCATCTGAGATTGAAGAGCCTGGAAAAATAGGGTTCATATGCAAGCTGCCAAAGCCCTTTTATGACCAGAACCAAGCTGCTAGAGCTTAGAGTGAAATGGTTAACCAAAGGCTTCCTAGAGAGAGATTTACGCAAACTAAAAATGACACCAGCTTGTATTTGAAAGGCAAGAGTACAAGATTGATATCTATCTTAGGCTGATTATCTGATTTTGCATCCTAAGGTTGAAAAGAAATTGTAAAACACTTAAGCAAAGAAATAGAGGTGAAGTAGCTAGGAGAGTTTTCCCAGGACTTTAGAATACAGACTGAAAGAGAAGACTATGAAAGCTTCTTCCTTAACCAAGAGCTGAAGATAATGGATCTGATGGAGTACCTCAGACTGACAGAGCTAATGGTGTGGACACTCCGACAGAAACTAATTTCTTTACAGATAATGGCACTAGTAAGCCTCTCCAAGACAACAATCAGTACAGAACCGCAATTGGGATGCTTCTGTACATACAAGGCCAGATAGGGCCGCAGCAGGAGGAAGGCTGTGCAGAAAAGTCAATGCATCCTCAAGGCTTGCACTACAATCAAACTGATAGGAAGAAACTGCAGATGTAAAATGGCATAGCCTGCAAACAGTAACCTTAGATTAGTACATTATATGGCTATATATACCCTGGGCCAAAGACAGAGAAGACCAAAAGTCTACCAGTGGCAATCTATTCTAATATGGAGGAGCAGTTATCAGACTAGTAAGAAAGAGAAAATGTTAGCCCTCTCCTCTGCTGAAGCAGAATACGTATCTGCAACTCAAGCATGTAAAGAGCTGACCTGGCTATAGAAGTGGTTATTGGATTTTGGGCTTGATGAACCAAAGCCAGCTACAATGCATCGAGATAGTAACAGCTGTATTTTGCTCTCCCAGTCACTGCACACAAAGCACATTGAACTAAATACTACTACATAAGAGATAAGGGCTTGTTGAGCTGAAACACTGCCTGACAGAAGAACAGTAGCAGCTGTTCTCACCAAGCCATTACTGAGGACCTAAATGAAGTGAAGGGGGTCATGAATTGATGTACAATCCTATCAAAAGGAATAAAGAAATGGCCATTTTCATATGCATTACTTTGTGGCACTTTCTTAACCTACTGACAATTAGGGGCAGTGGTCATAGTGTACCAATTCCCTTCTTTGACTTCTTTATATTCCCACTTTGAAACTACTTTGCATGCCTCAAACAGGTTAGACTGATATCCTCAGGGCAGTCATCACTTCAGGTTCCTGCGGTTTGTTCCCAGAATCCTTTTTCTCCACCCTCTGACTAGAGTAGATACCAGGCCAATCTTCATGTGGTCCAGCAAACTACATAGTCTTTCAGTGCTGAACTTAGAATATAACTAAATCAGGAATTTAGGCTTTCTATGTAAATGCAACTTCCTAATAAAGAACTTTCATTTTTATAATAAGCATTAGTCTCCTAAAATCCTTCTGTGAAATGGCCTATTATTTTTTATTCCTTGTAGCCCACTTTTTTTTGGGGGGGGGGGGGCTGTATAAAACTACTCTGAGATGATTGAAATAAAGACAATTGTGGCATCTCTCTTTTTCTTGGATGTAAAGTATATATAACACTATTTTTCATCCAGTCTCCAATTTCTCCTTTTTGGGAAAGGTTGTTGAGAATTTCTATTGGTGGTTAGGTTGCAGTTACAGAAAACCATGGAGGAAAGTGATTATCTGGATCCTTTTCAATCAGAATTCTGGCCAGCATGTAGTACTGAAACAGGACAGAGTGTGCTTATCAGTGACCTATGGGTGAATTGGAATGGGGATGGTACAACTGTTCTGATTGTCCTTGATTTCTCAATGGCTTTTGATATCATTGATCATGATATCATTTTGTACCAACTGTGGGGAATAGTAATGGGAGGCAAGATGTTACCATGATTCTCCTTTCTCTACAGCCGGTTCCAGTTGATGTTGGTTGGTGTGACAGATCAAGTTCCTTAGTTTGTGAGGCTCACGCTTCTTGTTTAATATCTACTGATGTTACTCACTTGTACATTTTGACCCCTGGCCAGCCAAATTATGCTGTCAAGGTTTTGTCCCAGTGCCTGGAATTTGTTGGGATCTGGATGGGGAGGAGCAAGCTCCAGCTGAACCCTAGTAAGACCAAGTGACTGTGGGTTCTTGGACTAGCCAGTTCTGGGGAACCTCAACCACTGGTCCTGAATGGGGTTGCACTGTTCCATTTGGATTAGTGTTTAATCTGGAGGTCTTCCTGGACTCTCAGTTGAGGAACAGGTAGGCCTTTATGGCCTAGAAGGCTTTTATGCAGGGGCAGCTTGGGTGCCAGTTGCATCCATTCCTGGACTGGGAGGCCCTATTTACAGTCACCCAATGCCATGGTCACTTCATGGGTGGACTATTGAAATATTCTGTATACGGAGCTGCCCTTGATGAACACTTAGAAGTTGCAACTGGTCTAGAATGAAGCTTCATGAACGGTGATGGGCAAGCCTTGCTAAATCCATGTAACACCTCTAATCCATGAGCTGCACTGCTTACCAGTAAGCATCTGGATACAATTCAAGGTGCTGGTTATTACCTTTAAAACCCTACATGGGGTAGGCCCTAGTTATCTAAAGGGCCATATGTCTTCCGTAGTGTTTGCCTGTCCCATATGATCCAGCTTGCTTTGATTTGATTAAGCAGTGTTGTTTAACAGCACTCAGGAAGTAAGTCTTCTATGTTGCTGTGCTTGCCCTCTCGAATAGCATCCTCCCAGAGATTTCTACAGCCCCATATGTTACCTGCCTTTAAGCAAGCCTTAAAAACCTAGCTTTTCTCCCAGGCATTTGTTTAGTGGGTCATTGGGCCCCTTTAAGTTGGGGGACAGGGTAGATATTCTTTTTGATCTGCTCTCTCCAGGTGACTGCTATTCTTTTCTTATATGAAACTGTTTTCTGTATATTTTTAACTGTGAAGCTGCCCAGAGACCTTCAGGCAGCCTAGAAAGTTGATGAATGAATTAATGAATTAATGATTAAATATTTTCCAATTAAAAATATTGGGACAAAGCTACAAGTCCCATCTTCCTGGTCCATATTATCAAACTAAAAGGCCTGCAAATAAGAACAAAAGAAAATTAAAAAAAAGGGAAGATGCTTATTGTGGTACAGCAAAGCTATGAAAATATGATTGGGATTGCCTGTTCACTTGTATTCCACAGGGATGGAGTTCTATAGCTAGTTTTCCTTCTTGGGTAATGAGACAAAGGAAGTCAGTTCTTCAGAAGCTGGAATTCATCAAAGAATGGAAAAGAAATTGGTGAAGAGAAGAAAGACCTGTTCTAATGTCACAATACAACAAGGCAGAGAGAAACTTCATGGCTCTTTTGATGACAAAAGTTTAGTTGCTCTGATATCGCAAAGACTGGAGGGAGCAGAAGGCTACAAAGCACTTGGAGAACCATAGAATTAGAATTCTGAATCAACAAATATATTGAATTAATGAAACCATATCATTGCCAGCATGTTTGCAAATGACACACTGTCAGGAAGAATCAGTTTGAAGTTTTGGAGCTTTCCCCCCTCCCCTTCTTCTTCTTCTTCTTCTGTTCTTGATAGAAGCAAGTTATTTCCTTCTCAGCATGTGAGATAATAATTACAGCTTCTGTTGGATTTATGTAAGGCTGTATTGTATGTACATTTGGGGGTCTTGCTTTCTTTTCTTCTGTATGCAAGGTGCACTCTATCATGCCGAGAAATGCATATGCAAAAGGAAACGCCAGTGCTATTTTTAGAAGTACGCCTCTGCTCTACACACACTATGGCGACTGTTCACAGGCATGGTTGGCAGAGGCTCATGCTGGGGAGCCTCCCTTAGGCTCCTCAGTTTCCTTTTAATTCAGGTTGCTACAATGTATAGTTAAGCCGTATCATGGAGGTATCAATAGCCCAGTTCAATATGTGAACCACCCCACTCTCTCCCACCCTTCCACCTTCTCTCAGGTGAGTTGCTGGATGTGCTGCAGTTCTATAGATATTCACGATATTGACATTTAAAGGGGGAAACAATGCAGAGAGAAAAAAGGAGTTCGAACAAAAAATTGATGTGATAGAACAATTCACAGCTGGCTTTTAGGCAAAAAAAAAAAAAGGAAAAGAAAAGAAAAGAAAAGAAAAGAAAAGAAAAAGAAAGAAAACAAGAACAAGAAAAAGAAAAAGAAAAAGAAAGAAAGAAAAAGGAAAAAAAGAAAAAGAAAAAAAAAGAAAAGAAAAGAAAAAGAAAAAGAAAAAGAAAGAAAGAAAAAGGAAAAAAAGAAAAGAAAAAGAAAAGAAAAGAAAAGAAAAGAAAAGAAAAAAGAAAAGAAAAAGAAAAAAAATCAGCATTGCTGTCAATCTCCCAATTGAGTCAAAGAGTGGAGCTGAGCTGAGGTGGACTCTCTCAGTGTGATTAGCCTGCCAGCATGGATTTGGGCTGTCATGCTGAGGGCCCTCTCTAATAGTTCAGAGGCAGCAGGTGTCAGTGGGATTTTAGGTGCTTGCATTCATTTCATTATTTGTTGCTTCATTTGACCATGACAGATTCACGCCCAACTTCATTTAATCAAGAGCCTCAGCTATGTGAGTCACATGATTCAATTTGGTTGCTGGTGCTGGATTTGTGAAACTGCAAGGCCACAAGCTCAGCTGGTAGAACTGAGATACGAATAAGGCAGCTATTACTGACAGACACACCATACCATTAGAATAAGGATGCTGTTGAAATCATTTATATTGGATGAAGGGGTCAGGAGCTGATTTTCCTAATTAGTTTTTCCAAAAGAGTAGACACTGTAGGAGGAGAGCTGGATTTGTCTATGGTGGCAGAAAATCAGAACTATTAATGGTAGTTAGTCCAAAAAGTGTGACCAGACTAATAATCACATTCTAACAGAAAAAAACAGTGTTTCAATAGAGCTACCAGATGTGGAGTGCAAAAATCCAGACTGTCACCAGATGGCAGCAAAGAAATTCAGGATATGGTTTAATGCCACCTAATGGTCACCTAGATTTTTGTAGTTCAGATGTGGTAGTCCTAGTTTTAATAATTCTGCAAATATTTTCACAAAATCAGTGTGGTTGTGCATCATAGTAGAGCTGCTGATCAATGTGCAAGATAGGAGACCATGCTGCTCATCTTAAAAAGCACATTATGCTGCCTTTCTTCGCTTGTCTCAACTTGGAAAAGCTTTTAGCAGCACTTCTTATAATTCAAAGGTTCTCAAATTTGGCATTCATTTTCATATGAATTATGCAAGCCTCCTTCATTTGTCACAATGAGCTATGTGTTTTGAGGCAAAGTAGAGTATTGGTTAGAGTTCTGGATTAGGACTTAAGAGACTCAAGTTCAAATTAACATGCACTATGTAACTTTGGATTGGCCATAGTGCCTCAACCAAATCTATCTCATAGAGAAAAAGATTGAAAAATAGAGGACTATGTACACTGCCTTGAATTCCTGAATAATATGCCCAATTATTCTGGCCTCACAAATGGCAGTTCTCATATGGATTAAATCTCTCAAGTTTATATTGAAGACATATTCAACACTTCATATTCAAATACAAAAACGGGCTTTGGAGAGCATAGATACATGAATATGCCACCTGTCTATGACTCCTTAAAGCAGCTGCACCTTTCCAAGATAATCTTGGTTTAAGGAGCTGCAAACAAGAGCTGCATGCACATTCCAGCATGTTCCAAAGCAATGCACAGGCCTAAAATTCAGTCCAAGTTGCATATACTCTCCAAGTAAACCCATCAGGAACACCAGAAGGCAGAGAAGAGAGAAATCATTAGTCAATCCAAGTTGACGGGCTACTAGGAATTCCATGCATGGAAAGACACAAGGTCTAGCCATCTTAACTGAGGCCAGGCTGCTCCCAATATTCAGCAACCTCTCAGCCATCTGAGAACACTTGGCCCTGATCAAATCTGCTTCCTGCAGCAGGTTAGTCTTGAGGAGACCTGTTAGGTCTAGCAGGCTCTTGGCATAATCAAGCACTACTACAACTCCCTGGGTGTGTAGAGGAGGCTCCCGGTCTGGATCAGAGACTGCTGAATCCAGGCAGAAATGGCAGGGCAACTGCTGACTTGGGAACATATTTTGGCACAGGCAACAAGGATTTCATACCTGGGAATCTCTACCAAGTCCTCCTTCTCATCTGAGGGGAGTTCTTGAACCAGACCATGGCAGCTTATAAAGAAGAGGAAGGAAGGAAGGAAGGAAGGAAGGAAGGAAGGAAGGAAGGAAGGAAGGAAGGAAGGAAGGAAGGAAGGAAGGAAGGAAGGAAGGAATTGTTATCATATATATCAGAGAAATACACTCATGGTTAAACAGATGAATTTAGCTATTGGAATGGTATCCAGGTTCGGTCATCATATAACTTTTTTTTAATCTTCTGCAGCAGGCTATTGTAGTTTTGAAGAATCCATCTTTCTGTCTTCCTTCTAAGAGGCTGATATTCCCTTGCATGGAATCTGCTTGTAAGTAAGAATTATGCATGTGTAAATGTATTATTGCATTTACTGTATATCTTGCCTCTTTCTCTTGGCAGGTTGAGATAGTATACATCAGCACTACTTGTGGGGTCCTTTGTATTATTGCTCCACACTAAACGGATGGGTGCAAGTTTGGCAAAATGTCATTGATCATGCACAATCTCTCATGAGATAAAGAGGGAGATGTAGATTCTAAAAAGGGGTAAATGGGCTCTAATTGAACTGAAATGGAGGCTGCTTTGCCTAGACCAGGTCTTTTATTAAGCCTTCTAATAGGTGGGAGACCTTGATAAACCTCTTGCCATGGAAACTCAATTCTTACACTGATTCATAATCACACGTAGTGTGTGGCTGGGTGTATGCATGTATGTGTGTGTGTATGTGTGTTTATGTGTGGGGTGTATGTATGTATGTACATAATCATATGTACATCTCTCTGTGTGTGTGCTTATTCATTCTATGAGTAGAAACACAAATAACAAAGGAATCACTTTGCTTCATAGATGGACATCTGTAGTTTAACAGACACAGCAAATATTTTGCAGGTTCTGCACACCAGCTGAACTGCCATTTCTTAATGACACACTTGCATGCATATTGAATCGCCATTATCGAGGCAGGCTTTGAACTTCTTCAATATATCATAAATGGTGTGGATTAACAGGGTATCCAACGTCTTTTTATTTCCTGTCCTTTAGTACAGCTGAAAATATTATTCTCTTGGGTTTTTTCTTGTTTTGTTTTGTGATACTGTACCTTCCTTAAAGCATTAAAAAACAGTTAGCAGCAACTTAAAATTTCTTGCAGAGCACTGAAGGATATAGTTATGAAGGAAGTCAAAGATGCAGGGAGTGAAAACTCTAATCCTACAGCCAATAAGCATTATTGGTTATTTCAAATTTATAGGTGAGCTTCAACCCTCCTTATTCGTCCCCCCCACCTCCAAATACTTTTTCTTCTTAGACTCCTTCTTTTGAACTTTTCCACTACTCTTAGTATTCTGGACCAATCCTAACATCCTTTGGTATATTCTACGCTTCTTATTTTACCTTGATTTTTCCCTTAGGTTTCCACAGTTACCACTGCTCCTTCTGCCGGCTCTCTCTCTTTCTACAATGAGCACAGCAGATCTAATGGCAATCAGAGACTTACCTGCCAAGCCCCTTTGTGACATCAGGACAGTTTTTCACTGATAGAGGCTAGAGTGCCATCAAAGCTGCTGAAACCACAAGTTTCCTAGTAATGCCTTCCTCTGTGGTAGAACAGTCTGTGAAAATGCCTCTCCATCTACGCTGGTGACTCTTTCTAATTCTATGGATTCATAGTATGCAGGGATAGTATCAGTGCAATCTGAGAATGGGAAAGAACCAAAGATACTGCCCAAATAAGGACGTCACATACAAGTTTGTTTGTTTGTTTGTTTTTAAATGCTCACCTGGGGGGGGAATCAACACGTGATTCCCAAAACTATTTTTTCCAGAGCTGAATATTTCTTTTCATATATATGTAAATAAAATGGGGACGCGGTGGCGCAGCGGCTTAATGATGCTGAAAGTGCCGGCCAGAAATGGCTGGAAACTTCAGCAGTTCGAGTCCAGCCTCTCGCGTTAAACAAGGTGAGCTCTTGTTTCTCTACCCGCAGCTTCTGCCAACTCAGCAGATCGAAAACGTACGTGAGTAGATAAATGAGTACTCTCACTCCGGTGGGAGGAAAAATGCTGGCAGCGACTCCACAGAGAGACGGGACCACAGTTGCCGGTAAAAGCGCGAAATCGCGCTTGCCCCGAAAAAAGGGGCGCGAAGCAACGGAAAAATCCCGCCTCCTGCGCTTGCCAGCTGGGCTGGACGCTCTAGGAAGTAGGCTCTGGCAAAACAGAAAGATGCAATTGCCTTGAAAACCGCTAGGGGGCGGTCACTGGAGGGTCAGTAATGACTGTGAAGCAGACCAAACAAAAATATGTAAATAAATAGCAGACCCTGAGTCCACATAAAATGCTACAATGCACTTTCGAGGAAGTACAAAATCCTGATGGTGGTCCCCCTGATAAGATTTTGAGACCTGAATGCCTCACCGCAAAACTAGAACAAGATCCAACATTTCTCGGTTCCAACAACTTGCCACTCAGTATTCTAAGAGCCCTTGGACATTGGAGGCATCAGTGGGACAGTGTGTGTTGCAGGTTGCTATTTGATTATCATCTCTCTTCAAACTGCAGTGTCATTGTTCCCTTATCTCTGGGAGCCTTCTCCTTCTCATCATTCTCTACTCAACCCCTACCGGGGATTTTAAGGCAAGGGCTGAATATGGATGGAAGAAAGATTTTGTGTTAGCTATTGGACTGGATCATTAGTATGGGTAAGGAGAATGTCCTTATTTACTTATTTTATTTGTATGGTGAGAAGTGTAGACTGCACAGCATGTTTCCTGTTGCCTATGACATTTGACTCGATCTCCTGACCCCTCATTCTTTGCTTCCTACAGCTGCTCTTCAGATTCCATCACTTGAAGGATGACAAAGTAACAATGCAAATGGGGGAGGGTGGGGACTATGTTCAGATTCCCTGACAATAAGACTCAGCCATAAAATTTTGAATACTATTTTCATCATTGTTTCTTCTGACTGTTAGGGCAAATATGGATATAATCCCTACTTACATTTTATTTTCAGCATTAGATCAGTGCATTCACTAATCTTCATTTATGTTTCTTAAAGCAGCTTGGGTTTTATTATCAATGAAATATAACAAGACAGTTCTTTGTGTTGCTCATTTTTTTTTATTTCTGAAATGTTTTTAGTTCTGCTATTTTCTTAGGCATATTTTTTAATAGAAAGTATATGTGTGTATATGTATGTGTGTGTATATATGTGTATATGCATGTGTGTATATGTATGTGTGTGTGAGTGTTTGTATATACACACACATACATACACATACTGTATATTAGAGCAGCTGGATAGCATAGTGGTTAGAGCACCGCCTTTGATGCAGGAGACTGGGGTTCAAATCCTGGCTGGTACCTACTGTACCAATAGGGGTTCTTGGGCAAAGACCTCCTAGCGCTTCACCTGCCTACCTCAAATATGAGAGTGACATGAACTAAGAGAGTCATGCCAGCTCAGACTTTGCCTGGATTAACCAGGTCCACATCAGATGTTCGGGAACCAGGACAATCTGATGATAAGTGGGCTACTGGAACAAACAATACATGGACAAGACAAGAGAACTTGGAATTGATGGACTGCTACTACAACAGTAGATCTAATGAGAGGAGATATATGAAACATATGAGGGAACTATGGATAGACAGAAAATCTACATCCACATTAATTGAGATACAACTAGTTACCCAGTGCTCCAACATAGTGAAGAGGAAGCTGCTCTCACAACTTGAGATTGACCAATTCCACATTACACCTTGGACTCAAACAGACCTGGAAGAACAACTGGATGTGCAGCCAACACCTGCTGGAATGTCACTGCCACCCCATCCATTAAAGAGCACAGCAGCTGATATGAGGCATAAGATCATGGATAAACTAGCTACAGTCAACCCTCAAGACTGATTACCAAGGCTCAGTGGAGATGTGCCATCACATAGTATGCTAGAAGATGCCAATAGAGCCCACATGACAATCCCTACCACCACCATAACTCAAACCAATGAACTGGTATATGCTACAGCCGCTGTAATCCTGGAAATGCTTGGCTACATGATCAAGAAGAACAGCAATATATACTCTCCCTGGAAAATGAGGTTGGAGGCTCAGATCAAGGCAACTTGAAGATAAGTCATTCAGCTGGTGGAACTACAGAAGGGTGTGGAGATTAAGGACAAGACTCAGCTACTGAAAAAAGACATGGGCCTGACTCCATCTGAAGCCCTAGAGACTGCTAAACAAAGGATCACAGCACTGGCTGTCAGGCTAAGGAGATACATTAGAGAAGCAGAGGCCTAGAAGATAAATGCCCTGTTTACCAAAGAACCATCCAAAGTGTACTCCCAGCTGGAGTGCAACCACACAGTAACAGCAGAGCCCCCAGCAGCAGAAACTGAACAGTACTGGCAGAACATATGGGAGAAAGAGTGGCTGCAGGACCTGAAAGCAGACCACAGAAGCTCCTAGAACAGAAACCAGTCACCATCACAGTAGCAGACATCCAACGGCGGGTCAAGAACATGAATAGCTGGACAGCAGTGCATGGATGCCTAGCAGCACAGATGAACTAGCTGCTAGCAGCAGGCTTCCACCCAGACTGGCAAACACAAGGAAGGACAGTGCTGATCATGAAAGACCCTCAAAAGGGAACAGCACCATCCAACTACTGGCCAATAACCTGCCTCCCCACAACATGTAAAATCCTATCAGGCATCATAGCCGCCAAGCTACAAGACCATACGATCTAACCATATGAGCCAGTACATGAGCACAGCTCACAAGGGCATTGGGAACAACACCAAAGGCTCAAAACACCAGTTGCTCATAGATAGAGCAGTCACTCAAGACTCATGGTCTAGGCAGACGAATCTGAGCACAGTCTGGATTGACTACAGGAAAGCCTATGACTCAATGCCACACACATGGAACTGTGAATACCTGGCGCTATACAAAGTCAACAGGACACTAAGGACCTTCCTCAAGAACTCAATGGGACTGTGGAAGACAACACTGGAAATCAACTCAAGACAGCTCACAAAAGTGGCCATCAAATGCAGCATATACCAAGGTGATGCACTGTCCCTGCTGCTGTTCTGCATAGGCTTAAACCCCCTCAGCCAGATAATTTATATACAGTGTGTATATATGTATGTATGTATACATACATCTACAAGGACTGGATATGGGTACAAATTCAAGAGTGGAATCACCATCAGCCACCTCCTCTACATGGATGACATCAAGCTGTATGCTAAGAGTGAACGAGACATTGACTCACTCATCCACCTGACACAGATCTACAGTGAGGACATTGGGATGTCATTCGGAGTGGAGAAGTGTGGCCAGATGGTAGTAAAGAAAAGGAAGGTAGTTAAGACAATAGAGTGGAAATACCAGTGGGCCACATAGCAGGCATAGAAACCAACTACAAAAACCATGGTATCCCACAGTTGCATGGGAACCACAATGAGGATGCAACAAAGACAGCAACATCCAAGTACCACCGAAGGATAAGACAGGTCCTGAAGAGCCAGCCCAATGGGAAGAACAAGATCCATGCCATCAACATGTACACCCTACCAGTCTTCAGGTACCCTGCCGGTATAGTGAGCTGGCCAAAGGAAGACATGGAGGCTGCCAGTGTGAAGACCCGGAAGCTCCTCACAATGTACGGAGGTTTCCACCCCAAGCCCAACACCCAGAGATTGTACACCAGCTGCAAAGAGGGTGGGCGGGGTCTGATGAGTGTCAAAGCCACTGTCCTGGATGAAACCTGGAACATCCAGGAGGTCATCACTAAGTTGGCACCCAAAGATGAGCTGCTGAGAGAATGCCTGAGGCAGCAGCAGACAGGGGAGGAAGTTCAAGTGGAGGAAGTGCCATGGCAAGACAAGCCCCTGCATGGGATGTACCATTGACCGATAGCTGAGGTGGCTGACATTAGGAAATCTACCAGTGTCTGGAAAGGGCTGGACTAAAAGACAGCACCGGGGCACTGATCATAGCAGCACAAGTACAGGCACTAAGCACCAGATTCTTAGAAGCAGGGGTCTACCACACTAGACAGGACCCAGACAGGACCCAGACTATGCAAAGAGGCCTCAGAGACAGTCTAACACATAGTGGCAGGGTGTAAGATGCAGGCAGGAACAGTATATACTGAATGGCACAACCAAGTATCTGGCACTTTGTACAGGAACAGCTGCAAAGTGTATGGGCTAGACCCCCCCAAGTCCAGATGGGAGATTCCACAGAAGGTCATGGAGAATAACAGGGCTGAGATCCTGTGGGACTTCCAGATCCAGACGGACAGGCAGTTACTGGCCAATCAACCAGACATCGTGGTAGTAGATAAGGACCAGAAGACAGCAGTGGTGATAGATGCATCAGTGCCAAGTGACAGCAACATCAGGAAGAAGGATCATGAGAAGCTGGAGAAGTACCAAGGCCTGAAGGAGGCACTGGAGAGGATGTGGAAAATCAAGGCCAAAGTGGTCCTAGTAGTGGTAGGTGCACTTGAGGCTGTGACTCCTAAGCTGGGAGAGTGGCTCCAACAGATCCCAGGAACAACATCAGAGCTCTCTGTGCAGAAGAGTGCAGTGCTAGGAACAGCTAAGATACTGTGCAGAACCCTCAAACTCCCAGGCCTCTGGTAGAGGACCCGAGACTGAGGAAGACACATACCACCCATAGAGGTGAGAGGGGAATTTATATACAGTGTGTGTGTGTGTGTGTGTGTGTGTGTGTGTGTGTATATATATATATATATATAAATATATACCGTATTTTTCTGTCAATAAGATGCCCCCATGTACAAGACGACCCCCACTTTTCCAGCCCAAAATTAAGAAATCAATATTTTAAAGATAGTGCAGAACACATTTTTATTTAGTAATTAGGTAACATTTACCTGATACACTTGGTGGGAGGAGGTCCAAATCATCTCTCTGCAGCTCTATTTCCATGTTCTTTTGCATAACTGATTACATTCAAGCATGAGTGAAACTGCCAATAGCTTGTTTAGCCTTCCTCTAATTGGTTTGTTCAGCATCAGCTGACGTCAGTTACATAAGGCTCGCGATTGGAGGAAGTCTGTTTGGGAGACAAGCTATTTCACTCGTGATTGGAGGCTAGCAATAGGAGGAAGCCTGTCTGCAGAAACAAAGTATGGGCAGTTTTGCAACCGGGCGGTTCTCTCTTCAGCTGACTTCCTTGAATAAGACGCCCTTCAATTTTTAGGGTAAGGATTTTAGAAAAAAGTATTGTCTTATAGTTGGAAAAATATGGTATATATATTTAACATAAAGATGTCCTGGAGTCCTGATTCCTGTTGATTAGATAGACATATATCCATGTGTAACTTTTCAAGCAACAGTATGGAAGCTGGCTGGTGTGGGTCTTCTGGGCTGTGTGGCCGTGTTCTGGAAGTTTTGTTTCCTAACGTTTCACCAGCATCTGTGACCGGCATCTTCAGAGGGCAGGAGCACAGACGGGAGCAGTTCTCTCTGTGCCCAGGATGATGTCACCCTTTTGTGGGTATTTATAGAGATCTGAAGAGAAGGGAATGGGGGCCACACAGCCCAGAAGACCCACACCAGCCATCGTATTCTGGCCGTGAAAGCCTTTGACAATACAGTATGGAAGTTGTTTACTATTGCCTTCTTTCAGAATGTTATTCCATTCCACCACTACTCTCCGTCTAGCCTACAGGCCTCAGAGGTATCCCACTGGTCTAGTCAAGTACTGATTTGGGCAGACTAATTAGATGATTGGCACAATGTCTTGTGAAGTCACCTGGGACGTTTTTGTTTGGGGGGTCTGAGAAAGTGGATAGAGTACTCCATAGCAATGGGTGCTGCCACTTGTGGACTGGATCCATAACCCATTACACATCTTTATCTGAGCTCAGCTGGAGGTGCACTGAAACTGAATGCCAGCAAGGTATATTGGCTCTGTGTTAAGAATCCATTAGCTTTTATTCTGCCACCTATGTTGGTTCTAGATGGGGTCATAACCACGGAGCTTCTGGACTCATAGTTCCTGCTTGATCAACAGTGATAATGTGTAGCCAGGGGACTTTTTACTAAGTTATAGCTGGTGTATCAGTTGTATCCTTTTTTAAGTAGAAAACCCTAGCAACAGTGACTCCTGCCCTCATCACCTTAAAATTAGAATATTGCAAGGTTTGGTACTTGAGGTTGTCTTTTGAAGTCTACTCTGAAACTGCAGTTGGTCTAGGATGGCTACCTGCCTGCTGGTTGGAAAGAACCAAGAATGTAATACTTGTTTTGCAGGTGTAGTGTTGGCTGCAAGTACATTTCTTAGCACAGTTCAAAGTGCTGATGTTAATCTATTAGTTTTATGTGACTTCCCATTACCTTCAGGAAGATCTTCTCCAAAATGAACCTGCTTACCCTGTTCACTCTACTTGGAGGGAATGTTTTGTATACTCCTTCCTTGTGAAGCAAAGGAAATAGGAATCTGAAGATAGGACTTCTGGGGATTGCCCATTCCCACTGTTATGGAACAGGCTGCCTGCTGAGGTCTGGATAACAACAACAGCCTTTGCCATTAAGAAGCAGAAACACATTTCAAAACCTTAATGAGATTTGAGCTGGTAGTGACTAACAAGGAAAGGATTCTTGGAGTCACAGTGGACAGCTCAGTGAAAATGTCAATGCAGTGTGCAGCTGATTTTAAAAAAGGAGATTCTATGGAAATCTTTAAGAAGGGAACCAAAAATAGATTTGTTTTATACTTGAAGTATTATATACCAGTCTGATTGCTGTATTTTATAAAAATACAATCTCCTCTCACACTCAGTCTCAGGTCTTCCTCAATCTTGGGTCTTCTACCAGAGGCCTGGGAGTCTGAGGGTTCTGCGCAGTATCTTAGGTGTTCCTAGCACTGCACTCTTCCAGACAGAGAGCTCTGATGTTGTTCCTGGGATCTGTTGGAGCCACTCTCCCAGCTTAGGAGTCACAGCCCTGAGTGGTCCTACCACCACTGGGACCACTTTGGCCTTTACTTTCCACATCTTCTCCAGTGCCTCCTTCAGGCTCTGGTACTTCTCCAGCTTTTCATACTCCTTCCTGATGTTACAGGAAGAAGGAGGATAGATGTTACTGCTACATCTATCACCACCACTGTCTTCTGGTCATTGTCTACTACCACAGTGTCTGGCTGATTGGCCAGTACCTGCCTGTCTGCCTGGATCTGGAAGTCCTATAGGATCTTAGCCCTGTTATTCTTCACAACCTTCTATGGAATCTCCCATCTGGACTTGGGACGGTGTAGCTCATACACTTTGCAGATGTTCCTTTACACAATGCCAGCTACTTGGTTGTGCCCTTCAATGTATGCAGTTCCTGCCGGCATCTTACACCCTGCCACTATGTGTTAGACTATCTCTGAGGCCTCTCTGCATAGTCTGCACGTTGGGTCCTATCTAGTGTGCTAGAATCCCTGCTTTTATGGATTCTTGTGCTGCTATGATCAGGGCCTCAGAGCTGCCTTTTAATCTAGCCTTTTCTAGTCACTGGTAGGATTTTCCAATGTCAACCACCTCAGCTATCGGTC
Organism: Liasis olivaceus; assembly: GCA_030867105.1. Taxonomy (NCBI): domain Eukaryota; kingdom Metazoa; phylum Chordata; class Lepidosauria; order Squamata; family Pythonidae; genus Liasis; species Liasis olivaceus. The sequence goes on from CM061349.1 coordinate 224,850,008, forward strand.
GATGGTACATCCCATACCTGCAGGGTCTTGTCTTGTCATGGCATGTACTCTGCTTGAACTTCCTCCCATGACTGCTGCTGCCTCAGGCATTCTCTCAGCAGCTCATCTTTGGGTGCTATATTACTGATGTACTCTTGGATGCTCTGGGTTTCATCCAGGACAGTGGCTCTGACATTCCCCAGACCCTGCCTTCAGCAGGTATACAGCTGAAGTCCTCTGTGTGTAGGACTTGGGGTGTAAACCTATGTACATTGTCACTTTGGCAGCCTCCACGTCCTTCTTTGGCCAGTTCACTATATCAACAGGGTATCTGATGACTGGCTGGGCATACGTGTTGATGGCATGGATCTTGTTCTTCCCATTGAGCTGGCTCTTTAGGACCTGTCTTATCCTTTGGTGATACTTGGATGTTGCTATATTCCTTGCCTCCTCATTGTGGTTTTCATGCGACTGTGGGATACCAAGATACTTGTAGCTGGTCTCTATGTCTGCTATGTGGCCTGCTGGTAATTCCACTCCATCAGTCTTAGCTACCTTCTCTCTCTTTACTACCATATGGCCATGTTTCTCCAATCCAAATGACATCCCAATGTCCTCACTGTAGACCCATGTCAGGTGGATCAGTGAGTCGATGTCTCATTCACTCTTAGCATACAGCTTGATATCATCTATGTAGAGGAGGTGGCTGATGGTAGTTTCACTCTTGAACTTTTATCTGTATTCAGTCCTTGTGATTATCTGGCTGAGGGGGTTCAAGCCTATGCAGGACTGCAGCGGGGACAGTTCATCACCTTAGTATATAGTGCATTTGATGGCCACTTTTGTGAGCTGTCGAGTTGACTTCCAGTATTGCCTTCACAGTCCAACTGAGTTCTTAATGTCCTTAATGTCCTGTTGACTTTGCATTGTGCCAGGCATTCACAGATCCACATGTGTGGCATTGAGTCGACGGCTTTCCTGTGGTCAATCCAGGCTGTGCTCAGATTTGTCTGTCTAGACCTTGAGTCTTGGGTGACTGCTCTATCTATGAGCAACTGGTGCTTTGAGCCTCTGGTGTTGTTCCCAATGCCTTTCTGACCTGTGCTCATGTACTGACCATACGGTCCTATAGCTTGGCAGCTATGATGCCTGATAGAACTTTCCATGTTGTGGGGAGGCAGGTTATTGGCTGGTAGTTGGACTGTGCTGTTCTTTTGTGGGGGTCTTTCATGATCAGCATTGTCCTTCCTTGTATTAGCCAGTCTGGATGGGAGCCTGCTGCTAGCATCTGGTTCATCTGTGCTGCTAGGTGTTTATGCAGTGCTGTTAGTTTCTTTAGCCAGTAGGTGTGGATCACGTCCAGGCCAGGTGCTGTCCAGGTTTTCATGTTCTTGACCCACTGTTGGATGTCTGCAACCATGATGGTGACTGGTTCCTGTTCTGGGAGATTGCTATGGTCTGCTCTCAGGTCCTGCAGCCACTTTGCACTGGTGTTATGTGTCTTCTCTTTCTCCCATATGTTCTTCCAGTACTGTTCAGTTTCTGCTGCTGGTGGCTCTGCTGCTCCTGTGTGGTTGCAGTGCAGTTCGGAGTACACCTTGGAAGGTTCTTTGGAGAAGAGGGCATTTATCTTCTTGGCCTCTGCTTCTCTAGTGTATCTCCTTAGCCTGGTAGCCAGTGTGGTGATCCTTTGTTTAGCAGTCTCCAGGACTTCAGATGGAGTCAGGCCCTTGTATTTTTTCAGCAGCCGAGTCTTATCCTTAATCTCTACATCCTTCTGTAGTTCCACCAGCTGACTAACTGCTCCCTGAGTTGCCTTGATCTGAGCCTCCAACTTCATTTTCCAGGGAGAGTATATATTGCTGTTCTTCTTGATCATGTAGCCAAGCATTTCCAGGATTACAGCAGCTGGAATGTATAGCAGTTCATTGGTTTGAGATACATTGGTAGTAGGAATTGTCGTGGGGGCTCTATTGGCATCTTCTAGCATACTATCTGATGGCATTTCTCCACTGAGCTTTGGTAATTGGCCTCAAGGATTGACTGTAGTTTATCCATGATCTTATGCCTCATGTCAGCTGCTATGCTCTGTAAAGAAGAGTGTGGCAGTGGCGTTCCAGCTTCAGGTGTTCACATCCAGTAGTTCTTCTGGGTGTTCTTGACTCTTGGATGTAATGTGTAGTTGGACTATCTCAAGATATCTCAAGAGCAGCTTCCTCTTCACTACGTTGAAGCATTGGAGAACTAGCTATTTCTCAGTTGGTGTGGATGTAGGGTTTCTGTCCATCCATAGTTCCCTCATACGTTTCATATATCCCCTCTCATTTGGTCTACTCTTGTAGTAGCATTCCATGAAATATATATGTAGATATGGTTGGGAATGTACCAAAAAGGAGCAATCAGAATTATTTTGGGTGGTGGTGGTGGTGGTGGTGGTGGTGCTGGAGCAGCTTCCCTGTGATGAAACACTACAGCAGTTGTGACTCTTTAGCCTAGAATGAAGAATGGTAGGAAAAGACATGATAGAAATATATAAAATCATATACCTTCCTTCACTCAGTGTAAGAACTCAAGGTCACCTATTGAAATAAAGTGCAGGCACAGAGCACTTAGTTAAACTTTTGGAATTTGCTACTAGTAGTTATGGTAATGACAGGCAATTTGGATGGCTTCATGAAAGATCAGGCTACTATTGGGTAATAGTATTGATGGCTGCTTCCTATCTTCAGAATTATAGACAGCATGCCTTCCAGTCCCTGCCTGTGAACTTCCCAAATGCATCCAGTTGGTGACAATGTGACGAAGAATGCTGAACTAGATGGGCATATGGCTTGATGCAGTAGAACTCATCTTACATTTTGGTGATTGTTTTCTCCCTGTGATAAGGGTTCTTCATTATCACCCTAATGGCATGGATGGGACGGGATATCCTTAAACTAACAATATTTTACAAATTTATGTTTGATCTTTGATCATAAAGAAAGGTGAGTCTATGTGTCTCCAGAATTTTGCTTTATTGTCTTGTAATGGGCAGAGTTGGCTCCAGACCTGTTTCAGAGTAAATAATATATCATTCATCAATAATAAAGACTCTGAAGAAATACTCTAAACCCACTATAAAGATTGTCAGGGCCATACAAAAGTCTACTTCAAGGGAAAGCTGAACTTTTCAACCTCTCAGTTTGTTTTCTGTTCAACAAATCATTATTGAAGATTTTCAAATCTTCCTAGTTCTCATTTCAGGATATATTTCCCTATCTCAAAGGATTATCTACATCAGTTCCTATGAGAATATAGGATTAATGTGTTTCTAGGGTGTTTGTGGACCATGGTTGTATCCATAGGAATTGACAAATGTCTTAAATATTTACAGGTGAAACTTGAAAAATTAGAATATCGTGCAAATGTTCATTTATGTCAGTATGGCAACTCAAAAGGTGAAACCAATATATGAGATAGACGCATTACATGCAAAGCGAGATATGTCAAGCCTTACTTTGGTATAATTGTGATGATTATGGCGTACAGCTTATGAAAACCCCAAATTCACAATCTCAGAAAATTAGAATAGTGTGAAAAGGTTCAATGTTCTAGGCTGAAAGTGTCCCACTCTAATCAGCTAATGAATCCATAACACCTGCAAAGGGTTCCTGAGCCTTTCAATGGTCTCTCAGGCTGGTTCAGTAGGAATCACAAGCATGGGAAAGACTGCTGACCTGACAGTTGTGCAGAAAACCATCACTGACACCCTCCATAAGGAGGGAAAGCCCCAAAAGGTAATTGCAAAAGAAGTTGGATGTTCCCAAAGTGCTGTATCAAAGTACATCAATAGAAGGTTATGTGGAAGGGAAAAGTGTGGTAGAAAAAGGTGCACAAGCAGCAGGGATGACCGCAGCCTGGAGAGGATTGTCAGGAAAAGGCCATTCAAAAGTGTTGGGGACTTTCACAAGGAGTGGACTGAGGCTGGAGTTAGTGCATCAAGAGCCACCACACACAGACGGATCCTGGACATAGGCTTCAAATGTCGTATTCCTCTTGTCAAGCCACTCCTGAACAACAAACAATGTCAGAAGCGTCTTACCTGGGCTACAGAACAAAAGAACTGGTCTGTTGCCCAGTGGTCCAAAGTCCTCTTTTCTGATGAGAGCAACTTTTGCATCTCATTTGGGAACCAAGGACCCAGAGTCTGGAGGAAGAATGGAGAGGCACACAATGCACAATGCTTGAAGTCCAGTGTGAAGTTTCCACGGTCTGCATTGATTTGGGGAGCCATGTCATCTGCTGGTGTTGGTCCACTGTGCTTCATTAAGTCCAGGGTCAACGCAGCCGTCTACCAGGAGATTTTGGAGCACTTCATGCTTCCTTCCGCAGACGAGCTTTATGGGGATGCTGACTTCATTTTCCAGCAGGACTTGGCACCTGCCCACACTGCCAAAAGTACCAAAACCTGGTTCAGTGACCATGGGATTACTGTGCTTGATTGGCCAGCAAACTCGCCTGACCTGAACCCCATAGAGAATCTATGGGGCATTGCCAAGAGAAAGATGAGGGACATGAGACTGAACAATGCAGCGGAGCTGAAGGCCGCTATTGAAGCATCCTGGTCTTCCATAACACCTCAGCAGTGCCACAGGCCGATAGCATCCATGCCACGCCGCATTGTGGCAGTCATTGCTGCAAAAGGGGCCCAAACCAAGTACTGAGTACATATGCATGCTTATACTTTGCAGAGGTCCGATATTGTTCTATTTCCAATCCTTGTGTTATTGATGTCATGTAATATTCTAATTTTCTGAGATTGTGAATTTGGGGTTTTCATAAGCTGTACGCCATAATCATCACAATTATACCAAAGTAAGGCTTGACATATCTCGCTTTGCATGTAATGCGTCTATCTCATATATTGGTTTCACCTTTTGAGTTGCCATACTGACATAAATGAACATTTGCACGATATTCTAATTTTTCGAGTTTCACCTGTATACGTGAGATACAAAATTACATGACTCCCAATAATCATCAAACAACTCAACCAGGAATGCCGCTGTTATGCATCTCAATGCAATGTAGGAAAGCCCAGCATGGTGACTCCTGCACTGTGCACAGGACTTTAATTTCACTTATAAGACAGCCTAATGGCCCATTACTGTTTTACATGCCACCTTAGTGAGCTCTTTGAGGAAAGTTGCTGTCATATCACCTTTTAGCTTCCATAGATTGTATTTGTATTGACCATACCCTCTTTCAAAACAGTGCATTTGAGAATTGCAGTAGTGTTCTATACACAGATACAGCCCCCCCAAATAATAATAATTTAAAAAATCAAATCAAATCAAATCAAATCAATTTTTGCTCTTTCCTGTAAATGTGCAATTAGATTGCTGTCCATTACGGGGATTTACCCAAATAAAATGTTAGATGCGTATCATGCTTCTCTAGTAAGAATCTCTCTAAGCCATAGCTGGTCTCCAGGGCTGCTTCTTTTAGCAGCTGTCTATAAATGGTCTACATGAAATGGCCTCCCAATAGGGGAACACAATGTCACAAGTCATTTACATGAAGAGGATCGCTTTGAGGATTCCCTTTCCCCCCTACAGTATCACAAATGTTTATTTTTAGGCATATTCCCCATCATCCAAGTAGTAAATCATTGGATGTATTTGGTATACTGGATGACCTTCCCAAAATGATTGCTTTGAGAGCATCAGTAGTTAGTAAATCTTGCAATAAAATGTATTAACTTTAATATACACTGACACATTTTAAAAAGGCAGGTTAAAAGGGAATGTTGCAAAGCAAATACCAAGTTCTGTCTAGGTTAGGGAGGGAGTGGGATTAATCACAAAAGGTTAACATATGAAATTGTGATAGATTAAATAAAGGATGCATGAACTGTCAGAATAATGTCTGGATGGAAACATTTTTAAGTGGAACAAAATGTCCCCTCTCACCTTTGCAAGATCTCCCATGAAAATGTAATGAGGATACTGTTATTTTTGGGACAAGCAGGTGAGAGTGACAAATCATGTATAAGAAGCCATTTTTTTTCTTTTTTTTTAAAGGGAAGGATGCTTTAGACCACCCATTTTGGGTTTTGTTTTCAGAGCAGGTCTGCTATATTCCTAGGCCAGAATACTGATGTGATGACTTCTACATCCTATCCAAAGAGGAGTTAGTTTTGCCATATATGTGATTAGCCTCATTTTTAATTATACAAATTTGTTTACTTGACATGAAAGTGCCTATTTCACAGGAACCTCAAAGACACTCTGGAAGGATGGAAATTGCACTTACCACTGTTAGCAGTACCAAGTGTTCCAAGTGGGTGTCTTTCACATACTGCAACACAGAATTAAAACACCAGGTTGCAGCATCTTCTTCCCTTCCTTGACATTTTAAGAGGTGGTGATTGGCTGTAAGCCTGTGGCTGATGACCCCACTGTACTGTAAACATGAATGGGACTTTCTTCAAGTTCTAAGATGAATAGTATTATCTATCTATCTATCTATCTATCTATCTATCTATCTATCTATCAATCAAACATATATGGCCACTTATCTCATATAATGTTTCTAACTGGCTCACAGCAATTGATAAAAACAGGAATAAAAACAAAACCACCCTTCCTACAAGGCGCCAGACTGAAGAGCCTCCTGATTCAATCTGCAATAGCCAATGCTAGGCTAAAAGGGCAGGGATTCCTCAAATCTCAGGTGGGAGGCTGTTCCAAGGGGCTGGGGTGGCCACTGAAAAGGCACACCTCCAAGGTCCCATCAGATGCTCATTAAATGTTGCCCAACTGATGGCAACATTTAAGGCAGGGAACTTGGAACATGACCACTAGGTGGTGAACAAAGTTTATTAAAAAAGCCCCACACAATATAAATAAAGGTCAAAACCTCCAACATACAATCCCCAAAAGAAACAGCAGATGATGATGATGATGATGATGATGATGATGATGATGATGATGATGATACAGACTAATATCAAACCACGCAAACGTCACTAACTTCCTGACCCCCATGCCTGGGGAAACAGCTTCAGGGCCTTCAGGAAGGATGGCAGGGTTGGAGCCAATCTGTTGTCAGGTGGTAAGGTCTTCCATATACATAGACTAATATAATATTACCCATTAGCAAACTTGGTGCAGTAGACTTTTAAGACTCACTTCTCTAATGTCTTCATCTTATACCTAGTTAGTCAACTTCTGAGCTCAACTTTTTCCAGTGTTGCACAATGAGAGAGAAATCAGACGTAGGAGATTTGTGACTGGATCTGTGTTTATCAACAAAGAAGCAAAAGTAAGTGTGGGAACACTTTTGACTTTATTGGGAAAAGTAGTAAGGAAAGTGGCTTAGCTTCTCCCCGATGCCATTTTCTCAAACTCAGAGCCAAGTTAGACTTATTTCTTTGTTTGATTTGTCTCCTGGCTGTCTTTTAGAAGCTCAACATGATATAGTTAATACTTTTTCCTCTGAGGTGGGTAGGGCTTAGAAAGTCCCCCACTGAGTCTCCATTGTTAAGGGTCATCCTGGTCCAAGTCTCAGGCGCTGTAACTACTGCGTCACATTATGTAGCTACAGTGGTGGTTTTCCTTAAATAAATTGCAGCCATAGAAAGAGAAGTGTTATTAGGAACAAGGCAGAAAGGTAGGTTTATCTCTCTTATTCCTGCTATAACAGGAATAAGAATTATCCCAGAATTGAACAGCTGTGGGAGTTTAAAAAAGAAGAAATATAAACATGGCCTTTTTCTTCATTTCTTTAATGAACAGTCATTTTTCCTTTCAGAGTGAACCTATGCTTCTTCCAGAAATAAAAATCACACGCAGCTTATGGTAGATAGGCCCTTCTGAAAGCAGCTTGTCTTGTGGTGTAAATGGGCTCTTTTCAGAAGAAAAACAACAGTAAAACAGAAGCTTTGCCACAAAGGCAGGAGAGCTATACAATTATTTGGACTGTGGCACAGAACTTTTCAGAGAAAACTGTAAAACCTCAAATGGCATGTAGTAGGGAAAAGTAGTCATGGAATCTCAGCTTTTTTTAATTTGAATTTAATTTGCAAAATCTAAGGTTTTGCATTCTAGGTTTAATTACTTTTGAAACAAATCTATCTTCTGAGTCACTTAAATTGCTGTTACACTTCTCAGAATATTTCTCAATGTGTAATTGCTTTCTTACATGTTTTTTCCCTTCTTAAAATGCCTGTCTAATGTGTTTTATCTTTCTTATAATTGCTTAATTTGAAATCTTAATGACCAGACAGGTGGAGATGTCCTTATGTAGATAGAATGCCAATGAATCCATCAAAAAACCAAAACCAAAACAAAACAAAACAAAAAACTGTCCACTAAAATTTGCAACTTGTTCTTTGGTTGAGAAAATGTTACTCCAAGTGTACAGCTATTAAGTGGGTGATCCTTGATCCTTGACATCATTCTTACCTTGTTGTTCACAGCCCAATGACTGGCTGCTCATCGTCCTGTGGGAACTGCACTCTTAAGAAGATTACACTACCCCCAAAGCAATCAAGTCAGATAGAGGACAAATCAAGAGAGAGTCTTTGAAATCTTTCACATCATTACTAGCTGCATTGTTTGCCAGATCAAGAGCCATAGAGTAGAACGTGAGCAGAAGGCTGTTTGGTAACTCTGTGGATGCCAAGGATTTCAGCTCTATTGATTATTGGTCAATGGACAACCTGAAGTAAATCTGTTCTTTGGTCCAGAGACTTCAATCACAGGCTCAACATAGTTTTGTAGTCTGGACAATTCTCTTTTTGTTAGGCTTTGAAATGTTTCATTTGCCAATGTCATCTCATACCTAAATAGTTAAAAATGGTCTTATGGAAATAATTCATTGCCTAATAGAACTTCTATTGCTTGGAAGGTCATTTTGTTTGAGAAATGCTCCAGTTACCATAAGAACACAAGAATTGTCCCTCTCAGTCTGACTAAGGGTCTTCTCCCACAGTTCTTGGGTAAATGAACCTTGGAAGTTTGTAAATACAAAATAAGAGTACTGATTATTCACTGTTTTTCTACATATGTTGTATTATCCAAAACATGCTGCCTCTAAATTTGGACATCATGGTTTAATAATATATCATAAGTATATAACGTACAATAGCACCATTGGGGCTACACTTCATGGGAAAGTTCATTGGCTCAAAATAAGCTAGGAGGAAAAACTATAAACATTGTCTTTTTCTTCTTCTTTTTTTAAATGAAGAGACATTTTGTCTTTGGAGAACAGGGTTCTTGCCTGAGATCAGTAAAATAATCAACATTACTATCCAGAACCTCCCTTCCCTTCCATGGCTATAAATCCAGCATCTAAAATTATATCATTTTTCCTCCCAGCCCAGAACTCTTAACTGCAACAGGTAGTAGCTGTTCATGATCTCAGACAGAGGTGTTTCTGAGCATTGCTTTCTTGACTGAACTTGGGATCTGTGTTTTGTCAGTGGGCAGTGGACCCTTCCAATAAAAAAGTTTCTAAGTTATAGGTTATAAGTTATTCTACTTGTAGTTGACAAACTGCAGATGGCCTGTGAATCTGACAGTTTCTTTCAGATTGTTTACTACTTTCCATAACTTGTCGTCATCTAAATGGCAGAATAAGAGGGATTTCAAGCAACAAAGAATGTGATAGGAGTCCAATATTTCAACTGAAAACATATTTGTGAATTAGCCAGACACCATGGGACTGACTCACTAAAAAACCATGGCTACAATCCAACAGATAGGTCACTATGCAAACACATATGGAAGATCATTAGCTTAAAAAGAGTCACTTCCAAGTGACTGAGCAAAATAAAGTAAGTATATGAAAACCAATGGGCTAAAATGGCCTGGTTATCAGTGTTTATGTTAAACCAACCTTCCTGAAGCTGGTGTCCTTGAGATGTGTGGAAATTTATCTCCCATAAATCCAAGCTATTATGGCAACCACACAATGAGAGCATCAGGTTGAGCAGGACTAAAATGCATCCAATCTGTATTGTCAAGTCATAACCTCAGTAGCTCTATGTCAAAGGATGCTAAAAGATATAATGATATTTAATGTATGCCGGTAGATTTCTGTCCGCATACATTGGAATAAAACAAGAGTAATGTCAGAGTGTGTTAATGGATCTAACAGTAAACCAATGCATACCTTCTTTATGTGGAACAGCTAGATTTAGAACAAGGCTAAAAGTAAATAATCTGAAACTTCAACCAGCAGTGTTATCTTGGTTGCATGACTTTCCAATGGCTATTATTCATTTTCTCTAGGATGTTAACAAAGTTGATCATATTTCTTCTATGCATATTTAATATCCATTTGCTTGTAGTGATTTTGCAGCAATATTTTTCTCAAATGTCAGCACACTGACCTGTTTATTTCATATGAGTTATGGCTGTAATAATAAGGACTTCTTATTTTAGTTTCTATACAAACTGTATGGAAGCTTGAAGGTCTTCCAACAACCTATCCTTTTTCACGCAAAGCAAGACAGACTGGGAAGGATCCCCTTTTTGTTGTGAAACACAATGGTACAATTTAATATGTAAAGTAGGTATAAAGCAATGAACACTAGAGTCTGTAAAAACTGTTAATCAAAGGTGATAATGAGACAAACCGTATACGTGTAGGATTGCTTTCTCATTTCTCAGATCTATCTCACCCTTCTGATGTACATGCATTGCTCACTTATGTACCCTCTTCCTCATTATTTTCAGCCCCCTAAAAATGATCTACAAGTAGCTGCTTCCTGCAGTGCGTATGTCCTGGAAGGTGGCAGCACCTAGACAATTCTGACTGATCTCAGAGACCTAGGCAGGGGCAGTCTCCTTAGTAGTTGAATGGGAGACCAACAGGAAACGCCAGTAGCTGTAGGCTAGATTAGGAAGTAGGAAAAAAAAAATCCCAGAAATAGTCAATAGCTGTCAGCCCTCCCAGGTAAACCAGACAGGACAAAATGACCAGATGAGCTACTTTAACAGAATCTTTCAAGTCTGAAAGTACAAATCTCTCACTGTCCCTATATGACACCTGATCAATTAGGGCGGGTCTTTTCTAAGTTTTTTTCTCTCCCTGTTACTCAGTTGTGGGCTCCTCCCTCTTTTATCTGGTTGGTTCCCTAGGCAGCATCTCTCTCCCCCACCCCCCCCACTGCCCTTCCAAGGTCATTCTCGTATTCCATTACCAGAGCAAATCACCTTGGTACCATTATCAAGAAAACTACAGGGATGTGTCCAATTCCAAGTCACCTGGAATTGGGCTAGATTCAGAGTTAACTTTAGTTTTATTTAGTTTTATAGGGCAATACAAATATTTTTGAACCCACCTTTTTCTCTCTTTCCATTTCTAATCTCTAATCTCTCTGTTTCAGTGAATACAGTCTTTCCATATTGTTTCCTTTCATTCACCCAAATATGGCAGATTTTTTTTTCTTGTTATAGTGAATGAGGAGAAATCTCATCCAAAAAAGTCCAGACCCTAAAGAGTTAAAGGAACATCTACATCTTTCCTTTAACTCTTTAGGGCCTGGACCTCTGTGGATGAGATTTCTCTTCATTCACTACATCAAGAAAGCTGATCAATCAAACAAGGTTTAATAAATCAGACTTAATCTGTCAATCCAGGTAGTTGACAGAGAAACAATCAAAGCCCCAGAAATTCAGGAGCAGCCAATTAAAAGTGAAAGGTTTCCTTTAGACAGAAACTTTTAAAAAGAAGAGAGGGAGAGATTTCTGTTTATCTATCATTGGAGGAGAAGGGGCATCTCTTCCCAAGGGTAGTCTTGGCATACATAATAAAGATGGAATCCTTACTGATTCAGTGGTTCTCATTTTGAAATAAATCTAACCTTTAGCATAATCTCACTGCTTGGCTAAACTACAGAAGGAAAGCAGGAAAAGAGACTGCCATTTTATCTCCATCAGAATAATTCAGCACTAGAGAGGGTTTCTTCAGAGAAAAGTGGCTGGTAGCAGCATTACCTCATAGGATGTCTCCAGAAGTTGTGGGATTGTAGCGGGAGACACCCTCTTTTTTGGGGGGGATCTGGGGGAAGTCAACCTAACGCATCCTAGGTGTTCATTGCATGTACCCTGTTAAGCTTGATCATATTTTTAAGAAATTAAACTTTGGGAGTGATGTACCTCTGAAGACCTTATATTCGGGGAAATTATGGCTATGGATCAATTTGAGGATGATGGATTGAATCCGGAGCTACATAAGTGGACTTGGTAAATTATCTCTTGAGTTGGAGAAAATTGGGCAAAAGCAATATGAATGACTTTTCATTAATTTCCTTGACTTGTTCAAGCCTTTTCCTGAGTCTCTTTCAGGAATGCCCTTTTGGAGAACCTAGTAAACTAAGGTGGTTTTGGGAAAATCCATGTAGCATTCTTGTATAATGTGTCATTTAAAATGAACTTCCTAAAAAAAAAATTGAATCATACATGTCTCTTTGGAAACTGTTATTTTTTGTTAAAGTTTGTTCCCTTTTCAATGATTTCTTATACTAAAAGCAAAAACCTTCCAAATTATCCAACAGAGGGGAAAAAAATCACAGTATTTACAAACCTGTAGGATTTACCTAAGACAATTCTATAGGAGTCCAAGCTCATACAGAACTAACAGCTCACCTTTATTGGTTTGTTTAGAAAAACTTCCTTTACTGTCTTTCAGCTGTAACAACAGTTCCTAAGGCATTTTATAACCCTATCATTACATTTCTCAATAGTTATGTATCCTACTGTTTGGACTGACTTTGTTCTGGCCGACCATGAATGCTCACAGTCTTATAATATTGTGTAAAGAAACATTTCTTCATTGCTTTGCAAACCACGTTCTCCATTTTCTCACTGAGCAGATGCCTTTTAGCATCCTATTATTGTTTATAAAAGAGCAATGGAAAGTGACAGTAGATCCAACTTTTCTCTAACAATTGGGAAAAAGAATAGCAGGATCTGATTGAAAGTTTCATCACATTCTGCCTCTGGACATTCCTCTCACTTCTGATTACCCATATCATGATGGGGCATGAATGGATGAGCTCAACCATCAGCACAGTTGCTGCTCTATATTAATATGTTCACAAGCATATGGTGGCATTGCTTCCCTATATTGTGCAACCAAATAACTACAGTGTCTTTTCAAATGCTTGGGGTAAAGATGGTAAATCTGCTTTCCCCAACTGCATTCCCCAACTTTTCCCTTCAGGTTAGATTAAACTGTGAGATAATATTATATTACATTATTAGGCCATTATTATTGTTGGCTGGACAGTCAGCCAGATGTTTAGACTGGATTTGACATTTTTATCCACCTATCAAATCCTTCCCAAGGATCTGGGATAGGCAGATGTTGTTGTGTGCAGGTGGTAAAGATATTGTTGCAGGATATAAATTGGTCCAAGTAAAGCTGCCTTTTGCAATGGATTGATGGTGATTTGGTGAATGCTCATGGTGTTCAAAGTGGTGCTCTAGATGTTTTGGGATTGCACCCAAGGCGCCTTATTATTAGGCTATTATTATTATTATTATTATTATTATTATTATTATTATTATTATTTCTTTATCACTTTTTATACATACCAAATTATTATTGTCATCAGTCAGAAACATATGGTTGAGCACTGATCATGTGTTGGCAGGAGATGGCATTATTAAAGAGGTGACCAGCACAGATAGAATGGATATTGCTGAGGGTGTTTAGTGTGTATTTACATCATACACAAGCCTCTGGGTGACAGTTTCTTTTTATTCACCAAAGCTCTTTTAATGCATAATGCATCTGGTTTAGAAGGTTAATTCAGTGGTATAAATACATTTATGCGCATGGATCAAACATTCACTGGATTGTGTTTTCTATGTGGTGGTATTAAGCCCCATTTGTATAAGCTCTACGTTTGTTTGTTTTTTTAATGTGATCAATTTAGCTAAGAGGTACCTAAACAAATTATAGCAGAGCTCTTTGTTCTATGAGATCTATCAGCCCCATTTCATTATCTTAAGATCCAGATCATTGGTTCAAAATAAACAAACCAAATAGTCTTAGCATGATGCATATTTTCAGGCCCTTGAGTTGTGGTTCTACTTTTATAAATGGATTGGGTCTTATAAACACAGTACAATTATTTTCTGAAATTGGAAGAATAACAATGATGTTGCATTGCTATCCGCATTACACTTATCATAACCAATATTTCGTGAGCATAAAAATAGATATGAGAAAAATAAACAAGATTTTTTATTATACATAGATCCATATCATTAATATGTATAATTTATAATACTGTTTATTATTCCAACTCTTCAAAGAGTTTGAACTTTTAGAGGGAGCTATTTATAGGGATTCTTATATATTGGAATTGGTGGATTTCTTTGTTGTTCTGTTTGTTGTTCTATAACAGCTCCCCCCACCCCCACCCCCCACCCCCCTGTCTTGTAATATTTTCTGTATATGCTGACCATGGAAGATCAGACAAATACTTGGCCATGCTGTTGTTTCTGAATTCTCCCACACAGGCTGTGCTACTGTTCTCAGGCCACTGTGTACTGTATTGTAGATTAAACATGGATCATAGTCACCAATGTGCTCTGTTATAACAGAAGGCACTGGATGGTAGGTAAAATACTGTGGCTGACTTGTTGTTGTTGTTGTTTCCCATTGATCACATAGAAATTCACCTTGACAAGGGTACGAATGTGCTTGTTCCAATATTCTGGAATCTCTACAAACAGCATATTAGATTGGCTCTTACCTTTGTCCATTGTGGCCCCCATCTCCCAAACCTGTTGCCCATCTGGTGTCTTCTCTGTGAAGATGACTTTGGATTCTGCAGTAAAATTCTGGCCAGTTAAAATCATTTGCTGTCCAAGACAATAGGACAGAACTATATCCAAGACATAGTTTCTTAACTATGGCTATAAAAACAAGGTTTTTAGTAACCAATCAATGAGTTGGGCTTTTAAGTGTATCATGTAGTATTTATTAAACATTTTATCTATTAAACTGTTTTATTACTGTCAAGTCTAGATTATATTTGTAACTTGTTTTCGGGCATTTTGGCTGTAAATAAATAATTTTTTAAAAAAAATCTCCCACACAGGGATTTTTTCTTTTTCTGCACTTGTACATGCCCTGCTGACTGCTTGATGTTTTCTGCAAACCAGTGGTGATACACTACAAACTCCTAGTGGTTCTTGGAAAACCAGCTTCCCCCCCCCCCCCCGCCCTCCAGCCCAGTGGAACAGCCCAGTGGAACTATTCAGTGTTTGAGAGCATTTGTTTTCCCACTGGAGAAATTGCCTGCTGTGTCTTTCCCAGCTTGTATTTTACCTAGCCCAGCTCTGGACAAGCTCTTGAATATAGTTTTGCTGGCATGTAAGTTTGCACCAAAGCATCACTCACAGGACGTGCTGGGAAAACATCCTCTCCAAGGCTAATCTGGCACTCTGGAGAGATTAAGATTTTTAGGGTTCTTAGTGCACTTGCTAACATTTTCCAGGAGGAGTGTTTTGCAAACCAGCAGGCAAATGTGAACTAATACATACTCCTAAATGCATGGGTTGTGTGTGTTTGTGCTAAACACATATTTGCTTCTCTTTTGTGAAGGAAGAGAAATAAACTCACATGGCAAAGGAAACCCCAGTACTGACAATTGGCAAGTTTGAAGCAGGGAAAGGAGTACTCATCAGCTGATACTCTCTGAGCCCAGCAACTAGTCAACTTAGGCTACACAGTGAGCAACTGGAAGTATATCCAGAATGAAGCTCTGTGCATGTCTCATATACATATTCAGGCATCCTTCTTTGTAGAAGGTAAATTGGCTTTCAGTGCAGTGGCAGCAGTGGGCACTAGTTTTCATATACTCATTTTTTAGTGCCCAGCTGTCAGGAGACACAGCTGTACTGTGGACAAGTGTCAACCATCATATCAAGAATGGAAATATAGCTTTATCAAGCATGACAGAACCAAGGTAGATTATGAATTGAGTATGTCTAAACTGAACAGGCACAGTGGGATAGAAAAACAAACCCTAACCATGCTACTTTTACTGAGCAGCTGAGTAGCTCCTCAAAATATGATTAGCTATGAAGATGGCTGTCTGAATCGAATGTCCTCCAATGCTCTTAGTGATGATGAGCTAATGTGTTCCATTTGTGCCCCTTGAGGAATATGGGAGGCAGTGACTTGTATAGAATTTTTGATAGCCTGGACTTAAGGATCTCCTGTTGCAGCAAAATGCCCATAAATTAGCTCCCATTAGCTTCTTTGTTCCAAAAAGGAAATATTGTTCCTTTAAAAGGACCGGTGAAATGTAATATTCAATCAATTGATTCTAAAAGTTTGCCATTCATAAAATTACATTTGCAGAGGGCTTCCACTGATTAATATTATGTGGAAGATACAGGTCTATAGCAACACTTTAGATGAGCAAATTATGTGGCTTAGTAATAATTGCTGGGGAATCTGGGACATAAGAACAAAGGGAGACGGAACTGGAGGACATTGATAACCATATAAATGAGACAGGGGTACATGGAATCCAAAGTGACCTTTTTAGGAAGGATTATTGCACATCATATGCTACCAAAAAGGGCTCTATTTTGCCATTATGTTAATGAATGTAAAATCTATTTTTTACATGTACCCATAAAGTGTTGCATATCTATTTAATAACTGAAAGGAATGGATAATAATTCTTCTTCCTGGCCAGTTGGAGGAAAAATCCCTCATGAACTAAAACACACACACACACACACACACACACATAAAGACATTAATTTCCTTTTCCATATTCTAAAACCAAACCTGCACTTTTCAGAATTTATTGAAGTAGTTCAGAATTTAAAACAATGCATTTAAGGTGATATTAATGCAAAATGCATAAAATTAGTGGTAAATAGCTTGTAAAAAGCACTCACATTAGAACAAATGTACACAGAATTGAATAAATTAGGAGATAATGTGAACAAAATATGTACCCATCTCCAAGAATGTTTTCCGGAATGCACACAGTGGTATAGAAAGAAGCTGACATGAACTTACATTCAGAAGAAAATGAGAAACAGGACATAAAAAAGAAACCAGCTGATGTCTTAATAATTAAAAGGTATATAAAAATAACAAACCAAGAGAGTGACCTGAGAGTGATTTACAAAAGAGGCTTGTTAAAGCTTTGAAGAATTTTGTGAGAAGGGACAAAGAAAAAATGAAAAGAAATCAAATTCTAGGACATTATTTGAAGGGACTAAAGATCACGACTGTTAAAAGTAAAAAAGAAGGAATATAATGTTGGTTTATTTGATCAAGGTTAAAATAGATATAATGTTATCTCTGGTAACCTTTAATGGACTTTTGCTGATCAGGACTGAAATGATGAGGTTTCAAAGATTTGTTTATAGATATGAGATGGAATATGGGAAAAAGATTGTTTGTTGTACTTTAAGAGAAGGTGATAAGTTACTAAAATTGTTTATACGTGATGAAGGGGGAAGTCATTTCTTTCTTTATTTCTTTTCGTTACTATATTCTTATTTCTTTTCTATTTCTCTTTCTATTTTTTTCTTTTCTGCACTTTCTATGTTTTTATTCTTTTATATCTTTTTAGTTTGTATTAGTTTTTATCTTGTTAATTGTAACTTTTAATAAAATTACTATTAAAAAAAAAAGAACCAAACTGAAATGAACAAATTTATTCATCTTTGCATTTCAAGAAAGAATATGCCTCTCTGTAAATAAAAGAAATGAATTTAGCTTAGATGCTGCAAAACTGAATACAGAACATAGCACAGTGAATAAATACAGGTTAAAATAAAACTTTGCAAGCCTACAGAACTTATTTCTAGGTCATCAACTTCTACAACACTGTATTTTTTATGATTATCAAGGTCAACCCCACCATATGGTTCAGTTTTGCAGATCATGAAAAAAATACCAAACAGCCAAATTATTTGCTAGTATATTTTTACCATCATAAGAAACACTATTAGGACTGTCTATATTAGGCAGCAAAATGTCTCAGTGTCTTTCAGGCTTCTTCCTGGCACACTGTGATAGGCAGTATAGGAGAAATACATATCAGCTGCCACTCTGCTGTTATTTTATGGGTGACAGTAATCAAATTAGGAGAGGAAGTGCATAGTTTGGATGCATGATGTTATGACTATAATGCCACAATGGCCTCACCATATCTTACTGAAAGTCTATGTACAGGTAGTTGTGTGTTTTTGCAAGGACTTATCTTGCAGCACTATGCTACTTGCACTGAGGAGCATGTTCAGTATTAATCAGTGATGACGGAAAGGCCCTTCCCTACATGGCTGCTAATGTGCAGGGTAATCCTTTACACAAGCCTTAACTGGAAGGATTAGATTTTGGCATTGAGATAGATAGATAGATAGATAGATAGATAGATAGATAGATAGGTAGGTAGGTAGGTAGGTAGGTAGGTAGGTAGGTAGGTAGGTAGATAGATAGATAGATAGATAGATAGATAGATAGATAGATAGATAGATAGATATTGTGGATTAAAGAAACAGTATATATAAAAAAAGCAGATTATTTTATTCCAGTTCTGAACTTCAGTAACAGTTAGAAGTCTGTTATATGCATAGAACTGATATCCATCCAAGTTCACTGCCTCTGGCTTCTATTGGCATAAACCAGGATGGTGGGGAGGCTATCCTTGAGGAGCATAAGTGATCATTATGATTGTTCATCTCCATACCATCAAATGTAGCTCTTGTCATATTAACTACCCTATTTATCATTGGAGGTATGACATTCTTACTATGGATAACAGCATCATTTAGCTCCTAGAACCAACATTTGCTTGGTAGATATCTATCCGTTTCACTTGAATTTCTATTTTCTCTGTTGCCCTTATTATCTGTGGTTGAGGTTTGGAAAGCAGGCTGTGAATAAGTTGGCATAGATGCCTCATATTACAATTGCAAAGACAGATCTCTAGCCTCTTTTCTCACATTTTGTCCCTTGGAAAGGACAGTTGTTTAAAATTCATCTGCATGTGGACTTGGACAAAAAATAGTGATTAGACAGGATGCTGCATTCTGTCATTTGGAGTCATCACAGAATGATGGCAAATATAGGGTTGGGATTGATGACTAAATATTAAGAATTCTCAGCTTCAGTTTTATATTTTGAGGGGCTTGGGAAGGTTATCTTTTCTTCTTCTTTTCTTCTTCTTTTTTCCCCCCTGCATCAGATGTGTGATATGATGAGTGGGTGGTCTTGGCCTGTAATAAGTGGTTTGACTTGATAATTTCTGTTCTCTGGGTGGAATCACAATTCTGCTATGTAGATGCTGTTAGAAGCAGATTCTTTCTGCTTTTGTGGCACACGGGAATCTGGATGATGTAATATTAGGCTCCTAGACTTTTTATGTATCTAGAATTGGACACTTTCAGATGTTTTTTTGGCTAACCCAATTTCCTGGTCTAGGGTATTCACACAGAAGGCTGTTGCTTACAAATAAAATTTGGCAACTAGATAGTCAACCAAGATTATATGATTGAAAACACTGACTTATTAAATGAATAATTAGAAATCAGTAACAGCAGAAAATATAATTATATGCTGGTGGGTGGGAATGGGGTGAGGTGGAGATTAGGGTGAGGGCAGGGATTATGCTTTTACTGAGTTTCCCTCTTGGCAATCTTCTTATGCCACCTCTATATTTTCTAGTGAATTTGGACACATTCCTTTTGAAATAAATTCAGGAAAGCAATGGATTGAGTTCTCACAGACATTTTTTGATTTAACAGTTTCTTTCCATTTTATTCCTGATGCTAGAATTTTAGCTCCCTCTTTGGGCATACCATAATTCTTTTCTAATCTAAACCTCTGTATATCACTTCTATGAAGACATGGCACAGTTTACCACCAGAAGATAATCTCCAAACTTTCCCTTCTCTGCTATCTCTTATTAAATTTTCTCTCTTGTTCTTTCTTAACCCAAAACTACTTTAAAACCATTCTCTTTAGGCATTCCGATTGACAGTTGTAGCCAGACCTGGATAATCACAAACAGAATTTCTAAACCCCACCCAACCTTAATCATCCACATTGCTATTTCTCTATCTGGAAGATGTGATTGATACATCCTGCATTAGGCATCGAACTGTAAGTTTGTTAATCAAACGTTTTTCCTTTTTGAAACTAAATGTTCCTCTCTATAAATGCAAATGAGCATGCTCATTAACCCTGTCCTGCTCCCTCTGAAAATTTTTAAGTTAATTGTCAAAGAAACATGTGATACTTCTTTGCATATCTGTGTTCAATAAATACATTCTACTCTAAAAAAAAAAAAAAGCTACATGTAAGTCACTAAGTAAATTTGCCAAGATGTGCTATTGCCAATGTTATATGATGCCTTAACATATGGATATCAGAATGTGGACTCAGTTTAGTCACATGCCTGGGAAGCAGATGAGATAGAGTTGAAATAATTTACAATATTAATGTAAATTTCTAGAGAAAAGGCTCTTTTTCATAAGCCTGGTCTGGCGTAGGCAAATTTGTACATTTCACTTTCATTCAGTTTCCCTTTTCATCTTGACTGTTTTCCTTGTCTGGTTATGAGTTTATCAAAAACAACAAAAGTTAACATGGACCTATAAATACATTTTCATCTCATTTTCCTTAATATACATATTTTTGTGTGAGAATAAATATACTGTGTAAAGGGAAAAACTCTGTCTTAGTCAAAGTTTGTACTAGTTATTTGGTGAAATATGTCCATGGTGTTACAAATATTTGTTCATGAATCAAAATGGCCAGGAAACTTGATGATCTTTATATAACGGCCAGAGTTTCGGGAAATGCCTTAGATATATGCACTACAGGGGCATCATAGAGGTCAAAAACAGTCAAGATGGTGATTGTGATTGCATGAGTGAAGCTGCGCCCCTTTTTTACCTGTGTCAGTGTTATGTGCATGTACAAGGGGTTGGGCATTGATGATCTTAATTTTTTACTTCTTTTGATGCTGCTGCTGATACATTAGGATTAAAAAAAGTCAACAATCTTTATTTCATTGCATTTATATATTGCCTTCTTCGGAGCTTCATATGGTGGAAATGGTGATTGCTTTGTTTATCTGAACAACAAAACCACTCTTTGTAATAGTTGGGCTGAGAGAGAGTAGATCGAAATCACTCAGTGAGTTCTTTGTTGAGTGTGGTCTTGACCCTGAGACTTCCTGGTCCCAATCCAGTATCTTAACAACCACAATATACTGGCTAGTAGAATTGGACATGTTTCAAATATTATTCAAAAGAAGTACTTCGGACCTCACATGACAACAGTTTCTCTCTGCTATTCATTAAAGCAGACCCATTTTTTCCAACCTTTTGTGTGACCTTGAAAAAAAATGAATCTCCCTTCAGAGTCATAGTAAAGGTACATTCTTTTAATGATTTGATTAATTAAAGTGATAGCATTTTTCGGGTGTGTGCAAAATCCTAATAGATAGACATGCCCATTTTAATAAATAGCAGAGGTGTTATGCTCATATGAGATCTGAAGCAATTCTTCCAAAATAATATGGAAGAATATGGGATTATGGTCTAAGACCATAATTAAAAAAGAACAACCACAACATGCAATGATAGAAATTTATGAAATTGGATTCGTGTATATCAAAATTAATCAAGCCTATCCCTCAGCCATGGTCTTGCTATATTACACCCAAAACATTTTTGAGGCATGCAGTCTTGCTGGCTGGCGTGAAAATGTTGAAAGTAATGTATTTAAACTCAGTAATCGCCTTTTGGCTATCAGTTTTGATTGTGTAACATTTGTAAAACTTCAATAATGTATATTTAAAAGAAAAGAAAAAGAAAATCCTTACTTTGGAGTCTTTGAACAGATAACATACATACATACATACATATTCATGTAGCTTTTGGCATTCTGAGTATGTTTTGACATTGGTGTTCTAAATCTAAGGATACAATTAAATATCATAACACTGGTAATAATAGTCATTGAACTGAAGAGAAAAATTCCTTTTTTCCTTAGGCCTTATGTGTTTTCAGCCACAATGGGCATGAGAAGAAGGGGGGAAAAAAACTTTGTTGAGTCAAGCACAGACAGCCCAATCTAGTTAGAATATGTGCACATGGTAATGTGGTAAGAAATGTGTAGGAAATCAACAGGATTTTGCATATACATGCATACACACAGACACACAAAATCACATATGAAAGATAAGAAGTTCTAGCATAATATCCAATTCATGAGCACAGCAGAGTTCTGCACATAGTTATCTAGGGCTAAGCTCCTCTGATTATAATAATGCTTGCTTCTGATGCTTATGCTGAAACCACTTACCAAGAGTTCAGTTATACAACAGAAGATACTTTTAGAA
Organism: Liasis olivaceus; assembly: GCA_030867105.1. NCBI lineage: Eukaryota > Metazoa > Chordata > Lepidosauria > Squamata > Pythonidae > Liasis > Liasis olivaceus. Next base: position 224,872,383 of record CM061349.1, read on the forward strand.
AAGGCTCCATGCACCTGTTACGTGATCCTTATTTTCCTTTAAAATGTAACTAATAATAGCAAGGATTCCATTTGAATTGCTAATATCCAGGAGGTATTTGGTGATTTTCCTCATTCATTGACTAATTTGTCATGCTCAGTGGTAAATCCTGAAAGCTTTGTGATCCCTTCTTTCGTATACAAGGACAAGTAGAGCTTATCAAATTCTGTGGAGTTCTGGCAGATGACATCCTTATTCCTATTCTGAAAGAAGTTTCAGAACTTTGCTTCTTTGCATCTCCCCTGCACTATACCACCTTGTACTGAATTCACACTGCTGGAGAGGAAACCTATTGTGTAATACCCAAAAGGTGACAGCACTGGCAGTTTGTTGAAATGGGTGTTTCTGCCAAGTTTGATTTAGTTTCTCGATCTTGCAGTATTCAGAAACAAGAAAGCATAGATATTTTCAGGCTTGTGCCAAGTGACTTAGATCGACTTCGCCAGACATCTGCACTCTGGATGTGATGTGATTATCTTCATCCAAGCATCAATGTCCCCCCAGGGCTAGCTGAAGAGCTTCCAGGCCAGGTGGTTTCAGTGTACACTGCAAGACTTAGCACTTGCAAGCACCCAGCCTGAGAGACCCTTGGTAGACTTAGCCATAGGATTGCCCTGCAGGCAGGCAGCCTAGATGAACTTGTTGAGGGCACTCCTGACTGGGAGGCTTCATTAAGTATTGGATGCATTATCTGCAATATTTGCTGAAACCACCCAGATTGCAAATTCTTCAGCCAGTGCTGCAGAATATGGCTTCTCTCATCCATGAAACACTCTTGAGTGTGAAAGACAAGGGGCTGAGAAGTAGAGCAACCCATGGCAGTGTGGTTGCTTCACCTTATACTTAGAAACAAGGAGTTTCCCTGGTTAACGAAGCAGCTTGAACCTTCAAAGATTGCATAACCCTATACATTTGCACACACATTCTTATATACAGTAGGTCTATTATTTTAAACATCTTTCTTCACATATATCTCAATATGCACATTTTCCAAACAAAATTCCCACTGTTACTTATTTTTGCCTGCTCTTTCCCCAATCATATGCATTCTCTATGGGTACTCTTATCTAATGTACACTTTTTTTTTTTACTAGTATAAACACATTTTAGTCATTAATGCACAGTATTGCACACAATAAAGCAATTTTATGGAACAACCTGTACTGGATAGAATGGAATTCACTTCTGAGTAAATGTGATACAGGAAGAGAGCATTTGTCTTTCTAAAATCATGCTGGAACTAACAGTTGGTAGCAAAGTCTTCTGGTCTGCTTAACTCTCCCTCCCAAAACTGAGCCAGAATAACTCAGAATACTGATGACATTACTATGTACAGTAACAGGCCACCTCTTTGCTCCCCATAACCCTTGGAGGTGTAGTAAATTTAAAATACTTTAGGAAGACTATGAAACAGCCCATTCTCCCAATAGCCCATGTAAAAAAAAAAAAAAAAGCCACATTGCTTTCTCAAATATACCATTAGTGTTAAGAGGATATAACATACTATAGTCACAAACCAATGTATTCCCCAACAGTTATATATTGTTAAAATTAATAGGTTTTTTTTAATGCACCTGCCTTTTATGTTGAATTGTGACTCGTGTATCAAGATTATTCAAAACCCCATGACTGGTGATAATCTGTAGCCCATGTTTCCCCAAGGCTGAACAATCTTTGGATGAACATCTATACCATACACTCAAGCCAAGATCTGATGGAAAGGGACACACTATCTAAGTTATTTATTTATTTATTTATTTGTAATGGATATGTTCATGTCATGAATGTGGACAGGGCTGAATTTTTTGGTTTTATGTCCATTTTGAAGGGGTGGGGTTGAAGATTTCCCTGGGTTTTCAACCTGTGCAAAGCCTGTGCCAGGTTTCCATCTATTTGCCATCTCAAAGTGGAGGGGACCTGCATTACTAATTTCCATCATTTGGCCCATTTTCAGAGAGGGGCTTTGTGGGCTGCTTATTCTTGCCCCACTTAGTTTCATGGGTTTATTCACAAAGTTCTGCATGAAATCACTTTTCTGTCTTCATTTCTTGGCCTGCTCAGCAAATTACACTTCCCACAATGCAAGCCAAACTACATTTATAGTGTGGACAGATATTATCAATGGTGATTCTTAGGGATTCTCCCAAAGCACCATTAGCAGTGCATTCTTTTGCATCAGCAACTTCAGATTCTGTCAGCTTTGGGCTCCCCCAAAAACAAAGAAAAAAAAACCCATGATGCATAAATAACACCTTCAAGATTGATAAACAGCATAGGATTCAGTGATAAGACTTGCTTTGCAAGCCTAACTGAAATTAATCATTTTTAATTTTTTTTTTTAATGGAAAGCTTCCCAGTAGTAAAGACATTTGTATTATTTAATGAAACCAGGCAGAATATTAATTCTGAACCTATCTGAAAATACTGATTCCTTCAGCTTTTCATTGTATCTTAAGCATGATATGTTATACTTACATTTCTGCCAGTCAAAGTTCACCCAATAAAAGGCAGTCACTTACTTCGTATTTCTTGTCATCTGGGACCAACATGCTTTCCTTTCAATAACAATCTTTAATTCTAAAGTAATAATAGAGCAGTATGCTCTAAGACACTTTTGTTACTCAGTTGGAGTGCTGAACCACATAAAGCTTTAACCTTCTGGATTTACAGTTACAGCCTGGACAAATTAAACTGCTTGCATATATATCCTGACCTTTACAGAATGAGCTGGAATAGTATGTGACAAAGGACCTTACTGGTCTAATTTAAATGTGCTTGCTAGATGGAGCATGGGTCATAAAACCATGTGGTTTTAATGTTCAAATGTCCTCTGAGCTTTTCATACCTGGATAGTATGGGGGCATCCCATGGATTCCTTTACACCATAGCCCTAATTTGAATTAAACCAGTAGATAAGAAAGTATAAGGTAAGAAGATAAGAAGTGGATTACAACTACTATTCCATCTATAAAAGTAAGAAGAGAAGAAGACCTGTGTTGTTTGCCTACATAACTCAAAGGAAGAAAATGTATGTATGGTTCATGTCTTAATGTCTTAGCACTGACAGGCAGTCCTGCAGATTTCAGTCTCTCTGAATCCTGATTCAAACTGGTATGATCTCAATTTACCAGACTTAGTGCAAAGTGAAAGTCAGTTATTAATCAGTTACCAGTCAGACCTAAATCAGTTATCAATACTATTTGAACACTTCCTTTTGAGAAGAGGGCACAGTTCTCATCTTTTTTTTTTTTTTTTATCTGCTTAACAGTCATTACTGACCCTGCAGTGACCGCCCCCTAGCGGTTTTCAAGGCAATTGCATCTTTCTAGTTTCGGAATTAGACTTTGCCAGAGCCTAATTCCTAGAGCGTCAGCCCAGCTGGCAGCACAGGAGGCGGGATTTCCGTTGCTTCGCGCCCCTTTTTCGGACGAGCGCGGTTTTTTTTTTTCGCGCTTTTACCGGCAACTTGTCCCGTCTCTCTCTGTTGAGCCGCTGCCAGCATTTTTCCTCCCACTGAAGTGAGAGTCCTCATTTATCTACTCACGTACGTTTTCGATCTGCTGAGTTGGCAGAAGCTGCGGGTATAGAAACAAGAGCTCACCTTGTTAACGCGAGGCTGGACTCGAACCGCTGAAGCTTTCAGCCATTTCTGGCCGGCACTTTCAGCGTCATTCCAAAATATTGTTAAAATAGTTTCAACTATAGCATGTAGCCCGAGGAATGGAACACAGTAAAATGTTATTCATGCAGACTATACAAAGTCCCCTTGTCACACAGGGAGCATATGCAAATGTCCTGAAGATGAGGACTGGGAATCAAATTCATTGGTGACTATGTCCAATTAATAATGCAACACTATACAAACAGAAGTGCCATCATGGCTAGGATCCAAGACATCCAAGCTTTGAGCAACCAAATTAACAGGAGGCCTCAACCAAGCACAGCAGGCCTTGTTTATCATATTTTGAAGTAAATGAAGCAACACCCATGACAGTTAAAATGGATCCCCTCTGAGATCATCTGAAGTTACTCCATTAATATATATGTCATCTACAGAATCTTTACCTGTCCAGAGATAGTTAGGGTTAGGATTAGGGTCTGGAGTCTAAAATGAGCTAATTGTATCACTATGTGCCCCCAGTGAAATGCTTTCTGCATCTCTTTTTGACCATTAGGTGTTGTGGTTAGGGACAAGATCTTGATCTCAGCAGTCAGACTGTCCTAAAAGAAAGAAAGATAGAAAAAGAGGGAAACAGTAAAACTAAGGGCAGCCCTGTTAGGTGCTTTCCAGATTCTGATGCCCAACTGAGATAGCTACCTTACCAATAACTCTGAGTTCACCTTTAAATCTTCCACCAGTGAATCATTTAATTCTTGGAAATCAGCCTCCCCTCACCCCTGATTTGTGGTTTAAAAACTTAATTTAAATGTTTTATTCCTCTGAAACTTTTTTGACCCTTCCAATTTTTCTCCTATTTGAATATAAATATAAATTTTATTTTTTAATTTTTTAAATTTTCTATATTTCTATATTTTATTTATTTATATTTATATATTTATAGTCTATATATTTATAGTTTATTGATTTATATTTATTGATTTATATTTATATTTATATTTATTTTTTAATTTTTTAATTTTTTTAATTTTTTTAAATTTTTTTAATATAAATCCTATTTGAATCCCCAAAAGAAGCCAACTGGTTGATTCTCCAACCCCCTTTCAGAAAACAGAGGGTCTGATTATTAAAAAGCACCAAATACTATTCTGAGCCCAGCTTCACCAAACTTACTACTGTGTGAATCCAGTTCCCACCACCTGCTCCTACACACATTGCTCAAAACATTAAAAAATGTCCTTCCTACCAGGTTCTTCAACAGGTTTTGAACATCTCATTAGATGACGCTAGAGGAATAATTATCTAGTGGAATGATCTACATAGGAGAAACTATTAAAATACTGATCATCTTGATTTATTTGTTAATGTAAAACATGCTCCTTCTTCTCAAATAATTGAAAAAGATGAGAGCCCTCCAGTGGCCAAAAGAATGCTTCCATATTTCCAGTGACCTAAATGCTTTATGTGAATCTTGCTTGTTTACTTTACTAATGTTTCTTTAAAAATGTTCTCAGGGGGGTTCACCGCTGATCATTTTTAATGAAACAAATGCAACTGTGGTTATCCATTTGTTAGCTCAAATTCTTTGTCTTTCTTCTTGTATGTCCATTATGAGGATGTAGTAATTGCACAATATTTTAAATGAGTAAAAACAAAATTATTTTCCTTCCTAGCTTATATGTTACATTATGAATGAAGGAGTTTTCGAAGATATGAATTCAGTAATCCTCTCTGGCTGCTATTTGTGATGCCATTTGTGATTCTGAAACAGTTCAATGCCTTTGTTTCTATATGAGTCACCATTTTTTAAAAAAAATGTTTTATTATCATATTTCTTAATGAATTTACTCCCCATCTTTCTGGGGAAAGCAATACCCAGAGTGGCTTACAGCAATAAAACATACAGATGTTACAGGTGAAACTCGAAAAATTAGAATATCGTGCAAATGTTCATTTATGTCAGTATGGCAACTCAAAAGGTGAAACCAATATATGAGATAGACGCATTACATGCAAAGCGAGATATGTCAAGCCTTACTTTGGTATAATTGTGATGATTATGGCGTACAGCTTTTGAAAACCCCAAATTCACAATCTCAGAAAATTAGAATAGTGTGAAAAGGTTCAATATTCTAGGCTGAAAGTGTCCCACTCTAATCAGCTAATGAATCCATAACACCTGCAAAGGGTTCCTGAGCTTTTCAATGGTCTCTCAGGCTGGTTCAGTAGGAATCACAAGCATGGGAAAGACTGCTGACCTGACAGTTGTGCAGAAAACCATCATTGACACCCTCCATAAGGAGGGAAAGCCCCAAAAGGTAATTGCAAAAGAAGTTGGATGTTCCCAGAGTGCTGTATCAAAGCACATCAATAGAAGGTTATGTGGAAGGGAAAAATGTGGTAGAAAAAGGTGCACAAGCAGCAGGGATGACCACAGCCTGGAGAGGATTGTCAGGAAAAGGCCATTCAAAAGTGTTGGGGACTTTCACAAGGAGTGGGCTGAGGCTGGAGTTAGTGCATCAAGAGCCAGCACACACGGACGGATCCTGGACATGGGCTTCAAATGTCGTATTCCTCTTGTCAAGCCGCTCCTGAACAACAAACAACGTCAGAAGCGTCTTACCTGGGCTACAGAAAAAAAGAACTGGTCTGTTGCCCAGTGGTCCAAAATCCTCTTTTCTGATGAGAGCAACTTTTGCATCTCATTTCGGAACCGAGGACCCAGAGTCTGGAGGAAGAATGGAGAGGCACACAATGCACGATGCTTGAAGTCCAGTGTCTGTGTTGATTTGGGGAGCCATGTCATCTGCTGATGTTGGTCCACTGTGCTTCATTAAGTCCAGGGTCAACGCAGCCGTCTACCAGGAGATTTTGGAGCACTTCATGCTTCCTTCCGCAGACGAGCTTTATGGGGATGCTGACTTCATTTTCCAGCAGGACTTGGCACCTGCCCACACTGCCAAAAGTACCAAAACCTGGCTCAGTGACCATGGGATTACTGTGCTTGATTGGCCAGCAAACTCGCCTGACCTGAACCCCATAGAGAATCTATGGGGCATTGCCAAGAGAAAGATGAGGGACATGAGACTGAACAATGCAGCGGAGCTGAAGGCCGCTATTGAAGCATCCTGGTCTTCCATAACACCTCAGCAGTGCCACAGGCTGATAGCATCCGTGCCACACCGCATTGCGGCAGTCATTGCTCCAAAAGGGGCCCAAACCAAGTACTGAGTACATATGCATGCTTATACTTTGCAGAGGTCCAATATTGTTCTATTTTCAATCCTTGTGTTATTGATGTCATGTAATATTCTAATTTTCTGAGATTGTGAATTTGGGGTTTTCATAAGCTGTATGCCATAATCATCACAATTATACCAAAGTAAGGCTTGACATATCTCGCTTTGCATGTAATGCATCTATCTCATATATTGGTTTCACCTTTTGAGTTGCCATACTGACATAAATGAACATTTGCACGATATTCTAATTTTTCGAGTTTCACCTGTATATACATAATGAACCCATAAGTGCTCTGCAAAAGAGGTGTACTTTTACTAACTCTAAATACTGGGAGCGTAAGTAGGAGCCAAATGCACCCCTTTAGAGAATGCTTTCTCTAGCCCGGGAGCTACACGATAGGACACTCTTTTCTATTACTTGGTGGGCACCTTCAGAAAAGCCTCTGTTGCTGATCTGAGTAAGCAGGCAGATTTATAAGAGAAGTGGTCACATGTATAATCAGACTCTACACCATTTAGGGCTTTAAAAGTCACCAAGACCTTAAATGTGCCTGGTAAGCATCTGGTATCCAGTGCAGATCTTTTACTATATGCTTCATATGATCCCTGTATCATGGGTAAGCAATTGCCTGGCTGCTACATTTTACTCCAATTGTAGTTTTGAGGCACTTAAAAAAAAAAAAAAACAACCAAGTAAAGTAGATTGCAGTAATCGCAATGGGTTGTAACCAAGCCATGATTAACTGTCACCAAGTCCTACAGCTCAGGAAGGGTCGGAGTTGGCAAACTAGCCATAATTGTGCAGAACTGCTTCTAACTGCAACTGTCCCTTGCTATTCTGGTGGCAGCTGGGGGTCCATTTGGGAGCAAAATGGAAAAACTGCTCTTTCAAAACCGCCTTTACCTTGGTCCCAGAGTTTAGGTTTCTTCTTACCAACAGCACCTCTGTCTGGTCTGATCTTTGTCAGAGCTCATTGTGGAAATTAGGCAGCATTCAAAGGTTGTGGCTGCTTCTTTGGAATTAGAAGGTAGGGAACAGTAGATTTATGCAATTCTCAGCATACTGATGGCCTCCTATTCCAAAGCTCCAAATAACCTCCACAAGCTTTTTCACATAGATGCTAAACAAAGCAGGAGACAATTTAGGACTCTGTGGAAGACCATAGCTCAGTGGCCTAGATGTCAAAAGGAGTCTCCCAGCACCACTCTTTGAGCATGCCATCACAGGAAGGTCTGGAAGCCACTTGGAAGTAGAGAGAGGGCTAGTCTTGGTTTTTAAACACAGGAACTAGAACTCTTACAAACAAGCACTAAACCTATGGATGTAAGTAGTTCAACTAAGACTTCAGAAAGTGCCAGTCATGAATTAGACAGGCAGATGCCTCTGCAGAAGCCAGCTATCTAGTCTCTTCTGCAGCCTAAGCCAAAACAATCACGAAAGGCAGGTTCCTCCCTCATGCTACTAACTGTTAGCTGCTAACTGCTTTAGGATGTTCTTGCAACTTTAAAATTTCTTTTTATAATTATTGTAGTGTAAGCTGGTCTTTTATGGTGTTTGGTCTAGGACCATAAATACATTTTGATTGATTGATGAAGGTGCTCGGTGACTGTCAAAGTGCCATTATGGCCTGTGCTTGGGTTGGTTAGGTGTGTCTATTAGAGTGGTTCCCCCCCCCCCCCCCCAATTTGGCTTTAGGGATTGAAAGTGGCAAAATACTTCATCTAGTTTCACTTTTTAGTCCTGCCTTCACTCATCCCTCAATTAAACCAACAGGTAGACTCCCATGCAGTTCTCAGTAGGCAGAGTCTGTGTGAAATGACAACTAGTTCTTTGTGGGAAGATGGGCATATTAGAATATAAATGCCTGGGGATAAAAAATCACCAGACGTTTTAGGCGGCGCTTTTCAGACAGTGGAAACAATTGTTGGTTGGCAGGGAAGGCAAAAGGATTAGAAGGCTGTCTCCTTTCTCCTTTTAACAAGGATAACATTTGTTAACAAAACGTGCTGATAAGTGCAGCCAGTTTCCAAGGATATTTCTTTGAACCTGTTAGCATCTGAGATATTCATATGCAGCCAACAGAAATGCTATACAGTCAAAGCACACTGCAGTCCTATTATGTGTAATACAATTATGACACACAGATGGGTTCAGCAAAAGAACAGGAAGAGAGGAGGGAAAAGTTAATTTGATTGTTCCACTTTGGAAATATAGATCTCACATTTTGTCTCTCAAGCTATTTAGAGAAGGTGATGTTGCTAAGGTATTTATTTATTTGGTTGATTTGTTTCCAATTCAGAAATGGTCTATTTGTCAGATTCTTTGTCTTTTTTAATGACAATCTAGGTCAAACTCAGCTTCTGGCAATCTGGTTAGCGGGTATGTGCATGTATGTATATACATATAACATATAAAATAAATAGCCATGTACGTGCCACTGAATGAGTACTTAAAAGACAAGACAGCTTGAGTTTGTGTAAGAATATTGCCATTGTGTATTAATGCAAGGATCCAGCTTGTCAAATTTAGCTTGTCTATAAATAGAAAAACACACACACACCACAGATGTACAAATATACATACATTGTGATGGAAGGATTGGCAAGGTCATTGCTACAGCTTGCCTTCCAGTTTGTGTACAGAATGGATTAAAAGGAGGAGGAGGAGGAGAATTATTATTATTATTATTAAGCTTCTGATTTTTTAAAATTTTATTTTAATTATTAGGGCTTCAAAAACAATTTGAAAAAAGTGCTTCTAAGAGTGCATATGCATAAACATAGCACTTGTCTGTAACCCTTAAAGCAGCCATATCTTTTCCCTGGATTGTTTGATGGCCTCTGAGCTGCCATATGAACTTGGGAAAAGATGTGACCCCAGTGCACTCTGAAGCACCCTTCTGGAATTGACTCCAAAACATTCCACAGACCTAATGTGTGCTGTACCACTTAGTGCATAGTAGAGTGAGAGCCAGCTCTGTTGTATTAGGAGTGTGTTCATTCAAGTGGACCACCTGGAGATCTGCCCTGACAATCTGAATGCAGTCAAATAAGGCTTCTGGGCTGCCAGGTACTCATCAAACATACTGTACCTGCCCTGGATTCCTGAGAAAGATCTCACCCCTGATTACATTAACAACCACTTCCTCAAAGAAGCATGAGACTTCATATCCACTGCAAAAAATTGTCAAGAGAAGAACAGGAAAAAATATTACTTTAAAACTGGAATGGCTAAAGATAACATGAAATTGCCTCAGCTGTGGGCTGCGGGGGTGAGAAGAAGGTAACATCATGAAAGTGGTTATTGGATCATGTTTGTGCTATGATTGAGGGATGTGAGGATGAGTTACTAGAGTAGAGTAATTTACTAGAGTGACTGCCAAGAGTTGCTCTGCAGTGAGATGAGTGGTGACAAATTTGAAATATAAATACATAAAATAAACAAAATAAATAAAATAAATAATTTCTTCATGTATAAATGTAACATGCAACGCTTTCAAAGAAAAGGTAGGAAAATGTTGGTATGTACAAGTAATGTATGTATATGTTCTTGGGAATAACTGATATAAACCAGGTGGGGAATCTACAACTCTCCACATATTGCTGACCTACAATTCAAAGAAGCCTCAGCCAACAGGCGCAATGGTGAAGGAAACTGGGAACTGTAGTTTAGCCCCTGTCGGGCCCAGCCCAACAACAGCAGGGAAACAGTCCAACAAAGTTCAGTTATTTTACTGCTTATGCCATATAGACAAAATCTTGCCAGACTAAATCTGTACCATGCTAACCTAATAGATATATCCTGGGAGATTCTAGGGAGTGGCTCTCTTAAGTTTCTTCTTCCCACGCTCCTGCTCTGGTCTGTGTTGTCTGTTGTCCTGCCCTTCTTCCTGGGAACCAAGTTCTCTACTACATTCCATCACACCATCTCCCCCTTCGTAGACATATTCCATCACATCGCCCCCTAGATGGTCAGGTTTCACACTCCTGCTATGGCCTAGATGCAACCGTGAACACCTAAATCTGTCCCTATAAAGCTTTTACCTCTGTATTGAAACTTATCTTCATTCTCAGGATGGGGTCTGCCTTTGGTGTTGCTGGCCAGTACTTCTTGGTGACACCTGCAAAATAGCTACTGTGTTATTCCAAAGGTCAAGGTACAAACTAGGTTGTAGGTTCATAGAGGCTTGATCTACCTGTCTAGGAACTCATCTTCACACCTTCATCTGTGTTTCCAGAACAGTAGCCATTGCAAACAGCAGCATCCATGGGATGTAGATAGGGGATCAGATTGATGAAAGCAGTACTGCAGCATCACAACTCAAGATCTGTCCCCTTTTAAAATGCTTCACAATGTCATATGCATGCTCCAAAGTGGCAGAGCATGCAATTATACTTTTGTTATTTAGGTGACAGCAGCAGGATCCCATGGATACCACTGATTACCAACATTTGACACTTATTGAGTAATGCATGAAGCTGATCCAGAACCTATATCTTCTTTTTGTTCAGTCAAGCACTTTCTCTTCCCACATCTCCCCACCCCCTTGTAACAGACTTCCTGACTACCATTTCTCACACTCAGTCATTAGTCACTGTTGTATGCTTACATTCTGCACATTCTTGCTCTACAAATCTCTTGCTAAGAATCACTTCCTGACAAAAGGAAGAAAGGATGGGCCTTCTTGGCTCATATAACAAATAGGTGCAATGTGAATATGAATATATTATAAGAGAGAAGACAAGGGTTTCATAGAAGAATTACCAAGTCATCTTAAAGTGAGAGGAACTTACTTTGCAAACATTTTGAGATATATCTGTATTCAAATTCCATGGATATCTACATATTCCTATCCATATTTAGTTGATGCATTAATTATTATTTAAGTATTTATTATTTATTTAGTTAGTTGTTTTATTCAGGCTGATTAATAAATCAATCCAAAGGTCAATGATACTAGATATACACCTTCAGATATCTCAGAGGCAACAGAAGATTCATTGTATTTCTCTTTAGCTCTCCAGTTTCCAGAATGTAACAACAGCAAAAAGGAAATAGAATAGATCCACTGAAGTTCATTTTTCTACTTTTACAAGATCTACATGACCAATATCCAGAAATCTAAATAATGAAATCTATCAATCTCTATTATTCATATACATTTATAACATACATATATTACATGTAATCATGATGAGTGTGGGAAGATTTCCATGCACTATATTGATGCATGGAAAATATTGGTGAATTGAAATCTATTACACCATTCACCAATATTTCCATGCATTAATATAAATTGTAGATGCTGATCTGAACTATTTTTGATCTGACTTAGTTTATTTCTCAAATGTGCTTTTGTACATCTTTTAAAAAAAGAAATGAAATGATGATACTGCAATTTCTCTTTCTCTCCCCTGCTGTACTATGCTGGTTAATTTAGCATAACCTGTTTTCCAAATGGAAAGTTTACCCTGCCATTAATCTCCAGAACCCCTCCAGATTCTTCACCAACTGACATAAATGTCTGTGTATGCTCTTTTATGCCATTTATTGCACTTTCCATTTATGCACTGATTTATTTTCAGCATGGACAAGACAGATGCTGCCATGACAGCATCAGGTAGCACCCTGCTGCAGTTAAAACATGGCCATTTCTTAGGATAGATTTTCTTTTATAGGAACAGCATTCATGACATTGTTTAAATCAGTAAAGTTGCATGAATGCTATGTTACAATGGAAAAAATGCTTTATGATTGCACCATATTTTGTCTAATTTATTTCCTTTTCTTTTTGCACTCTACAACATCATGCATTTAATTTTTGATTACTACAATAATCTCTAATGTTTCAGTTAATACATTTTAAAGAAAACTATGTGATCAAAATCCTTTTACAAATTCCAGTTCACTTCCATACACTTCAGTGGAGTTTGCATTGTCTTCAAAGAAGAATAAGAAGAAAATCAATTCAGGGGTCCCATTTCAGAAATTTGGATAAAGGACAAAGATATTTCAGAACAGATGGGAGGAAGATTTACTGCAAGACCTGTTCTTTGAAGTATTTAAAGTTATCTGCTCCAAAGCAGTATATCTGAAGACTACTTGAAGAATAATCACATGTGATTTGCTATGGACAATAGAGCACTCTTCCCATAGCCTAACTGGTGACTCTGATCAAGAACAGCAATAATAAAGTTTGTTGTCTTTCTTCTTGGCCTGGGCAACTCTGACTGAGCCCAGGGATTGTTTGTAAAGGCTGCTCATAATATTTGCCAGTTAAACGGTAGAACGAAAGTGTAGGAAAACAAGCTATTTCTCTGTGGCCCTTTACTAACAGCATTATTTGTGACTTTGGACTCAGGGATTTAAACAATGTCCCACTTCTAATCAGCAACAGAGCTTCTGGAAATTCTGGAGGAGGTATGCTGCAAAAGTAGAGCCGACGACCATGGCAAAGACCAAGGAACTGGTGAGAACTACTTCAAAAGGGAGTTCTGAGGGCCTATGCTAGCCCTGAGGCTGCAGATGACCTAGCACTCCTTTAACTGATGTTAAGATTTATTTTGTGCACCTTGGAGCTCTTTTGCATGTGGACATACATATTTCCCAGTAAAGTGGACTGCGTATCTGTGTACATCTCTCTTTCGCTGAACAGTCCCCTGCCCAACAACACACGCACAAGAGAGTTTGCAGCCACAAGAGGTAAGTCTTTAAAGAATGCCATTTAAGAGTAGTTGCTTATAGTAGCTGCTTATTTCCATTTGTATCATTGTGTAACTACTACATCCACAAAGAATGGATTTAGGGTGTGATAAAATGAATTATTCCCCGTGACAATGTACATAATTGAATTTACCATTTGTTCTCCACTTCCCTGGGAAAACTGAAAGCAGGACTATTATTTTCAGATATATTCACTGGATATGTTTTCTTCTGTTCTGCATATAAATTCTGCAAATTTATAAAATCAGCATGAAACTTATTTATTTCAATAAGTGATATATAGACCATTCTCAATCTATTCCACATTAGTACTACAGGATTTTATGTAATATTCCATTCTGCTGTTTTGTGATTTTTTTTAAACAAAATAGGTTTTTTTAATGTTATTGTTATACTGTCCCAAAAATTTAAGGAACTTGTAAATAATTTCCCATATTTTCAGAGTTTTTGTATGCTAGCATTTTGAAATGTAACTATTCCAATATAATTTTTAATGCATCACACTTAATATGCAGGGGTCCCAAAGGCACACTTTTATCATTCTGAAACTGGCTATGTGACAATGTTTACCACTGCAGGCCCTAGAACACAGAAAACAGACATGTCACATAAGAAGTAAAGAAAAAAAAATACTAATCTTCCAATCCTCACCTTTCTAGAACATACTGTTTGAATTTATCTGGCCATTTGCAACAATAAATGAGTAAACAAATCTGAAGTCATCAAGGGACAGCTGCTAAGCCATTATTCTTCTGTCACAGCCATGGTGGTGAAAAGATCGCATGCCAGCAACAGTCATTTTCCCAGTCTTTAAAATGATGGCTGCATGTTACTGTAGCGACTGGAATAGAGGAAAGGGGAAGATGCATTCTGAACAATGCTGACTGAGAGGTGCCAAAAGCAAGATTATAAAGGTTGTTTGTGTGTGAGAGACAGACAGACAGAAAGGGAGAGAATACTGAAGCAGCAAAACCATCCTCAACCTGACCCTCTGTGCTCCTGGGCATCTAACTTTTAGTACAGCCATCCAGATAAGTGCTAACCTGGGAGTAAACCCCTTTGAATGGCAGAGGGAGAAATGGAAGAGAGTAAGCCAAGGATCCTCATTTTGGAGACATGCATAGGAAAGGACGAGGAAGGAGGGGAGTGATACAGTCTAAAGAAGACTGAGGGAAAGGGCCCTGGCAGCTCTCAAGAACTAAGAGCCTTGTTGGGCCAGACTGAATACAACCAACTCTCCCCTGGAAAAGAGAATTTGCTGGAGAGCTGATATCAACCTGGCTAGCACAGCTGCCATAATCACACTGGGAAAATTTCCCCAGTCTGAGGAACTGCTGGAACTTCATGCTACCCTTGACGAAACCACCCAGTCATGCCTCCTTCTTCCATAATTTCACCAAAGTTCTCCCTGGAGTTCATAGGATTTTTTTAAAAATGTGCTAGAAGACTCCACCAAATGGAACACCACTTGACTCTTTGTGGTGTCATTGCTTTCAGAGGGAGGGGATGCTGTCTTGCGATGACATATCTGTGGTCTCAGAATAATTCTCTACCTAAGCAATTTGGTCAGTTGCAAGATGCAGCTTAGTGATTATTCCAGGATGCTCACCAGGAAGAAGCTTCCTTTCCTGGATCTAACTATAATCATGGGACATTTGATGTGCCCTGCCCTGAAGAGCCTGTAACAGATTCAAATGATGTTGAGCCTTGTTTTGTTTTGCTCTTGAGGAAAACTGCACACAAATAAGTAAATAAGCTGTACTTATGAAATCAATCATTATGATAGGTAGATTATTTTATGTACAAGTAATCCTCACTTACCAACCGCAACTATGATCGGCAACTCTGTCTCTAACGTAACATGATTGTAAAGTAAAATACCACATGACCGTGCCCGACTTACGACATCACTTCTGGCTGTGGTTGTTAAGTGAATCATTATGTTCATTAAGCATGAAGTCATGTGACTATGACTTGCAGCTTCCTGCTGACTTCCCTGTTGACTTTGCTTGTTGGAAGCTGGCTGTGAAGGTCACAAATAGTGATCATGTGACTGCAGGACTCTGAAATCCTTGTAAATGTATGCCAGTTGCCTAGCACCCAAATTGCAATTACGTGACTGTAGGATGCTGTGACAGCTGCAGGTTTGAGGACCAGTTGTAAATCTCCTTTTTCAGTGCCGTCAAAACTTCTAACAGTCACTGAATGAGCAGCCAGTAAGCAAGGACTACCTATATTCCAATGTATACTTCTGAATAATCCAAGGGTCTAGCAAAGGGACTTCATCTTTCTTTAGGAATGCTTGTGCATCTTCCTCTACATTCCACATTGCATTTTCCAGGCCTGAAAGCAGCTTCCAATACCACAGGCTTAAATTCCCCTCAGGAAACAGGACCATTTAAATAATAGTATATCTTCATATAACTGTTAGTGAAAAATTAGGAATTCAAGTGTGGTGTCATGACTTGCCATCATATTTGACTGGTTCTGATTCTCTGCTTTTGTGCTCAGCAAGCAGCATGATGTAATTTATAAATGTGATAGCCAAAAACACATCTATATTACACACCTGGGAAAACTATCAGTAGTGAAACTAATTCTGTAAGGACATGTACTTTACCTCATGTTATTGACAGGCTTCTATTTTATTAGTAAATCTCTTCTCTACCATGTGCTGAAGAAAACCAGGTGTTAACTGTGGACTTCAATATACAATGAAGGCTAGTTGTGTACTGAAAATACAATGTGCATTCGGTAGGATAAGATTTATTTATTTGGAAGTAGGCAGTAGCAGTTCTGTGTATGGGGGGGGGGGGTGTATACATACACACATCTCAAGGCTTCTTAACGTGAAAAAGATATCGTGATTACAGGTAGTAGGAAACAAGACCTTTAGCTCTCTAACAACAACTACTGACATTTATTGTACAGCTCCAGAGGATCCTAATGACCATAATGTTAAACCAAATCTACTATTAATACACTTCACAGTGAAGAGTGAGTGAACATTATCATTTATAACTGCAGTGTGAAGGGCCCATAATTCATAAAGGCCATGATCCCAACTGTGTCATTAAAGGTGTTTCGGTCCCCCCCCCTCCCCTGTGAGCAAGTAAAAAATGTCATTCTCTTTCTGCTATGGAATGAATGTGTCTTCTTAAAGCAGCACCTTCTTAGAAACAGAATAGCATTTTGGAAAGTTAATAAGTCCACCGTGAAGCAGCTTCAGGCTGCAGATCATTGCGGGCAATGGGGGATTCTCACTGCCAAGCAATGAGAATCAGAACCTGCCTTATACCAGGTCAAAAGCATCTCATTTCCTGGTTGCATCTCTACAGCCTTTTCGACAGATGCTTTCCACAATGTGAAACTATTTTAACTGAAGTCACCATGAAGCAATCTGAAGCAGGCAACCCTTCTGCTATAGAACTGAGTTCCCTTGACTTAATCATCTGTCTGGGAAGAAGTGAAAAACCTCCAAATGTTGCTGAACAACTCCCAGAAGTCCTAGCCAGAATGGTAAATGATGAGAGATGCTGAGAGTTGCCGTTTGCCAGTACCTGGAGTGCCAGATGTTCCTTGTCCTTTCTTCTTTCATGCAGATTCAATATGGAGATTAGTGTTGATTGTTTCCCTCAGTTCCACTGACCCATGAACCAACTGGTTTTCAGGCAGAACAGTAATACACCTCTTTTTTGCTTTAATAAAAATGATACATAGAAATAGCAGCAAAATAATTAGTATGCTCTCTTCATTCCCAACCCTTCAGCATTCGAGAGCTGAAAAAGAGCTTATGCTGAAGAGAATAAAGCTGAACTGACATAAAGAGGAGTGTATTTAAAGATAAGTTTGTCAGAGCTAAATAAAAGAATGAGGAGAAAGAGGCAGGTAATTAGAAACTATGCTTTAGGTTGCAATCTTATACCTACTTACCAGAATAAATCCCATTAAATGGATTGAGGCTTATGACTGTGTACTTAGATGGTACTGAGCTGGGTCCAACTCCTAATGATGGCTTGGACAAATGCTCCCATCTTGATCTCTTCTTTAATAATAACTATTATTCTAATTTGTTTATGAATCTCTTTGACCACTTGCCTATTTGTTGTCTTTCTCTTTTTCTTTTCCCCTTCTGAATTACGCTGCAAAGCCACAACCATATGCATACTTTCCTGAAAGTAAGCCCCATTGAATTCCGTCTATTATTGTAGTGGTATTTGCCTTTAGGACAGGGTTCCTCAACCTTGGCAACTTTAAGGTGGGTGGACTTCAACTCCCAGAATTCCCCAGCCAGCCTTGCTGGCTGGGGAATTCTGGGAGTTGAAGTCCACCCACCTTAAAGTTGCCAAGGTTGAGGAACCCTGCTTTAGGAGAACTGCATTATCTACAGGCTATTGGGTGCTGGATCCAGGTCATCTCCAAGGGTTTCCATACTATGAAGTAGGAGGCTGGGGCTTGCTGCATAGATGAGCCACTCCAGAAGATCCTGCAGTCTCACCCCTATTGAGTTGTATCCTTCATGTTGTATGTTAAAGACACATGAAAGACATGATGACATTGTGATTTCTGGGCTCATAGATTCAGAAGCCAGGTACCTGTATCCATTTGTGGTGCAATGATCACTTTGAATATAACTTTATATAGAAAGTTTTACTTTTTAATCAGAAAATATTGAATGCTCCCAGTACAATCAAGTAAACTCATTTCAGATGTTTTACCCTGCATTTCCCTTCAATAAAGAGTTCAAAATATCACCTCCACAACATGCTTTTGAGATGCAGAAATCAATCCAGATAAAATGAGATATTTAACCCATTACCAGAAGGAAATGCATGCAGTGATTTGAAAAAAGGAAAAGCCCATAGTAACTGAATCCACTAGTATCTCAAGGTCGTTCTGTAGTGGAGATTCTGTCCCTGGCATATGAGACCCTCTTCAGTATGGACCCACCTCTTGCATCATCTTCTCCTAGAGCAGATAAAAATGATCATGTTCCTACACAGCTGTATCTGTTTCTTATGTGGCAAGATGATCCAGATGAATATTCTTCTCCAGGCCGATAAAGCTCATCCTAGGTACTTTGCTTATATGGGTTCCAGATGATGTCTCCTGAACTGGAAACAATGTATTTTTGTACTGGCTTAGATACTCTTTGCAATGTGCTGTAATGTCTTTGGGTGGCTATTTTTTGACTAGGCATTCTTCTCTTTTTGTTATTACAGTTCTTGCACCTGGATATGCCAGTGTACTGAACTGGCCTGAAAGAGTATATCTCACGAGTTTGTGTTTATGGCTGAACTGAAAGACACTCTATCTGCAACCTTAGCTATCTTTCTGCAGAGCCTGGTATACCATATTGTTTTGATTTGTAACCTATTCCTCTATTTGCTTGTTATATATAACTTCAAAAGCTTACCTTATCAATATCCAGAAGGGAAAGAACAGAGAACAGAATAAACTTTATTTTTTTCTTTAATTAGCCGACTGGAATTATTTTCACAATATCACAGATGTAATAGGTCTGTAATTCAATGTCTGCCATTAAAGTGAGTTTAGACAAGTTAGTTTTGATTCCTCTTACCCATTTTCACTTACCTTGGAAACTGTATAAAGCGACAGTTGAAACAAATGGGAATGGATAGCCCATGACGTGTGGTAAGGAAACTTACAGCCTTATATCCTCTTTAGAGGGCAATGAACGTGATGGTGTTTTAAATAAGACCTCTGAGGATTAAGAGCACATCTGCAGTCATCTTCCACTTTCCTTTTGAAATTATGTAAAGTAAGTAAAGTAGATGATACTTCAATGCATGTTATTCTAATTCACACTGCATCACTTTAATCCATTTGTGGGTTGTGCAATGAGATCAGTAATGCCTGTGGTGGTGGTACATAATTGTCTTGCTCCTTGCACATGTGCAAATAGATCCAAAAGTAAAACATTGAAGTAGTTTTGTTGAATCCTACACAGATATGATTTCTCATTCCTTCGCTTTTCCCTCAGTAATTTCCAGAGTCTAGGCTTCTTTGTGACATAATAGTTTTTAAACCAGCCAAAAGTAAGCATTTCTTGTTCTCATTAAGGGTAAAGTTAAGTCTAGTCAACTGAAATAAACCACTGAAATAAAAATAAAATGTTTACATTTTACTTGATCATATTTAGCTCCATTAAACGTAAAAGAAAATCTGTAGAAAGTATTGCATCCAGAGTTCATTAAAAGTAAAATCTGTTTCTGCTTCGAATGTAGGGTAGAATATCTGCTGAACAGGATTGTGCTAATTTTCAAGGTGAAAGGCCACCTTTGTCCTTGGTACGGCAACCTGAAGGCTGCACTTCAAAAATTAATGGGCGGAGTCAGTACAATTGTTATGATTTGTTGAGATTTATGTCCTGCCTTTTTTTTTTTTTTTCTTCAAGAAGTCATAGCCCTCTTACTTCTCCCTTTTTGTGTTGGTGGGTTGTGGACTGGTAGCTTTGTTTGAAATGTCCAATTCCTTTCTGGGTTAGAGCTGGCCTATGAAGTTTCCAGCCAATCACTTTGATCAATTAGCACAACATTTTCCAGTAAAATTACTTAAATTCTCACCAGTCTGGATTTCATGTGGATGGTGTCTAGTACGGTGACTGGAATATCATCAGGCTCTATTATATGGGATTCTTTTCAGCCTGTTATCTTTGATGGACAGGGTGCTCTGTCTAATGTCCTCAGCTACCTACACTCTACAGGAAACAGATTATCTGGACCCATATCAGTCTGGGTTCAGACCCAGGCATGGGACTGGTCACTTAATGAATGACCATTATCATGACTTGGATAGCTCTCCTTGTCTTGCTGGATTTCTCAGTGGGTTTCAATACCATTGATCATCTACTGTATCCTCCTGGAGCTGCAGGGACAGGAGGTTGGGGTCACTGTAATGCAGGGGTTCCATTCCTTTCTCAGTGGGCAATTCCAGTCAGCGATGATAGGGGTTGGTTTGGTGATTCCTTCATTATGGGATTCCATAAGGGTCAATGGTTCTCTCCTCTCTGCTACTTAATAGCTATATGAAGCCATTGGGGGAGGTCATTTAGTGAGTTGGGATCTGATATCATTGGTCAACTTTACATTATGACTCTGGGCCATGCTGGGTATGCTACTGAAGTCTTGTCTCTCTGTGTGTGAAGGCAATGACTGTCTGGATGGGAGAGAACAGGTTGAAATAGAAACCTAGGAAGATGGAGTTGCTGTTCACTCTGGCTTTCTTTGGGCCCATGTGATTACTTTGGATAGGGAGACACTGTCCCTAAAGTAGCAGGTCTGTGACTTGGGGTGTCTACTCAACTTGTGGCTCCTGTGTCCAGGATGGCTTTTGCCCAAGTTTGGCTAGTGCATCATTTGCAGCCTTTCCTCGGATAAGAGGACCTTGTGACAGTGACTCATGTCCTTATCACTGCCCATCTAGACTGCAGTATACTTCATAAGCGGCTGCTTTTAAACACCATCCAGAATCTTCAGTAGGTACTCAATGCAGCAGCCCAGATGTTCACTAGCAGTCATTACTGGGAGCATGTAACACTGTATTGTGGGCCCTGTGTTGGCTGCCTATTGGCTTCTGGGGCAATTTAAAGTGCTGGCTTTGACCTATAAAACCGTTTATGGCACAGCAACAGGTTGCCTGCAGGATCATATCTCCCAACAGAAATTGGCCTGGCAATTGCATTTGGGTTGGAGGAAGCAGCTAACCCAGTGTTGTCCAAACTTGGCCACTTTAAGATGAGTGGACTTCAACTCCCAGAATTCCCCAGCCAGCCATGCTTTTGGGAGTTGAAGTCCACTCATCTTAAAGTGGCCAAGTTTGGACAACACTGAGCTAACCATTCCCCATATCTGGGAAGTCACAGGGGTCAACACTTGGAAATGTTCTCTATTGGAGGTGGCATGGCCCTGTAGAACGGCCTTCCACGTGAGGTTACATCAGCTTCCATCCTGGTCATCTTCTGGAAGAAACCAAAAACTGAGCTCTTCCACAGGGCATTTGGGTTCCAAAGTTTAGGGGACTGCTTACATATTTTTTTGTTTGGTTGTTTATTACAGTTTTGCTTTTTTGTATGATCTGTTTATTGTATTTGTAAAATGCTGAGAATTGGGTAGATTGCAGTGGGATAGTAATTGAATGAATAAACAAATAAATAAAATGGTTTCCATATCTGCATTTCGTTTGTCCCCACCACAACGTTGCGAAGGAAGTTAACATGGCTGAGAGTGAGGGACTGGTCCAAAGTCAGCCAAAGAACTTCTACGGTTGAGGGTTGTCTTGAACTCACACTTGCTCGGTCCTACTCCAGCACCAGAACCACCATACCACATTGGCTCTTGACCTAAGGAATTCTACATCTGATTTCATTTTATTTGACTTAAATTTAGTTGATATTAAATATGATGATACTGTGATGAAATGGAATTATGAAGGCCACACTCAGGGAGGCAAACATCCTCTTTCATCTCCTGAAGGGCGAGGAAGAGATAAGAGGATGAGGCTGGCACCTCCCTGAGGAATTCACTCTGTTTTCACAGCTACTGTGGGAACAGAGTTTCAGTCTGGGAAGGTTCTTGATAGAGGTTGTAGCTAATAAACATTGCTGAACAGAATTTGCGTGGTCTCCTGGAGTTCCTCGGGCTAGGCCTGACATCAATCTTCCCAGACTCAACCCACAGTAGCTGTGAAAACAGAGTGAATTCCTCAGGGAGGTGCCAGCCTCATCCTCTTACCTCTTCCTCGCCCTTCAGGAGATGAAAGAGGATGTTTGCCTCCCTGAGTGTGGCCTTCATAATTCCATTCCATCACAGATATTCTGATAATCTTTCTGTCAGGTTAAAATTAGATGTTGATAACAACTTTCTGAGGTCCCTAAGGGCCACACCCAAGACTTTCAGGAGCTGCAAATGGTCCTGGATGTGTTCCCAGGCATGAGGGTTGGGAGGTTAACTGGAGCCAGTCGGGCTTTTTTAGTTATTAGATTTGTTTTTACCTTGATGGTCCTTGTGACTTTTATATATGGTTGTTTTTTGGTAGTTGTTTTGTATGCTGTTTTTATTTAGGTGGCTAATGTAGAGCCACCAGAGGTACTATGATGAGCTGGGTGGCCATACAAATCTAATGAAATAAATCAATAAATAATAATAAATAGATAGACGGACGGATAGACAGACAGACAGACAGACAGACTGATCTCTGAGGGAAAGGTATCCAAAAAGATCCCAAGTATTTAACATTTGCTTAAAACGTTGTTGTTTTCTTTCCTTTAGGGTAGTTAAAAGACATTAACGACAACATATTCCACTACTAAGGGGTATGTGTGTGTGTGTGTGTGTATGTGTACACACTCAGGCCAAAGAGAAAGGCTTGTCCTTAGAATAACATTTTACAATTTTTTTCATTGAAGTTGACAGCAAATACCCTGGGCCATTGAACTATCCTTTTTGTTTGCTTTCCTAGTGACAAATAGTTCATTGCATGGAGATGAATAGTACAAGAGAAGGGAGCTAGATTATATCTTTCTGTGGAGTTTATGTAAATGCTTATTCTGTTTACAGACTTATTTTTCTCACCCCATACGTACATCTATAAGGGCTTATGCGTCTGTTTATCTTATTAAAAATATCATTTGTGCCAAGTTGTGTTATTGTGTTTCCTTAGTGTTTGCTGTGTCAAAAAAAGGAAAGGAAAGGAAAGAAAATGCTCACAATACTGACCAACTGTGCAGAGAAGCTCCCTCTGTGCCTCCAGCCACAGGATAGCAGAACAAAGAAACAGTGTTGTCATCTGTTCCAAACTGCTGGCTGCATTTGGGAGACTTCATGGGGAGGAACGGAAGGTCAAAAAATCTGTGGCACAGACTGAACGCTTCACCCTGGAAACTGTTATCACTGACACAGGCTACAAAAATATGCCATATGCAGGCTGCTAAAGTTGTACAGAATAATATATGGTGAAAGAAAGAATGAGAGACAGAGAATGGCCTTTTTTCCTACCTTCATACCTTTCAGTTGCTCTGTAGCTCAGTTGCTCAGTTGTACACACACACACACATCTATTGTCTTGCTATAGGTCAAATTTTCCAAGGTGTAAGACATTTGGAACTTCTGTGAGATCAGAATGTCATCAAACTAGACATAATATTCTGGGTAGGGTTTTTTTTTTTTTTTGGTATTATATCTGACAATCCTTGTGGCCCACTGCGATATGTACTGATCAGTCTTTTTTCATCAGTTCTCCATATGTACATTCATAAATCTGTTCTGCTTCCATATTTTTCACAAAGCAAACCACCCACCCACATGCATACACAGTGTAACTATCAAGGACTGATTTTTTTTAAACCCAGCAGTGCAATCCTGTGCCTGCTTTCTCAGAAGTAAATCCATTTACGGGCCAAGTGGGACAGAAACAGTGCCATTCTTCCTTGGAAGGAATGTATCTGAGAAGCTCTGAAGAGCCATTTTCTCCTATGAACCTCAGGGCAAACCCATGATCCTGATTCACTGAGAGACAATTCTCTGACTGACGTCCACAGAAGGTGAAGAAATCTCTCTCTGATTTGAAAAAAAGAACTGCCCCATCCAGTCCAAAGTAGTGCTGGAGATCAGAAGGTACAGATCATCTTCATGAGTAGGCATTCTGTAAGGCCTTCTCTGATGGCTGCCAGCTGAATTTGGGCAGGGCTACGATTGTGCAGGTTTAAAAGTTCTTGTTTCCTAGTTGCTGGAAAGTTTTCCTCAGCTGCACAGGCCTCTCAAACTGGCTGCCTGTTACTCTATCAAGTTTATTGTGTTTGAACTTGGATTTCCTTTGGAGTGTGTTGCTGCTGACTGTTTCTGGTGTAAATCCAAGCATGTGCCTGGATGATATACATTGTTTTAAATTTTAATATATTTTTTCACTTATTTTAATTAATCTGTTTCCATTGATATCATTTACGTTCAATAAGGTCAAAGTGCAAGAAAACCTGCATTCTTTTTCCAATAATATTCCAATAATGTATGTAAATCAACACTTTATTGAAGTGTTTATTGTGAGAGCACTTCATTTATGCATATTGGTTATTTTATGATATTGAACAGACTAAAATATATAGACTAAAAAGAAACAGTCCAATTAACTATATAGGAACAATAGATACTTTATGTATATATTTTGGTTTTGTGATTGATGTTTATGAAAGGAAGAGGTTTACACATGTATTACACAACTGGAAATCAAGGGTGAGATCCAATCTAAGTCTGTACCACCACTTACTGCACTATTAGTTGCATTTTAGCTATCACTGGAATCAGTAGGACTTCAGTTAATTAATGACTGAAGAGCCTCATTGATTTCAGTGGGACTTATTTTCAGCCAACTTAATCTGGATCCAACACAGTGTATCATATTTTATTGGATTCCATTATCACTTTTGCAATATAAAAGGAAGTGTTCTTTCTCACAGAAGAAAACTAATATATTCATCTGATAAATATCAGCAGAGAGGACTTTTTCAAAAAAGTAGTGAAGTTTCTTTGACATGAATGGGCTATTAACATTTATTCTAATTTTTAAAATCATAGAGAATACCTGTATTGTATTTTTCTGATAGGATTAAGCACTATCTGTCATTATTATTGAATATATGAAATAAGGTGAGTCAGTTTTGCCTTCATTTAAGTTTTGAGATATGTATTTCCTTAGTATCTGATTCATCTGAAAATAAGAGTATAGCTACCTAGCTATCTTAAACTAGTTATCCTATATAATAGCCTATTGTTATGTGAAATATTTGTGTGTATATATGTGTATACATATCACATTTTCCCCCCTAAATAAAGTAATAAACGGTATTCTTTATTTAGAAACAGTGATAAGCATTTTAAGTAGCAGTTAGAACTCTGCAGGACTGTAATGGAATCCATTTTTCATTCCAGATCAGAACATAACATTGTGTTTGTCCTTTTAATAGGGACCTCCCATTAAAAATCTTGAAAGCACCATGTGCAGGGATGCAGATGCTTCATTTTAACATCTAAAGATGCTTCATTTTAACTTCCATGGTGTCCCATGCTGAGATGTTTTCCTTGTTTCTTATGTGCAGGTCATACTACATTTTCCCACAGAATTCCCGCAGAGGACCTTTGACATGTTCATGAAGTTACAAAAACATTTGGATGAGGGTAAACATTCCAAAACCTTACTGCGTAAAATAATAAGGAACACGTACTCTCACACAAAGAAAGCATACACCAAATGATTATCTTTGCATCTTTTTCACTGTCCCTATTGTAAACCATTTTCTGGTGGTGCCCTGAGGTGTACAAGTGGCAACCTTGAATGGCATTTTCAAATATAAATGTTGTGATATGAATGTGGCACCCATGAGGTCCAAAGATAATATACAGGACACTGACACATGTTTTTTCAGTCTGATCTGGTGGCTTAGTAACAGGCCCAGATTCAATAGCGAGTTGCATCCCTGAATGATAAAAACTGGTGAGGGTAGTTCTGGGAACATAATCAGCCTCTGAGGGCACACAAGAAGAAAAAGCAGCCTGTACTTTCTTGTGTACTGGTAAAGCATGACAAGGAATCTAGCATGAATGGGGCTACACTACTTCCCACTCACACATTTTTCCCTATGGGAAATGCCAGGTCAGCATTGACTAAAGATATGTCAGCTAACGTCATTCTCAGAACGTTATTTTTTAAAAAGAAAGTGCTCCCAGATTTGTTTTTGTGCATGTGTTGCTTCCTTCCCAGTGCTTGCTAGTTAAACTCTTAGCAGCAAACATATATTTCCACCCACAAATGAGAGCTTTATTTCATTAGGTGATGAATGAATACAGACAAAAGTGAGTGGCCCATATGAAAGAAATACGTTGAGGTGCTTTGGTCACATTGAGAGACCGGATGAGGACTGAGTTGCAGAATAAATACATGAAGGAGGAGTGAGTGGGTCAAGAAGGGAGGGAGAGACCAAGAAAGATGGGGCTGGGTGGAGTTGTAGTAATAGTTTATTAACTGATTAGTCTTACGACCATATCAAAGAAAAATAAAGGTAAAATACAGGATCTAATTCCAGAGTAAAATAGATAAAAGAAAATACAATAATAAAATAGATATGTGGTAAATGCAAAGAATCAGCATTCAGATAAATTCATTACATTTGCACTATACCTCAATCTGTTCAATATAACAGGCTCTTAGCTGTGTATAAACTTGGCAGCTCTGCTCACAATGTGTATGTTAGAGCCCAGGAAGAAAGAGGACAATCTGCGATTCAGGTCCCAGTGGGCTGTTCTTTCAAGTAGGGGTGTTAAATATCTAAGCCTTAAAGGGACGTAGACCTGACAGTCAAACAAAACCTGAGCAATATCTTTAATGGCTGGGGCACCACATATACACGTCCTCTCATGATATGGCCAGTGATGGAAATGCCCATATCTGGCCGTGGAATCCAACAACTCTCGCTCTAGAATAGGCCCCTCTTAAGAATTGCGTCAAACTCATTGACAGGTATTTTTCGAATTGGAAAATGGTTTTGTTCTTAGCTAATTTAAAGATCTATTTTTTGCCAATAACGCCATGTCTGTTTGGGCACTGATATCTAGGACTCTCTGTTTAAAAATTTCCTTTGCCTGGGAGGCAGCTGTGAGTAAATATTGGATGGAAAACCTATGCAGTAAAATAACTTTGGTAAGTCAGCTTACCTGGGAGGTGGGCCATACTTACCTGTTCAGCTAAACATATTTTGGGTAGCCTTTCAGGGTTCATTGAATGGATCCTCTGCCAATAGATAGACTTTAGTTATTGAGTGGCTGTGTATGAAGTGGATACCTGTTTCTGCTCTGACCGTGGGGGCTGACATGTTCTTGTCAGCTCCTAGTATGCTTCTTCAAAAATGGGTCTGGACTTGTTCAAGTGAGGTAGCTTTTGTAAGGCCCACAGTTCTGCACCTAGGTTAGCACTGGAACTATTTTTGCCCTAAATACTTTCAATATGGGGGTCAAGGTACCTGGGTAATTATAATTAAATAGTTTATATAATCTTTTGATACTTGCCTCAGCCCTCGCCAAGCTTCTTTTAAAATGATTTACCCATGACCCTCTGTTGGTAAAAACCACTCCTAAATAAGTGAAAGGATTCACTTATTCAATAGACTCCCCATTCAACTGTCAGTTATATTTCACACTTTTTTTGCTAAATACCATCACTTTAGATTTGGTTTTATTGACCTTTAAAGAATTGAGAATGCAATAGATTCTCAGGCCTATTTGTGAATGTCTCATTAGAACCATATTGTCAGCATATAAAATAATATTAATAAATTTATCATTTCATCATGGATCTCTGGCATATGAGTGTCTGAAGCATACAGGAATCCTGGAACATCATTGACACAGAGGTTAAAAAGCATTGGGGCTAGAATACAGCCCTAATACCTTTATGAGTAGGTATACTCTTAGTTAGAGAACCATTTACACTCATATGGATTTTCAAGTGGGTGTTTGAGTAGAGGGCTTTAACCAGAAGTAAAAGTCTGGGTTCCATGTTTAAGTTGGCCAATTTCTTCCACAGAATGCTTCTGTTTATGAAATCAAAAGCCATACTGAGGTCTATAAAGGTGGTAAACAATTTCTTTCCATTAATTACTTGTTTTGTTATGAGGTGTAAAATAAAACAATTGTCTATTGTGGAGTGCTGTGGTCTAAATTCAGCTTGTTTCTCCACTAAGAGATTTTTTTTCCATTACCCAGTCTCCTATTTTGCTCAAAAGATGTTTGGCATACATATTAGCCATGATTCCAATAAAGTTTATGAGTCTATAATTTTTTGGGTCACCCTTGTCTCCTTTTTTATATATGGGGACCATAATGGTGACTTCCCATCTAACTGGGATGCAACCTAGGCTGAGTGGAGTTGATGAGGTCCTAAAAAAGAGACAGGTGAGAAGTGTAAAGAACAAAAGGTTTTGTATGAACCAGAATATGGATGGAGTGGAAGCAAGAACTGTTTGTCATAGTGGAAAAATATGGAAAGGAATAGTGAATGGAGTTAGTGTAAACTAGATGTAGTTAGATTTCCCTTTCTTTTTTCTTATCTCCTGCCTCCAGTTTCTTTGGCTTACTATGTTTCAGTCTTTTGCTGCACTTTACTATAACATTGCTTACCCTGAAAGGAAGAGGGTTTGTATGTATGAGGCTTGCTTTGAAGCTGCACAGAATATTTCTCTTTGTTTTCATGGACCATTAATCCTCTGTGAAAATGGGGAAAATATTGAACAATTTGGGGGTATGGGGTGAATTTTAATCATTTTACTAGAGCAAATAGCTTATCATTCCAGACATGTTTATTTAGTTTTTTTTTTTTTTTTAAGAGTCCACAGTCATAACATTCCTTTGTTCCTCTAACATGCCACTGTAAGAAAGAAACTACCTTGCAATGTAGAAACATTCTCAGGAGCATTTCTCAAAATGATGTTAGGTTCATCACTTATTCCATTTTTCTAAGTCTACATTCAACTGTTTTTTGCAGCCCTTCGTTCATGGAAGTGACAATATGTGATCAAAATATATTGCATAAATAGTAAGTTTTATGGTCACTGTTTGGTATTCATAATGCACACTTAAAATGTGACTATGACATGGAATGGATTTGCTGGCTTCTGCAGCAAAGTGCAAGGGCATAGTCCTTTCCAATTATCCCATCAATTGTTTGATATTAATTGAAAGATAGCAAACTTCTTACCTGATTTACATACTATAAAAAACTACTTTATTTCCTTTCTTGAAAAGGAAATAACTGTATCCCAGTTTGCTTGATGGAGTTGGAATTCCATTAATTCCCATTGTTTCTATGTATACCAATCTAAATTTGAAATGGGAATGCAAACTTAGACTGCTCTATAATGAATAATTCTTTATACCATAAGACCCACAAATAACTATGTTTGTCCTTTAATAAAGAAGGTTATTCTGTCTGTCTGTCTGTCTGTCTGTCTGTCTGTCTGTCTGATCTATCTATCTATCTATCTATCTATCTATCTATCTATCTATCTATCTATCTATATCTCCAGGATGGCTTAAACTGATATGGATGCTTGATTAGATAACAAAACCCTGTGTCACGGATATGCATGGCAAGAGGAATTCTACTGATATCCAGGAGTCCTCTGGTGGAAGAAGAGTATCAAGACTCAGCTTCATGAAGGGCCTTTAAAAGGTCATAGCATATGGCTGGAGGCTATGCTTGGAACAGTATTGTTAATACCACCCAAGATTCTGAAAAATAAGTAAAAAATATTTCTAATAAGCAGGAGAGCTTGAAGAAGAGGTTTTAGTTACATGTTCATTTCCTGGACTTGGCCAATATATAATATTCAGCAGGGTAAAAAAAATATGCAGTAATGCACTCAGTTAAAATTGAAGCCTTTTCTCCACTCCTCCCTATCAACCCCCTGCTCCAGCACTTCAGGCATCATGCACTAGAGATTGTTGAAGCACTGTATAGTCCTTTTTGGTGTACCAATGTACTCTGATGAATTTATTTGCAGCTCATGAATGAGTGGCCATGTGTCACACTGTCAGCTGAGAACTGAGAAACCATTTTGGCACCTCCAAACAGAGCTTAACCCTAAGGGCAAGATTCAAATCATGGTATCATCTCAGTAATATGTATAAATGCGTAGCAGTGCAGCTCATTTTAAGACTTAGCAAAAGAGACCTGGGGATTGAAGGCTGTGCCTTGAGGTACATCGCTGAAGTTGCCTGTGATTGAGGCATGCCTAAAGCAAATAGACATGATAAAATGACAGCCATATCCCAGATGCAATAATACAAAGGGAAAAAACAGGCTAAGTACTTTAAACAAATACATTGATTAAAAGTTGCATCTGCTTTGGAGTTTCAATCTTTCTTTTAAAAAAAAAATGAGAAAGAAAAATAACCATAAAGCAAAGAATACTAAAATAGAGAGTGCATGAGAGGGGAAAAAAATGGGATGGATTTGATGGCTGAGAAAACATAGTTAACCAAAAACTGTTGCTCCTTTGTGCAGTAAGGGCTCAGCTCAAGGGCAGGCCTGCTGAATCAGATCATACATGTACCTCATTCAATCTCTCTTCTCTTCAAATGGGCCATCTAGATAGCTCCAGGAGGAAAACTGGAGAATTTGACAGCCATAGTCTTCCTCCCGTATTGCTTTGCAACTATTTAGTACATTGGTGTTGTCTTTCATCTATGAATCTTTATATGAGGCTCAGACTTTCAGAGGAAGAAATGGCAGAGTGAAGACAGCTCCGTGAAAAGCAGAGCCAATGACTCTGGTGGAATGAAGAGCTGGCAAGTAGACCAGCTCTTTGATTATTCCTCTCCAGATAAGGAGAGGACTTGAAATTGCCCACAAGTGTGCCAGACAGTTGCTTCTTGAGAGGAGACCACAAGATAGCAGTCTCCAGCAGGTTTAGAGCTCTGGGGGATAAGGGAATAGCCATCTTGCTCAAACCATGGTTGATGCCTTTGAAAGGACTAAGTTTGCATACTTCCTTTTCTAATCACTTTCAGAAATTGCTTGTTAACTGCTTGTCAGCTATTAGAAACCTTTGGATTGACAGGTTTTACAGCACTGGGTGAGTTTCCTTCAATCCTTAGAGGAAGAAAGTTATAAGAGTCACTTGGAGTGAGATGGGTAGCTATAGAAATTGTATAAATAAATAAATACAAGTTTAAGAGCTTAAATTTGGGGGGGGGGGGAGGGGGTATAAATAGCAACAGGGTAAATAAAACTTTGATTTTAGAAAGTTACAAATGGACTAAGGATCCAGATAAATTTAAAATAAGATTTTTTAATTAACTATAAAGAATCATTCCCATGGGAAAATGCTTTTGTTTTTATTTATTTTTTTAAATAATATTTTAAAATTGGACACTAAAGGGAACTAGAAGGAACTAAAGATTACAATTAAAGGAGAAGAACACATAATCTCAATTTACAATTAGAGAATGAAGCAAAATATTCTAACATTGGACATATTTTTGAACAATGGACTCAGAAATTAATTTTATTAGTGTCAATAGAGACATCTGCCTCTATGGAGAAACTGTGTCTAAAAGATGTTATGGAAGAGGAACAAGATCTACCTGATCAAGATCAAGATCAAGACTGAGTTGAAAGTAGATTTACAAATGACAGGCTACAAGAATGACATGGAAAAAGACGTTACACTGGACATACAAAAGAAACTGGTAGATGTCTTAATAATTAAAAGGAATATACAAACAATAAACCAAGAGAGTGACCTGGATAATTTTCCTATATTGGATTTACAAAAGAGGCTTTTTAAAGTTTTGAAGAATCTCATGTGAAGGGACAAAGAAAAAATGAAATCAAGTTCTAGGACATTATTTGAAAGAACTAAAGATCAAGATTGTTAAAAATAAAAGGAAGGAATGTAAAGTTGGTTTATTTGATCAAGGTTAAAATAGATATGTTATCACTGGTAACCCTTAATGGACTTTTGCTGACACCAGGACTGAAATGATGAGGTTTTATGGAATTGTTTATAGATATGAGATGGGATATGGGAAGAAGAGATCATTTGTTGTATTTTAAGAGGAAGTGATAAGTTATTAAAATTATTTATACTTGTTGTGATGAAGGTGGGAAGCCACTTCTTTATATATTTATTTTCTTTTTCTTTATAATATTCTTACTTTTCTTTATTTTCTCTTTCTCTTTTTTCTTTTTTCTTTTCTATACCTTCTACTCTTTCTTTTTATTCTTTTTTCAATTTGTATTAGTTTTTATTGTTTAAATTTAGTTTTTTTAAAATTAAATTAGTTTTTACTGTTTACTGTATTAGTTTTACTGATTAATTATAAACTTTAATAAAATTACTACCAAAAAAAATGAATCTTTATATGAAGCTCAATACTGCTGATTCTCAATACTCAGAGACCAGCAGTGAGAGGTGGCTACTGGGGCCACCATGCATAATAGCTTTGCTAGACTTTTCTGCCATGACTTGTCCTATACTCTTTTTAAAGCCATCTGGCCATTATTCCATTTATCTGTCTGTTTGATATCTACTCTTCATATGTCTATTTCCATACATCCTTCCATACAATTATCGAAGGAATGCTCATACCACTTCTCATGAAAAATCCCGAAGTTATTTGCAATAAGTCATAGAATATATACAGTAAGTTGCATCAATAAAGTATGTAAAGTCAAAGCCATAGAAGTACAGATAAGTTGAAAAAAGACATTCTATTATTTGATGTTGTCTGTGTTTATACAACTGTGGCTGTGCTCAAGGAATGTTTCATGGAAGTGTAAAGAAGCCACACTTCTCTTCATTCTATGTCCTATAGTATAATCTTCAAGCATGTAGCCACTCATAAAAACAAGGGTTTGTATATATTATAGGTATCTATAAAATAGGTTCAATTCACCATTACACTTCAAGTGCTGGAGGTGACAAGATCTGCCTTGGCACTCCACATAGAAGACTGATATAACATCCTCAGCCTCTTGAAGTCTCAGTCCAAGTCAACTGCTTTGTTTTGCAGCATGTGGCTTCAGCACAGATGTGGTACATTCAGAAGGCCTCTGAAGGGCCAGAGATCCAGACAAACAGAAGCCACATGGTTGTCCAATCTCAAAAGTAAAGGGATAGCTTCCCCTCACAGTACTGTTTTAATGAGGAATGAATTACTTTTGAACTGAACCACCACATCAAAACTTTGCACAGTAACATATAGATTGAGAGTCCATGCACTCTTGTTCATATTATGGAAAAGAAGCAAACATCTGAAGAGGTTGAGTGCCAGTAAAGCAGCTTATTTGTCAATGCTTCCATCCATCATTTCTGAAACTTTCTTTTCACAACTCAAAGAACATGCAAAGCCTCAAATGCAAAGTATGTGGGACAGAAGACTGCACATCCTTTTCCTCATCCTGATGTCTTTGTGTGCCAGCCATGCCACCTCAGAATAGATTTCTGTGACCATAGGACTTCCTCAAGGTTGTCATAGGCTCAGCTTTCTCAGGGTGTGTAATCCCATGGTGCATTCAATTGATACCTACTTGAACAGAAGTAAAAACTAACATTCACTTGAATATGCCATACAATGCACTAAAGTCTGGAACTGAGGAGTTATTCAAGTAGGGCACATACAGAAGATTCAGCCTGTGTCTCCATCTCTCCTACATAATTTGAATGCTTAAGTATTCTTTAGACCTTTTAAAAATAAAGCTTGTCTTGAGGTAGAAAGGTAACTATACTGATCTTATTTTAACTATATGGTTGAAAGTTAATGTAATCACCCCCAATTATTTTGTCAACCTGAACTGCACAAAAAGGCTGGACAGGAAGAGGGCAGGTATATGAGGGAGAGGGCATGAGTGTGCCAGCACTGCCCCATGGCCATTCTCATCATTCCCCACATGCATACAATGAAAGCCTTTCAGTGGAGAGCAGCATTCTACATTGCCTGGAGCAGCTCTGGCCCTAACATTAGACAATTATGGCAATCATCTTAAATGGCAGGACTTGAGAGATGGTAGCAAGGCTCTAGGAAGCCTGGGTCTCCTAAGCCAGCATGCTTCTTTCATGGTCATAGAGACACATTATCTCAATATCAGCACTGAAGAAAGAGTCAACTGTTAATCCAGTTGGCTTTTGTAATGGAATGGGAGATGGCAACAACGTATCTTGGGCCAGGCTTGGTGCAGAGAATCTTCTCACCACTGGACACAGGCATGATTTACATGAAGAATGTTATGGGAATAGCAATTAAGGGAAGAGAGAGAGGTAGAATCCCTAAGGGATTCAATGCATGTTGATATTTGAGACCAAACCATATGCTTGATGTATTAAAGCTCAGTGAAATGGCCATTGAATCTTCAAAACTGATGATGGAACAGCATGCTCTATAGCTATCCTCAGGATATTTTTGGCAGGGATGGGCAACTTTCCATTCCCCAGGTCATGTCACCAAATTTTGGATAATTTGGCCACTATCCTTGGGGCAGGTATGCATTTTTTGGTTATACTATTTGGTATATATTATAGGCATTTTTTGTATATATATTTGGCATACATTATAGACCTACACAGAACAGGCATGTTCTATCTTGGTACTTTGCTTTGAGGTGATACAATCTGCCTTGGTGCTCAAGGGAAAACAAGGATTGTAAGGATGGAATAGGAGCAGTTGGCTTCCTGGAGGCCGTGTACCTGAGAATATGTTCTCAAGGCCATGTTTCTGAGGCCACGTTTCTGAGGGAAAAAAAAAAAGTGGGGGGAAAGAACCATTCCAAATCATCCAGTTTGCTGCCCAATTTTAGCAGCATGACCTAAGCCTGCTGGGGGCATAAATGTAGAATTGGGAGGCTGCTTGCAGTCCATATACCGCAAGTTGTCCACCTTCCTTGAGGGATTACATTCATCCCACTGTAACGATAGGCTCCACACTGGATGGAATTGGCACACCTATCTCTATTCCCTTCCTCCTCACATTTCAGCACTTCACACAAATCAAATTCCCAAAGAAAGCTATTCTGATGGCTTTTCAGAATGGCTTAAAATACTTCCTGGCACTGCTTTAATTAGAACAGTGGACTACATTCTTTCCAGTTGTCTAGATAGATTTATCCTTAGTTATATAGCAGTAATTCTGTACCTTATTTAAGTATAATGATAATTTATACATTAAGCTAGCTTTCTGGAGATTTATAAAACATAAGGTAGGAAGGCGGAGGAAGGTTGGAAGTGTTTTCCTCTTCTTTTTTCAAGTCCAAAATCATAAGAATCTTTCATCCACCTGCCAGTAGACTTCTGAGAGTACTTCAGATCTCCAAAAGCACTGAAGAATTCTCTCCTTTGAAAACTGATGAGTTTACCTAAGCTAATGGCATTGCATATGAAACAGACCTTTCTTTACCAAACCTCTGTTAAGATTTGATCTCAGGATATCAGTGTTTCAAGCCATTAATACAAAAGGCAGGACTTGTCCCACTTCCAGGAAAGAACAATTAATACCAACTGGCCACTGATTAGCTAGTCCTTCCTGGAATTTCATTATGCATTTGCACCAATGCCACTTCTGGATGATCTACAGTCATCCCTGTAGCTCCCCCCATTGCTTGTCTGGTGGCCTGAATGTTTTGTGCCTCAGGAGTTCAATGGCAGCTGGAAATTCAGAAGATAGAGCTGTTTTCTCACCCTATCACAGTTCTGAGGGAAAGCTTGACCTGATGAACTGCGAGCTCTCAAACAATTGTAAAGGCACCAAATGGCAATTTTACTAATTTTTCGAGCAATGGTTTCTTTCAGGGCTTCTTTTGTCTGAAGATTTACGCTGCTTTTATAGCGAGCCTTACAGTGCGTGTTGTCATTTGCTCAACTGTTTTTCCATAGATGGAAAACAAGTTCTCATTTAATTGGGATGAGCAAAAAAAGGGATCTGTCAAAACCAAAAAAAAGTTGGAAAGAAGATATAACTGTGTTGTTGTTATATCTCAAAGCACTCAAAGCAGCATTTTTCTGTTTGTTTAAGAAAAGAATATGGCAGAAAGAGAAACTGACAGATTTGTCCATCCAGGCACATGATTTTTAAATACTCAAATTCAACCATGTTTCTACTGCTAAAGGAGGGTTGGCATGGCATGATCAGAACTCATCTTTAAAAAACATAGCTACAGGATAGGCAGCTACAGCAGGATCCTCTCCACATTTGAAAGAGGTGTCCCTTTTGAATTCGATCGGTTCAGAAGGGTGAAATTGCATTTTAAAAATTAATTCTTACCCCAATGCACACATTTCTTCATGCATAGAAGGGAAGGAATTAAAGGCTTTAGAAAATTGGAGGCAGGAGAAAGCAAAAACAAAGGTGAATTGACCTCTTCCCAGCTTTCTTTGCAGGCTCAGAAAACAGTGAAGTGGTTATTCTCTGAACTAATATTAAGTGGTAATATTAAGCTGTTCCATTGTGCTGGGCACTTCTCAAGGTTTCAGATATGGCAACAAAGAACAGTGTCTCAATATTTGGACGGTCCAAACATTCTTATTACAACTAGTTTCAGGTGTGATTCTTTTAGCTCCTTTTAATTCACAAAGCAGTGCCACTTAAGATTCCAGGTGTGAGTTATTATTTATTTTCAGGCATTTGAGAAACCCGGCTGACCTTCTCAGGTCACGATACTCTTTAAGCACTGATGACAAGCAGCTCGCCCTTCCCACTGTTAATGCCCATGCTGTGAACTGGGGCTCCTCACCTATCAGAAGGTTCTGCTGAGCACTGAAACTCTGTAGGTTAACGGCTTTCATAGTCTTGACTTTTCATAGCAGACGTATCAATTTTCCTTTGAGTGCATCGATTAAATGACTGCCCTCCCCCAAAAAACCCACCCTACCCCTCTCTAACATTTCTCTCCTTCCTCCCCCCTGCCTTAAAGGTGAACAGGGATTGTTTTGAGTTTTGAGTCAACTTTCTTTACTGGGCATTTTGAAGCAAAAACTTGTTTGTAGTGTCCTACAATTTGTTAAGAGAGTTTCCTGTGAACATCTTTTCTTTCTTTAATAGAAACACATTCTGCTCCCATGAACATGGCATAAAGCTAACATGTGGCCAGCAACCCATGAAAAGTCAAATCCGGTGTGATTAGAACATAATTCACATCCCAGCCAGGTAACCAAAAGCACAAAAAGAATACTAAGTTTGGAGCTTATTTCAAGTTGTTTGTAATGGACACACTGAAAAACAGAAAGAAGATATGGATGAGTGAAGTCACTTCTACTGGCATGCAGTTAATTAGTTAGTCATGACATTAGTATGCAGCCTTTCCATGGACATATTCAAGGAGAGTTTAAAGTTAATGGATCATGGTTTAATCAGTGCACATGGACAGCTGAGATGCAAGACTTAGGAGTTGCAAGACTGAGATGTTGGGACTGCAACTAATAATGATGAATTCCTTCAGTACTGATGGAACTGGAATGCTAGACTTTCCCTTCAAGCATAAACAAACAAAGCAGACAATTGTTGTCCTTAAGTAATTAATAAATACATTAAAATAATTCATTTTAATCCTCTTGTAAGCTCCCCAAATTTCTTGGCAAGCAGTTGACCTTAGAAATGGAAGAAATATATACATTTTCCCATTTGTAGCCTCCCTTGAGAAGTCCATAAAGCTGGGAAAGATGGAAGAAAAGAGAAGATGACAACCAGCAGAAAGATGGATGGTCTTGATTACACTGATGATGGGTGAAGGACAGATGATCTGTCCTTCAAGAAGACTGGAAAGACAGTTCATCTGGGAGAAGGTCTGTCTATGTGACCACGAAGAGTTGACACTGATTTGATGGCACATAATCAATGAAAAAATGTACTTCACCATGTCCTTAAATTGTAGTCTCTAAGGGTTAAGGGTGTGTGGAAATGATGCAGTGATGTCATAAGATGAAAGAGGGGCCCATTTGGGGTCTTTTTTGTTTGTGTGAGGAGGAGGGATGGTATGTTTAAACTCTAAATTGATGTGCTATGCTGGCCACATAGTTAACAGAATTGTTTTAGGGTGATTTTGTTTAAAAAAGCAGAAAAGCTCTGCTGATGAGTTTTGATGGTATGATCTTGTGATTCAAAGTTAGGGCTGTGGGTTGCCTTGGATCATTAGCAGAAACTACTGTCTACATCCATCCTCATTTTGAAAAGTAGTTACTATATAAGAGGGAAAAGGGGTGTCTTTAATGAAACATTCATTTATAGAATGTTTTCTCAAGAGGGGCTCACTGGGTGCTTACCTTAATGTCCTTTCAGTTCTAGGTGAAGAGGGTTTAATAATCCTGTTCTTTTTCCCTCTGTAAACATTGTTGCATTAATTTCAATATGAAAACATTGATGTGGCTATTGATGATGATTTTATGCTCGATTTGGATGTCACTATTAATTGCTATATTTTTATTGCTTGAAATTTAATTTTTCTTGCATGCTACCCAGAAGATTGTATGTTATAAAGCAACTATATGCACACACACACATATACACACACATACACCATTCCCAAGTGTCTACCAGTCCTCAAGAACAGATATTAAGGGAATAAATGACAGAGAATACAGGCAGCTGAAAAAGCTTAGTTCTGCTCTATTTTGGGAAGAAAAAATAAGATCTAATACAGTACATTGGTTTTATCTACCTGCAAATCACTAGAAATAGAAATCCAAGATTTGTGAATTTAAGCTGGTATGACTGATGTATTAAAGCACATGTAATCAGGTTCCAGTTCTACATAAAGGGCATATGTTTTTGTATCCTTTATTCCAGAAAGGGTGGTAGATAGGTAATATTTGATTTGCCTATTTAACTGCTCTTTAAAGCAGTCAAATGACTATAATTACTTCATCAACTTAATTGCAGACACAGGCACCTGCCAGCTTACAGGTACCTCCCCAGAGGTTGAGGCCAGTGATCTCTTAAAAGGCTTCAGTCTCAGTGTACCTGCTGACCATATTGTAGAGTGATTCAGAATGTGGAAGACAGTGAGAAACTGTGGAGTCCTTGGTGCTGTCTGAGTCTGATTGTTTGCTTGCAGACATTTCATTGCCCAAATAGGTAACATCATCAGGTCTACTGAGTGTGGGGTTTGCTTCCTGTTTATACACAGTAGCTTGCCCTGCCACTGTTGGTGGGGGTGTGGTTTTCTCCTCCAAAACATCTTAAGTAAACCAAAAGACCCAGTACCCCAAGAAGAAAAACAAGGTGTCATCTTCAACATACAGTGTAAGGACTGTAACAGCCACTATGTAGAGCAGACAGGCAGAAGACTAGCAGAGTGCATCCATGAACACCAACTAGCAGTCAGAAGACATGATGAAAACTCCTTAATCTCACAACACATGGACGGACTCAACCATACTTTCAGCTGGGAAACAGTGAGCATCCTGGACAAAGCTAAATCCAAAAATTCTAGAGAATTCCTGGAAGCTTGACATTCAGAAAAATCAGCTATCAGTAGACACATAGAGATAAACTACATTTACACACCATTCAAAAGAGACAATAAAAAAGGTAAGAAGGAAACAAAAAGATCAGAACACATCCTCTCCAGCACCCTACACCCAGATAAGCAGGGATTAACACCAGACAAAAAAATCAAGCAGAAAACAATACCCTAATCAAGGAACTACCAAGGAGAAAACCACACCCCCACCAACACTGGCAAGGCAAACTACTATATGTAAACAGGGAGCAAACCCCACACTCACTAGCACTGATGATGTTACCTAGTTGGGTAATGAAACGTCTGCAAGCAAACAACCAAGCTCAGAGAGCACTGAGGACTCCACAGTTCAACCCTGAACTACATTTATTACCTTCTATTGGGACAGTGAGAAAATCCAGGGAGGCAATATGATTTTACAGTGTTTAGCTTTCAATATGGGTCATGCATCCAGGAACAGATGGTCTGAGAAAAACTGAACAGTTGTTTTTCTAATTTTGAGTTTAAAAGATATCATGCATGAGAAAAGCATAACATGAAATGGGCTGAAGCATTTTTAGTCCAGTTCTAGAAAATGTTCAGCTCTCAGTTGTTTTCCAAGATGGTATCACGGTATATAATTTTCAGAATTTTTTAACAGTATATTTGAAAATGGGTCTAACACTCTATTCTTGGTGTAAAAAGGAAATGACGTTGACTCAAGACTGGATGTGGCCCTCGCAATGGAGAATCCATTGTTTTTATTTATTTATTTCAAGGGTTTCTCACCTAAATCTCAAGAGCACATGTTTAGTATAAAGAATCCACAGTACAACAAATATTGGTCACTGGATGTGCAAGATGTCACTACTGCTATTTTAGTAGTGGACTAATGCGTGAAGCCGTGTCAGATATCCTTCCATTTTTACACTTCCCAAGCATACTAGCTTTGTGGTCTGCTCAAAACAAATCTTTCACACTGGCATCCATGGGGGAAAGGAAGTGACAAATCATGAATCATTAAGGAACAAGTATAGAAGAGTGGGATTTTTGTTATGTCCTTGTGTGTGCATGTCATTTTTTATAACATTATGTTTTTGTTTGTGTGTGTCATTTTTATCACTATGGCTAGCAGCAAATGCCTCTGATCTTTCAAAATATATTTTCAAAAGCTTTGGGGACAAAACAAGATTTTTAGAATTAGTCATAGTTTTAAAAATTCACATCTGAAGGCGAACTTTTGTGCAGATCCAAACAAAATTACAGCAGATAGATAAAATATGGTGACAGGCAATAGTAACATAAGCCAGGAACAGGCTGATTTTCCAACCTGAACTCTTTTGAAATCTGGATCCAAAGTACTATTTAAGAAATTTATTCAGGCAGTCCAGCCTTCTATGGCAGACAATACACTCCACACTTGACAGGCAGTCTGAGCTCAGAGAAAACATTAGGGAATATTTTCCAAGAACAGCAGCTGGTGAGTTTCCTTTAACTCATATGTCTAGGATTGCTGTGGGATCATAGGAGCATCTCTGACTGAGAAGTAGTCTAAGTACAAACATATCTTTGAGATTCATTCCTTCATTGGCTTGGCCTATTCAGCTGCATTGAAGCCAGTAGTACATCAAGCTCTCTCTGTGTGTGTGTTGTATGTGTTTTTATGTTGTGTGCATGCTTAAATAGAGCTAAGTGAGAGTTGAATGGATGAAATAACTGAAGGAGCTGGGATTAGTTTATCTATACCCTGCCTTTCATTCAGGAGCTTAAGGTGGGACAATAATGTTCCCTCCTGTTTTTCTCTGCAACTGAATTACCTTTAAATCAAACACTGGAATTGATTCTTCTATTTAATGAAAGGTGTCAAATAGACTCACTTTATTTATTTATTTATTTACTTACTTACTTACTTACTATCCCATCTTTCATTCAGCAACTCAGAATGGATGTACATAGTGCTTCTTCCTTTTATACTTCTCCACAACAGCAACCCTGGGAAGGTAGGTTGGGCTGAGAGAGAGAAGAATTACTCCAAAATCACCCAGGCAGTTTCTATGGCCAAGGGAAGTCTAAAATATGGGTTGTTATGCTCCTACACCAACAACACCTTAATCACTATACTATAATATATTGGTTCTTACATCTCTTTAATTGCTTGGGTCTAGTGGTTAAGGCAGCAGCCTAGAAAGCAGGAGGTTGTGAGTTCTAGTCCCATTTTAGGCACAAAAGCTGGCTGGGTGACTTTGGGCCAGTCATTCTCTATTAGTCCGTCTCATCTCACAGGGTTGTGTTGTGGGGAAAATAGGAGGAGGAAGGAATATTAGATATGTTCACTGCCTTGAGTTATCTATAAAAATAAAGATGGGATAAAACATCGAGAGAGAGAAAGAGAGAGAGAGAGAGGGAGAGATCTGATGAACTTCCAGTTTTTTTTTCCCAATCCCAGTCTTCTTTCTATATTGTATTTGGGCAATATTAAGAGGAGGATTAAATGCTGTGATGGGCTCTTTGAAACTGGTATGAGAAGGTGGCAAAATTTAATCATCTTTGCAAACTCTTCCTCTCAGAGTACTTGGGAGGGAATCTGTTGTATGCATCCCATTGTTCCATTAGAATTTGTTCAAAACTAGTGTATATAATACAGATTAATGATGATAGTGATGCTGCACACACTTCTCATTAAAAAGAGAAAAGTATAATCATTCCTAGCAGAAATTAAGCTTGCCTTTGACCCATGTCAATTAACCTAGAAGTTCAGAAAAAGAAGTGGCCAGAGATTGGCAGAATCTTCTATTTTTAATAAGAGCTAATTGATTCCCCCCTCCCATTTTTTATTTAAAACTGTGTAGAGGACTTTCTGCATTAGTTTAGTATAACTTTTGTATTGGCTTTTTACTCAACAAATGCTGCTATACTGTCCCTTTTTCATTTCTGCTTTTAAAAAGGTGCATGGGAAATATTTCAAAATTTATTACAATAAAACATTGAAGTTTTGGAGCCAATCCTATTTTTGCCAAAAATTTAGCAGTTGCAGGGAGTGGCAGTTGATGCTTCTGCATCATAGTGTATTTTCAAGCCTTTTATCAAATTAGTTTTGAATCAATTTGAATCAGATCTTGTTGCCTTTGAATCTCAGATCACAAATTCAGATCAAAGCGTGCTACTTATAAATCTTGATTTGAATAGAATCTTGGTGGATTCTGATTCCCCTATTAGTTTAGAATATGGCTTTAATATGTTTGTTTATTTGTTTATTAAATTTATATGGCCATCCATCTTAAGGAACTCTGGACAGCTCACAGCAAAGACACTCTTTAGATAACTGCAGGTCTTGTGTTGTGGCACAAGCATTTTGTGTTTCAGAAAACAGTAAAAATACTCAAAATAACAAATATTCAAATTATGCACAACTATAGGTTGTTTCTTTAAAAAGGAAGGAAGGAAGGAAATATACTGTGCTGTGGCAAGTGGCATCAGCTACAGAGATTTCTAACATGGTTGTATCAAATGAGGTATTACTGTCAGACTTGTTTGCCACTGATTCCACGTCCACCACTATATGAGTGATAATTTGAAGGCTCCCTAACTTGCAAAACCCTGGGGGGCGACGAGGGACTTGCAAAACCCTGAAAGCATTAAGATCCAACCTTAGTTGTATCCTTGACTGTGGCTATGAGCCTACAACTACAATACTTGTTAGAAGTTTGACTCGGCACACCCTTCACCCATATTAAATACAGTAAAATTACCTTTAAAACATTATTAAACCACAGGAAACTAGAAACAATTTCTAATGCCAGTTTAAAGAGACACGTCTTTATACTCTCCTAGAAAAGTGAAACTGGGGAGTCAGTATTTTTAAAGGAAGGACACATCATGCTTTGAGTGGGAGTGAGACAGAACATAGCTCTGGCCCATATTTCCTATATGCGGTAATTTGTGAACACGAATGTTCACAAAAGGATCTCTCTTGGAAATCTATGTAACTGAGTAGGGAGCCATCTACACTGCAGCGTGAAAGGCAGACTTACCTCTAAGGAGACATACAACTGGATTCTGCTATAGTGTACAATAAGAACTCTTAAGTCTTCTTGATTGAAAAATCCTGGACTCTTAGTTTATGTGTGGGTGGAAGAGGGTGTCATATTAGTACAGTGTGCATGATATTTACATTCATATACTTCTATGGATCATGATGATGATCATGATAATGATGATGATGACAATGTGCTATAAATGCCCCAAGATACATTTTCTACACAGCTGCATGCTACAGTTGTCTGGCTCAATGGAATTCCTTCCTCAGGACCTGAAAAACAAAGAAGGAATGGCATGTTGTGCAGAGCACAGCAAAGCTCCCAAAAAACTCTGCTCTCAGGAAAAATGCACATCAGCATGAGACCTTGCAAAAGCAATGTCCATATTTTGCTCTCCAAAGAAATCCAGTCAGAAAATATAGACTAACTGGTTTTTATTGATAAAAATGCAAAACTCCATAAAATACAAGTTACATACAAAATATAGGAAATAACCAAAACTACTTCTCATAAAACTTAGCATCCAAGACTTATCCACAACAAAGTCTCTAGCTAAAAACTCTCAGAGAAGAGGTACACTACTTGGCTATTAGTTACAACTACATAACCCATAAAACCTAACTACATGATGGATAAAACCGTACACGACTGACAGGCTGGGCATCTAGCCCTCCCATTATATTGCCAACATGTACCCCCCCTCCCACTGGATAACTAGCATACACATGCCAATAGGTGGCAGTAACTAGCAGCATACGTGCACAACACACAGTCACAAGTTGTTTACATGAACTACGTAGCCATAACAAGTGTTGTACAGATAACGAGATGAATTTCTTCCCATGAGAAAATCCTGACGTGGCAGTCCTTCCATAGTCAGGAATAATATAGCAAAGATAGTACTTTACTACAACATAGTCAGTGTCTGAATAATACTGTGTAAATTAGACTTTGCAGACAACTTTTTAATAAGACTGCGATCCAACCATTTATGCTCCAACCATTGATGGTGAAGAAGAAGGAGGTTGATGAATTTT
Organism: Liasis olivaceus; assembly: GCA_030867105.1. Taxonomy (NCBI): domain Eukaryota; kingdom Metazoa; phylum Chordata; class Lepidosauria; order Squamata; family Pythonidae; genus Liasis; species Liasis olivaceus. The sequence continues at coordinate 224,917,073 of CM061349.1, forward strand.
ATGGTTGAGTTTAATCTGCAATCAACATAACATGCAAGCAAGATGCAATTGGAGACTGGAATGCCAAAGTTAGAAATATTAACTTTCTAACTTAACTAATGGCCTAGGAAACAGAAATGAGGCAGAAGAAAAACTTCTAACATTCTGCCAATCCAATCATTTCTTAATTGCTAACACAGTCGTCAAACAACAAAACAACATTTATATACATAGAATCACCAGATGGAGTAAAAAGAAATAAAATTGTCTATATTATTGATACATGAAGGAAGAAGATCTCAGTTATAACAGCAAAGTTCCTTCCTATGGAGGGGCTAACTGTGGAAAAGATGACAAACTACTCATGTGCAATTTCCAAGTCAAAGCAGAACAACAAAGTACAAAGCCAACCATTATATGTCTTGAGCATATACCCACCATTTTCAAGGAGAAAACTGAGAATCATTTTGAAATCCTGAATCTCATTGATAGGGAACCAGAGGAACTGTGGAATGAAATCAAATAAATTGTTAAGGAAGAATGTGAAAGGAGCCTGCCAAAGAGCAAGAAAAGAAGAAAACAAACTGGATATCAGCACATGTGGTGGAAATTGCAAAGAAGAAAAGAGAAGTCAAAGGTAAAGATCTCAGGAAGAAACTTAACACAAAATGTCAGAGAGCCATTCAAAGAAACAAAAAGCAGTATTACAATGGCATCTGTAAAGACACTGAAGAGGAAAACAAAGAAAACCTTCTAAAAGTTCTCTGAACTCAGAAGGAAGTTCCAGCCTCAAATTGGTATGGTAAAGGATGCCAAAGGACAGAGAGTTACTTATTTAAAGAAGATCAAAGATGGAAGGAATATACTGAAATTCTGTAGAGATGTCAGCAACCAAAATATCTTAGATGATATTCCCTATTTACAAAGAACCTCAAATATTAGAATATGAAGTCACATCAGCACTCCAGTTATAACCAAGTTGGAAGACTACAGGAAGAGATGGAGAATCTACAGAAATGGGGCAATCAACAGAAGAAAAAAATCGTAACTAAACTAGACCAACACAATGTAAGTCCTTATGAAAATGGGAATCATAGAATATGTGAAACCTGTACCCAGAAAGCCACAGCGAAGATGGAATATCGCAAAACAGATTGGCTTTACATTGTTGAAAGAATGAAAGAAGTCTTTATAACTTCCCCTTATTTATTCAAGCTATATGTTTAATAATATATGGAGGGAAATTGGATTGAAAGAATATGAGTGTGGATTCAAAACTGGATGAAGAAACATAAAAAACCTGCACTATGCTGATGACACAGCTACTCTGATAGCTGAAATTGCAAATGACCTGGAAACTCTAATGATGAAAGTCAGGGAGCACACTGAAAAAAAAAAAAGGGACTATGATTAAATGTAAAGAAGACCAAACTAATGTCATATGTATAGCAACCAGCTTTAGAATTGACAATGAAAATATTGAAGTGGTGAATAGCTTTTGCCTTTCAGGATCAACTATCGACAGTAAAGGAACTAGCAGTCAAGAAATACACTGCAGGCTAGCATGTGGTAGGGTAGCAATGAAGATCTTGGAAAAGATATTCAGATGCCGTGACGTGTTTTTTTCAAGACAAGATTAGAAATGCGTGGGCAACAGTTTTCCTGTGATGCAAAAGTTGGACTTTGAAGAAGCAGGATAGAGACAGTATTAACACTTTTGAATGTTGGTGTTGGAATGGACTCCTGAGAATATCATGGGTAGTTGTAGAGAAGTATGGAGACAGCTTTGAAGAAGCAGCCATTATACAAAGATCAGCTTAGTCTGGAAAGACAGGAAGGGGGAAGGAAGAAACTTAAGATGGGCCCACTTTGATACTCTTTGGTACAAAAGGAAAGGAAAATAAAGGTTTTGTTATAGCCTGTATCAATGAAGTAGAGTTTCCTGATCTGGTTTATCTCGAAGACTGACAATAGTCAAAATCAAACAAAGAAACAAATGGATTATAGAACAAATTAATCTAGAGTTCTTACTCGAGGCACAGATGACCAGGCTGAAATTATCGCATTTTAGACACATTATGTGAAGATCTAGATCTCTGGAGAAGACTCTGATGCTGGGAAAGAGAAGAAGGCAACTAGCAACAAGGTGGATGGACTCAATTAGAGCAGCAATAGGTGCACCACTGGAAGACCAGAGAAACAAGGTTGGAGACAGATCATCCTAAAGAAGAGTTGGCAGCAACTTGATGCACATAATCAAATCAATTCTGGCAAGGATCCAGAAAAAAAAGTGTTATGGAGAAAATACAATTCAGGTGGAATGACAACCTTATGAAATCCTGATTTGGTACCTTCACAGAGTTATGTTTTCAAAGAAGGAAAATAGATGGCTCATTTGAATGACCACATTTGCAATACTTTGGTTAGGAGGAGAAAGTGAACTGACCAAGGTTGCCCTGGAGGTCAGTAAGTAATGAGAAAGTAATTATGGGAAAAAGAGTCTATTTCATTTCTCTGAGTTGTCTGGCTCCAAGAGTCTTTCCAAAAAACTAAAACGCTTTACGTTTTTCTTATATCTTGGCCTTTTACCCTTCTGTGGCATTTTCAGTTTGTTGTATTCAAAGCTTAAAATGAATTTTTGTGGCTTGCCATCCTCCAAGGACTATAGCATAGCTTTTAAGGCATCTCAGCTATTGCCCATTTGCTTTCTTGTGCTCTGAACACAAAAGGCTCAGTCAGATGTTGAGTAGCAGGTATACGGTTGCACAGGTAGTTAATGAAAGAGAGATTTGATTACAAAGGGATAAGTAACCTCTTTGTAGCCTGCAATTAACATTTAACTTGATATGGCCAATAAACTCACTGAAAGGAGTGTCGACTGCAGAAAGGAGACTTTTTTCACTCGTTATTAGACCCGTCACACAAAGATACTAGCAGGCATTATTCTATTGTACAGGGTGATTTGGTTTGCACATCACAACACAGTTCAGCTTTTGGTATAGTAAGTGTTACATTAAATGAACTGCTCTTTCCCTATTGCTAAGGATATAAATGGCTTGGGTTTCCAAAATCATGGGAATCCTGCGCAGTTCAGCACTTTTAGAACACAATCCTCATCCCATTAATATTTATCTCATTATTCACCTAATCTAAGCTATGGTATATCAGTGGCATAAGGAGGGATAGATGCAGACTGACTCTGCTGCCTTTACTGCCAATCTCCATGAGTTTTTGAAGCTGTCCAGGAACGTGTATATGATTTTACATATATTCTGATGCTGGGAAAGAGAAGAAGAAGGCAACCAGCAACAAAGTGGATGGACTCAATTAGAGTACCACTGGAAGACCAGAGGGACAAAGTTGGAGACAGATCATCCTGAAGATGATCTATCAATGTGATTACTAAGAGTTGATAGCAACTTGATGGCACATGCATCAGGAATATGTAGAGGTTAGGATAAGGCCAGAAATCTCAAACTTCTCCTTTGTACACACTTTAATTTCTACATATAGTTAATGTTTGCACAAGACCTTAGTTTCTCAATCAGTTAGGATAGTATAAATGGAATACTACCTAATGGAATGAGCAACACTATTGTATTTTATAAAACATCCTCCACCAGTGTTTTTCAACCATGGGAACTTTCAGTTGTGTGGATTTCAGCTCCCAGAATTCCCCATGCTGGCTGGGGAATTCTGGGAGCTGAAATCCATACATCTTAAAATTCCCAAGGTTGAGAAACACTGCCCTAGGCTATACCGACTGACTACCAGCTGCCTATTATATTGTTACTTACAGATTATATTTGTGTGCACTGTGTCTTTTAAAGTCATGGAAAGTAATCTATGTATTTAGCCCGATTTTAGCAGCCCAGTCCTATTCATATGTTACTATGTTTAGTGAGACTCATGTTTGAAGCCTAAATCATGCATGTTTTTAAATAAACCACATCACACTGTAGGGATCAAGTGAAAGAAATGAAAGCTGGAAACCTGTACAGACTGAAATGGGAGTAGATACATTTGATAGACATGCATAAGATGGGACCATACAGAAGAATGAATTATCTTTTTCTTTCTTTCTTTCTTTCTTTCTTTCTTTCTTTCTTTCTTTCTTTCTTTCTTTCTTTCTTTCTTTCTTTCTTTCTTTTCCTTCCTCCCTCCCTCCCTCCCTCCCTCCCTCCCTCCCTCCTCTCTCTCTCTCTCTCTCTCTCTCTCTCTCTTTCTTTCTTTCTTTCTTTCTTTCTTTCTTTCGAGTTATTTTAAAACACAACTCTATTAATATTAGTAATTAGTTGTTGGCATTTCCTGTGATTAAAAAGGTGTTAAAATCTGAAGTCCGTTTCTAACAGCACAGAAATAAAGGCTAATTAACATCAGGTAGTAAGATGCAGCTTTGGAATGCAGAAGATCCATGATCTCTCTGTGTTACTGGTCCCTCCCTTTCTCTCGCTTGATCAGTAATGTGAGATCTCTTAGTATTAGTTTGTCATTGGTCAGATGTGAATTGTAATTTGCGTGGGGAAAGCTGCCCCATTCCTTCTCACTGTTTCCTTCACTTTTAAAATTTTATGTTCCAGTGTTAAACTGAACTAAAATATTAAGGTTCATTCTATAATTGATTAAAAAAAAAATTCAGTCCCCATACACATACATGCATCTTGTTTTTCAAAGTGGCTTTGTGCTATTTCATGCTGGCACTGGAAGCAGTTCTATGTCATTTTTTACTGAAAAAAATATTTCTCTTCCTTCTTAATTTAAATCAAATTTAGCTGCATGATGATGTCACTGAAGTTAACCATAGCTATTTAGAATGAGCATAATGATTACTGAATAACCATAGTCCACACTTCGCATTGTCTTATTTAATGATCTGTATTATTATCACTCATCATTCAATCATGTGTAGCTATAATATTGTTATTAAACGTTAAACTGAGGGGGGTTTTTAAACAGAAAATGATACCAAAGATGTAATTAATTAGATTGCAAATAGGCCTACAAAGAAATATCTGTCCTGCTATGACTGCTAGATAAGAAGGAAGATATGAATCTTTTGAATGTTTGTTGTTGATATACTCTCTCTGCATTAAAACAAAAGGGACAAAAATAGCTCTTCTAAAAATATTTGAAAATGCAAAGATATGTTCATGGATGACAAAATTTTTGCAAACCTGATTGCTTTGGGCTGAGCACTGAAAAATATATTTTAAATAAAATGTGTTAAGATAGTGCTGTGCTATATAATGAGCATGTCCTACTGGACCTCCAAATTGATGTTATAACTTAGAAGGCTTGGACATGGTGAAAGATCAAGTGCTTGATTTTATTAGCTGAGCATATGAGGGGCAGTACTTGGTAGAATGGGGAGAAACCAAGCATGTTCATCTCATTGATGGAAACAGGAGAAGCCATGTGTCCTTTCTATGAAGTAATGTCATCTCATGGGACCCAGGAGGTATGCCTTCTCTGCTACAACACCTGCATTGTGAAATGGCCCCCTGGATTTGGATGGCCCTGACCCTGTTGGTCTTTTGGAAGGCCTTAAAAACCTGGGTCTTCCCTCAGGTTTTACGGACAGGATATGTGTTTTGTTCTGCATTGATTGAGGGGTTGCATATTTTTACCTGGTGTCTTTTATTATTCTTTTTTACAGTTTTTATATGTATGTTTTTGTTTTTATCCCTTGTTGACAGCCCAAAGTTATTTCATCAAAATGGACGGTCAGATAAATTTGCTAAATAAGTAAAATTAATTAATTAAAATGGTGCATGGCTTGGAAACGCTTGAGTACATGGGGTGGGAGAGGGTGAGTATTCTTTTCTGTTGTTTTCCCACTTATCTTAACCTAAAGAAGGCACACTGGTGGACATGCCATCCATGCCTTGTATATATTCACTTCTGCTGGAATTTTGATGGAAACCATTCACCCATTCCTCATCTCCCATATCTTAGCAAGTGTGATCTGAAATTTTTATCTCAGTCAGAACTTCCATTCAGCATTAAAATTGCAGTTTTATAGCTCTGGCATTTATGATCTCAATCAGTGGGGTGGGTGTGCCTTATTCAGTGTTCTTTCGAAGGATTTAGTGTACTCTTGAGAGAGGAGAGTGAATATGCATCCTTCCTCTTTTTTGCCCCATCCTTGGGTTCATTTCTATAAGAAAGTCTCTTCTATCCATGGATGCGCCAAATATATAGACCATGTACAAAAAACCCAAGCCGAACAAGCAGAATTCAGTGAAGCATGGGTGATCTATGAAAAGTAGTATTCCAGTACCTTTTATTTTTCTGATATTAAAGTAAATGGCATTTGCTTTCTTCAGCTTACCCTTTAGGTAACATTGCTGGTTTGAATGGGCCTATGGATCCTTGTGACTGCTAGTAATTGGTAGCAGCTATAAGCTTTGGTGAAAAGAAACTATAACAGATAGCTTAATTGATATACATTTTCTTAGAACAGACCCTCTGCCACATAGTTGCTTCTCCCATCTCTCAGTAGCTGTATTACCTCACAGACTTTTTCCAACCTGGCCATAATTTCCCAGATTAGTCATTCATGGTGGCAGAAGGCTCATCAACTGATGGCTGATTTTCAAATGTGGAAGGAGATGCTGGCATGCAGAACCAGTTGTGCCACCTCCACCAGTCTTCCTCATCACTTGCCAACCACAATAATGTCATGATGGGGCAGAGAGGCGAAATCTAATTTTCAAAAATAAGGGGCATTGCAGAGCATCCGTGTTTGCTCAGTCAGTGTTTTGAGCTATATATAGCCTTTAGAAATGAGAGACATCCATCATGTTGTACTGAGTTATAGTATTCCTGAATAAGAGACAATCCCCATTAAAATGAGAGATGTCCCTAAAATGAAGGACACCAGGCAACTCTATGATATGCAACTACACAACTGAGGGATGAATTGAAGTCACTGGACAGCGAGAAACAGCAAGCGGTTTTACACCATGCCTATTTCCAACTATACCTGAAATTTCTTCATTCTAATAGATAACTCTTTACAGAATACCTCTAATAAAATCACCTCAAGGTTAGAGAAAAATACAATATTTTTATGAGACTTTAATCATCTTTCATATTCTTGAGTTCTAGATTCATTTTTCAGGTTTAGGAAATCAGCTGTGTGCCCCCAATTATTTTCAGTAAAATGCTTTTTTTTTTTTGGTAAGAATGCATCATTTTTACTGATGTGAAGTTTTACCTTTTTTTTTTTTTATCTAAATCTTCAAATGGAGAGACAATGGCTTCTTTCTGAATCATCCACAGCAAAAAAAAGGAAGATGTCAATACTTAGGCTATTTTAAATGGCTATTTTGGAATTCTACCTATAGAAAGTATACTGCTATTGCCTGCTGATGGAGGGGGAAGTTATTTCCGCTAACTTCACCTCCCCCCCCCCCCCCCCACAACCTCTGGCCTGCCTGAAAGCTTTTCTCTGGCAAGTTCAGAGGACCTTCTAAAATGTATGGAAAAGATGGAAGAAATAGAATTGAAAGAATTTCATTCTGAAGAAGCAATATGATAATGTTGTAATAATAATTTCTTTCTGAATAGGAATGTACCTAACATCTGTGGGAAAAATAAGTGCCCAAATGGAAGTGGCACCTCTAAGGTTCTGCAATATTTCATGGGTTCTTGAAATTGTAGCTTTTGGGGGTTTGCAAAGTCTGGGTGTTTCCTCAAACACTCATGAAGTCTTCATTGGAACTGATGTTCCATAAGGCCTATTGGCAACAACTGGATCAGAAAATGGAAGGAAAGTGGTACAATAAGAGCTGAGAGCCAGCAGGAGGTCAAGGCAGAAATTGAGCTCCTGGGTAATTGCATTTTATTGCATGTTTTGGTTTTGCTGTGACTTTCCTCTACCCCAGAGAAGATAGTTCAAAAACTACCTGTTGATTTGAGCTTGTAAGCTAAAATATTGCTCGTTCTTCTCAGTAGTAAAATATAAGCACAGATGAGGAAAATATCAAGAGTAATAGAGGGTAAGATGGATCTGGATGTCAACATTTCAGATTTAAGCTATGGCTAAATAGTTCACAATGCCATAAATGAATTTCCTGCCATTTCAAGAAATGAGATATTCAAAGGATTGGTAGCATTTCCAAGTGAACTGTAATTTAGCAACTTGCCAGGTGGCTCCATGTTAGCATTTGGAGGACAGACTTAAATAAAGAATAGTAAAGCTAACATGCACATGGCATAAAATGGTAAACTAGATTAAAATAGAGGGTAAATTGTTACTCTGCTGTTGCAATATGGAAAGGATGTGAAACACAAGCATTCAACCTCAGAACATCAGACTCTTTATAATGACTATTTGCCTATTTTCTGATACATCCAGGCTTCATTGGGAAAATTGTGTTATCTGCCCCAATTTTTGAACACAATAATTTGTACTGTTCAAACAATAAATTGCCTAAAACAACAACGTAAACCTTATTGTTCTTTCCTAACTTTAGGTTCTTAGATGTTGTCTAGATATAGTATTTCTCATTCCCTGACAGTATAGATAATGGAACTTGTTGGATTTCAATGTCTGGGGATTACAAGCTTGGATCTTTAACTAAACTTCTGAAGTAATTATTTTAGCTAGTTCTCTTCCTTCCTTCTCCAAGTCATTGTGCTGCTTTCCATATTATTTTCCCTAGGATAGTCAAGATTTCAAGAGAAACAGTGTTTCAGGCCTATCCACATTCAATTTTATTTTTAAAATGAATTGTGATGGTTATCAAATTCCTTATAATAGCTATGTAGGCACCTGTTGTGTGAGAAACACACTTGAATATATCATCAGTTGCCCATTTTGTGACAGCATATTAAGTCAAGAATGCCTCACTTTCATCCCAATGGAAACTGTAACCAAAAGATGGAAAAGACAGCATTGTCTTAGTATCTATGATATCAGGAAATTATATCCTTTGTGCCCCCCTTCACCTGAAATGAGATAGTACTGTTTTTCTTCATTGTCATGGCTGATGTTAAGTCTCCATATGCAAGGTCATAGATGTGCTTGAACAAAGACTCTGAGGCAACAGGAGGTGGGTTTTGAAAAGTTGTAACTAAATAAATATCTTTTACTGAGTCCTATGCAGTCAACAATTTGTGGTGACTATAAACAAAGGTCCTAATTTGTCACCTTGTATTTCACCACAGGGACTCATGAAACAGATGATATTAATTGGCTCTTACATCTCATTAGCAGCAAAAGCACCATAGCTTTAAAATTTGTGACCTAACCAATGCTTTGCTACATAAAACATTGAAAATTCATATTAGGGCAATTTCTTTATTAAGCCGAGCCAAAGTCACAGAATAATGGGTAATGTATCCAGAACTCTTCATCAGACTAAATGGTAAATAAAGCAAAGCAAAGGACATGGAGAAGACAAAAATGTCTGATATTGAAATTATGAACAAACATTTAGTTACACTTTTGTGATGAAAAACTTAAGGAAGTCACAGATATTTAAATTAAGTTTTTCTGGACTCTGTGATAGTTTCAGGTTATACTGACCATGCTGACAAATACTGGGATGAAGAAACAAATAATGACTGACATCATGTTTCTGAAACAAATTGTAACTGTAACACAGATCTAACTCTGTTTAGAGAGGCATCTAAAACTCCACAGGGCATGAAGAAAATCGACAGTGAAAATTCTTTCTTTCGCTCTCAACATGGAGGGAGATTTTACAACAGACAAAGGGAAGCACATAATAAACCTGTGGAATCCCTTAGCATAAGTTGTGGTGATGGCCACTAACTTGGATGACTTTAAAGGGGATTGGATAAATTCATGGAGGACAGGTTTTAATAAGGGCTGTTGGACTTGAAATCCAGAGTTATCTCCAGGTTGCAAGGGAAAACTTTTGGAGAGGGATGCGTCTCTGTCTCCTGCTGGTTAGCATCCCAGAGCCACTGAGTTGGCCTCTTTGAGAAACAAAATGGTAGGAAAAGAGAGCCAGTTTGGTCTAGTGGTTAAGGCCCTAGGCTAGAAAGCAGGAGACTGTGAGTACTAGTCATGCCTTAGGCATGAAAGCTGTCTGGGTGACTTTGGGACAGTCACTCTCTCTCAGCCCAACTCACCTCACATGGTTGTTGTTGTGGGGAAAATGGGAGGAGGAAGGAGTATTAGGTATGTTCACTGTCTTGAGTTATTTATAAAAATAATAAAGGTGGGATAAAAAAAAACTAAAAATAAATAAAAATATTTCTATGAAAATAGGCCACGTTTCAGAGATTTGTCAACCTTTTCTCATCTTTCTCATCCATAGCCACTGTTTTGCTACAGTATCTGTAGTATTCAGGGTAATCTATCAATAAGCAGGCATTAGATGTCCTGGGTACTCAGACAAGCTGATTACTTATTTTTTTAGTAAATACTATTTAGTATTTTTTATTCTATTTCATTTTAATTAGTTACTCATATTTAGGTTTTATGGATCTCTATACTGTTGTTTATTTTCACTACTCTTCATTTGGAAATTGGATGTTATATTTCTGAATTTAAAATTTTGAGCTTGTCTGAACTGAACTACTTAATCAAATCATTTTTCTCATTACTAAGGTCTCATTACTAAGGTCCATTTCTATTAAAAAAAGTCTAAAAGATGTCAGTTTCAGCTTTGATCCTGTAAATGATTCTAAACATGTCTAATATAAGAATCACAACTTCTTAACCACTATCATAAAGTTAATTTTTTCCCCCCAATCTAGGTTGTCAGGTTTAAATTGGCCGTGCTATTCTACCTTTTAACAATCTAGCACTTCGCCCACTTGATCTAGGAAACCATTAGCTGTTCATCTTGATCAAACACAGTTCCATGATGGTTAAAATATTTGGGATCTCAAATCTGAAACCCACAGATATCCCCCTTTTTTTTAATACTTTTTCATGTAAAATGAGATACATCTGATGTGAGGGTTGTTTGTATCCTCTGGTCTGCTTTTAATATCCAATTTCAAAACTGACCTCCTTACACAGACAAAGTAAATAAGGCACCAATCAAAGCAAAGCCTGATAAAGGATGATAAATTAACATTAAAAAGGCATGAAAGGCCTTACCATTTGATATCATTTAATATTTCTCCTCCTTGATACACAGCTATTTCCTCCAGAGGAAATATGAAGAAAGAGACCAATGATAAGAACCAGCACAGTACAGGAGAAACCTTTCAGGGCAGTTTGTAAATCATTTTGCAGCATTTTGGGAGCCCCTAAGTGTACTGGATTGAAAGCCTATAATACTTTGCAAGCCATTCAGCTTTATTCATTTAATGGCCACACTTGATCTGCTGCGAGGAAAAGGCACAAGCAAGCACAAGTGTTCCCCATCTTCTGGAATGAGTTTTGTAGGCTGTTACTGTATGGTTTTATTGGCCCTTTGGCCTAGAGGGCATGCAATTTATTCATTATATATATTCACAAAAACATGAGCCATTTTACTGGGGCAAATATTTTCACAGATGAATTTTGAATGAATCAAAAAGAGCTTTTTCTGGAGATGATGTAGCACTCTCAGCCTTTTCAGTTTCTATGTAATCAAGATATGCAGCAAATGCAGAAGTAATTTGTCCAGGCTACAAGAAGTGGTTGATCAGACTCACTCATTCGCTTACACATGCGGAGTGAATACCTCTTCAGACACTACTTTGCTTTATACTGTGTTTCAAGCATCTTAGGGCTTTCCTCTCTGACCCCCTCAACTATACTGTTGGCCTCTTCAAAGGAATGAAATACTTTATCTTCCTGACAGAACTAATTGACTGGAAAATTACAAACCCCCCCTCAACAGATGTTCTTTCCCACATTGTTTGGGAATTCATCGCCACTACAGAGTGCTTATAAGCCCCAAATCACAGTGAATGGGGAATATCAGAACACATGAAGGTATATACATATTCTGGAAGGCATGAGGGAACAATTGTTCTCATGTCACCTTGCCCAGAACTACCTCCTATGCGCCATTAAAGTTGCAATACCATTATCTCAGGTAGAAATAGATCCTGGTGCTAGTTATGTGGCACACTTTCTTTTGATCATAACAGCACTAGGATTCCATTCCCGATCCCTATCCCCATTCCAATATTTTCTATTTCAGTGTAACAATCACTGTATCTAAAATGCAAACCAGCTCTGTAGAAACCTTCCCACATTTTACAAGAAAGAAAGAAAGAAAGAAAGAAAGAAAGAAAGAAAGAAAGAAAGAAAGAAAGAAAGAAAGAAAGAAAGAAAGAAAGAAAGAAAGAAAGACATTTTTCTAAATGCACTGTGTCATAATGAATGAGCCTCAGAGTTAAAGCTAGCAGGCAACAAACAGGAAGGAGAGAGAGAGAGAGAATGAAATCAATTCTACTTTCCTATTCCCTTAACTGTATTTCTAGCCATATAGCATACTAATCTGTGCAAATCAGCTGGCATCTTCAAAATTATAATGCACATCAGTGAGTTAAGCATCTGTATAACAATAAGATTTCTCATCCATCATTCAGGGAACACCATAAGGCTGCTTACTGTCACTTAGTGCCAACTGACATCTATCTAGTTTGTCTGCCTGCCCATTTGACATTAGAAGCTTGTTGTAATCTGTGATCCCTTTCTTTATTTCCCTCTTCTGTACTCTGCGTGCATGTACATGTTTGTGTTTAAGGCTCAGGCAAAGCATTGGTGAAGTTGATAGGTGCAAATAAAATAAAGGAAGCCAAGCAACACATAATAAAAAATTATTGCCTTGAATGTAATTATCTTTACATGAGATTTTTAGGCCATTGTGCTGTGAATGTCAACAATTAATATGCTTTAATTACTAATAATTCTTACTAATTGTTTTAATATAATGAGAAAGATTCTCATCCTCATTCTTTCTACAAAGGGCTCATGTATGGGAATAGAAGTTGTACACGTGTATGTGTGTATGTGTGAGAACAGGCAAGTGTGACAGTGAATGAAAAGGGGAGGAGGAAAACTCCAGAACAGCTCTGACTATTATCACTCACACATCAAGAAATTTACACAAACATCATCCTAAATTCTTCAGTTAGAAAATCTAAACTGACAAGAGCCTTTCTGACTACTGATGGGTGAAAGTAAACTTTGAACAAATGGATTTCTGCTCATTTCGTAGACATTTCCTGTCCTTCTTTCCCAAGGCATCTCCAGTCCAACAAATATATATCCTGAAGAATTACCCAACTCCCTGAAGATTTTGTGGGCTGTTTTGGGGTGGGGAAGGGTGCAAGAAAGCTTCCTGCTTACCCATTCCACTCATAGAAGCAGTTGCATCAGTGGGGAGAGATAAATGAATAAGTGGAATTAGACCACTTATTCCAGCTTCTTCATCAGGGCACTCATCAAATGGTGATTTGTGGCATGCTTTTCATTGTGGATTGTCCCACTGAAGCATATTTGTAGGGAAGTGACCAAGCAGATTTTGGTTTCCTACTTGTAAATGTCATGAGGAGTAGCATACATAAAATCTGATACTTCTTGTGCTAAATGTGCTTCTATAACACCTCTCCAGCTACACAATGCATAAATGTACGTTCCCCAAAATGTGTTATGATGGCTATAAAAGTTAACTGCTGGAATGTTCAGAACTGTACAGGGTAATCCTTTGCAGCCCAATGCAGAAATTAGTAGCAAAGGATTCTCCAGGATTTTCTCTCAGATAAGAATGCAGTCTTCACAATACATGGCATTGTAGATATTTTTAAAGGAATAATATCCGATTCTTCTTACTTTTAATGCAGCTACCAGAAAATTTCAGAGCAGTTCATATGAGCTGCATCTCTCTTATAAATCTGTCCCTCTCCCGAAAGTTAGGAACAAATTGGGCAAGAACACTGTGTGATTCAAAAGGAAGAACTTTCTTGCTATCCTTCCCCCCTCCCCCCACCACCAAAAATGGAGATAAGAACAACTCCTGGGAAGTTATTTCACTCAAAGAAGTGTATTTCGTTTAGGATAGGTAAGCATGTGTGGAAAGGGTGAGTAACCCTTCTCTTCACACTTCAGTTGTGATCCAAATAACATCCCTTGGAGGTTGTTTTTAAAAGAAACTAAATAATGTCTGGTTTGACCTTTAATCCATTTTCTACCCCATTGGACTTATGCCATTCTCACTTGGAGGTCAGAGAAGAGTGCATTGGCATTTACAACTTTTTGTTGTTGTTGCTTTAAACAGCATCAGGCACGTTCTAGAGAAAGCCTATGCATACTTTAGGCCAAATAAAAGATTATAAAAACTTCCCTTTTATTATTTTAATAGTGAATGCCCTGGGGTCCAACAGATAATATGCTAATGATATTAATGCAATTTACCTCTGCCATTTTTTCCCTTCAGAATAAGCCATCAATAAATCACTTCTGAATAACTACTGACATTGAGAGATGGGGCAAAATGTGTGGTATCTGTAGCTGCATATTGGAAATTTATTATGCAAAATATTCCTTCTGTTGCATAGTAAATGACTTGTACTAGCATTTTTTAAAAGTGCATTATACTGAGGCACAGATCCAGGCTTCAGTAGACTTTTATTTTGAGCTAATAAAAGTAAAATGTCCTAGCATAGTGATATCACTTTCAGCATATTGCCTGAGGCAATTACATGCCAGTAATTTTTCAATAAGTTTTTTACTGATTAATTAACTGGCCATAAGTTGATGGGACAGAACCCATTAGGGCTGTGTACCTTGATCTAATATGAACCCCATCAAAAGAAGTGTCATCTTCTAGTATTGAGTTCAGAATTTATCTTTATATATCAAGAAGAAGAACACACAGAAAGTGATTTAACAAAAAAGTGAAAGAAATGCAACAAAGGAAAAAAAACTTGTTAATATATCATTATAACCTGTAATCTGTAAACAATTATTACAATTAATAATTATTATGTAATTATAACCTGTAATCTGTAAACAATTACAATTCTATGCAAATATTATTCAACTATGTATTTATTTCTAATACATTTATGTAACTATCTTTTTTTTTAACCTACTATGTAAATGAGTCCCATATTTCATTATACTTGTCCATCCAAAATCTACATCTATAGGCAAACTGCTCATAGGTGGCAAGTGCAAACAGGTCTTCAATCCATTGAATAAATGGGGCCATACATTTGTCTTTCCAGTGCTGCAATATCAGTTCAGAATTTATCTTTAAGAATAGACAGTGAGAGTCTAGCCTCCTTTCACCTACCTATGGACAATGGAGATAACAGATTCAATCCCTTTTGCCTCCAAATTTCTCATTTTACCAAATGAAAGCTCTGGCTGGCATCACAATATACTAATTTGGCAGAATCATTACTCGATATTCATAATGAGTTTTGTACAATTTCTTCCCTTTTTATATATATTTGGGTAAACTTTCTAGTGGTTACCTACCTCACAAATACTTTTTTATGCCAGAAAATATATTTTATGCATTTTTCCCCTAATATATTCATTTTTGTGTATATTTTTCCCTTATGTATGTAAACCATATTACAACATCCTTTAAATGGTAGCTTTCAGCAACCATGCCTGTCAGGTTCATTCATTCATTTTACTTAGTGGAGGTTCAGAATTGGTATAGATGGTTAAACCTTCTGAATAACCAAATTCCTCATCTGCCCCTCCCTCCCTTTCTTCCTCCCTCCCTCCCACAGAGAGAGAGAGAGAGAGAGAGAGAGAGTTTAAGAAACAAAAAATGGCCCTGTATTGCAGATTCAAGTTACTATGGGGTCTAGATATTAAGATACATTAAAGGCTATTAGCACAGCATTAACCATTGCCATCCCACTCATCTCTCAGATGCATGTAAGCATTCCCGAGTTTTTTCCTCTTTCCTTGTCTTCTGTCTCCCTCCCACCCCCAACCTCCTTTAACTCTTGTACAGCAGCATAGTTAAAATGTCCCCAGCAGTTTAATAGCTTGGCCTGACAATAGATTTCAGCACAACAAATTGCTGTGGCATCCTGTGGGACATCTGGCATATCAGCAACCTTTCAGCTAACATGCTGAGAATGAAACCCACTGCTGACTCACTGGGGCAGCAGCTGCAACAATGATGTTTTATTCATGCACTAGAATGAAGTTCCTTGCCAGTCAGGATAGACAATGCCAGATGAGATGAACCAAGACGTTCTAACTCCTTATACAACCACTGCTATGCATGCTCCCATATCAGATGGCGGGTCACATTCTGGGATGAAGGAAGTAGAGGACAATATCTCACTTCGCAGTGAAGGCATTGACTGATTTGCACATCACACTAAGCCATGGTTTGCCTAATCACAATTTACTAAATAAACTCTTCAAAATAAACCACATCTTAAGCCAAAATCAATCAAATTACATTACGACTTAACATGGTGTGTAAACCATTATTGATCCTATAGATTTTATACCAAGGAGGCCTCATTTTTCCATATTACATATGGAGGAGTACTCCAGCCCATGTAATATATTATTTCAGTATTACACTGAATTATATCAAATCCTGATAAGAACAGATTTAACTTGAATCTTTGTAAATGCATATATTCAGCTTTCTGGTCATCTGGGCATCATCATCATCATCATCATCATCATCATCATCATCATCATCATACCACCACCCAGACACAAACAAAAATAAATGTTACAATGTCATTTGTTTTAGAGAATTTCCATGAGGTATAATGGTGATATGGCAAATAAATGTGTCTGAATTAATTACCATTAATGCGACAACAGAATCCTAATCTCATCTGAAAGAGAAATGTTATTGAATCAGGTTTTCTTCATCCAATTCAAATTCTATTTTGAATAAAATTATTCCAACGATCTGATCCAGGTCACCAAACAAGACATTATAATAACATTGTTGAATACAATAGAAGAGAATAGGCAAGAGGAGAAGCACAATTTAAACCAGCTTCATCATCTGGATACCCTCCAGATATATTGAATTTATAGTTGGATTAGAATTCTCAACCAGCCTAGGTATTATTGCTGGGAATTGAAATCTAACAGATCCAGAGACCATCAGGTTTATTTATTAATATCCTGCCTTTATATCCTGCCTTTCATTTCAACCAACATCAGAGAAAACTGGTTTAAATAACTGTTCTGGTAGCTCCAAAGCATGTCATTTAAACTCTAAATAGTAAATAGGCAGTGCTTATTATAAACACACATACACACACACACACACACGCTCGCACATTAAATGTTGCATATGCCTGTCTATTAATCCCCTAGTTTCCACAAATACTACATGGATTCTTGGACCTCTGTGAGGTGCATGTATGTGCAGTATGCAAGCATTCATGCATGTTTATATATTATATATTTCTGGGTTTCCATCAAGTGTGCTTGACAGCATTGAAGCCAAGCACATCTCAATAATAAATAACACCATTTGTTCAAAAATCATTTTCAATTTGACATAGCTCCAATTGTTGTAAAGTACATACTGTTTCTGGAAAAGATTTGCTCTCTGTAGGCAGCCTAACCTATCAATTACTTCGTCAGGTTTTGGTGGATGCTTGTTCTGTGCATTACATATGAAAAGTGTTTGAGGAGGTGCGATTACTCTGTCATTGTCTAGAGCTGCTACTGTATTTACAGATACCTAGTAGTTAAGCCAATGCCCGGGGGTATGATGGCACCCCATGTTGCCCTAAATAACATAAAGGAACCTGAAATATTTCCAGCTGTTGTACTTTTGTTCCTCTCTCTGTTTCTCTTTTCCCCCTTTCCCCCCACCCTACCCCTTTTGTCATTTCTTAGCTACAATATATACAACCTCTCTGGAAAACAAACAAATGTTCAGCTCCTTGGAGAGTATGTAAGATATTCTTCAGGTTCAAAATGTAAAGAATCAGACTGGCTTGTGTTCACCTTGTTGACTATATTTAAATGATTCAAAATTATTTATAAGCCTCAGAATGAACCATTGAGAAAAGCAAGCAAATATAATTTTAGTAAACTATCTACTGTTTGCACATTCTATCAAGAAATAAAGAGTTGCATTTTTGGATCTGCCTGCTAATCCCTGTGATTGCTATTTTAACTAAGAATGTGATTAGTAACTGTAAAATTCAAAAGAAACTCATTCCAAACCAATATTTAAAGAAATATGAAATGAAAATGTTGCAGTTTGCCCTCCAAAGTGTGTCCTGCTTCAGACAAAATCATTATTGTGTTCTCTAGGATTTTTGTGAAGGACAGAAAATAATACCTTTTTTCCCACCTGAAATCACTGAACTCCACTGTTCTTCTGTAGAGTACAGGGGAGGCTTAGGTTCAACCTGGCAGTCAGGTCAAAGGGAGAAGTTTTAAGAAATTTCTTCTAAAATCCTGTAGGACACTTCTAAGTTAGATGTCAGGTTTATACCAATCCACAGTTACACCTACTGAAAAACTAGGGTTACCCATACAAGTTTCTTCTTTCATGTATAGTATGTTTATAAACTAGCTAGCTTCATTCAAAGAAATGCTGTTCCTGCAGATTGCATACAGTTGTTTCAAACATGTAAATAGAAATGTTGGTTGAGTTCTCCACTATATGGAATTTTAGGTTGGCTCTTTTCTGGATCCAGACAGAATGGCCAGACCCAAGCACTGATGGACCAAAGAAAGTTTTCAAGCAATTTAGTTTCTGTATGGCTTCTTTTTACTGTTAGACCATCTCCCAATCCTGATATTACTTTCAGGATTGAGGTAGATTTTTGTGAGAAATGTAGATCTTGTTTTTTAAAAATATTTCTAAACAATTTATTTCTTGTAGAACTGAATTTGAAAGCTGAATTCTCAGGTTGCTGTGGAGAAACATTTTATTCTGGAGATTTTCTGCATACCAAAGCCATTGTAATATGCCAATAGAAGAGAATATATATAGCTCAGGGTTGAACTGTGGAGTCCTAGGTGCTCTCTGAGCCTGGTTGTTTGCTTACAGACGTTTCATAACCCAACTAGGTAACATCATCAGTGCTAGTGAGTGTGGGGTTTGCTTCCTGTTTATATACAGTAGCTTGCCCTGCCAGTGTTGAAATGTCTGCAAGCAAACAACCAAGCTCAGAGAGTATCAAGGACTCTACATTGTAATAGATTGTAGCTCAACATCTGTGAGTAAATATGATTCTGAACTGATGGATTTTTGAAGAAGTTTTTTAGTATCTTATACCTTTTCCTGAAAGCCTATTTTATGGCAGAAAAAGAAATGCTATGTTTTAAATGTTTTAAATGCTATGTTGTAATGCTATGTTTTAAAACCCATAATTCCTAGCAATTTTTAAAACTGGTGTCTACCAACTTATGGATTGTTATAACGTATTGATAAATGTATTTGCATTTCTTGGGAAGAAGATTGTGATAATTACCTCATCAGTTTTTTCAACGAGGCATTTCAGGAATGGACAAGAAATAGTAAAACACTAGAAAATCAATTGGGCAAGATGGTGCATTATTTCAACGATCTTGTGTTACCTTCCCAGCGAAGGGCCTTTTTCTTGGCTAGAGTGAATGCTTTTCCTTCTAAGGTGCTCCTTGGAAGATATAAACGCATTCCCATCCATGACAGGCTCTGTCTTTGTGGCAGCCCAGATACAATCTATCATATCATTTTTGATTGTTATTTATTTGTGTCTCTTCGGCATGATTTGCTTCTAAGACCCTTGCAGGGCAAATACCCTCTGAACGATGTGGATCCTGTGTCATCCTGCCGGTATTTGCTTTGTGATGCTATACCTGAGATTACCCAAATTGTCACTAAGTTCTTGGAGGACGTGTTCAAAAGGAAATGTAACCAAACTCTTCTTTGAGTATTGTTTTCCTGCCGTCATCCTTATGATATGATAATTCCTTGTATTTTAATGTTTGTAATGCCAATAAAGGTTTGAATTGAAATAGTAAAACACCAAAAGATAAGAACATGCCTTTAACTTGACATTGTCTAATCAAATAAATATATTCTTCCTACTGCCTACCCATTACAAGTGTCACTTGGTTTCAGGAACTATGCAATATGCAGATTCATTTGATACCTGCATATCACAGCTCTGACTTTTTTTCTACCTTTTAATTGCCTAAAAGGTCCTACTCTTTCCCCACAAACATATTCCTTAATGGATCTTTGGGAACAGTCCATCCAAGTTATCTGGAAAGTTAGCTCAACTTTAAAATAAAATACATGATACCTAGTCTGCCTATGGTGAAATCTTTCAGTCCTTGAAGCATGGAGATTTTATTGCTATTGCTTCTACAAATTCTTGTCAAATCATTTCTTATACTGCTTTTCTTCATTAAGTTGACATGGATAATGCTAAATCCCTGATTTGGTCTGATCTTCTTGATCTTCTTGATAATCTGTCAACTGCCATCAGATATGTGCTTATACTTAATAATGTAGTCATATAATCAGAAGCTGTAAAAAGAAAGGAATGTCTGCCAGCTCTTTCTTAGGAAGAGAAGCAGAAGTCTGATTTTGCAGTTGCATATATAAACCTTAAAAAAAAAAAAAAATCTAAGGCCAGTTTTTCTTTCTATCTGTATATATTTACTATTCTGTGAGAGCTCTACAATGTATGATACAGTTCTTCATACTTTCATGACCAGAATTTCATTTATGGGAGTAGAGAGGGAAAGTGATTTCCCCCCCTTCTTTCCTACATTTTTGGCCAAGCATGGCAAATTTAATTCATTTATTATCAATTGAGTTACCATCAAGTTGGTGTTGACTCTTAGTCACCACATAGATTTTCTTCATAACAATCTGACCACAACCTGGTCTTTTAAGTCGTCCAGTGATGTGCCCATCACCACTGTAACTAACTCCATCCACCTTACTGTTGGTCATCCTGTTCTTCTCTTTCCTTCCATCTTTCCCAGCATTAGAGTCTTCTCCAGAGAGCTAGGTCTTTGCATAATATGTCCAAAGTATGATAATTTAAGCCTGGTCATTTGTGCCTTGAGTGACAACTGTGGGTTGATTTATTTGATGATCCATTGTTTGTTTTCTTGGCTGTCCATGAAATTCTTTGGAGTCTTCTCCAACACCAAAGTTCAAAAGTGTCAATACTCTTCCTATCCTGCTTCTTCAATTCCAACTTTCACTTTCATAGAGTGTCACAGGGAATACCATGGCTTGTGCTATTCTGATCTTTATAGGTATAGACACATCACAACATCTGAACAGCTTTTCCAAGGTCTTCATGGCTGCTCTACCAAATGCAGGTTGATGAGAACCAATCAGAGACCAACTATCACCAACCTGCACCAATCAGAAACCAGCTTGGCTAAAGTCCAATCAGAAGTCATGTCACCTGGCTATAAAGACAGGAGCCCAGTCAGTCCCTGCTCAGTTGCCTGAGGTCTATGCAGCAGATCACCTTGCCTCTGAAGATGCCAGCCACAGTTGCTGCTAAAATGTCAACAAATCTGTTGTCAAGACCATTGTCACTAAACCCTGAAGCTCAATATTGCCCAAAAGTAGCACTGTTTTGGGTGTCCACTAACAACTACCCAATCAGGGGAAGCCATGGATTATGTTTTCCAAAAATAAATGCAGAACTTTCAAAAAGGCAGAAAGTAACAGTGATAGGGGAGTTTAATTATTCTCCTGGAAGACAAATGGCCTAGTCCTTTGTGACCTCTCTTGCTGAAAACCTTTCCTTTCAGAGGATTAAGGAAAGCACTAGAGGATCAATGACCTTTGACCTGATACTAATTAGTAGTAGTGGTTAGCAGAATTAGTGGTTAGCAGTGACTTAGTAGAAAAGGTAACAGGTATGGGAATTTTAACACAAAGTGACTATGTAATCCTAGAATTCTTGATATTGAGGGAGACTAGATCTGAGAATAGTCACAGGCCTTCAAGAAAATGGATTTTAATAAACTCACAGTAATTATTAGTAGGGCTGTGCAAATATTTGAAAGGGTTTCATTTCAATACTAGTGAAAGAGAAACACTCCTTTGAAGCTGCTTCACAGAAAGAAGGTGGCCCCTTGCTTCTGAGGGTGAAACAAAGTGACCATATTGCTTAGCTGTTTCATAGTCTGTCCACAGTACAGTTTCTCTGGCAGTGCTCACCAAACTTCAAGGATGCTGCTGGAGAACACTCTGCTCAGCCTTCTCTGGCATCACTCTGTGCACGCTGTGGATAGATGTGTTGCTCAGCTGTTCTGGTACTGCTTGCCAAGAGCTTTAACCAATTCTGCTGGAGGATATGTCACTTGCCTTTATCAGTGTGGCCTTCCCAAAGCTGGGAGAGGCTTCTGTGCAGTGTATGCCTGAACACAAGCTTCTTCTTATTTGAGTAAATGACAGGTAGGGCACATGGGGGTGTGTATCTGTGTATGGTGGCGGCGGGGGGGACTTTGAGACAACATGAAGTGCTTCATCAAAGCAACCCATTTTGCCTCTTTGCTTTGTTGAAGAAAATCATGTCAGCTCTGCAGTATGATTCCCTTTATTAAGTCAAATCTGAATTGCTGCCCACAGGCCTAATAAGTAGAAATCCATGGCAGATGAAGTTAATAGGTGGCAGTTCCCAAAAGAACAAAGTTCTAAAAGCAGAATCACAGGCAATTCCAACAAGGAAAACAAGCCAGCAGAACAAGCTATTCTAGCTGCACAAAAAGCTAAGCACAAATCTAAAAACAAACAAACAAGCACATATAGTAGGTTGAAAGAACCTTTCACCAAGGATTTGTAGCAATGGTGTCAGGAAAGCCAAGACTCAGAATGAGCTAAGGTTAGTAAAGGATGCTAAGGGCTTCTTCAGATATGTTCAAAAGAAACTGTATACTAGCTGTTCAGTACAGCTGGCAAAAGGAAATAGATAATAAAGAAAATGCAGGACTATTTGATTCCCATTTGTTTGTCTTTCAGTCTTCCATAAGAAATAGAAATGTATCCAACTGAGCAATTTTGAAGAGCTGGCCCTGGTCTGAAACTCTTCAGTGTAGTCACACATGACTTGGATGAAGACGTGAAGGAAATTCTTATCAGATATGTGGGTGATTTAAAACTGGTTGGGATAGCTAATTGTAATCTTAATGAAGAGCTGCATACCAAGGAGCTAATGTGATTCTCCTCATTGAGGAGAAGTGGCAGCACAGTTTGTTCCAAAGACACATTTCATATTGCCTCACAGCATCAATCAACGCTTGCAATAACCACTAGTAGCTGAATGGAAACCTACTCTACCTATTTGTACTGCTGGAAGAGGCCTCAGGAGACTGGTGAGGTGAAGCGACTATTGCTAAGATGGAAAAGGACAAGGAAAACTTGACTTGGTGCAGTACATACAGTATGAAAAGATCTTAGAACTGTAGTTGATGCCCAAGCTGAATAAGAGTCAACAGTATGACATGGCTGCTAAAAAGAAAGGGCAGTCTTAGACTCTATCAACAGAAACATTAGTTTCCAAATCATGGGAAGTAATAATTTCATTATATTCTGCAAAAATCAACCATTTAAGTACTCAGTCAAGCTCCACATTATAAGAAAGAGTCAGAGAATCTGGAACAGGTTTAGAGAAGAGTAGCAAGGATGATCACTGGACACTGGAGGGATTGAAGGAACTAGTTAAGTTTAGTTCTGAGAAGACTGAGGGGGATCTGTGTTAATCTGGACATATTGACTTCCTCAGAGAATGTGTTCAGTGTGTCTTCAGGTGTTGTGCATGCTGTGTGAATTCCTGATCCCCAGACAAGATTTCTATCTCCCCCTTGGAAACTGGACCATGGTATGTGGACTGTTTATTGGAGTTTTTACACTGGGACTGACTCAGATACTATGATTGCCTCACTATTCAAAATCTGGGCAAAAGTCTACAGCCTATTTTATGGCTTTTTTAGCAAGCACTGTACAGTCATAAGTGGAATTCCTGATTTTACAACATATCTATTTACTTTCTGACAATCCTAGTTCTATTATGAAGATATGGGATATCTTCTTCAAATATATCAGAAGCTGTCACACAAAAGATGGCCATGACCTGTTCTGTATTGACCCAGAGTGCAGAACAAAGAATAATTTTCTTAAGTTACAGGAAAGCAAATTCCAGTTGAATGTTAAGAAAACTTCCTAACAGTAAGATCAGTTAAGTGGAATCAATTATCAGGGGAGGTGGGGAGGTTTTCTTCACATCACTGTCCAGAATGACACTGGTGTGTGACAGCCATCTGTTGGAGATCTATTAATTTGGATTCCTGTACTGAGCAGGGAATTGGACCCAGTAGTTTAAAGAACCACTTCCAAATTGATGTCTGGAAATAAAATGGATAGATTTTAGTGGGTTTTATATACATATGTATATGTGTGTGTGTGTGTGTGTGTGTGTAGGGGATGGGTTAGAAGGATAGGGGGACTTAGGTCTCTTCTGCTGGTCACCTGTTGGTCTGATCCCATACTTGATCTGCCACAGGTACTTTTGGGGTCCCTCTGAAATCTGTATTTCTTGATATCAGCCTCATAATTTGATGGCAAGATGTAAGAAACAATCTGTTGTCACATTCTTCATTCTGGGGTCTACCTCAGAAACAAGAAGCAGGAACCTAATTTCTGGCCCTGGAGGAAGTAGAGTTAAAATTAGATAATCCCATACCTCAGAGACCACATGATTTGTTTTAAATCCAGTGGTATAATTTCACAAGCCTGGCACAGTTGGAATACATTATCTAAACTGAGATCTACATTTTTCAAAAATAAGTTGTAGGTATGCACAGTGTTGATCCTTTAGTATACAGTAATCCAGCTTCTTATGAAGGAGGTTGTTTTTGTAGATCTGGTTATCAGCTGTAGCTCTGTGTGTGTGTGCATTTTTTTTTTAACCTGTTGTATTATGTTAAATGATTCATTTTTCCTTCATATAGAATAGCTTGATTCCATTTCCAGGTGATGTATATGGGACTACTTCAGTTATTTCTAGGCATAGGGAACAAAATGATTCAGATGGTTTCAGAGAGGAAGGAAGAGTGTGGGAACAATGGTCATCACCTCTGGTTTACTGACCTTAAAACACTGCAGTTGTAAGGGCAGCTCTTGCTCCTCTGCTTTCTTTTTACTATTTACACAAAGCCATTTGCCCTTCGCCAAATCCTGCTGGAATGATATGCCAAGGAGTATGACATTAGCATGGCTGGATGGGGATCTAATGAACTGCATAATAGCCAGAACTACTATAGGCTTCTGCTGCCACTGGCAAAATTCTAAAAAAGAAGGATAGTAAGGTAGAAAGATATTCCAGGTATTGTAGAAACCAGCATCCTCCCCAATCTGAGCCCCATCCCATCCTCAAAATCATGCACCATATACCAGAGATTAGTTCACACACACACACACACAAAACCAGGGCAAACCAGCAATTTGGCCTGGTGCTAGTTTAGAAATATCTTCTCACATCAGCAGAAACATTTAAATGACTGGCTGTTTTCAGTTTATAGTTTGCATGCTGTTCTAAACAACATTATTTTTGGCTCTAGGAATGTTGGGTGATTCGTTTTTACTAATTTTGTTTTCATAATAATCTGCTTCCCATATGTATAACCCACTGGTTTGGATGAATCTTTTTCATGAAGTACAACTTTAGTATTTTAGGGGCCTTCACCACAGCTTCCTCAATTCTGCTCAGCAGTCTATCTTTGAATCAAACTTTTCTTTGGCACCCCATTCCTGGTGCCATGCTATGTTTTGCTTCATTTAGAGGTTAAACTTTAACTTTGCTGGTTTTATTTGAACAAACAGATCACAATGTCTGATCATTGTGTCCTTGCAGGGACCCAATGGAAGCCACACTTTAATGGAAAATGTTTCCTTTAAAGAGACAGCTGACTGTCCTAACAGCTGTCACCAGTAGTGCAAAGTAAGTCCATGCCATTCTTGCCTTTTTTGGGGAAGGCATGGCCTTCCCAAAATTCAGCAGGTTTTAATGATATAATTCCTCTGGTAATATGTTAGGAATAGATTCTTTCCCCCATGTGCTTAAAATCTAGATGGCAATACGAAGGGAAAACACACCAGCATTAGGGCATGGAATGGGCACGGCCAACAGAGGGAGATGCTCAGACTACTGCAAGCTGCGTTACTAGATTGACAATGGCAGGGCAAAGTTTGTAGCATTCTCTTGGGGTTGTGGCAGCATGGAGAGGATAGCATGGTGCTCAGGTACATTCCTTGTGGGGAAGGCTTCAAGAAAAGAGTGCTTGGGAAGCCCAGAAAGATGGAAACTATGAACAAGTAGTGCTTTCCTTTCAGTTGTTAGCCAGACAGGCAAGGCTTCAGAGGAAGGAAAACTGTGTTGTCCCTGACTGGGCTGGCTTTCTTCCATTCTCCTCAATCTGGCCAACAAGATAATAGATGTTTCATCTTATTTCCAAGGAAACCATTTCTGAGGATTACCATGTGCTGAATGGAACCTTGTGGATTAGAGGATTGCACTATATAAGATGGATCTGGGTCTTCTATGAAGTGACTCAATCTTGTAAGCATACACCCTTGGCCTTTCAAGAGCACAGCTATCTGGTTATCAAGACTATGACTGAAAGGTAGGAGTACAAAATAAGCAATTTCCAAATTAGGAAAGTTTTTAAGAAATTCAACAAGGTCTGTTCCTATAGACAGACTTTGACTGTTCAGTTGGAATGGTTTGATTTAATTTGCTTCCCCCAGTTTGAATCTTTGAATCTTGCTTTCAACTGCTCAGCTATTGATTTCCTCCCTCCCTCGCTCCCTCCCTTCCTCCCTTCCTTCCCTCTCTCCCTCTCTCTATGCCATGAGCATTTCCTTCCTCTAGACCCTGCAAACACTGTGCCAACATTATAACAGCATCTCTGTGTGGTGTGAGTCAAGAAGCCAGTCACACCTCTTCTGTATAATAGCAAACTTTTTAAATACCAGTAATAAGAAACTATTCAGAATTATTTGGCTTGGCAACATCTAATAAATATACAATCACAAGTATAGCAGGACAGAGGGAGGACCTCCTGTATTGCACCAATATTGAGATTCAGCATTACCACACAAGGATTATTACATTTTGATAGACTACATAATAAATTAATTCTCAACTGTGCAATTATAGATTACATTATTAAACCCAGTATGGCTTCTGAAATTCTCTCTGGGTTTTTTGGGAGGAAAAAATATCACAGGGCAGTCTCTGTATGTGCATCTTGGTGTGATACATTAACTAGTTTTCCTCAAATATTCCACTGTTTTTGCACAGTACAAAACTGGAGACATCAGAGGTTGCACTGAAAGATCTAAGGTCTTGAAAAATTCCACATAATTCCTGTGTTCCCCTTTCTATTTCAGTGCTGCCAAAAATGGAACTCTGAATATGAATGTTGAGTTCAGACTAGGCCTACCAGATCTGGGCTGCAGTATTTCGGATGATCACTAGTTCTGCATGTCTGTGCTACCAGACAGTGATGAATTGGATTTAAGTAGCACAGATCTAGTAGCCCTAGTTGGTAGCATGTTTGCACCATTCCTAAAAAGAGCTCCAACACACCTTTGAATTGGGTTAATTTTATATATATACTAGGGTCTCTTCCCTTACACAGTATGAACATGGCGAGTTGTGTGGGATAGTCTTTTTCTGTGTCAAACTCTCATATATATGGGTTACTCAGTACTTTGTGAGCTAGCTAATTGGGTAAGCCCTTCAGATGTGACTCATGCTCTACATTTCATACAGTTGACTCCATTACTTTCACGCTTGGTGTCTGTATGATATAGACCATCATTTCATTCAAATCAGCGAGGAATATAATTTTTGATAAGTGTTGTAACTCTTACGTAGAATAAGTTTGGTTGGGAATAGACCATTTAAAATGAGCTTATTCATTATAAATGTGGTTGGGAAAATAAAGCTGACCACTTGGTTCAACTCAACAGAAAAAAATATGATTGTACATGAGCAAATGGAAGAGGAAAATATATTAAGGTAAAAAATACCCAAGTATTGAAGATTTAGCAAAGGTTTTTATTATTATTTTTAAAGCTACCAATCCTTTACACAGAAGCAACACATAACCAGAGATGTCATGAGCAAAGGAGAATTAAGCATATTAATTTGGTCTCCATTCCTGCCATTAATATGTTATAGATTCTATCTCTGTTTTCAAATTCATTATTTCTTTAATGAAAAAAGAAAGATATTTTAATGGTAAAAATATCAAAATGATTAATGGTATGCCTGCTAATGACATTTTTAAAGTATTTTGGGCTGGAAATATGACACTATAATCATTAAAAATCAGATTCAATTTCCAAAGGTACTAATCTTAAAACTTTATACCACTAGCAGAAACATTAAAAATTATATCCAGTGAATCCAGAAGCTTCTAATTGGATAGGGAGGGGTGGAAGTATCAGGAGCTCTGCCACAAAATAAATGTTCTTTCAAAAAATTGGAAAGCATTTTCAGCTGCATGATAACAGCCGAGAATATATGTAGACAATATGCATGCTATGCATTCAATATGGGGAAAATTCCCAAACCACTGTGATCTTTTTTTCTAAAAGACATGGATTGATCCAAGTGGTACATAATGGCACCAAATGAGAGGGGAAAAAAAGAATTCAGCAATAAAAGCCCTTTCTCATGCATAATGCATCTCCTCTCTCTATTGGAGCTTACATCACAATCTGAGGTTTAATTATTCCCGCCTTACACAGCACAGCAGTGTGAATGGAATGAATGTGTTCACTGCAGTTCCTTTGTGCACCTATTTTCTTTTGTAAATAGAGAGGGGGCAGCCGAATTGTTTTGTTTAAGTAAGGAAAAGCTGGTATCCACATTTCAAAGTGTCTCTCTCTGCGTATTATTTAGAATATCCAGACTTTAGAATAGTAAATTGTTGAACCTTCTCAGCAAAATATTGACCCTGGATTTCACTCTAGCATCTGCAGAACATAAGAATTTTTAGCCACTTGTTTGCACTATGATGTGAAATGGATATGTGGGTAGGTTGGAGCTCTGGACCACATCCAGAAGCATGCCTCCAACATTTGCGTGTTTGTATAGATAGCCAAAGGGAAAAAATGTAGATGTACATATTGCCACACATGTAGGCTTCCTCAAGCAGGATTCAAAATGCAGGAAAGGCTGTAGGCCTATTCTCCTGGCTTCCCTATCTTGGATCTCTTTGCTAACATGTAAATAATGGAAGCAGAACGCAAGCTGCAGCTGCAGCCTTACATCAACATTTTATTCACATTGTCCCTGGTGTAGAAACTACCTGAATTCACATGTTTGCTGTTAGTCTGCTTTGCAGATGACATGTATTAATACAATTAACTGAAAGTTTTGGAGAAACCCATCTGACATCCCTGAGTCTCAGACCTACAAAAAAGGAAGAAGGAAAGTTCAATAGCTTTGTCCAGGGTGATATACCACTAAATTCAGGAACAGTGGGGTTTAGATAATTGTGGGCATGCAGTTATAATAATTTATTTGTAACCGTTCCAGCCTGCATATTGAGTACTATGGACTTGTAGTTCCTTGTTTCCTGCCTTGTTGTTCTTAAGGCTTTTCCACATTACATACTTCAGCTGCTTGTCTCCCATATGTAAACCACCTGGACATGAATCTAGCTTAAGAAATATCTTTGTGGATTTCAACCCATCCTTCCTTTTTGGCCATAATGAAGATCAGATGTTTTGTCTGCACCATAGTTAACATGGTCCCTTGAGAGGAGGATTCTCTTGCTTCTTTTCCTCTCCCACTCATGCCAGGAAAGCAAATAAGTTCTCAAAAGACCATGGGCTGGTCTTTTGAGAACTGATGGGCAAAAGAAGAAACAATTTTACAGTTCTTCCTGTAACTTGGGCTGGAAGGAGAAACTTGTCAACTTCACCTAGCACAAAGGAAAAACAAAGAAATGGTCAGCATTTCACTGTTCCACCACTGAGTCTGAAGAAACAAAAACAAAGGTCCAGTCTTTCAGGGCAAGCAGCCCCATACAAAATGGCTGCAGCAGAAAGCAGGAACTGGTAGAAGTGGTGGTTATCCATCAGAGCCCACACTAGCCAATTGGAATAGAGGCATTTATGTGAGACACAATGAAGCACAGTGGGTGGATCAGGCTGCCCTGTTGTGCCAGTAGAGGGAAGGAAACACTATTTGTGATGCAGAACAAGAAAACTTAGATGGAAGTTGCTCTAAAGGTGGGCATCGTCCATTCCTGCCCTCCTGAAACAATAGGTGCCCTATTCTTGCACTGATATGGTTCAGCCTTTAGTTTCCTAAAATTTATATGGAATTAAATGATGCTGAGGAGATTGGTGTGTATCATCTGCTGATACCCTCTCCTCATGCTGTATGGCCTAGGGCTGGAGTATTTATTGGCTTACTCTGTACCTTGTGAACAATAAACACAGTGTTCTGGCAAGAGTACAATACAAAGCAAACAATTACATAAAGAACGAACAAGTTTAAAACCACAAACAACATAACACTGTTTTTACAGCATAAAACTTAATACAGCATAAAACTGCCTCAGAGAATAAAACTAATATAACCAAAGGTAATAGCAGCAGTGAAAATCTCTGCAGACCATGAAACTTCAGAAGGATCAAAAGATCTATAAATCATTGAAGGACATGAAGATTAAAAAAAATAATAATAAAATCACCTAAAATAGAGGCACCCGGTAATCCTCTCTAGGGAGTGCATTTCATAATTGAAATGCCATATCTGAGAATGCCCAGACTTTAGGAATCACGTGCTAATATTTTATTTGGGAGAAGCACCCAGAGAAAAGTCTCAAAAGATTATATCAAGATCCTTGTATGTATATGTGTGAGAAGGCAAGCCTCTGAATCATACAGGGCTTCAAATGTCCAGAACAACCATTTGAATTGGCCTCTCAAGGATGCTATACAATATTTCCTACTAATTCTTATTAACTATTGTTGCCCTTTCCTGGACCCCAGACAGTCATTATTTTCAAGTTGGTCCAACATTCAACTCATTGTGTGTTCACTACAGATTACTAGAAAATGGATAATAATAGTAGAGAGATGCACTGAATTTGGCTAAATCCAAAACTCTGAGTCAAGTATGGTGTTGTGATGAAGATGTGTGCTGGTCACTCTCTTTCAGTTCAGTATAGCCCATAGAGTTATTGTTGTGTGAATAAAATTAGGGGAGAGTTTTCAGAGAAAAAGTGGAAAATAAATGCAATACATAAATAACCCTCTGCAATTTGATGTTGTGATTCTACAGGTTAGGTAGGATCTCTTCAAACAGACTAGAACCAAATATGGATAGTCATGAGGATTCATGCATAGCTCATCATTGCAGAAAGACAGACTCTGGGGCTGCAAATAAAACGCCTTTTGTTTTTTGTTTCTCTGTAAAATCCCAGGCAAGAAGAGGGGTGGAGGTAGAGAAAATGAAATGGATTGACTAATAGATCTACCTTCTAATGACAATGTCTAATTCATCAAAGGCTTCCCAATTACAGTCTTACATTGTCATTTTCCACAGATGTAGTTCATTCTGCCAAAACAGTATCTCCAATACCCTTCACAAATAGCCTGTTTGGAAAGATATTGTAATGGGTGATGGCACTAATAGCCACTTAGAGATCCAAAGGATAAGGATTCTCTGGTTCTTACCTCTGCAAATGTGGTCTCATAAGACAGCTAAGATGGTTTCAATTTCAGAACCATGCTTGAAGTGGAGGGCAGTTTCATATACCACTGGCTTCACTCCTTTTATTTTTGCAGCAGCTTCACAGCATCATTCAAGTGTCAGAACTCCTGAATTCCTCCTCCAATGTGGACAACCAGGGCTCCTTCCAGCTGCCAGTGGGAAGCAGAGAGACAGAGACAGAGAGAGAGAGAGAGCTTGTATCTATCATCACCTTCATTATTTCCTTGTATCATTTTCTTTTCTCAGTGGAGGGAAAACATTAAACTCCAACTGGCTACAGTACGGTAGAGATGCACTAAACCTAGTCTTCAGTGCAACTATGGTGGTGTAATGCTGCAGTGCTGCTTTGCCATCTGGCAGACGGGGGGAAAATCTCAGGAGGACAGAAGGAAGATGACACAGGAATTTCCACCTATGAGCAACATAGCCCAGTTTCCTAAAGCCTCAAAAGCCCAATGGTATTACGGGAATGCAGGAGTGTGGTTTCATCGTTAGAACAATTCCTGTATAAGGAAAAGGCCTGGGTTGGAATGGGTGCAGAGCTGCAAACTAAAGTTCCTGGAAGAAGATTGCATAAGAATCTTGCCCTGGAAGGAACGCTAACAGTTGTGTCAAATTTGAGGGTCCACTTTAGGTGCCTTCTGCCTCCAGGAACTGCATTTCAAACTTTTTTTCAAAGAAAAACTTACAATTTCCAAGGCCTCACTCAACATCCTTTCTTCATTAGATGTAATTAACCAGGAGTTAAAAACTTTATTCACTGTATGGACCAGCCTTCTCCCCATCACTAATATAATGCAGAATTTTGGCAACATCTAACAGAAGATTAACAAAATCTCATGAAACTTTTTGTCTTGTGATCTTGTGAGACGTTGGCAACCCCCATTTGTAGGCCTCAATAACGCCCTAAGATTTCAAACTTTGTGACAGCATGATGTCCTAAAATGATAAATTAATTAATGTGACTCCCTCCCCATAAATACATCTGATGGCTTGTACAGGCAAATATGAGTGTGGCTAAAGTCTGTTCTGTTCTTTGTTCTCTGTTTTGCTTAGGCTGGCAAAGCAGAAGTGAGTTTAAACAACAGTTCTACTTTGCCTCCAGAAACCTGATCTGCTTAAAAAAAAAAAAAAAAGTTTGCAACCCCCAGCTAAGTTGGTGTCCACCCTCTTGAACCCTGTGGGTTCATGACCCACAGTGTGAGACCTCCTGCCCTACACAGTAAGGTTTCTTAAGTTAATGATTCTGTGAAGCAATAACCATCTAGTGACATGATGCCAAATGCTGTATCTCCGATGCATATCACAGAAACACCAAGGAGGGAAAAAACTGGTTAAGTGCCTCCTCAAAACAGAACATTTTCATTGACAATGAATGGAAAATAAACATATTTCTGTCCATTCCACCACAAGACGATAATATTACTTCAAAAAACACATTCTAGAAGCACCCATGGGATGCATGCAGCCAACCCTGAACTTCAGATTAAGATTGAGAAATTCGATGTTTAGATTCCATTCTGTGGGATGGAACACACTGTATTTTGCAGAAGGTCACCCAGAATGTCAAAGTGATTTGCTGTATTTCCAGCATTCTTTAAATGCAATAGCGTATCTTCCAGATTACAGGCAGGACAAGGGTAGCAAATACAAATGGTTGAGGATTCCTCAATGTAGATTGTACTACATCACAGCAAGAAACATACTGATATATAACCTTGTATTATATATCAGTATGTTTCTTGCTGTGACGCAGTGCTCTATGATGGGGAACAGAGGCTGCTACCCTAAATGTCATCAGGCCTGTGTGGCTTTAATTGCATTATAACTTGATGTTTTTTGATGTTACATTGGCCTAGAAGTCAGACGCTCCCTTGTCTTAAGCAAGTATTTGCCAGTAAAGCCAACCTGATAAGGTCATAAAATAGCTGTGCATCTCTGCCACCTGCTTTTGAAGCAGTGGCTGATTACCCCCACTATCTTCCCATCAGCTGAGACAAGCTGGAGTGAAACAACCCAACTTCTTTGGAGCCCAGAGGGAAATGCGAGGAACATGAATGGTTCATCAGATTACCTGCCGTGCACCAAACCTGTAAAAGTTCATCTCGTATTTCTAGCACTTGAAAGAGAGAGAGGGTGAAAAACAGTTACAGGCATGTCTTGGGTTAAATGGAGCAGGAGCTCATCAGCATTCAGCACCATTGCCATGGCATGAAGGATAAAAAATAACAGGGAAACATGAGAAGACAAGTAGATAAAAGGAAAGCGCTGAGAAGAAAAACATGTTGTTTCTTAATTGAGGTGGAGGAAGTCATTGCTTGCAGTTTCGCTTGATGAGAAGCCTTCCCGCTCTCTCCTCCCAAGCTAGGTTAAAAATGCAGTGCTGGCCATTTGCTCTTGAAGTTGCCATAGGATCAATCGGTAGTTAAAAGTGGAATAAGAGGGGAGGGGGAAAAAAAAAACCCAGAGTTCCCTCCAAGTTATCATAGAAGTGAAAATAAGGACAATCTGGAGTATTGGTAGTACCCCACTCCTTACTCCAAGGTTCACTTCCTATATGAATCTGCCTCTCCTCCCCTCCCTATACCCTTTCACCTTGCTGAAGGGTTTCTCTGTGGAAGGTTGGGCTTGCTTTTACTGCTGCTGTGCTGAGCACATTTTCTGAAGGAAGGCACGTTAATAAGCTGCACAGCACTCCTGTTTCATATAAATGGACAGCATATGTTATGCTGTCATGGATTCTCTTGCCATTGGTGAAGAACAACAACTTAAACCACATTTAAACCCCAAAAGTTACTATAAAATTGCCCGTGCACTATATATCAAACAGTCTTCCCTAACCAGATGTTGTCAGATGTGTTGGTCTACAACTACCATGATTTCCATCAAAGCGTCAAGCAGGTCATAAGCAATGAGTGTTTCCAGAACTCAACAGCACTCAAATGCTAATAACAGAGGAATCAAGGAAAAGCTCAAATAACTAAATTGCTTTTACTGCAGATATAAGAAATACTGATAGGTCAGAAACTAGCAATCCAGGCTGCTATATAACTGGACTAAGGCTATGCCTTACATATCTTTCTCCTGTTCTTATATAGTAATGGACTTCTCACCACTTGTTTCTCGGCCTTGGAAGGCACTTCAACCTGTTTGAGCAATGGTCTGGTCTGGTCTCAGACTCTTTGTTTCTCTTCAGTTGTCACAGTTTTCAGTGGCCATACTGGCTGGAGATGGTGGAAATATGCTCCAATATGGGTGAGGGTTGAGGGCTGCTGAATAGGCTTGTGGATAAACACAAATAAGGAGGGAGAATAAGACTGTATTTTCCAGGGCCCCTCAAATCTCCATATTCAAATAAATCCCAGTTTGTGAGATAATAAAGCATTAACAACATCAAAATCATCACAGAAAAATAGAAAAAAGTGAACAGGCACAGTAAATTAAATTGGCCTTCTATGTTTTCATAAGGGAAAGAGAATCAGATTGTGTTCATTGTCTTCAAACCCAGTTCAACCTACTGACCTCATGGGTTTTCAACTGGAAGAAACACACTTGCTCTGTTTGCCTGGTACACTTAACTAAGCTACGTGGTGCATTAGGAAAGGTTCAAAGGAGCCCTGGGATTGTATAGATTAAATCAGTATCCCCCTCTCAAATGAATTGTTGAACAACACAAAAGAGAAGGTTAAAAGAAGCTTACCTCTCTCTTCCTCCTGCTGGCATAGAGATAAGTATCCCATCTAGAATTAATGGATGGAACTACTGAAAACTGGATAAAATAAAAAAATTAAAATTAAAAATGGACCAAAAAAAAAATACATGCCAATAAAAGCCACCCAGCAGGAAGTAATAGCATTGCTTCCTATCAACCTGATTGTTCTGTTTGACTGAAGAATCCTTGGTTTCTGCCCCTTGCTAAGCCAGGTGAGTGTTTACTTCAAAGTAATTGATACACAGATGAATTAATTGTGTGAAGACAGCTATTGCCTATCTGAATTGGATGAAATCACTACAGATCCAATGCGGTTCTAACCCCTCCCTCCTGGACACAGCTGCTGGTAGATTTCCAATTTAAGATGATTTAAGGCCAAATCAAATGTTATATTCACCTCCTCCTGACTGAGGGGAAGAATATGCTTGTGATGATGATGGTTTTCTCAGAATATGTGGGATCAATCACCACAGAAATGCAAATTAAAGAGTGAGGTTTAATTTGGGATTAGTGTAAGAAAGGAGTGAGTGTCCAGTGCAGTAACAAAATCATAAATATATACACAACCCTAAAATGGATTTGATGTGCATTTCTTAACAAAGAGGCCAGAGCAAGGAGATCTACTTCATCCAAGTGGGCATTTCTGTGCATACCATTTGTAAAGCAGCCATAAGGCTGCTGGGTGCATTTATAATACTGTATATCTTTATGGCTTTTTGAATTAGAAACACAACAAAGAGAGTGTAAAGGCATAGTGTAAAGCTGACAGATTCTGCAGAGGATAGCAGCAGAGGGGTACACCATCTTTTTGCCCACACAAAATTGAATGTTGGACTGTTCATACATTGGAGTGGCTATTAATGTGCTATGAATCAGGTTCCAGATCAAATCTTACTTCTACATTGAACTTGCTGGTGAGTCTGAGATAGCCCAGTCTTTTCACTTTAGACCAGTGTTTCTTAACCTTGACAACTTTAAGCTGCATGGACTTCAATGCCCGGGAAGCTTTCAATTCATCATGCTAACCTTAAACCTAACCATGATACAAGGTACTGTTGATTATAAGTAAACTGAAATGAGTCATCTTCTCCCTTCTTAAGGAGGCAGCCTCTTACTTTTTCATCTTAAGGAGGGAATGTAGAATCGTTCCCAGTAGAGAGTTAATAGACAAGATCAGTGAAGTTTTTCCAGATAATCCTGTCTGGCATAACAGCAAAGATGCGATGATAGACTAGGATAGGAAAATTTGGCCATCTGTATCTGCTTGTTGACTTGAAAGGACAGAGTAATAGTCGAAGAGAAAGAGAGAGGGAGGGAAGCAGAGTTCTTCTAGTTCTTGTACAAGCACCTATGATTTGCTTTGGCAGGCACAGAAGCAGCATATAAACCAGTGTTTCTCAACCTTGGCCACTTTAAGACATGTGGACTTCAGCTTCCAGAATTCCCCAGTTAGGATGCTGGCTGGGGAATTCTGGGTGTTGAAGTCCATACAGCTTAAAGTTGCCAAGGTTGAGAAACACTGCTTTAGACCATTATGGGCACAACACCAACTTATCCTACAGGACTCTTTGTAAGAATGGCTAAAATAAGATATATATCATAAATAACCTTTTAACTAAATCCCTGCTAAGTGTAGCATAATAGCTGGTGGGGTGGGGGTGGTGATGTTGCATGCATTTACAATTAAGAAGCAGGATACCTTACTCAGCTCAGGAATTTATTTTCAACACCAGAATCAAGCACCCAGACCTTTCTTCCCCAGAATAGCTCCTGGTTTTGACAAAAGTTTTACTTCAGCAATATGGGTGGTGATGGTGGGAAGTCTTTTTGTTATTGTTAAACAGTGGAAATCAGCTAGATTAAATGTGTAGACTCATTCTGAATATAAATATAATTATTGTTAATTCATTAATTATAATTCTAATAATGATATTGTAAAAGATTTTTTTTCCCTTTTTATTTTATTCTTTTTTATCCATTCATGATTTTACAACATAGTCCATGGTTACAAGTCTACATTCATTGCAGAATATGTTCCCTT
Organism: Liasis olivaceus; assembly: GCA_030867105.1. Taxonomy (NCBI): domain Eukaryota; kingdom Metazoa; phylum Chordata; class Lepidosauria; order Squamata; family Pythonidae; genus Liasis; species Liasis olivaceus. The sequence continues at coordinate 224,954,467 of CM061349.1, forward strand.
GCTTCTATTATTAAGTATTATCTACACAGATGGGATCAATTTTATCTTAATAATCTTTGGTTTTATAATCTTTTTTCAGGCTTTGTTTGCTTTTTAATTTAAAAGTAGAAGTTATTAAGTAGATTATTCTGGGAAGTGTAAATTAAATCTGTTTGACAATTTAAGTTTGGTCTAGCGCTACGATTCAAATCCCATGATAGCTGCTTACATTCTCCTGGAAGTGGAATTCCACCTTTTTGTGTTACACATAACCTGAAAGAATGAAGTAGTGTGTATTTAACTTTCTATTAAAATAATGAAAACTAAGATTTGAATAACAGTCAATCAACTTATAAGCTTCTGCTTACAAGCTACCACTGTTCAGAACCAACAGCATGGTGTGATAGCTTCACTTTACATACAATATTCAACTTTAGCAAAAAATACTCGCGTTACTTTTCTTGATTGAACATATCAACCAGACTGACACAGTTTCATTTCCATGGCTGAATTCTGCCTTGGGGGAAAAATAAGGAACAAAGACATATAAAAAGTCAATTTCCTATTACTATAAATAACAGCACTTAGTGCTAGAAACCTCCCCAGGTGACTTCCCAATCCCTTTCTAGTTTAACACCATCAGTTGGATGAAATCTGTTGAGAGCTGTACCATGCTTTATTCTCTCATTCACTTGGCCAAGTGAAGCATCACTCAAAATACCTTCAAGTGCACCTTCCATGCAGTGGATACTGCAGATAGCTATATATCAAGTTGGCAGAGCCATACCAGTCCCATCCATTGAAAATAGCACAGGGACATGCTTTCAAAGAAATGCATAAAAGGAAAATATGATCAATCAAACCCTATGTTAACACAGACATAGCACTTTCCATACTGGTTTTCACTATAGGCAGACCTCTAGTCACCGGAAAGACTATACAGAACCAAAGGAACACAGAACCAGTTCCGAGAATGGTAGAAAAAGCATGAGCCTGACTGCTGAAGCTAGGTAATTTGGGGCTTGGCAAATATTTGATTGAGAACACTGTATCGTTTATCAGGCACCCAATAGTATTCAAACAGCCTGAAATTCACTGAAAATATAGGCAGATGTATTCTAGTACCTTCTGTATATGCTAAGCTTCTTCTCTCTATGGGTTTCTAATTCCACCCCAGTTGCAAAATTGCTGAAGGAATCAAAGAAAATCAAGAACAAGTAGCCTACATAAGCATAAGTCTGTCCTGATTTAGGTTCTTGTTTACACTCTGGTGTTAGATACCGAAATGGGATTTTCTAGGTATATTAACTGTAATATCAAATTAGTCTACTCTCTTGGAATACTATGATTGTTACTTACTCGAACCATTATCATAATGTTAGGTGCTATTGTTTACATTTTTTTTAGACCAAACATGTTTAGCTCTCCTTGTACAAGATGTGTAGTTGCATCAGTTTTATAAGACCACAAGGCACATACACAGAAACAGAAAATTGGGAGCCAGCATTTCTCTGCTTGTTATTGATTATACAATATCTGCTTCAGTTCCTTCGGGAATCATCTGATGGTTCACTGCCCATTAGCAAACAGTTTACCCAAGCTAAAGATAATGTTTCAGATGCTATAAGAAGAACTACAGTATAGCAAGTAGTTTAAAGCAGTTCAGTCCCAATGGGAAAAAGAAAAAAAAGAAAGAAAAGAAATCTTCAGCATGAGCCTATTCAGACTTTTCCAAGAGTAAGCAAACAAAAGAGGAATACATATTCTATCATCTTTAGCTCTCATTTGATGCTTTCACATTTTCTATCATCAGTTCTAAGGGAGATGTTCATATACTGTATAAATAACAAACATATTTCAAGGAATGAGCCTAATTGTTTTCTCCCAGATTTAGATAGTCTTTCCTTACAGTATATACAAGATAGTCTACTGGGTCCTCTGATAATTAAATTAAAAGGAACAATACTTTTTTTAAAAAGTAGATATACTAGGGAAGCAGCATAAAAGTAGCCTCAAATCAATCAATATTCTATCTGAGCTTTAATTGGCATTTGGAGAGTTAAGAAACAAAGAAACAAAAAAAATCTAAGTTGTTTTAGAGCTTTTAAAGAAGCCATCAAATAACTGCAGTATTTGCTGATAATTAGGAAATTCAGATAAAGTCTATGGATGGACAGTTGTATTTTCTACTACCACATCAAGGCCTGCTTGACAATAATCCATCATAATGGGCATTTGGTGTCCTAAACAAAGCCAGCTGAAAATTTTCCTGGATACAGTTACAGTGAGAGCATCCAGGAACAATGTAAAACAGAGCTGCACAATGTTTTTTCAAATTTTACTTTAATTAATTGAATTAATTGAATTAACATGATATAATCACTACCCATGTGTGCAATGACTTTCCCTTTTGTTTAGATAACCATTAGAATTTAGTCATACCTACTGGAGAATTCTTAGAACTTTGGGAAGCCATAGATAGCTGTGAGGTCACAGGTTGTGCCTCTCTCTAAATCTACCAGCCTTATTCTTGTGGAATGTAAGCCAGTGCAATAATGGGAACAACAATGAAAACAATGAGTACTGTTTTTAGTAGTACTGTTCACATTCTGAAAATCTCATTATATCCAACTTTATGTCCATGTTCTACACTGTACAATATTTGCCTACCGTAAAGACGTTGACCCTACATCTCTGATGCTGGTAGAGCTGATTTAATAACATTTCTGTCCTCATATTAATATTTTCAAAAATCTATAGCAAATATGTTGAATTGCAGAAGGAAAAAATAGTGAAAAGATCCAAATCAGTAAAATACAAATAACTTCAATCCCAGTCTTAAAGTGTCACATTAATATAAAGATTACTGGTCTGATGCTTTCCTCATTTACACAGATATCATTCAGGAATAATTCAGGTTGGGCTAACATAACTTACAGATGGGTTTTAGATGTTGTGTGTTAGCATATGAAATTCATACATCTTCATAAATAAAATATTTCTAATATGCTCAGCTTTATACATCTGCTTTTTTTCCACTTGATTCCTTAAAATATAAAATGCCTCATCACATGAAGTCACAATCTTTTCTATTGTACATGTCTGTTTTACTATTTTAACATTGCATGGAAGCTGTAGTTCAATAGTAGGACATCCACTTTGCATAGTGAAGATCCCAGTTTAATTATGGCAATGTCTCATTTTGGACAGGAAAATTTCCAGCAAACAGGGAGAGCTTCCACCCATCAATGTTCTAATACTGGGCTAAGTGGACCAAGGGTCTGACTCAGTATGAGACAAGTTCATATACTTTATTCCTATTTTAAAGTGTTATTTTAAGAGAATGGATTGATCTGGGTTGTTTGCTGGTAGCAGGAGAATTCTCTGAAGAGATTTCTACATAGAATGGTCTCAGTGATGGGTAAAGGGGAATTCTTACTTATTTTTTTCCCAGAGCTACCACACCCACACATCTGTAGTAGAGATGTTCTGGAAGGACATAGGGAACTGCAAGAAGAAGGGAAATCCATCTGTTCTTTGTCTCCTCAATTCTACTAGTGGGATTTTTCTGCAGAATCAGAAGATTCTTGTACACAGAAGATGTCCTTGTCTCTGGAGGAAACAGATTCTGGAATAACCCCAATGTAATGATTTTTAGATCAGCACTCTAACCTTTTGTCAAGGATAGAGCTTGAACAACATCTGGGTTGTTTAAACATTCATTATTAAAAATGGTACAGTATGTGTAAAACAATTCAGATCAAAAGTCTTTGATGTATGTGATGCAATATATGTAAATATGTCATACTATATTTCAGTGGTGACATATGATGCAGTGTACTTTTTAAAATGACAAACCCAAAGCATTCTAACTATTAGAATGTATGATCTATATAGGCAAATTCAAATGTATGTATTCTCAATAACAAACCTACCCATTTACTCTACATCCAGGAATAATAATTTAAAAAGGGGTTTTAAAAGGACCATATTATGCAGGGAAGAATTGGCAGCCATAGGACATGTTGAGTAACATTCCCATTTCAATTCTCTTTACAAACATCCTTTTTTCCCTGTTAAAACAAGGAAATAGAGGACTACAGAAACCTTACATGACATATTGTTTTGCCCTAGTTCTGCTATCTGAAAATGTTTCCTTCCCCTGATGATGAATCAACAATATTTACAATTTGCAGTAATGTTAACACTAAAACTGTCTTGGTTTTTTAGGGAGGAAAAAAACAAAAGGCAGAAAGGGGAGAGGGCTTCCCTCTCTTAATGTGTTCATAATTTTTTTAAAAATTTTTTGTCTCTTATTCAGTTTGGTAGGATTTTTTTAAACATCGGTCATCTTATGAATGGAGAATATATTTTTCAAGTTTGTCTCATTGTGACATGGCCAAGACTGCCCCTAACAGCTTTCTATTTTATTGTACAGCCATCTCTTTGATGGCCTGCAGTCTTCTTGACTTACAGTACTTCAATTAAAATACAGGGAGAAATGTCATGTAATTTTCCCCATGGGGCTTTTTCAGATGAAAAAGTATGGTAGCTGGGGAGGCTACACAGAGATAACTAATATAAAGAAGGAAAAAAGAAAGCACTCAGGCCATTTTGCAATCACCAAGAAAGCTCAATTTCACCACCAAAAGAAGTGCAAAAGAAGTGCTAAAGCATCCTTTTTAAATAATATTTTTATTAAAGTTTTACTTAGATAAAAGCTAATATAAAACTAAAAAAAGATATATAAACAAAAAAGAAAAGAGAGAAAGAGAGAAGGTAAGAGAGAAAAGAAAAAGACATGTAAAAGGTGACTCCTCCCCTCCAAACAAGTACAAACATTTGCAGTAACTTAAGTCCTTCTCTAGTATTAAAGAAAAAAATCTATCCTTCCCATTTGTCATCCCTTAATAATAACCAAATTATAAAAATTTCATCAATCAATCTTACACAGCAAAAGTATTAAGAATACCAATAATAATAACCCATATATTTTAACCTTAGACAAATAAATCCATTATGCATTTTAACTATAACTTCCTCTAATAAGTAAAACATAAAAGATTTATCCCCATAGGCATAAAAAATATTATTAATACTAACGTTTATATTTTAAACTAAATCAAATAGATCCCTTTTACATTAAAACCTGTAACTTTCTCTAACAAATAAGACATAGAAAGTTTATCCCCATATGAAAAAAATGTTTAAATCCTCATTGTACAGTCCTGGTCATAAGAAAAGATTCCAGTAGTAACAACCCAGAATCACAATCTATATAATTTAACCCTGATCAAATAAGTCCACTTTGAATTCCTTTTTTTTCTTTTCTTTTTAAGAGGCTTGATCTTCAGCCACTTCTACAAATAAAGTCCCACATGATGATCTCTTATCATTTTCTGCCTGTCTGTTTCCATACTTCCCTTCTGTGGATCCAGAATAAAATAGCTTTCAGAGTCACTCTTCTGATTTATAATCTGAATAGCCCCTTTAATTGTTAAGACATCATCTAGCATAATTTGTAGTTCCAGTGCAGCTTCTTTCTCCATGTCACTCTAGAAGTTGAACATTTTAAGTCCCTTTTCAAATCCACAACATCTTCTTCCATCTGGCAGTTTTTTTAAAGTCCATTTTAAGATCCCTATTCAAATCTTCCTCAGCCTCTGTTTAATCCAACAGAGTCTTTTCTTCTTCTATAACCTCTGTTAACTCCACTTTAGGAGTATCAAAAAGTTTTTTTAAAAAGTCTTGAACACATTGTTCCCAAACTGACTTATATGCGTCTGTAGTAAAATAATATTCCTCCATTATGTTAGTAAGTATCTTCTGCTTTAATTGCTCTCTGGTTTCCTCTAGTTGACCTTCAAAACCCACTCTTATCTTTTGTTTCTTTTCAGATCAAAACTTTCCCACAGTGAGGTTTCTTACAGTTAATTCCAAAATCATCAGCTATATTTTTATAAAATTTAAAATAGTCTATAAAAAATATCATTTCAATTCCATCTGGCCCCTTAACTGACCACAGCCAACATTCTAAACTCCTTTTTGCTGTTTCCAAAAATTAAAAAATGTCTTTTTAATCTTTAAACTTACTTAAGTCTTCTTTCTTCAAGGATAGAAGGCAAATCTCCTGGTGTGCAGTAATTTGCCCTTCAGAAGGTTTTTAATTTTCAAATAGATTGATAATAGGTAGTTTCCTTTGTCAGTTAAAAGAGGAAGAATATGCAAATCTAGTGTCCTTTTAAAGGCTCCAAACCATGGCTTGGGCTCAATGTTTCCTGCAACTCCCAGAGCGCTCAACCTGCTGGAGATCGCTAATTTGCAATCTCTTCATAAGAAGCCTCTGTAAGGAGTACTTGCAGGTGATTCAATCATCTCCTTTATCCAGAAATGGTTCCAAAGAGCCGAATCCTTTGCTGGCTCCTCTTATCCATCATGGCCGTCAGCTCCGCAAAAAATGGATCCATCTTCAATCTGCCATTACTCCCCCAAAAGTCAGAAGTGCTAAAGCATCCTGAAGATGAGGTAGAAAATGGAAATCTCTTTCCTGGAAGAAAAATACACACAGGAAACTGGAGAACATATTTGACCAATAATAGACACTTAGATTCCATAGCACCTGTTGGCAACAGGTGGGAGGAGAAGTGTTCTCCTCCTTTTTTTAATTTGTGATAGAATAATTATACAGAAGAAGTGAGGGCAGTTGCACCTCTAACATCCAGGTTTTAGTCAAGCATTTCCAAAAAGAAGCTTTTTTTTAGATAGCAGCAGGTAAAAAAGACAAACATGAAAATATGTCTCAAAGTAGACAACAATAGAAATAGAAAGCAGGAGGTGAGTGGAATCCTTCCTTCCTTCCTTCCTTCCTTCCTTCCTTCCTTCCTTCCTTCCTTCCTTCCTTCCTTCCTTCCTTCCTTCCTTCCTTCCTTCCTAGGTTCCATATAAATCCACTAAAGAATATGCCAACATATGTGCCAAACAATTGTGGATGCTAAACTCTAAGAGATTGAGAGAAACCTCTGCATCATGATGTGATGGTAGGAAAGTCCATACAATTAAATAATCTGGAGTCTGAGCAGTTTCCAAGGTCATTCTCAGTTGATACATTTCTTATTTAAAAAAAAAAAAATTAAACCTTTTCTTTTTCTTTTTCTTTTTCTTTTTCTTTTTCTTTTTCTTTTTCTTTTTCTTTTTCTTTTTCTTTTTCTTTTTCTTTTTCTTTTTCTTTTTTTGGAGCAGGAATAGAGAATCTGTATTAAATTATTCCTTAGACGTTGGTGTTTGGAATCATAGGATTTCATTTGTAGAGAGACAGTGGTATATCAGAGACCATTTTCCTGAATTTGGATTCAGTATTCATTCAAACTACTGTGCACATATATTATGCTGCAGTGTGCAACTTCATTTCTGTATATCTTAAGGTAGAACAAAAATAACTGTTGGACTGGATCAATCTGGAGGCCCATTTAGTTCCAGTATTCAGTTCCCTGCAGTGGCCAAAAGTCCAGAGAAAGCCCACAAACAAAATAAAGCCACTTGCATTTTTCCATTCCAAAAATTGCAGCTACAGTTTATGGATAATACACATTGCACATATTGCTTTTCAAAAGACGGAATATTGATGTGAGAATACAAAGGCATCATGATTTTTCTATGCACAGTGATTTATAGTGCAATTCTGTACATGCTTATTTGGAAGAAAAACTACTTGAAATAATTGGTGAGTTTTAAATCTACACCTGATAGAATACTAAATAGGCTTGTCATGGAAAATCCAGAAGAACGGAGCCCTATACTGAGGAGAATAACCAACCACTTATTAAATAATCATTGGGTCCCAACTTTGCATAAGAAAGGAACCCCCAAAAATGGGAAAGCAAAGATCTTTATAGAGGTTGAGGGCCACAGGGTGGGAAGTCCTAGGAATCTGATTTGTTTTCAACTTTTGGGGAAGCTAGGCAGGTCCTTGTTCATGTATCAGGGGTTATTTCCATTGTTAGGCAACAAGAGTCCATTGTTAAAGAGATGGAATGTTGAGATCATCGGAAGTATGTCCCTGAATAAGGATGGAATGTTGTGGCTTTTCACCTTGTTATTATGTCATAATTCCCTTATTAGGCCTGCCTTCAATTGTACTGTGAGCAGGTGAGGAGGCTTCTATTCTTAGGTTCAGATGGGATTGCAGGAACCTTTGAATGGAGGCAGGGAGGGTCAAATTGAATCTTATAGGATTAGACAAAGAGAGGAGCTATGTCTGACCCTGGTCACATCTGAAAGACAGGGAGGAAGGGGATATGGCCCCCATTTTGTTTGTAACATCTATTCTCTCAACTGTAATTATGGGTATGGTACACCTGTAATTACTAGTGTTTTATTTATTTATTAGTTAAATGTGTATGTATATGTGAGTATGCATAATGTACATTCCTTTATTTCCATGTTTGTTAGATCTTTGAACTGTATAAGGCTGATGAAGTAAATGAGTGATAGAAACACATTATGACCAAATGATGGTGCATAAATGGACTGTGCAATCATTCACAATCATAATTTATACCATTTGAGCTTTAGAAGTGAATGTGGGGAATCCCTGAGAGTTTGTAAAGAAACAGGCAGTGAAACTGCTGAAATCTCTTTAGCCTGTTTCTCTCTGTTGTTTAGTTTCTTCTCTTTTTCCTCATTTGGGGGCTGTGCAGGGCTTTGAGGGCACATCTTCAGTTTAGCAAAGATTTGACAGAAGCCCCCTTCCTGTGGAATCAAGTGACCAACCTGACTAAGATAGATCAAGTGAATGCTTTGACTTGAAACACCTCTTGTACCTTAGTAAAAGCACTGACTCCAATAGGGTTGCTCCAGTGGTTTGGATCAAAGTGATCCCTTGGCCAGAACAGAGCCACTTTATACAATCCTAGGATTAACATATAGAAGAGGACAACATACTTGAAAGAAGAATCAAGGTACAAAATGTTTTTCTGTTTTTTTCTCATTGTATTTAAGCAAATCTTACATTTTTACATCTTCACATCATAATTTGTTCAGTTGCTATTTATTGCTTTTACAACCTGACATTCTTTGGAGGAGCTTAGGTAGGATTGATGATTTTCATTTTCCCCAATTTTATTCTTATATCAATTATTTGAAGTAAATAAGATTCAAAGCTAATGATTGACAAAGTTCTCCACTGAGCTTTACAATTAATAATACAATCTGACACATATTGTATATTCTGTCATGTATTTGACAAACCACTGAGATTCTTAAGATGTTAAAATATCTATGTTTCTATTGAGAATACTTAGAACCCAAATTTCAAAGATGATTTCTCAGAAAATAAGAACCAGTATGTTATGTATGCATTCTAGGTAGATATTTATATGTTCCTTCACATATCAGTACTGTGTTATATACTATATCAAAATAATAAACTTCCAAATACAGTAGTGAACATTGTAAAGCCTGATGTTTATAGATGGCTTATTTCTAAGTGCATGTAACTAGATTTGCCAACACATCAGCATTTGGAGCCTTGTCTCCCTGTTTAGTCTGATTCTCCCTACTACATCATGTTCTTCCTACCACTTGTGCTCATTAGTAACCTCTAAGGAAGACAAAAATGAAACCAAAACTGGCCACAAATTAGCATATCATCCCTATGCCAATTGAGAAATTAATATACAGATGTTGTAGATGACATTAAAGAGCAGTTGGAGCAGAGTTTGAACAGTGTCAAACACCAATCAATGTATAGTAAATCTGGAGACAGCCACCAATCCTTCAAAATAAACCAACAAAACATCTGACGAGGCCCCTGAAATAAATATTCAAAACATCTTCTGGAACAATTCGTGTAAGCCAACAATTAAAAACATACTTTGTTGTGCCTATTAGGTACTTATTTCATTTAGACACTTGATTTTAGTTGATTAAAGCCACTTGAAGCCTTTTGCTCAGATTGGCCACAAAGGACTGAAATAAGAACCTTCAATCACATATATAAATATACAGCTTCAATCACAGTCTAACCTTTAAAAAAAATGAAGGCAGAAAAACTTTCAATTGTTCTGCTTCAAGTACTCAAAGCTTCAACTCATTGAAATTGGATTTAGAAGCCATTCATGTCATTACTACCACTATTACACTAATAGTAATAATAATAAAAATCCAGAATGAAGAAATCAGTTGATAATGAAGGAGAGAAATTGAGAGAATGAATGAATGAATGAATGAATGAATGAATGAATGAATGAATGAATGAGAGAAAGTGTGTGTAGTAGTTAATGAAAAAGTGTAGCAAGTAGTGGTTATGGCAAAGCTACTATTTAGGCTCCCTGCTACAGAATGAAAAAAATACCTAACGACTGAGGGTAGCCTACACCTTTGACCTTGGTATCCTCCACCCCCACTGTCCCACAAATATACATATACATATACACATTACTGGTGCCAAAAGACCCATGATTCATCTCACCCTCTTTTCTTAACCTGCACAGAATGCTGCAAAGGTGCTTCATCAAACACCAGCAGTGTTTTAAATGTAGGTGGGAATGCTCTTGGTCCCCTGCTGTTGGCTTCCTGCTTCCACCAGGCATGGGACCAGGGAGGAAAAAATTCCATTCCATTCCCAATCTGCATCGGTTGAAAGCCATTGATGGCTGTAACTTCTTTAAGTGGCCACTGTGGACTAATTTTCTTTTTGATTTATACTTAGGAATGTTGGAGGGAGGAGGGGAGGAAAAATGGATCCTCTGTGAGGACTCTGAAATGGAACCTTTTAGAAATTATTTTCGATTTCCTCTTTTGAATGACTCTAAGTAATACTAGGCCTAAATGTGTGATACAAAAGTTTTCTTTCCTGGTGAAAAAGGCTTCTGTTTTCTACTGTATTCTCAGGATGCTTTAGAATTTCTTTAGGATTTTATCTTTGTGAGATGATGGGAGGTCCATTGTGCCCTATCTTCATCATGCTGCAGCAGCTTTTTCCTCTGCCTCTGTTTCCCAATTTGAAAAGGGCTTTGGGAAGAGTTCTCTTATAAAGTCTTATGCAAAATATGGGAAACCAAGGCCACTGGAGACAGGGCACTATAATAAATGTCAGCCAATCCAGCCCTTCTCCAGGACCAATATTCTTATTTTTTGCAGAGCCAGGGACAATTTCAGTTCTCAAATGGAAGTAAATTGTAGGGGAGGGGGGAGGAAAGCAGCATAATTCTTCAGCGCAGCATTATATATAAGGTAATAATTACTAGTAACTCTGCAAATATATTCTCCAAGTCTTTTTGGCTACAGGTTAATCAGGCTCTCAAAGCACCTTGGCAACACTTTGTACCATAATCTAATAATTCTAGTTTTCCCTATTTGCTATCACAATAGCAAGTTAATTAACTGAAAATGTCAATATAAAATTACTTCAAAGCCACCAGAAAGGTAATGAAATACTAATTTACTAATTTCTATCACCTTCTTCAATACAATGCTAACGAAATTGCTAATCCTTGTGAATTGACATTTAATTCTACTCTAGCCCAATAGATGGCACTAGTAATTGCCTTTTATGGGAGGGGGAAGAGCCCATCCATACAACAATGCATTTATTTAGTACATTTCCTTCCAGAGAATGCTGGCATAATGTTTGATTATTATTATTTTAATGTATACAAGACTTTAGAATGATTAGAATTTGAATTAAGTTTGAGGGGAATGATTTATTGGTTTCTTCTCCCTAAATAAGTGTGTGTGCATGTGTGTAAAATAAGAGACAACTTTGATTTAATCTTCAGTTCCAAACCCTGTATGCATACTCTCTCTGTCTCTCTGTCTCTCTGTCTCTCTCACACACACACACATATTGTGGCAATAGACAACCATATGCTTATTAGGTCAACTCAAGGTCACAACATGATCTGGAAACTTTCAAGCCCCAAAATAACACAAAATATTAACACAAACAGTAACTGCAATAAAATGGAGTAAACTGATACGTTATGTGCATTTTGTTACAGGCTTCAAAATGTGCAGAAATGGTCCTTAGATTATTAGGCTTTACCAGACAGTTTCAGGTTGTACCCAGTCCTTTACAAAGTCCTTTAGGATTCACCAAACAGAAAATAAGGTCATGGTTTCTCAGAGAGATGCAGCTGATATATGTTTAATTAATCAATTAAATACAGTCTGAATCATCATATATCTCAATTCTAATGTATATAATCTTTCTTGCCCCTTAATTTACTTCCAAATAAAATTTCCCTATTTAACCCTACTTGCTGCTATTTTTTTTCCAAATAGCTTACTATTTTTATTCTATTTTAATACTTTATCCCACATATTATTATGGACTTTAATTCACAAAGGCTGCATTTTTTCAATGCCAATATAAGCATTTCATGCTTTTATTTAACATGCACTTTAATTATATCTTAAGTTCTCCAGTGGTACTTATATTGTTTCTTATATTTCCAAATTTTGCCAAATCACTTTTTCTGAACATTCAGAAAGGTGGATAAACAGTGTGCCACATTTCTTAATTTTTGTTTAAATCTTGGAAACTATTTCATATGACATCCGGTGATCTGTATCATTCAATATCATCTTCCCTTATTTGCACCGTCTCTCCAAGGTTTCAGACAAAATCTTTCTTGGAGACACCAGCAACTGAACCTGAGAACACCTGCATGCAAACTATTTTTTTTTTTAACCATTGTAGAAGATTACAGGCTATTCCCTTAGTTTAGCTGAGATTGCTCACACTAGATTATTGGAAAATTCTGATCACTTTCACTGGACTAATAAAGTATTGCTTTTAATATATACTGTGCATCCACTTTCCCCCACCGACTATCTTCCCAGCTTCTAGGACTTGTAAAATGCCTTTTAAAACAGCTACACATATTTAATTTATTTATTTAAGATTTATAAGGCTGCCCAACTCAACCAGTTGGTTAATAGCAGATATACATTTACGACATTTAATCATTGTCTATTTTGATCCCAAAATTAAAACAAACAAACAAACAAGATATTGGAATGCATATACAGGTTGAAGACTTTGACAAAAGCACCAATATAAAAACAGTGATTCATGGATTCACATGTGCTGCTGTTCTATCCACTCCATTTCAATCTTTTCCAGGTTGATGGAACAGATCTGAAGAGTACCAATAACTGCATGTGGTTGAACAATCTTATAATTGTTCACAAAATTGGGAATCTTAATTGCAGATATCTCAGTATGGTGGAGGATAATGATCATGTTTTATGCACTCTTCAAACTTTCTCTATTCTCACACAGATGCCAGAAGTAGAATAGACCAGAAAATATCTCCCCAGCTTTCTTCGTACATGGAAATTTTGAATGCCTTGAATTCCTATAGAAATATGAACTCATTCCAGGCAATGAATCATCACAATCAGTTCTAAGAAACACGGAGTCCCATTTTAGTAAGATACTTAACACTAGACGAATACAAATTTCTGTTTCCTCAATGGGAAAGTGGCATACATTGATACCCATCTGTGTTGTCCTGTCAAGTGATGAGAAGAATTTCACAAGTCTCTTGCTTCTCCAGATTTCTTATCAGGTACAGAAATGCCTTTTATCACCTCCCTGAAGATTTATTTGTTACATTACATATCACTCTGTATTTTATTTGACACTTTCAGAGCTGCATGGTGTATCTCAAATTAAAATTAAACCATACAGGCCAAGTATTTCAAGGACTTATTCAATCTCTCACTTAAGCCCATGGCAGCTGAGGAGACTCAGAAGCTTTTAAATCTAATATGTATATACAATACACAATGTGACAAGCCTTGTTGCTTAATTGACTATCCAGGGTTATTAGTTTTATCAGAAACATAATATTGATTTATCCGGTATGCTGTATATCACCATGAGGCCTTTGTGAGACCATAAGCATCTCCTCTGCCTTTGATGTATTCTGAGGTTACAGCCAGTGTTATATTTCAGCATACTAGAAGCATGGTTCCTGTGCACCTTGAACTCTTTGCTTTCTTTTAATTTAGTTGATTATTATTTAAATTTTAAAACTTTAGTATTGTGTTATTTAAGTGGGATAAATGCTGGAACAAAGTCATGGATTGGAGATATCACAGCTTTATTTTCATTTTTGGCTGGGAAACAAGAGTTAGAATTATGAGCTGTAATACAATATGAAGATGATAATTCATCATGTTACTAATTTATTAGAGTTGACAGAGTTGTTAAGTGTTCTCTTTGGTTCATATACTTCAAGGTCTGGCTGAATACCTGTTGTTGTTGTCTGGACATGTTTTCTAAATACATATTTTGGTCAGGTACAAAGGGAAAAGAAAAGGGTGCCTGGGAATATATATTTTTCTAAAATAATTGACAGCATAAACTTGTTTAGTTATTCTAAAAGCCAACATTTAAATACTGAAAATGTAGAATTTCCTTCCTGAATTTGTAAGCTTGTCTATAGTTACTTAGGCAACCCTGAGAATTTCTATCTTTGTAAATTCCAGTATGAACTGATCTGATCCACGCCTCACAAATTAGCAAATGGATTGAAATGAGGGTCTCAGTCAGACTTAGTACTTCTCTGCAGGTGGTGAGAGAGGTCACAGATTAAAAAATAAATAATAACTCAAAAGTTTGTACTCTAAGATATAATATGCTTAAATGTGATTAAAAGGAAATATTCTCCAAAGTATGTATTTGTAGTAAGATTTTTTTTACATTGATTATATATGTGTGTGTGTAGACGCGCGCACACACACACACACACACACACACATAAGTAAAAATTCTAGGCCTTCAAACTAAAATGATAGTACAAATATATTTAAAAACATGCTAGAATAGGAGGAGGAGGAGGAGGAGGAGGAGGAGGAGGAGGAGGAGGAGAAGAAGAAGAAGAAGAAGAAGAAGAAGAAGCAGCAGCAGCAGCAGCAGCAGCAGCAGCAGCAGCAGCAGCAGCAAACACAATAAAAACAACCCATTAAAACGTTTCTATATATGGCAAAATAATTTTATATGGAAGGTTTTGAATTATTTATTTATTTATTTTAATTTGGAAAGGGGATTGAACCAATTTATGAGTAAATACTTCCAAAATTGGATAGAACAGAGGTTACCGTATCTCCCATCCTTGTGTGATCAGGTAAGACAGTGACTGAATTACTAGGACTGAAGAAGCAATGCTTGGTCTTCTCCACTCACAGTACCATTGTCCTTGTTAGAATTTGAAAACAAGGTAACCTTGCTTTTGTTTCTTATGTGGAGAAATTTCATGTGAGTATCCTTCATTACGATGGCATCTTCAAGAGGACATTTAAATTGACTAACTTATTGGGATAATTTTTTACAGTTATATAGAAAGCTGTTTGTTATCCCTATTGAGAATATGTGTCAGCAGTGAAATATTGCCAAGAAACATGTGTGAGTCCAAACTGCTGCAGGCAGCCTTTTTAATGCAATGTGTGAATGGCATTCCATTTTTCTTTCCTCCTACTACTTTGATTCTAGGTTGGAGAAGTAGAAGGGGGAAGAAACAACAATCAAGCTACCGTCCATCTCGTTGCTTTGTTCTTGACGATACCCCAAATCATAAAGGTGCAAGAAGTATAAAACTTCTATTTGCTAACACTCCTGGGGTTTGGGATGGCATGAGAATGAATAGATGCCTATGGAATCTAAGTCAATATATTTTATTATCTCATAGAATTATGTGCTATGAGCTGTTTGCATGCTACCATGATAGTGTATATGTGCAACTAATACTGCAATCATTTTGAGTTCTAGTATTTATGTGAAGTAGTTTCACATTGCTTCATTGCCCAAGTTTCCCAACACTCATGTTGTGGCAGCAAGACCATACTTAGGCATAATGTAAGGTCAGGACTCATGCCCTAAACTGCATCTTGTCTCCCTTTCAACAACACAACATAAGCTTGGGGAAGTATTGGGAATAGCTCAGTGGTGCTTAGAGGTACAGATCTTATGGAGAATTTTTTGGAGGAAAGCAGATGCATCCTTTTATGCTTTTGGATTATTTAATCAGAATAAACTTGAATATAATTCATTTTGAGTTTTTAGAGAGAGCAGATTAATCATTTTAGCTGAACTTCAACTCATGATGAAAAATCTTCAGCTGCACAATACACATAAACTGATTGTATGGTTAAATAGGACTTTGTCCAGATCAGTGTAGGGAGATTAAGATAAGTATCAAAGCCAGGAGGTCAAGTCAGAAACATACAGACCCAGGAAATGTATCACCAATCCAAGGGAAAACTAGAACAAATCCCACCCTGAGGAAAGCCTTTATAGCTCTTCCTTCTGAGATGATCTCATGTTCAGTTTTAGTTGCTGTAGTTACTATGGTGTTTGGTACTCATTTATTATCTATCAAGGCTGTAATTCCTAGTGGGATTGTCACTATGTAGAGGAGTCATGAACAGAATGAATAGGTTCCAGTTCTAGTTCTCACATTCTTGACAGAATAGAATATGCCATAGACAAAGAACAAGGGAAATTAGAGTATATTACATCACAGTCTGTATAGAGCCGAGTAGCTTTCAATTAGTCACGCTAACCTTAAACCTAACCATGATACAAGGTACTGTTGATTAGTAAACTGAAATGAGTCATCTTCTCCCCTCTTAAGGAGGCAGCCTCTTACTTTTTCATCTTAAGGAGGGAATGTAAAATCATTCCCAGTAGAGAGTTAATAGACAAGATCAGTGAAGTTTTTCCAGATAATCCTGTCTGACATAACAGCAAAGATGTGATGATAGACTAAGATAGGAAAATTTGGCCATCTGTATCTGCTTGTTGACTTGAAAGGACAGAGTAATAGTCGAAGAGAAAGAGAGAGGGAGGGAAGCAGAGTTCTTCTAGTTCTTGTACAAGCACCTATGATTTGCTTTGGCAGACACAGAAGCAGCATATAAACCAGTGTTTCTCAACCTTGGCCACTTTAAGACATGTGGACTTCAGCTTCCAGAATTCCCCAGCTAGGATGTTGGCTGAGGTATTCTGAGAGTTGATGTCCAACACATCTTAAAGTGGCCAAGATTGAGAAGCACTGATATAGACAAATAAACTCAGGTTTCTTCATGTAAATTCACGATCTTATGTTGTTTTCCCTGAAAGAAAAGTCTGAAAGAAATGGAAACTGAGAAAGAAACCTTAGTTTTTTCCCATAGTTTAAAGTCAATATATTGAACTTACTATCTTCCTATTTATTGGTTTCAATTAATGAGCTATTTTCTGAGGGATGTTAGGAAGATCAGGGGATCTACTCCTGGTCCAGTGGATGAAACTCATATTGATCCTAATTAAGGGAAATATTGAATGTCATATTTATTCACCAAAGTACAATGCAAAGATGCTTGGCTAGAAAACATCTTTCCAAGGTAGGACATAGTTGCACAACAGGATTAATAGAGAAGATATGTGAAGAAGCCATGGATTAGGAAACATTTGGATAAGCCAGTTAAATGTGCTAGGATAAGAAAGCTTACACTATGTTCTCAAGAAATCTAGGGGTCCTTGTAATACATTACTGTGATTTCTGCAATCAGAATGAAATTAATACATGAAATCACATGAAAGAGGTGTTGGTCTACCCAGTCCTCAAAAGGCCAGGCCTGGATCCAGCATTATTGAATAGCTACCTTCCTATCTTCGATTTTCCATTTTGGGGAAATATTATTGAGAAAGTGGTGGAGCTTCAAAAGCCTTGTACCAAACCAGGAGTCATCTACAAAATAAAATGCAAGGATTGCAAATAGCATTGTATAGGACAAATAGGCAGAAGACTAGTAGAATGAACCTTTGAAACCCAGCTGTTAAAGTATATGAAGCTCCTTCACTAATCTCACTCCACAAAGACATTCTTAGGCATAACTTCAACTGGAAAACAATGAAATTCTTAAACAAGCCAGTCTGAAAAATACAAGAGTATTCTTAAAAGCATGACATCTTGACTGAATAATGATCAACAGTCGTACAGAATTAAGCGTTGTCTATGGTCCTATCAAAAGACATAATCAAAGACCCAACATTAACATATCAGCTCAATACACAACATCTCCCCATCACACAGCAATCAACCAACACCTAGTTAAATCAGAGCCATCTCCTTATCAACCTAATACCCAAAAGCCAATTACAGTGTGACAATCACAGGAAGAGAACAATACTCCCTCAAAGAGCCATCCTTTCACCTAGCTATTAACACCACAGATTATGCAAGAAGCAACCAATATGGGGTAAATCAGAAGCAGCACTGCATAACCCAAGTAAATAATCTACTGCCAACACTGTATCTGCCATAGGACCATCCCATCCAAGCAAAGGTACAGCAGACAAGACAACATGGTGCCTCCCTTTGGCAGAAGCCCTGCGCTGATGATGCCACCCTGTAGAGCAATGAAGCACCTACTACCCCAAAACACAGCTCAGAGAATGCCATGAGCGCAGCATGCCAACCCTGAGCTATGCACATTTGCTACCACCACACTCCTTCACAAATGAGGATAAATTGGAGGAATAAATAATAGATAGAGGAGCAGACTATTTTTAACGTTTCATGGCAAATAGATGATCATGTACTACACATAGAACAAACATGCAACACATAAGTTGTATTGAAGCACTTCAGTCGAAGGAGAATGAAAAGATACAGAATGACAATGATCCACAGCAGCAGCACCAGTTGGAAAACTGCAGTGCAGCAAAGATAAAGTTTATTTTCTATGATGGATATGGGGATTCTCTGAAAGTAGCTCTGTACAATGGAGGAAGCAAAATCTGGGGGGTAATTTTGTTATGTCTCTAAGTAGTTGCCAATGATGAACGGTGTACTTTTCACTGAAGCGCTGCTCCAGGGACAAAAGAGAAGGCTATCTCTGCTATTTAAACTGGTTTCTGCCCTTGTCCTATTTGTCTGCATTAAATTTTGAAATCTGTAGGAAAGAGGGTTATTTGAACCATATAATTAAATGCAACTCATCCTTCCATACTTACAAACTGTAATGTGATCATCCTTTTATGTCTGTCTTTTTCTCAATGTGTGGTATAATTCTATGGTTGCAAAAAAAGATGAATATAAAATATATACAATAAATACAATATGAAACAGGTATGATAATAAACAAAAGGCATACATTGGAGAAATGCTTGCCAGACATGCACACTTTAGGTACAACTTTTGTGCAGGCTTTAAAAAGTTTACAAGCTGATGTGAAAGTGGAACAGAATGAAGTAATGAGGGGAAAACGATGAACATTATAGACTATGAAACACCTCAAGGAAACTTGCTTCTATCATTCGTACTAAAAATGTACCTGTGTTTCCTTCATTAGAAGGTTCTCTTTATAAAGCTGCCAAAAAGGAAGAAAAGGGAGGGGGAGGGGGAGTGAAAGAGAGATGGAGGGAGGGAGGGAGAGAAAGCTATTTCTATTAGCTCTCAGGCACCATCTGCTGGCCATTTGTACCCTTAGACTGTCAATTGTGGTGACAAATTCAAGATACTTTGCCTTATCAAGATAGAACAAGTTTGGAAACAGTTACACTGCTCATTCTTTTCTTACAGAATACCTTGCAAGAATAGAAAGGCATGAGAAGCGTAGAAATTGATCTTAGTGTAAACTAGATTTAGGTAGGTTTCCTTTTTTTTTTCACACATACTTTTCATTTCTTTGGCTTATGATTTGTTACTATTTCCTGCACTTTGCATAAAGTTGTTTGCATCAAAAGGGCTATCAGCAATATATAATAGTTTCTGAGGATTGTGTGACAGTGTCCTGTCTTTCACTGTACAATAATCTTTTAATATTGGTCAATAGCTCTTCTCTCTCCATCCCCCAATATGATAGCTGACACCATAAAGAAAAGATGTCATAAGGTAGATCTTCCCATAGTTCTTTCCCAGAGCAGAAGGGCAAGGAAGCCATAGAGAAACCATGTTCAACCAACACCCCATGGGCCACAACCAACTCCTGGTCCTTTCCTCTATTCCTTCCATCCATAGCTACTGGGTTCCCCCACATGGTGCTACCAACACTTAGTGCAAATCACTGAACTGCAGTGACATGATTTTCTGTAAAAGATCAATAGGAAAGGAAAGAAAATAACTATATGAATACTGTGAAAGCAACATGAAAGTGGAGTCAGAAATGGAAGGGTTCCAGCTCTAGGTCTTTTTCCACTACAGTCATTTTAAGATGGGAATTCAGATCATATAAAAGAAAGAAATCCTTGTTAGTGTCTGAGGCTTTCCCAATTTTTTACCTGTTTGTCTAAAACGTTTTTAGCCCAGTAGAGCAGCATACAATGGATTTAAGCAAGGCCCAGTACTCATAACGTCTCATAACCTCTGCTGAATATTGCCATTACATCCTGGCTGTAATGTGAAAGGTGTCAGAGTACTTTCCATTAGGTTGAATATTATAACTATGCTACTTTGTAAGCAGGGTGAATCCACTGTTCCTGAGAATCCACAGGAAATCTGAGGGCAAAAGCTCCCCAAAAATTAATTTCCCCACTTTTAGTTCGAACACAGGAACTCTGAAAGACAGATAGCTGTATATTTTCTTGGTCCTAAACAACAATTCATCCAGTAAGCCACACTCATATATCTTTTTTTTAATTTACCAGTCCATGTACTGACCACTGATTCACTTCAGATTCCATTGTCTGAAGTCGCCAAAAGTAGGAGCTACATAGGGGAAAAAAGGTTAGGCAATTTTCAAGTAGTTTGGACTAATTTTACCAATTAATAAGAGTCAAATTGGTCTTCAGTGGGATGTAAATACAATCAGTCAATCAATCAACCAGCCAGCCAGTCTAATAAAAGACAAACAAAAGTGTGTGTGTGTGTGTGTGTGTGTGTGACATATATTACTAGCACATGCATGCCTGTATTGCCTATTCCCTTGGGAAGCAAGACATTTGTAAGAAGCTGAGACACACTCTCTATCACCTGAGACTTGGAGCATTGATCTGTAAACAGTGATTATTGGAGTTACAGTCTTGTAAGTACATTCCACTGAATTTTTTTACTTTTTCAACATATCTCAACATTGATATTTGGCCATTTACATTTTGTAGTCCATTATGTAATTTAAATAAACATAAATGCAAATTTTGCATGTGGAAAAAGTAAATACACCCCTACATTTATCACTACACAAATACCGAAAATTAGAACCAGGTGCACTAAATCAGGTGCAAATGATTAGACCACCATTAAGAGAGAATCTGGGAGGAACCTATCTTATTTAAACCTCAGACATTTAGTTTGATTTGCTCTTTATTTTTGAAGGGTATGATATTACCATACCTAGATCAAAAGAGCTCTCAAAGACTTTCAGAAAGAAGGTTGTAGATGCCTATGAGTCTGGGAAGGGATTTAAAAAGATCACTACTCAATTAGACATCAATCATTCCACTGTTTGGAAGATCATTTACAAGTGGAGAACAATTGCCAACTTGCCCAGGTTAAGCCATCCCAGCAAGTTCAGCCTGAGAGTAAAATGGAAAATACTGAAAGAAGTCTCTAAGAACCCCAAAATTTCATCCCGTGACCTACAAGTAGCTCTCACCACTATTGATGTCTAAGGGCGTGAGTCTACCATTAGAAAGAAGATGCACAATTTAGATCCAGATGGGAGATGTGCCAAGAAGAAACCTTTGCTATCCAGAAAGAACAACAGGGCAAGAGTAAAGTTTGCTCATGAATGCCTAGGCAATGACCAGGACTTCTGGAACAATATGCTGCAGACAGACAGGGCAAAGATAGAGTTATTTGGCCACAGTACCAGAAGACAAGTTTGGCCAAAACCAAAGACAGCATTTTACCAGAAGAACCTGATACCAACTGTAAAGCACAGTGGTGGAAATGTTATGGTTTGGGGCTGCTTTGCTGCATCAGGGCCTGGGCAGCTTACCATCATTGAATCCACTATGAACTCTTCATTGTACCACAGGGCACTTGAGGTTAATGTGAGACCATCTGTTAGAAGACTGAAACTCAACTGAAAGTGGACCTTGCTACATGACAATGACCCTAAATATTCTAGTAAATCCACTAAAGAATGGCTGAAAAAAAGAGAGAGAAAGAGAAAGAGAAAGACAGAGAGAAAGGGGGGGGGGGGGAAGGAAGGCAGGGAGGGAGGGAGGGAGCATTCTGGGATGGCCAAGTCAAAGCCCAGTTCTAAATCCCATCGAGATGTTGTGAGGTGATTTGACACAGGCTGTGCATGAAATAAGCCCCTCAAACATTGCATAGCTGAAAACATTCTGCATGGAGGAGTGGGAAAAAAATTCCTCCCACTCAACATCAGAGACTAGTAGACAGTTATAAGAAATGCCTACTTGAGGGTGTTCTCTGACAAAGGGGGCAATACCAGGAATTAGAGGTGAGGGTGTACTTCCTTTTTCCACAGGCATATCTGTTAATTTTTTGTTGAATACATGATTGCAAAGTCAATTTTTCATAGTTTGTTTTGCTCAATTTATCATCATCTACAAAAGAAAATAAAAATTTTACATGGGATGTACTTTTTCAATGACTGACAAAAATGCAGTTTTTTATGAAGTATAAAACTACAATAAACTGTCTTTTTACCCCAGCACTTTGTCATAGATAGATATATATGCATAGTAAAAGGAGAGTCAAATGATTAAAGAGTGTAGGAAAAGAAGACTCAGGCTGCTATGCTGTGGCCTTGAGACAGTGCTTTTGGAGGCATTCTCAGCAAATTCTGAGACTTGCTGCCTCCAGGGTTAAAGATAGTGCTATCTTTCAGAAGCAAAACTTTTCTGCTTGACCCCACACCTGGCAGCTTCAAAGACTGGGAAATCCCAACTTCAGAAATCTCTCATAGAAGTATCCTTGAAGCTCAGGCATGGTTGAGACAGGATGATCTCCACATCTAAAGGATTCTGTTCTGCCCCCATCCCTGTCGCGATTGGCTTGCAGTAAAGATTCAGGACACAGTTGCTCAGTTTCCCATTATCTGCAGAGTGGTCCACCTCCTCTCTGCTTCACAAAAAAGTTGTTCAGAGGAAATGGACTAAGCTTCCTCCCTCAGATATTTCAGGGGGTAAATTAGTTCTGGATGAGCAATAATTCCATTGCTGAAATTCCTGTCACCCTGTTGCTTTCAGCTCAATCAACCTTGTTAATGAAGGCTCTGTGAGAATCTTACTTTTGGGCTGAGGCAGCTGCCAAAAGCAGAATGGTCCCTCTCCAAACCATTGTTGTGCAATGGAATTTAAACCAGACATTTTGCTCCCAGTGCTTGCAGTGGGAAATCCAAACAAACAAGACCCATGGAAAAGGACTGAGAGAGGGAATACAAACACTCCTTCATTCTAATTTCCAATCTGTTGCACTGGAATTGACAGTACTGGAGAATTTGGAATATGCTGGCCAGCAGAGTTCTTGAGACTTGGATGGCATACAAGTTTAATAAATTATGATTACTGAGAAGGCTTGCTCTGCCCATTTATTAGTACTGATGTTTTTCCATCTACTATTCTTTAGCAGTAAGAGCAATTTTAGTAGTAATTGTAGTTGTTAGGCTGTGTTAGACACAAGAGAAGAAAGGCATTGTTCACTAGAGCTGTGCAAATCCCTCAGAACAAGAGCTTCACAAGACACTGGAGTACATACAAAGTATCTACCTTTAAATCAATAAAGCAGCTACAGATATTTCCAGGGGTCATGAGGCTGCTCCCAGTTGCTTCCAAGAAGCAAAGTGAAGCACACTGGAAAATTACACAGCTAGGGCTTCATCAGGGGAAAGTGGGCAAGGGAAGAATGACAAAACCAG
The DNA here is from genome assembly GCA_030867105.1 of Liasis olivaceus. NCBI lineage: Eukaryota > Metazoa > Chordata > Lepidosauria > Squamata > Pythonidae > Liasis > Liasis olivaceus. The sequence continues at coordinate 224,978,269 of CM061349.1, forward strand.
TGTTTCACTGTTGTGACACAAACCCTGCCATTTTGTGTGTGCAATATGATGTTGCATGCATGTGTGAAAAGGGTGGAGCTTGCAAAGCAATGCTGGGACACTGCTTTCATCATTCTGACAAAAGAGTTCTATGTATACCCATATGCACTGTTGCAATATATCTAGTAGTAGTTTGTCAGCCTTATGAGGTAGACCAGACAGGAAACATAACCAGATGAGCTAATTCTACTTTATTGTAAGGTTACATTAACAAAGTCTTGCAGGTCTGAAGGTACTTCTCTCCCCTCATCCCCTTTACAGCCCCCAAATTAGGGATGGTCTCTTCTGAGCCTCTTGCCCCACCCACATTCCTGCTGTGGGCTAAGCTGCCTTTTATCTGACCATTCCCTTGGCTGCATCTCTTCTCCCTGTCTCCCAAGGTCATTGCCACATACAATTATATAGTTGTACTCACACTGCAATACCTTCTAATAGCAATAATAATGTAATAAACACAGAGGAGAGAAGTTATTATCCTAGAGATTACAATGTTTCTCCACAATGATTCCTACTTAGAGTCAAGGGATCTGAAGTCCAAAGTAATAATGTACCTAAGCCCACTCTATCCATTTATGGCTAAATGAGTCAAGAATGGGGTAAAATCTTTCCTTCTCTCAGTTAAAGCATTGGTGTGACACTGTGAGACTTGAATCTCAGCTGAAGGCTGATACTGTGAAAAATTACAGATCTAAAAGGTGCCTGATGACTGTAAAAATGAATTTGATTGTTTTATAAATAATTAAACAGTGAAGACATGGGTTTCAGATTCAAAGTTATAGTGCCATGAAGGGAGCACATTGTCCTGAACTGTTGCTAGATAGAATCCACCTCTTTTTAATCTTATAAAAACAGAAAATGTTAGATGTTGGTTCTTTCAGCAAATTTTAAGTGTCACAGTGCATTGGTGAATTAAGATATCTCTCAAGAACATGAGCACAGTCAAAAAGTAATAAGTGCAGTTGAGGGAAAACAATATGGAAAATAATATACTGCCATAATATAAGTCAGTGATAACTGTGTGTCCTTGAATGCCATTTTCAGAGTTGGGCCATCCCATTTTAAAAATGAGATAACAAAAGGTAAAAATAGCTCAGCTTGGAGAAAGGGAGCCCCTCCCCCCCCCAAAAAAAAGATTGAAAACATGTGGTGGAAGTATTACAAAGAAAGATTAAAATTTGAGTAAAGACCAGAGATTTAAAAGATAATTAAGTTGAGTAAGTATAATGGAAGTAGCTTAATGATCCAATTCATCTTTTTCTGTGCTACATGGAATATACGTTGCATTTAACAACCATTAAGAAGGAAACATTAGATGCAGATTATCAACATTTCTATAAGAAGTATTTTATACTACTTCATAATTATATAGCTAATTCCTATCATTTTCCTATCATGCTTATATTTTGGAAAATACCACATTTTGAACAAAGCAGATGTGTTTGAGTTTTATATGGTTCAGAAAACCCTAAATCTGCTGATATTATAAGTGATAGGAAACCATAGTTATTCCTAATGTTTCTGAATATCATATGATTGTTCAACTGAAGAAATAGAATGGGTTTCTCAAAAGACAGGTGTGAAGGCAAGGTTGAAATAGTCTTGTCTGAAATAGATGAGCATCATTATTACAGACTGAAAGACTCTAATTTACTTTGTAGATTCTGAATTACTTAGAACTAATTTATATACAAACTAGTGAGAATTTTGTTACAACCTCTACTTCTGAAATTTAAAAATTGTCCCTTTAGGTCCTCTCAGTTCTGTGGAAGATTATACTATAAAATGAAACAACAAGAAAAGCAGTTTTACAAACATTCCTGACTTATTAATATAAGTTTAGCATAGCATTTTCTAGGTTATTGTACTATCTACAGCAGCATCTTCTGTAGCGGAATGGAAACAAACTCCTGCCATGGGGCTGGACACTTTCAAATTAATAATTACAATGTAATACAATAATATATACCATACATAGTATTTCACAAACAGAGCATCCACATTGACAGCAGAGAACAGCTAGTATTGTTTGTGCATAATGTTATATCTGGTCCTCTTTGCTACTGCCTAGTGTCTTCAGTGTCAAACCATTTTTTATATTGCAGTTTTGGTTGTTATTGTCATAGCAGTATTTACATACGTCAAAGATCTGATTTACTTCTGATGCCAACATCCTTGTGATGTTACACTTGGACAAGTTTTTATATAATAAGCATGTGTGAGATAAGACCTTTAATATCTGGGATAATGCTTAATGTACCTGCCTTGCCCAAATAGTGTTTGTGAGATTATTAAGTTTCCTACTAAATTGCCAAAATGTCCATGAAGTGACTGTGCTACTTCTTGCTTTCAGATTTCAGCTTATCTTCATTCATTCCTGGCCTCTGGTTTCAGGCTTGCAAAGCATATAGGTCTGGGGTCCCTTCCTTATCAATGAGAAATTGATTGCTAGTCAAGGCAAACAGATCTGAGATCAGGATGTTACTGATCAGGTTGTTTCAAAGGTGAGAAGTTTCAGTTTCCCCAAATGCTCTCTATTCTTTTATCTCAGCTAGTCATGCCAGTCAAAAACAAACATAACTCATAAACAAGATTAGAAGATTATTTTCTAGCTATGATTTTCCCAGGGCTGAGAACATACCATTTCCTGAAACTCTTAATCTGGCATGCAACTGAAGCACCAAACTAGCAAAGGGGAGACTCCTCCTTGTCTTCCTCCATTTACTTACCAGCTCTATTAGAACTGCCTCCAAAACAAGGAGTGACAAGGGAAGAAGAAGCTGGTGGACTGAAGAAAAGCAACAGAGTTTGTGGATTAACAGGAGAGAATCTGGATAATTGATCAGAGTTGTCATGTAAATGATGCACTTATGAGGTGCTTGTAGGGATGCAATATAATTTTAATTATATTTTGAATCAGGGTTCTTATATATATATATACACACACTCAAATTCTGAGGTTGTTCAAAGCATTGCATTACTAAATATATTGTTTACAGGATCATTTCTTATTGCAAAGCCAGCTGACTGCAATCTGAAATTATTTAGGTTAGGACTGGAAGTGATTCATAACATGTTGTGATGTTAGGAAGCATTACAGCGGCAAGAACTGACTTGGACCCTGAAACAGCAATGCAAGTAACAGTCCAGTTTACTTCAGATAGATTCAGAGGCCTTCAATCTGATTTGGATTCCAAATCTATAACTTGATTCAGAAATACTAATTTCCTATTAAGCATCACTCAAAATCAACAGCCAAAATATATTTAACAGTCAGTTGTTTACAGTTCTAAGTGACTTTAAATTCTGACTTCTTTTCAGATGGTGTTGCTGAAAGCTGTTTTATTTCCAGAAATAATTCTCAGGCAAAGTTGTCCATTGTGGGAGGATCAAGCATGTCAAGTTTCAGATTAGTAGGTTCAGGGATTTTTGTGCAAAGGGAGTATTTATTTTAGAGCTAAAAAAACATGTAACTTCCTCTTTTGGAATAGTGGATAATTGCTATGAAATATCTCCCTCCCTTCTTTCATCTCAGAGCTTTGGGAGAAATTTGTCTATTTTTGTCTATGTTTCTATGCCTATAGGAATATATAAATTATTAACAACTCTACAGGGAGATCAGAATGCCTTATTTCCTGCTAAAATGGAATGACTTTGCCCCTGTATGTACTCAAGAAAGGGATGCTTGTTTGCCCATAAGGCAATTCTAATAGTGTGTAATAATGCACCCATGGGTGGTACACCTAATAACATATGTGTTTACTTAAGATAATCACCCATGGATTGTCTTAAGCAGACACATATATTATTAGGTGCAGAATCTTCCTCCCCTCTTCTTTCCCTCTTTCTCCCAATAGTATCTGGTATCCCCTCTGACCCCTATTTCAACAGGTTGTGTTGTTGAGTAAGGCTTTCTTTCTATAGCTGATTGACTTTTACACTGACTTCATACTGTCTTTCCAGGTCTGCTTTAGTGATAATGTTACAGGAGAAGAATGTTCTGTATCAATTTGCTGTAATGAGGTTGTCATGGATAAACAGTGGAACACACTAGGATTATAGGGGATTAATAAACTAATCTTGATCTCCAATAAGATTGGTCGGCTATACAGTTGCAAAGCAGAGAGTAGTTACCGCCAAAAATATATATATCCTCAAATCAGGATGCACAATCTAAATGCTCCAGGGGCTGGTGATAAAAGGTGCTTCACTGTGGTGCTGGAGATGAACACATGAAGGAAGGTGGCCTGAATTACCAAGACAGCTCCATGAATTTAATGACAGCCAGCCTTTTAGAATAATTAGATTACATTATTCCAAATGCAGGCCTGTAGTATGCCTCTTTCTTCAGTCACTCCATCAATAAAGTTATGTCTGAATTTCCCCAAACTTTCCAATCTCTTAATTAGGTGGCTCGTCTTTTCATTTCAGTGGATGGACACTTGGTTTTAGTCTGGCATTTCTCAGTCTGCTTGAATCAGCCCAAATCAATTCGCAGTTAAACATTTCTTCAAATGCAAAGAACACTTTGACAATTGAGCCTTGAATTTTAATTCAGCAAGGTCAACATATTTAGGTTTATGGAATACAGTTGGAAGTGACCATGCATTAATAGCAGTGATGAAATTATCAGCATTAGCACTTTACAGAAAGATATGCAAATGCATGAGCAGTTGACCTCCAGACCTCCTCCACCGTATTGGGTTCCCAAGAGCCATAAATGCATAAAGCTCTTTGGGAGAGAACCAAGAATCTGGAGAACTGTCCTTCCCTGATTTGGGTGGCACATCTATGTCAGTGTATTTTGTGACTTCCTCGGCCTTCTTTTTCCTTTAGGCTTACTATGCTTATTGGTAGATGTCAGCTGCTCAGAGCCTTTAGGGCGTGAATCATATAGAAGCTTTTTAAAGTAAATGAATATGTAAGTAAGCAAATAAAACCACTTCAAAGCGTTTGTTCAGTTTCTGACAGTGTACTTTCATCCTAAGAGTTAGACATTATAAAAGTCAGCATATTGATAAAACAGAACACTAGTAGCCTGCTGGTACTGCTAAACAAATAATAAATAGCAGCATAAAATATATACAGATGGCTAAATATGAATTAGCAGCAAGGTGGAGACCTGCTGTCAATTCAAGAAAGCAATGATTATCTAATACTAATCGTGGCTGTAAATACTGCTTTTAGACAAACAGTATCATTCCCAATATAGCATGCCAACTGGAAACCCAATTTAAATAAACATGATAGGTTTGATAGATGAGAGACATACACTGCCAAACATTGGATCCACAGTTTCTATGCTTGGTACTCAGAAAAATCTATGGCAATTAAGCAGTAAATAAAAAATTGCTAAAGCCATCAGAAGACACACCAACACGCAATGCATACCAAAGTTCTATGGTCTTGATGTGTATCAATGCCAGTATTATTCCTCCCCACAACAAGGTCAGAGTTCATACAGGAAGAGGGACTGTCTTTTGCACGTGGGATGTCTCCTGCATCATTCAGTCTCCTGTACTGATGGTTAAAAGGCTTTCATAATCATGGTGAGTAAATTACCTTTGGCTTAATTCAGGATATGCTTATTATTGGCAATCATTCTGAAGGAGCATTCCTGAAAAACTAATTCTATTTTACAAGCATGCTCTTAGAGCAGTTAATGTTGGCACAGGCATGCTGATCATTGCAAGCATTGTCAATGTATTGATGCCTGAAGGCTGTTTTTGTTTTTTAGGAAGAGGAGTTGGTTTTCCTTTCTGGCACCAATCCCAAATGACAAAGCCACTTGGAGAGGGAAATACCTTAAACCAAACGTAATTCTTCCCTCCGTGGCTGAGTTAAAATAATAATAACAAAAAAGGGTTCTGAATTGGAAAATGGAACCCAGCTGTGTGAATGGCACTCTGCAGTTTGTTTTCATATTGTATATCATTTTATTAAGGCTACAAGTTAACAGGTATCATCCCCCACAAAAGGTAAAGCAAGCCTGGAATAAGGAATGAAAGGTAGAAATATTGAATCGGCATTTGATTTGTTTGCTTTTATGTCTAGATTCAGATATCAAATAAAGCATTTGCTATGTGAGCACTCTGTGTGTATGATATTCTATCATACGTTTATCATAGAATCATTTTATTCATTTTTGCATACATCTTATTCTGTATTTTATTGTGCATAGTTTTTTTTTTTTTGTTTTGCAAATATTTTAATCTATATCTAGGTGGAGGACTTGTGTTAGTATCAGAGATACTAGAGAAATCTAATTTCCTTTTCAACTGCAATTGACCGAAACAGAAACTATTGCAGCATTACCAGGAGCATAATTTAGAAAGTTTGCAAGCAACTATCTCAGAATATTTCTCAGTTCAGAATATTGGGAAAGGTTGCATACATTTCATTTCAGGCAAAACTGAACAGCAATTTAATTACACCATTCTTTGGAGATTCACATTAGAACTTCTTAACTATGCTACAGTATCCTGAGTCTGCCAGTATACTTAATGGGTCTTTGAACTGGTGATGCAAGGTGTATTGGTTTACATGGTGATCTCTAGGTTGGAGACTACGGTGTGTATGGAAAAGTGTGAAGATGCTTAGGATAAAACTGGGCTTTGGGTGTGCTTGTGACACAGTAGCCAAAGTGTTCCTGATACTGTCCTTATCATTATCAAGGCGTATAGTAGAACATGATTAAAACCTATTTTACAACTTCTCAAATGTTATGTGAAAGCTCTGATTGATCAGACTCATGATGGATGGCAGAAGTCAGTATATATGGACTGTGTGGTGATATAGATCTGCTTTTCTACACAGTAAATAGTACAACTAAAAGAAAAACACTAAGCAGGGATGTCTTGGTTCACTAAGGAAAATACACATGGGGGAGTTTTTTAGCAGCAAATTAGAAACTAAAGTAGGGCAATTTTTAAAATGCAGCTGATCATAAGGTGATCTTACTAGGCATGTCACAAGATGTGTAATGTAGAAATTATACATTTATCTTCTATTTAGAGAGCCATTTAATCTGTTTTCTCTGGTGATTTTAACAGTTCAGCTGATTAATGCCAGGTTCACTACGTAAAATTGAAAGTGGAATAGCTCCAGCTATAAAATGTGGTTACTTCATTGCCCCTTTAAGTTAAGTGATAAGCTGAAAGCTTGTTGTTAGAAATAATCCTTAATTTTTCATACATCTATTGATTTCTTCTGTTCCCATTATACTGCTAAATTTTCTTGTTTAATATTTCTACTGGCAGGATTTATTTTCAGCTCTCTGACAGATAGTTTTTATAGTAATTTTATTAAACATTAAAATTAAAAAGATAACTAATACAAACTAAAAAAAAGAACAGAAAAAGAAAATAAAGTGTCAAAAATAAAAAATAGAAAGATAAATAAAAAGAAAAAAGATAAGAATATAGCAAAGAAAAAGAAAAGAAAAAATAAAAAGAAATTACTTCCTCTTTCATCACAAGTATAAACAAATTTAGAAACTTATCACCTTCTCTTAAAATGTAACAAATGACCTCTTCTTCCCATATCCCACCTCTTTTCTATAAACAAATCCTTAAAGCCTCATCATTTCAGTCCTGGTGTCAGCAAAAGTCGATTAAGGATTACCAGAGATAACAATATATCTATTTTAACCTTGATCAAATAAACCAATTTTATATTCCTTCGTTTTACTTTTAACAATCTTAATCTTTAGTCCATTTAAATAATATTGTTGAATTTGATTTCTTTTCATTTTTACTTTGTCCCTGCTCAAAAAACTCTTTAAAGCTTTAACAACTCTCTTTTGTAAATCCAATATAGGAAAGTTATCCACATTACCCTTCTGGTCTGTTATTTGTATATCCCTTTTAATTATTAGGACATCAGCCAGTTTCATTTGTATATCCAGTATAGCATCTATTTCCATATCATTCTTGTAGCCTGTCAACTTTTAAATCCACTTTCAGGTCAGTCTCAGTCTTGTCCAGTAGAACCTGTTCCTCTTCCATAACATCTTTTAAACACAGTCTATCTCTAATGGCAGACACAGTTAAAAATAACTTCTGGGTCCATTGTTCAAAAAATATCCTTCAAAGTTTCCAGTGTCAAAATATTTTGCTTCATTCTGTATTAATAAGCCAAATTTAAATGTTCTTCTCTTTTAATTGTAATCCTTAGTTCCTTCTGGTTCCCTCTAGTGTCCAACCTTCAAATATCCATCCTATCATGTTTGTGTGTGTGTGTGTGGGGGGGGGGGGTGTCAGTTTATTTAGGAATTCAGAACAACAGCATTTTCCCATGGGAAGGATTCTTATAATTAATTTCAAAATCTTATTTCAAATCCATGTGGACCCTTAGTCCATTTGTAACTTTCCAAAATCAACATTCTGATCAAGTTAATCTCCTCCCCCCCCACACACACACAAAAAAGATTGTTTTTAAAAGTCCTAAAACTTGTATTTAAAACTTCTTTCACTAAGGATTGAAGGAGACTCACCCAGTTCTGTAAAACTTGTCAGTTCAAAGGTACCTAATAGCTGAAAAGCAATTAACAAGCAATTTTCCAAAGTGATTGGAAAAGGAAGTATGCAAACCCTGTGTCCTTTTAAAGGTGCCAACCAGGGTTTGAGCACGATAGCTATTCCCTCATCTCCCAGAGCTCTAAACCCACTGGAGACTGTTGTTTTGCAGTCTCCTTGAGAGAAGCAACTGTCTGGAGAACATGCAGGTGACCCCAAGTCTTCTCCTTGTCCAGAGAGGAATCCCAAAGAGGTGATCCAGTTGCTGGATCTTCATTCTGCTGTGGTCATCGGCTCCTCTTTCAACAGAGCTGTCTTCAATTTGTCATTTCCTTCCCAGAAGTCTCAGCCCTCTGCCACTTTGTAATATTTTAAAGGATAATATTTATATCATTCCCCTTATTTTTATTAATATGTAACACAGACATACACATGTGCTATTATCATATAAGCTTATGAGTGGATCAGAAGAAACATGGCTGTGTAAATTAGGCTTTTTTGTTACTATAGAACTGAAAAATTATGATTTGTTAATTTTCATTGCCTGGGAAATACAATTATTGATATAAAACTATGAAATAATTGACAATATTTCTCTTACACTTTCTCTGTTCTGTACTTAACTGCAGATCTTCTATAGAATTATGCAGGTTTCCAGTGGGGTGGGGGTGGGGAATAAAACAAATAACAGTTGGTATGCACAGTACTGCACCATGATAATCCAATTATTTCCCATAGTGTGGAAATAACATGCAATTTCCACACCTGTGACTTCTGAGAAGTTGGTATTTGCACCGTCTGGATCTGAATACATAGTTAAATTTTCTCCAGTGTTCTGGCTCGGATTTACATTCTATCTTTTGCTCCCATAAACATCACAATGACATTTCTCCCCTCTTCCTGCATGTTGCTAATGTGCCCACCCTCTTGTTCAATAGGGAACCCCAGCTGATTTTCAATCCCCAGTTTTATTATAAACATGACCCCAAGATTGTAAGTTGCATGACTTGTGGAAGAAAGACAAAGTAGGGGAACCTATACATTTATGATCATCAGTATTCCTGTTAGAAAAAGAAGGGCAAGGTGTTAGGCAAATCATCAAACTACCATGAACTAAACAGGAGACATTATTCTGGGTTGATGCTAGTCAGTAAACACTTGGTGCTGCTTCTGTAATCATTGATAGTAGGTGCTTTGATTTTTGTCCTGGATAAAGTCTGGTCTTTAAAGAGTTCAAAGAAGCATAAACAGTTTTATGTGCTTCAATTGTCTTTGTTACAACATCTGTAGATACTAGGACTAGGAAAATCAGGCTTGATTCAGTTCAGATAAATTGGACATCCAATATTTGAAGAAAGAATAATTCAATTCAAGTTTGTGATTTGAGATTTGGAGGCAACCAGATTCAATTTGAGCTACTTCAAGATTTAAGTTTTAAAAAAAAATCCATAAGGCTATACTGGAAACATTTGAGAACTCCTGAGGTGGCTTCATTTTTTGGAAGAATGGAGTACAAAGTAAGCAGGTTTGGTAAAACCCTGAGAGAATGTTAACTTTGTCAAGTTTCAGTGGGTTAGCTCCTCCTCCTTTTCCTTCTCTCTTTCTTCATTAATAACCTCCCACACCTCCCACAGCTAAAATAGCAGAGGTGAGGAGAGGATAGGCAAACAGACTCTAAATTGTCTAGCAAAGTGTGCTTAGCTGAATTGACTCAAAAATTATTCTAATCCAATTTAAAAATACAAGCTACTGAACATTCTGTTAAACAAAATAAATTCTTACTTCTCTACTTGCCTTTCCTGGGTGCCACAACTTATGCTTTTATTATAATATTTTCCAAATATAGTGACCATAACTATGTATAGCATTGCAGATGAGGACACAGCATATATTACATTATAATGTTGGCATGTTTAACTGCAGTCCTTTTCCTAATGATCCCTCACACTGAATTTGCCTTTTTCACACCTGTCACACATGAGTCAACATCTTCACTGAGTACCCACCATGACCCCCAAATATTTTTCCTGGTTTGTTACAGACAGCTCAGAACCATTGGTGTATATGTTGAGCCAGGAACTTTCACCCCATTATGCATCATTTTACATGTCCTTAAATTGCACTACATTTGCCATTTGGCTGAGCATTTACCAGTTTAAAGACATTCCTACAGAGCTCTTCACAATTTGAATATTTACTATATTTACTATATTTGAATACTTACTGGTATGGTAGATCAAAGATGGGAAGTATCTTGAGGCTTCTGAATCTCCACATGCAAAAAGTTTCATACCCTTCCCCCAAACCAATATACAAATATATATTATTTAACCAAATATTTATTGAGTATAAGAATTGTTTCTACTTTCAGCCATAGTGATTCTGAAAATGTATTAGCATTGAGATATTACTGACATTGTGTGCAAGCCATGGTTAATTTTGAATATAATTTTAATCAGAGCATCATGATTTAATTTTAAAAAATCATCAGCATCCTGAGGATAGACTCCTAATGAGAGTTCCTACTTTTTAAATATCAACCTCTTTTAGCATCTTTCTTTATCTATATGTACAGATGCTGCAAGTTGAATTGGAAGGCTTGTTAGCATGCTGAACACATTTTAGCTGAATACTCCTGTTTCTTTCAGGCAGAGGCACGTAGTAATCTTATCCTCAGCATTGCAATTAAATCTATGCAATCTTTTCTCTCTCACACACACAGAAACTGAACTTGCTTTTTTTTTTAAAGAACACCTAGAACTTTGCCAGTTACTCAGTATTCTGATTCTCAACCATAATCATAGAAGTTAGAATCATTTTTATTTTTTTTCTTGGCTTTTCAGGAGCTTGATGTTTATGGTTTCATGATCGCAGAGAATCTATAGACTTCTCTCATTTGGAAAGACACTGAGTGAAAGAAGCTCCAGCCTAGGGATTCATGTTAAAGAAAAAATGGGAAGGTATTTAAAAAGTTACAAATGTTAGAAAAAGGATATAAACTGTATGCATTATTTGTACACGCTGGCGTAAGCATTTCAAATACTTAATATGGAAAAGTATTTCTTTGGGCTGTGTGTGTGTGTGTTTACCAGTTCTGCAGCTCTACTAAAATGTTTCTTGTGGTCTCTGACAAAGAAAGTAGTGATTTTGACTATTCATAGACCATTTACTGCTTAGTGCTATCAGTGCATTGAGGTAATAACTCATTGGATTTGATGTGCAATTAATAGTGAGAAGTTTAGAAGCGTCATCATAGGCTTCAAGGTGCTGGTAATAACTTTAAAGCCCTACATAGCATAGGAACAGGTTACTTGTGGAACTGCCTCCTAAGAACATCTGCCTGCCACACATGGTCCCATAAGGAGGGCATGCTCCAGGTACTCTGTTTTAAACTTTGCCACCTTATGGGACCTAGGGATTGTGCCTTTTCAGTGGCTGCTCTAGAACAGTCCCCTTCCCCCATCCCAATATATGACAGGCTCCAACTCTGCTCACCTTTAGGAAAGCCATTAAGACCTGGGTTTTTCCACAGGTCTCTGGTTCCTGTTGAGTGGAGTGCCATTCTGTCTGTTTTCATTATTGTGCTGGATCACCATTTTATATTTTGTATTTTATATATTGTGTATATTTTATGTTATATGGTTCTTTTGGTCTACTGTTTGTTTTTCTGTTGTATGTCACCCAGAGTTGTGCTGTTGGGCGGCCCTGTAAATCCAATGAATGAATGAATGAATAAAGTATTAACCTTTTTCTATTGCTTGGATTGTCCCAAGAGGTTTTGAGAAGACTGTTTTACTAAAGGAAGCATTATTTAAAAGGGCAGGGGGAATGTGTGGCTAATCTGTCTTCAGATCAACTTTTCTCTTTATTTTACATGCAACTTACTTCACAACACAAGCTTCATCTTTTCTTCCTGTTCCCTCTTAATTCCCCCTTTTATTGTGTCTGCTTTCAATTTAAACCTGATGGCAGGGACCATCTGGCATTTATTTTTCCTGTACATCTCTCTGGGATTTCTTCAGGTAGAAGAATGGGATATAAATGCTTTAAATTAATCAATAAAATCCAGAGTTTAAATTTAGAATGGTGGTATGTTCCTTAAAAAAAGCTTCTTGCTATGTAAGCAGAGGACAGCATCATGCATTCTGTCAGCATCCAAAAAGCTGCCAGTGTTGACAGATATTTTGTCAAGCTCTCCCCAGTGTGATCAGTACTGCCAGTCAGGCCTTTTCCTCTACTGTGGCTTATTAGCAGGGGCACAGATGCATGCCAATTGAACTATGTTGCTGGGTTCAAAGAAGCTGAACAGCTACTAGGCTGTAATCAGTGCTGGGACACAATCGCAATATTCCACAGTGCAATGCCCCATAGCAAAGATGCAGAATTGCATTACGGGAAATTAAGAATACTGGTGCTGCTTGAAGCTGAGCAGGAAGAACACCAGAGAAAAGAAGAGGACTCAGTCAGCAGCAGCAGAAGGACTGACTAATGCCAGCTTAATGAGGATGGAGTATCATCAAAAACATTATCCCATTCAATCCTGATGGAAGCCCTAGAGAGTAAGCATTCAGGAAAGATAATCAGTATAGCTCATATCTCTTGTATACTGTTCATATGCATAATATGCAGACAAACCAAGTTATAAACAGAAAGTTTGACCAAGAAGGCCAAAGTTATGTCCAATTAACAATAATCTTTGTACATACTTATGTATACAACTGGAAGTACAGAAAGTCCTACACATTCCAAGGAGGTAAGATGTGGAATACATTTTTGCAGGCCACCATGGATTAGACAGCCAGCACACAGACAGAAACTGCTGCTGCTGTCATTGAGTGGATAGTCCAGAAAATTTCAGCTTAGGAGTCATAAGCATCAATTACAGTAAATTCATCCAGGTTTCAAATAATTCCTGTAATATGGTGGTGTTTCTCTTTTGTGCACCTGTATAATCTCAGGTTCTGAACTTCCAACCCTTGCAGAAATACACTGAGGTGCTTAGAAAAATAAGATGCAATGCTGGTAGATAAAATAGAAAAAAAGAGAGGATAGCTCACTGGGTAAGTCAGGTTTCCCTTGAGTCAGTATGTACAACCCAATTTAGATCTGCTTAGTGTACACACATGTGTTTCCCCAACAGAAGCAGGGCTGAAAGAGATGTGTATATATTCTGTTTGAATGGCAATCTCTTGAAAGTTGTAGTAACATAAGAAAGAGAAAAGAACAGTATGTCAGCTTGCTTGACTGAGCAGGAAATGTTTATTGTGATGATGGTTATTTAAGTTACACACTTGAGGTTTAGTTTTAAGGAGTCTTGACTGGGGGTCTTTGAGGCCAGCAAATAATTGGAAGCACAAAATACAGCCATTTTTCAGCATGGATGCACAACTTTGATAAAGCAAAGGAACTTGGCACCAATACCAGGTCCTCAAGGTTTACCTCCTCCACCCATACAAATTAAAAGCAAATCAAGCATTGATCTGTGAGAAAGCAGGAACAGGTCTAAGCAATTCAGCCTCTTTTTCCACCTAACATCCTTATATTATTTATATTCGTTCACACACACACACACATGTACATACATACATACATACATACTGATAAATGGTACTCATTATGAATGCTAGGATTACTTTACAACTTAGCACACTGGCAGCTGTAAATGGCTGTTGACCTTTGCAAAATTGGAGCTTGAGGATTCTAATCTATTACCCATGCTCCTGCATGTTGAGATCTCAAGTGCAAGGAAATCAGATCTATTAGCATGCATTTGGCAGATTGAGACATGCCCCACTGCTACAATGTAAACGCAAATCGGTCCATTAGCACTAGTTATTCAGTAACTTGAGTATGTCCCCAAGTGTAATGGTCTGTCACCATTTTCAGCCATGTGCTCCTGTTCCCTTCAGTGAGTAAGTATGGTTAAAAACAAGGTTTGTATTAAACTGTCAATAAATCCCTTGTAATGTGTATTTTCCTCATCTTGCCTTTTGGCTATGAATGTCACTAGCACATTGATATGACAGTAGCAGAATGGCTTAGTTTGTAGCTTGTACAGGTCATTTCATACCCCTAATATTAATTGGGAGTGTGAGTTTAGGGACATCTCAGAAGTGAGGCTTCAGACTTCTTAGGCTGAAGAGGCACAATCGGTTTCACTTTGCAGCACTTCTGAAAGATCACTCATGCAATGAAAGAGAAAGATGGCTGTTTGTTCAGCTTGTTCCACCATGGAGTGACTTTGCCACACAGTCATAGGCTCAAAAGAAGATTTAAAATCATAACAGAAAGAATGGCAGTTCTGAACAAATTTTTGTATGCAAATTCCTTTAACTGGAACCTTTAAGGATCTGTATTTGTGCCTGTTTATAGAATAAGCATGATTTTGATATAGGTAGCTGTCTTATCTTGACAAATGCATTGATCCATCTAGCTTAATATTGTCGGCTCTAATTAGCAGAAGCTCATCAAATTTGTAAGGAAGGTCTGTCAAAGCCTGATGCTATCTTCTGCATGCAAAAACAACAACAAAAACCAACCCCCCCAAAAAACCCAGTCTACTACCGATCTATGATTGTCTCTATTCCTTCTTCCCACTCTTCCATTATACTCTTTTACTTTCTTTCTTGTCCCCTTTTATTCCTCCAGCATATTGTTTTTTTATTTCTTTGTTGTTATTTAAAATATACATGTATTTGATTTTATTGTCAGAATGTACTACTTGTAATTATTATTACAAATGTGTAATGTTATACATATCAATTGGTAAGGGTCATTGAATTTGGTGGGGATTACCTCGGTGTAAATTGTTACAGGATTGCAGTGTTAGCAGCAATTGCAAGAAGAGTAAATCAATCCTGACACATCTCTTTACAAATGTGAATTGCAAAGTGTAATAAGGGGAAGTAATTCATGCAATAAAATGAGAAGCAATAAAGAAACATGTGCTGTTCCTAAAAGAGATGTAGAAAGGACAAGGACCGCATGAGAGGACCTGGGAGAACATGACCTCAACAGGAAAGCCATCAGAGGATAAAGATTCCAGAAAAAGACTTTTTTAAAGGGGCATGTGCGTGTGTGTGTGTGTATGTGTGTGTGTATGTGTGTGTGTGTGTGTGTGTGTGTGTGTGTGTGTGTGTGTATATATATATATATATATATATATATATATATATATATACATACACATACAGACATACAGACATACATACATATACATATACATACATACTATGGAGGGTGGGAGAACCTGAATGTCTTGGGAAAAATGTGGAGGACTATGGGTGAAAAATCTGATGGCTGTACCTTGTGAGAGCTGTACTTCTTCCATCACAGCAAGTAGTGGCAATACAATTTATTTCCTGCATTCACTTCCTGCTCTTCCAATAAAAAGAAGACTAGGAAGGCTAATAATAACATACAGATAAAATAATAGAAACAATACACTTCATCAAATGTAAATGCAACAATCAGAAAGAAATCACAGTTCCCATCCCTTTTAGCAGCTTGTCAGCTTGAAACCTTAAAGTCAGAATGGAAATGTTGTTGACAGCCTGCAGAAAGAAAAGTGAGGCGGAGATATAAAAGAATTCAAACACAGATTCTGCGTGGAGTGAATTTGGGTGTTTTGCTTCCAGGGGGTTTCATTTCTGCTTCAATGTAAAGTGCCTGGGCTTTTTTTTATCCACTATATAAAATAAGGGGAAGTGTTCCCTATTTTCCTTTTCTACAAGTGATTAACTGTTCTGCCCACATATTCAGAACATTGTGGAGCTCTTCAGAAGGAAGATTTTTCTCCTTCCGAGCTTTCAGAAATACACAGGTTGCCATGCAGTGCTAGGCTTGCATGGGTCATCCACAAAGTGCCGTGGAAAAGGCAGCATTTCTGCAAAGGGTCCTACTCTGACAAATAAATGAAAGGAAAATGGAAGACTAATCCCCAGGCATCTCAGTCAAAGCTGAAACTCCTCATCCAAAATGATCCATCATATTTCCTAGAGGTTTGAGGATTTAAAATTCCATTACAGAAACTGCCTGTACAGAACTTTGCTCCCAAATGTGGACAAAAAGATTGAAATTTAGCATATCCTTAAGTTTGGCAAGAATTATTTTCAAATATACACCTGAGAAGACATACTTATTTATATGCTTGTTTGTTTGATTTACATCACAGCTTTCCTTCAGGGGTTCAAGGTGGCATTTATAGCAGTCCCTCCAATGAATAACTCATGAAGTAGGTTGAACCGACAAGTAGGGATTGATCCAAAGCCACCCATCCATGAGTAGAGGTAGACTTAAACCTGAGTTTCCCCAGTCCTAGTTGTAAACATTGACCTCTACTTCATGCCAACTCTCTGTTGCAACAAATGTGCAATTTAAAAACCTATGAAAAATATTTTTAAGGGTAGGAGTTAGAGAAATAAACACACCAAAAAACTCTATATATCTAGAGGTCCTTTGGAATCCCCTCTATTCTCAGGAGATCACTCCCCTTCCCCTTCCCCTTCCCCTTCCCCTTCCCCTTCCCCTTCCCCTTCCCCTTCCCCTTCCCCTTCCCCTTCCCCTCTTTCTTTCTTTCTTTCTTTCTTTCTTTCTTTCTTTCTTTCTTTCTTTCTTTCTCTTTCTTTCTTTCTTTCTTTCTTTCTTCCTTCCTTCCTTCCTTCCTTCCTTCCTTCCTTCCCTCCCTCCCTCCCTCCCTCCCTCCCTCCCTCCCTCCCTCCCTCCCTCCCTCCCTCCCTCCCTCCCTCCTTTCTTTCTTTCTTTCTTTCTTTCTTTCTTTCTTTCTTTCTTTCTTTCTTTCTTCATACAGCATGGACTTATTGGCTGCCCTTTAAAGGAAAACACATCTGAGGGAATACATTTACTGTAGGGTCTTCTTTTAATCTTAGACATGCACTTATTGTCTGTGAAACACACGCAAGCTGCCATCTTTAATCACACAACATGATATGTAGAAATCCTTTTTAAATGGAAGGAATAAACTCTTCCAATGGTATATAATACAGAATGGTATATAATACAGGCAACATATGGGCAAGCAGTCACCTTTCCAAATGAACTCTCTTCCTCCATCCTAACATTAGCATCTAAATGAGATGGGGATTGTCATTAGGCATAAAACCAGATTGTGTAAAGTTTTATTTCTTAAAATATATAACAGCAAAGAAATCAATTACGGCTTTGCCCCCTCCTTCTGCTCGTTAGATACATCTGAAGCGTTGATGTTGTGAATTTCGTTTATTTGCTGCTGGCCTAATAATCCCCTGCATGCTGGGAAAAACCTTTGTTTTCTGACAGAAGTAATAAAGCTGTCTCCACGATTCCCCTGTGTGAGACAAGGAGTGCTCCTGCTTTATTTAATCGGCTAGTGTGCTGCCTTTTCAAAGTAAACACTTCATAGGGACCCAAGGCAGAAAGACACGCAGATGACAGGTCTGCCATCACATAAAAATTACCAAAAAAAAAAAAAAAGGATAATAGAAATTAAAAATTCCTCAACCTGAGATGAAATAACAAGGTGTCTTCACTTGACTAATATATATACCAGGTCAAGCAGGCCCTGACATGGAGTGTGGATCTCCTGGCAAAAGTGCCTTGGGTCCCCTCCTGGATTTCTCCCTGGCCCCCGCCCCAATTCACTCTGTTCCCGGCGAACAGAGAAGAGAAAGAAAATGAAGCGATCTTAATGGCAGTGGGAGGCCGGCTGCTTTCTTTTTAGCATGTCCTGAGCCCAGTCACCCAGAACAACTTGTGATCCCCGGACAAAGCCTCTCCCAGCAGGTGGCCATATCAAGAAATTTTCCTCCAGGAATTAGATATTATCCCAGGAATCAGCACTGAGTCAAACATAATGCCCCATCCTGCTGGGTCAAGTAGGATTTCATTTCAATTTCTTTACACAACGATGCGTTTCATCTTGTCTGCGCACAATGACAGTGCTCAGGCATGAAATAAATTGAAGTGCTTGAAAGGCTGAATTATCCCTTGAACCTGCAGCATTCCCGACCCCCAAACACACATTGTCAAGTGAGTTCCTGATAAGCAGGATCTTCAGCCAGTGTTTGTGCTGCTTGGCTTCCTTTAATCATACTCCCTTTTGTAAAAGGGATTTTTTTTTTTGAGGGGGGGGAGATAAATCATTGCTGAGCAAAAAAAGGTCATTTTCAAAAGGCTTTAAGAGCTTCATTTTGTGTGGCTTTTCAAGGTGAAACAGGTAATTCAGTGCACTGGAAGTCTTTTGTATTCAACTTCATTCACCCTTCATGCCATGGCTACCAACAAAAAAGTAATGAAATAAGCTCAAATAAAGTCCTTTATTAGGCGCATTTCCTAACTAGATTCAAGGAGCATTTTTGTTGTTTCTTATACACGAGGTAGAGCATATGCCTTCCTTAAAAAGTTATATAAAGCGATTTAGTCAAGGGTTAACTTGCTTTTCCAATTTGTTTAATAATAACAACATTTTACCTCCCTTAGGTATAATTTCTGTATTCTCATCACTGGTGGAATTCCTCCATGACTGCATTTTTATCAAATGACCGATGAGGCAGATGGAGAGATAGAAAAAGGAAAAGAGAGAAACAGCACAATCTATCTGATATCTGCATTGGTTAATTTAAAGGCCCTTCACACCTAAATATATTGTGAGTTCCTGCTTGAACATGTCGGCCAAAATAAACAGTTTGCACTAATACTGATAGGAAAATAGAAATAAACAAAATAATAATAATAATAATAATAATAATAATAATAATAATAATAATAATAATCAGCAGCAGCAGCAGCAGCAGCAGCAGCAGCAGCAATGCACAGTAGAATGGAAATAATGTATGACACAAATATAGATTGTATGACATGTATATCATTTCATTAATAAAAATGAATACCGCAAGGTAAATCTATTTCTTTGCTATAACATCTTACTTTTTTTCAAAATAATTACTTACAATAAAAAAAAAACCCTCTCAATTTAGAATCTCTTCCTTCAATTAAAACTTTTAAAATTATTTTCAAGGATAAAAGATTTATTTTATAATAGTACTTTTTATTTTTGAAGATATGGAATTCGATAAATCAGCTGACATTTATATGAAATAACTAGAAACATTATTTCAAAATGTATTAAAAAAGAGAATTTTTAAAAATTGCATCAGATTTTTATTCATTATCAGGATTTTATTTTAAGCCATTGAATATATTGTCAGGTCTGTAAAAGAAGGAGGAGGAGGAGGAAGAAGAGGGGGAGGAAGCCTCTTTCTGCATTTTATTTATCTTCATAGATGGAAAAGAAAAGGCTATCGAAGATCTTAACATTCCAGTTTGCTTCTATGATGCAGGAAAGACATGATATTTGTTTCTGTGGTTTGACATAGGAATAACAATCAAGTGTGGTGTGCTTCCGACCTTTAGTACTTTTTCATTTACAGCACCAGAATGGTGTGTCAAGTCATCCTACTTCCAGCAACTTCTCAGTTCTCCTTTTAATACCTCTCACAGTAAATGGAGACTTTCTGGTAAATAAGTGAAACATTTTGCTATTGCATTTTCTCTGAAATCAAAAAGGTGACATGCTTTTAAATTTCCTACAGAAAGGGCCATACAGCAACCGGGTTATATTACAGCTGAAATTGTAAATCTTGAACCAGTGGAAACCAAAGACTCTGACAGTGCCATTACAAGGAATGAGCAAATGCAGAATTCAGAGCGTTAGTTGCAAACAATCCTTTCATGCAGGGCAAAAAGATGTTTCAAAGCTTGGCTTCAGCTGCTCTGAGGAGTTTGAAAGAAGAATCAGCATTATGATTGAAGATAAAAATGTCTTAACTTTGAGGTCTAGCACTGGTTTTTGTGACTTATTATACATGTGCTCTACTAGTATACTGGAATATTGTAATTTTTCTTTTCTTCTGAATGTTAACAGACCTTCTTTCTCCTGTTGGAGCCAAGTGCCTGTACTGTGAACATATGCCCAGGACTATTGATAACAAAGACAGTTACGTTTTAGTCAAGAGGAAATGAAGGAATAGTTATTATTGTCATAGAAGCAATGGAGACATTCATATGAGAGATAAAAGAACAGTTGTACTTTGTACCTTAAATGGGTTTTCAAGGCTTTGCAGGATTTGGGGAGGAAAACAATTGTCTTTGTGCAAAAGGACTGTAAAGCTGATGAAGAGAGAATTGCCACAGTATTCTCCATAATGGAAAAATAATATGAGACTGTAGAGTAAATCATAAGCAGTTTAATGACCTGATCCAGAACTTAACTGAGACATTCTGCAACCCCTGGTACAGAATGGTGGCCCACTTTCAGTTCCAAGTTATCAGGGGTGTCAACACAGTCATAACAGGAGTAGTGGTTGCCTTGGGACCTGCAGACACAAGAGACCTGGTTGGATCGATCGATCGATCGATCTATCTATCTATCTATCTATCTATCTATCTATCTATCTATCTATCTATCTATCCATCCATCCATCCATCCATCCATCCATCCATCTATCTATCTATCTATCTATCTATCTATCTATCTATCTATCTATCAAAAGCACATCTGGCTGGGGCCTCCTGCAGGACTAGAGCATACCCATAAAGGAACCTAGGGTGGCACAGTGGAGATGCGGAGCACCCAGACACCCTGAGCACCCATTGAGTAGGGCAGCCACTAGATGATAGCACAGAGAGACAGAAAACCTTAACTCCTTCGTGACATTTACTGGTTGCCCAGATTGTTGCAGCCCAGATCTGATAGCCCTAAGACCAATGCAAGTTGCTGCTGTGCCTCTACCCTTGAGAGAGCACTCCAAGCTATCTTCACTGGAGCTCTTGCCACGAATGGTTTGCATGTGGCATTAAATGTGGCCACCACTTCTTTAATGGATGACTAATGCATTGAAGGGGGTCCTACCTAAGAGGTTTGTCATGGGGCCCTGAGAGCTCAACTTAAACTCTTACGAATTATGTATAACTCAAAATAACTTCCAGGAAAATCTGGCTCTTTCAACTCATAGTTCCAGAACTTTAAAATTGCTTCCAATTTTCTATTTAATAATACACTGAGACAAGCAAAAAAAACCAAAAAAACTGTTGTGGTTTATTGGGGAACTCTTCCTTTCATTACATTCTGCAATTTTATTTGATTTGATTGATAGTTTTGTGGTTTGCATTTTTAAAGGATGCTGACATTTGAACTAAATAAATTACAAGTGCCCCATCTCAATGCAGCTTTTTATATGAAGATGATTGGCCTTTCATGTGCTTCCTGACTCACAACAACTTCCAGACTGGGGAATATTCTTTCTACCCATCTATTTCTGAGCATAGACCCACATGTTTATAGAATGCATATTTATATTCAAAATATATGAATTATAAATATGCATTATATAAAAATACATAAATTTCATTCTATATAAATTTGATTCAGTTCCACAATATTGGAGGAAGGAACTTCATGAAGCCCATGACAGTATATTGTTTTAAAAAACACAGAATTGTTTACCTGGTAGTACCTATCCCAGTAACAAGTTACAAATGCAGTTTAAAATGAATGCAGTATGCAGTCTAATGCAGGAATGTAATGGCAATTGACGCAAATGATCCTGAGACAGCAGTATGGAACTAATAAAAGTTGTGATTCAATAAAGTCCTGCCCTGATTGGAAATGGGGGAAAAAAACGTAACCGAAAAACCCTGATCGCATCCTTTCGTATTCCATTTTAGAAGGTAGAAAAAGAGGGAAGCGAGTTATAAAGCTTTTTGCCTTTTCATAAACTAACAGATACTTTTATTCCATTTTAATAGATCATACTTTCTACAGAAAAACAAAATCAAAGGCATATGAAATTATAGAAAATATTTTTAAAACTGATATGGTTGTTCTTGTTTTCTTCCACAGTGTTTTAGCACTTCATTTTTTCCAAAAACCGAATTTTCTTCTAATATATTTCAGAAGCTTATATTAGAATGCTATACCTTTGACTAAAATGCAGTTGAAGTCAAGGTGATTGTTTAATAAATCTAGAAAAAATTTGACTTTGAATTCATTCTTTTACTTGCCCTTTGAAACAGTGTATATTCTTTGGGAAAAATTTAAAAAGGATTGCAGTAGAAAATGACTTGATTTTCTTTCACGTGTAAAACTGTCTCACTTTTAATTGGATATATAAAATAAAACCTCAAAAGAAAATGAATTATAACTACTAATTTTCAAACAAAATTTGGTTGCACTGTAATTCTAAATAGAAATAGAATCTTCTCTCTAATTCCATTAAGTCACACATCATCACATGTACAAAGTGACATGAAACACTTGGTGAAATCCACCAGTGGAAAACATATTATTGTCATGACAGATTCTCCCTTCCTTGAAGACTTGATATTCATCCTAAAATTCTGCTCTGGGTAGATACATGTAAGTGTAGGGACTGCAGGAGAAAGATTAAAAGAAGACGTCTATTTGTATAGCACGGGATGGAACTCTTTATAAAAGTTTGGAAATATGATGTTTGATGGCAAATGCCATAATGCTCAATATCTTTTAAAGTGGGGCAAATATTTATTCTCACTCTAAATATGTCATTTTATAATGTTTTGAGAGACACACAATACAAATACATGATGGCAAAGATAATGGACACTTACGTCTAATACCTGGGATCCTAAAATTCAACAATGATATAGATGTACCTGTTTTTCTAGACATGCATCTGCTGCAAAATCCATTAAAAAATGAGCTCAGACAATCAATAATAATTGTGGAGTAAAGATGGAATAATAAACTTTTATTTATCGCATGGCCACTGATGGTTCACAGACTGCAAGTAGGGTTCTACTTTTGAATTCCAGGGGGAAAATAGTTGTATTTTGGAACATGATTTCTATTCTTCAGGTTTGGAAGTTGTTTTAAGGGTGGGAATTGTAATCAAATACAGTATCTCACAGAGCACTCCTGTTCCTATATGTGTCCTTAATATATATCTAAACGTTTTGGCTTTGCCCCTTCCACTGAGGTCTCTACATCACTAGATGTTCTCATGAAGCTCTCCAGAAGGGTTGCACAACTCCAGATGATCACTTGATGTATTTCTTTGCAGCCATCTAGTGGTTGTCAGAGATCCTGTATGGTGTAGTTAATAAGGCACCAAGCTAGAAACTGGGAGACTATGAGTTCCTGCCAAAGCCAGCTGGGTGACCTTGGGCCAGTCACACTTTCTCAATCCTAGAAAAAAGGCAAGGGCAAACCACTTCTGAAATCTTGCCAAGAAAACTGCAGGGACTAGTCCAGGCAGTCGCCAGAAGTCAATGCTGACTTGAAAGCATACACACATACGCACACAAAAGTGGTTGTCTGGCTTTCTGCAGCCCAAATCTTGTTGGCCTACAATTAATGTGCTTTTAAAATCCTGCATTTTACCTTTTTCTTTAAGTTCATGTTCATTTCATATATTTCATCTTTAAAAGTTGCATATAATTTAGAAATAAATTACTGGGTTTCTAGAAGGCATTCCTTTTGCTGAGTTTTCATATTTCCAAACAAATACTTTTAAGTCACTGAAGCCAAAAAATCTACCAAATATATCTGAAGATTAGAGGAGTTAAAATATATACAATAATATTTTCTATGGCTATCACAGTTTAATATGGATTTTAAGGAAGATTTTATAATATCATTTATGGGAAGAACATCCCCTAAAGGCATAATGAATTCTTTCAGATGTCTTAATGCTTTTTTCCCTTCTCTCTGAAGATTAACTCTTCTTTATGCTGCACATGGTTTTAGGAATTCCACAAGAAAAGATAGTCATTTTGATGTACTGATGCTCATATCTTATAATCTACTTAAAAGCAACAGTAATGAAAACAGGCTAAGTTTAGGATCAGTTTAAGCATAACAGAAATATAGTGAAAAAGCCACAATATTAGACATTACAATTAATTACAAGGTAATCTATTTCTGTGGAGACCCAGTCTGGTGTAGTGGTTAAGGAACCCGGCTAGAAACTGGGAGGCTGTGAGTTCTAGTCCCACCTAGGCACAAAGCCAGCTGGGAAACCTTCAGTCAGTCACTCTCTCTCAGCCCTAGGAAGGAGGCAATGGCAAACCACTTCTGAAAAACCATGCCAAGAAAACTGCAGGGACTTGTCCAGGCAGTCTCTGAGAATCAGACACAATTGAATGGATTAAAAAAAAAATCTCTTTCTATATTTAAGGTTCTGTCATTTGACTCCCTGGATAGAACAACATTCAGTCAAAAATATTTTTTTCATGTGAAACTAGAACTCCATATGTGGTTTTCCATTGATTGGGGATATAAAAAAGCTATAATCCTGATGCCTTGGAATTAGGTGGGGGAAGAAACAATCTCAGGAACCGTTTCATGGTTGAGCAATACACTGCATCCTTCCCATTCCAATAATGCTATTTCTAGGCAAAGCACATGAATACATCAAATCAGCATTCTGCTGCATATTCCCACATTTTGGAAAGTTATTAAGCTGAACAAAATTCTTACTCATCACTAGCTAAGGCCAAAACTACCTGAAAATATGAAGGTACAGGGTCTCAACTTGGGGCTTAACCAAAAAACTAACAAACAAACAAACAAACAGTGTACTAACCCTTTGGGTACATCTGTGTGCTTACACTGACTATAATAGGTTTAATTCTACGATAAAGTCTGCATTTTTTTAATGAATTGCATTTTTTACTTTATGATTTTGGGAATGTGCTTAGAATATTAGGAGTGAAGCAAGAACAAACAAACAAACAAATCCCTAGCAGAAGTATTTGGGAAAAGATGCAGAAATGCTGAAAAATGCTGAAAATCCAGGCTTCTTCTGGAAAGTAAAAAAGAGTGAAATAACTGGCTTGTCTCCAACATTCCATGCATGTCTCTAACACTTTCTCCATTCCTGCCTTGCTGTACTGTACTGTGGTTCACTTGGCTGGCTAGAAGTTGGGCAATCTTAGTTTAAAATACATTGCATAATCAATATGCATAATATTTAATTAAGAACAGTTTAGCATCGTCATTAAATGTATAAGTTAGTGCTGGACTTCAGTGTTATGTTAGTAGCAGAAAAGTCAACATGGTGTTCTACATTGAGAACTGACTGATAGTTTGCCCCCTTCTATGAGTCCCTTCTGGTGTCTGGAGTCATCAGTTATAAGGGAGACAACTGTTCCATCTCTAGCTATCCAGCTGACGAGCCAGATTGCCAACTCCAGGACAGAATTTGTTCATTAGCAAACTCAGACCAGTGATCTGGATGTGCTCACAGCATTTATTGCCAACTAAATGTCAGCATAAAATGTCCACTAAATTCCCTCAACAACATCAGGAGCTGCAAAAGCAGCTGAACTTCAGATATAGCACAAAATTAATGGGCAAAATAATTCTGCAAATAACACTCTTGTTACTGTAACAGGAACATTGAACTAATCATGTATTTTTCTATAGCACAACAGTGACTTAACTCTGGAGTCCTAGATGGTATGAATACAGCAAACAAAAATGACCTCTAATGATTTGTTTAAACACCAGCTTGTATTTATTATTTCTCAATTTGTGAATTATATGGAGAAGATATAATTCATTTAATTGGTATGGACTCAACTTTCTTTAGTTCTCCTTAGAGAGCCTTGTACTTTAGGAATTGCAGTAACATTTTCGATACTCATAAAGTGCAACTGGTAGCATCTCCCTACAGTTGCACTGTTTGCAAATAATTAATTGTTTTTTTTTGTTTTTGTTTTTTAAAGATATAGTTATATACTGCCAGGAATAAGCACAAAATATCATCCCCAAATATCTGTACAAAGGCAGCTTATTGAAACAGCCTAAAGCTTCAGTAAGTTATTATATATTCATTATAAAGATATAGAAGAAAACTAACAAAAAAAGGAAAGAAAATATAAAGAAGTAACTTCCCCCTTCATCACAACAAGTATAAGCAATTTTAACAACTTGTCACTTTCTCTTAAAATATAATAAACAATCTCTTTATACCGTATCACATCTCTTAACTATAGACAAATCCTTAAAACCTCATCGTTCAGTCTTGGTCAGCAAAAATCCATTAAGGGTTACCAGAGATAACAACATATCTATTTTAGCCTTGATCAAATAAACCAACTTTATATTCCTTCCTTTTAACAATCTTGATCTTTAATCCCTTCAAATAATATCCTAGAACTTGATATATATTTTTTTTTCTCCCTTCTCACCAAGTCTTTAAAACCTTTAACAGGTTTCCTTTGTAAATCCAATATAGGAAAATTATCCAAGTCACTTTCCTGGTTTGTTATTTGTATGTCCCTTTTAATTATTAAAACATCAGCTGGTTTCATTTGTATATCCAGTATTTCATCTTTTTCCAGATTGTTCTTGTAGCCGGTCATTTTTAAATCCATGTTCAAATCTATTTCCATCTTATCTGGTAGAACCTGTTCCTCTTCCATGAAAACATACACACACAGTCTATCTATGATGACAGATATTCTTAAAATTAACTTCTGAGTCCATTGCTCACAAATATCCTTCAGTACATCCAATGTTAAAGTATTTTGCTCCATTCTGTATTAACAGGTCAAATAAGTGTTCTTTTCCTTTAAATATAATCTTTACTTCCTTTACTTCTTTATATTTCTTTCCTCTTTTTGTTATATTCTTATTTTTTTCTTTCTTTCCTATTTTTCCTTTTATATACTTTTTTTTCCTTTCCTGCACTTTCTATTTTTTCTTTCTATTTTTTCTTTTTTTCTTTTGTAGTTTGTATTAGTTTTTATCTGATAATTGTAATCCTTAATAATTTTTTTAAAGAAAACTACCAATCAGCAGTCAATTAGAACTGGATCAAAGTCAGACTTCTCTGAATTAAAAAGATGTTCTAAGAATTAGTCATTTATTGATTTATTGCTTACATTTATATTCCTTCTTTTCCAAGTTCTCAAAGTAATACATCTAACTCTTCCCCACAATTGTACCCTTGTAGGTAAATTAGGCTGAGAGAAGGTGATTGGTCCAAAGTCAACCAATGAGCTTCATGACTAAATTAGATTGAATTAAGGTAGTTCAGTCCAACATTCTAACTGGGACACCATACTGGTTGTCGGTAACAGACAGTTTGGCTAAAGGAGAGACAGGGTGCTCTGCAATAAGCATCAGCAAGGCTGAAGTCTGGCAAGCTTAATCCCCGATGACCTTAATGTATGTTGATGGAAGGAACAGTAAGATAAAGATATTTCCTTGAACTCCAAACCCAAACCTTTTAGACCTTTTGTGGTTCAAAACAATATTATGAATTTTTGTATAAAGACAAATGACCCTGTAGAGCAGTGGTTCTTACAACCTTAGCAACTTTAAGATGTGTGGACTTCAACTTCCAGAACTCCCCAGCCATCCTGGCTGGGGAATTCTGGGAGTTGAAGTCCACTCATCTTAAAGTTGCCAAGGTTGAAAAACTCTAGTCTAGAGTCTCTTTGTGACTAAGGCAACAGACAAGTTGAAATATATATATATATATTTAAAAAGTGAATTTTAAAAATTGGAATTACAAGGTCTTTGTCACAAGCACCAGTTTCTGCATCCTGGAATACTTGCAACAAACAAGTTTTCAAAGACAGCTTGGGACCAAACTAACACAAACCTATACTCTTTTCTTATCAGGCTGTCATGGTGTTAAGATTCTTGGTGGGGGGAATTCCTTGTCACAATTCTCACTATCATTGGTAGCATGTCTGGGGAGATTACTCTTAAATTTTAGACATCCTTGACAAAGGAGAAAAGGGCAGCTTCCTTTCTTTTCTTTTTCTACCAGCAAATATTGAACAAACAAATTAGGATCCTTTGATGGGTAAGTGGTTAGGGTGAATTGGAGGTGGGTATACTATATGTTTTTATTGCTGTTGCAGTTGTTGAAATAGTGTTCTAAATAGACTCATGGTAGCATCTTTAGGTAATGTATTCTTATGTTTGTTCTTAATGTTAGCCATCTGAGCAAGGCAACGGATGAGCAAACAATATTTGATACACATTAAAAAAAAATTATAACAATTGAACTCCAGTTTTACTAAGTTACGTATTTTCACTGCCAAGGTCATCCTAGCCTCCTGTCTGGAGATGGAACATGGCTCCATAAAAACTTTTTTTTTTTATCCACACTCAATCGTTACCAATTCTGAGGTGACTGCCTGGACGAGTCCCTGCAGTTTTCAAGGCAAGGTGTTTTGGAAGTGGTTTGCCAGTGCCTCCTTCCTAGAGCAGAGCCCAGCTGGTGTGCACAGGAGGCAGGGTTTCCGTTCCTTCACGCCGTTTTTGGGGGGGGGGGGGCGTGCGCGGTTTCCGCACTACCGGCAACTGGTCCCATCTCCTTTTTGCAAGGCGCCGCCAGCATTTTTCCTCCCACTGGAGTGAGAGTCCCCATTTATCTACTCATGTAAGTTTTCGAGCTGCTGGATTGACAGGAGCTGGGGAGGAAGCAGGACCTCGCTCTGCTGCGCGAAGCTGGGCTCGAACCGCTGAAGTGTCAATCATTTCTGGCCAGCAACTTTCAGTATCATTAAGCCGCTATGCCACTGCATCCCCCACTATCAAATTCACTATCTTTCAGATGGACTATACTGTGCAAAGCGTTATTGTCTATAATTTTGCCTGAAGCTAAGTAAAATCAGGTCCATTGGCTGGCTCTGCCCTTATCTGAGAGTTATACCTTTGCCCAGTTCTCTTCCTAAGAGCTCTTTACAGTTGCATAGTGGGGCAAAAATGCTGACAGTGAACACTGTCAAAGCATGAAGCAAGAGTGGGGTTGCACTTACTTCATCCCTGCAATTCCCACTGTCCAATATCCATGCAGTTAAATTCTGAAATTAGGGGAGGCTACATATTTAGAATTTCTCACCCAATGACTGAGAACCTTGATTATGCAGCAAGTACAGAAAGAGAAAATGTTAACTTCCTGAGGAAATAATGCCCAAATAAATTTCCTGAATTCCAGCATTATGATACCAAGGAAATGACCTTCTCTCCACTATAATAATTGTGTTATTTTTAATTTTTAATTTTTATTTCTTATTTTATTTATTCCCTCTTCCCCCTTAGGGCACTCAAGTTGGCTAACAATAAGGAAAAACTAACCTTTAACATCTCATTAACCAGTTAAAACACTATTAAACTAACTCGAATTGTTCTAAGTGATGTAAAACAAAGAGAGAAAGCTGTTGGAATTAGAAAAACATGGTTAGGATCATTTACAGGCTGGGTATCATGTAGTGCTGAAAATTATTCTAAAGGGTCATTAGGGTTATTTGTTCCAAGTAGAAAAATGTCCCCATTGGTACTAATCATACCTTGGAATCGTTATCATATTTCAGGATGCCTATATAAGGAATAAAGAGGCAGATGGCTTTCCAGGGGTAAGATTCCAACTTTTAATACTTTTTGGCTACCTAGAGAAATGGCATAAATATTGCTTTGCAATTCTACAACAGAGAAGTTTATCTGAGCAAGTGTTGTTGTTGTTGAAGGCCAACATTGTTTTTTAAGCTTTTTCAAAAGGCTTATGTTGATTTTTACCTAACATGAAATGCCCTGAAAAAATGCCAGTCCCAATATTCGTGCCTTTGATTTGCTCAGGAGGATTTCCTTGGTGTACTTCTAAGGAAGACAAAGGTCTCTGCCGTGGCATTAGTGTATGTAACTCACTCTTCAAAGAAATGCAAATTGTGCTGCTTTCCCTATCTTCTTGGCACAAGCTAGAAGCTTTCTGTTTGCCCAGGCATTTTAGTCTGTCAGTTTCTTCTCTTATAATTTGCCTTTTGCATGTTTTATGGCTGAACTCTATTTTGTTTTTATTGTATTTTAAGGTTATATCTCCTTTGCTGATCCTTGTTTTGTACACAGCCAGATATTTTTCAATGAAAAGCAGCTTTGAAATCTTACTGCCATGACCATTACAAACAATCTAGCTCTCTGAATTTCTAAAATAATACATAGCGGTAAAAATCTTAACTTTGTAATTCAAAATCCAGTCGTAGGCAGAGTACGTATAACTTATTTTTTAAACTTTTTAAAATACATTAGTTCTAGCAGTACATGATTTAAAAATACAGACTTCCAAGATTGCTAATCAGCTGATTAAATACTTAAATTGTCACAATCCCATGTCACAGTCCTTTAATTTCATCAGATATAGTTTTTTCCTTGCAAATCTGGTTAATTGTAAAAAACATTAGCTCGTTTTCTTGATAGTTCTTAACGGAGACAGTTGCCAGTTCCTGGAATGTTTTAAATGCCCAGATTGGACAACCGAAGCAGGGTTATCACTTCTTTCTTCTAGTGTCGGCCTTGCAGGGTAAACCTGATAGGAATCCCAATCAGATGAGCTCATTCTACTTTATTGTAAAGCTACATTGACAGAATCTTGGAAGTCTGAAAGTACAAGTCTCCCCCCACCCCCAGTTGCCTTTACAGCTGGAGAAACTAGGGAGGGTCTCTTCTGAACCTCTTGCCCTGCCATTATCCAGCTGTAGGCTATGCTGCCTTTTATCTGACCATTCTCTTGGCAGTGTCTCTCTGCCCACTTTCCCAAGGTCTTTCCCACATACCATTACCTCAAGCCACTGAGAAATATGAAGGCAGATTGTTTGGAGATGGGATTGTCCTATTATTAAGGTTTAATACAGTCATAAAGAAATTGATGTTACTAAGAACACCAGTGAATTCACAAGTAACTCCTAGAGTAGTGTAGTTCCTCTTCCACATTTTTTACTGTTTGTTCATTTGTTCAACTACAAGCATCCAAACAGTGATAAGAAATAAACAACAGTTTCTTACTAAAACAAATATTAAACCTTCTGAGATTCTTTCTTCAGAATTATCAAAATCACCTGGTTTCAATATCTTAGTCTTTTTCCCCCAAAGACTAAATTTACTCAGTTCCTTCTATCTTTTCTTCTGGGTTTTAGTTTCCACTCTCATGATACATATGTCTGTGTGTACGTGGGAGCAGTGATGGTGCAGTGGGAGCATTTTTGACCCCATTTCAATTTGTTTGAATCCTTTTTAGTATAGGGACCAAAATAGAACACAGTATCTGACTAGCACAGAATAGAATAAAACTAGTATTTCCTGAAGTCTGGAAACTATGGTTTGTAGTGTCCAATTCAGGATCCTAACCCACCTATGTTAGGATATAAATGGTATCACAAGTTCAGCTAAAAAGCAGTTAGGTTTTTCAATTTTCAAAGCAATTTTCAGCCACACAAAGAAGTGAACATTTTAAATGCAGGAATGCAAGCCTTGCTGTGAAAAATCAACAATTAGCATAGGGAACTCAAGTTTTTTAGATAGTGGCTAAGGTAAAACAATGTTTGACACCAATTCTTAGCCCCCTTTCTTTAATCCAAAGGA
Source organism: Liasis olivaceus (assembly GCA_030867105.1). NCBI lineage: Eukaryota > Metazoa > Chordata > Lepidosauria > Squamata > Pythonidae > Liasis > Liasis olivaceus. Next base: position 225,010,231 of record CM061349.1, read on the forward strand.
TCCATTTATAAGGATGTATTACCACATACTTTCCACCCTTTATTACATATATAAATATACTATGTCCTATCTCATGACTGACTATAGATTTTATTGTAACCTATGATATAAAAAGGATAATGTAATGGAAGGCATAGGTGAGGAGGAGACTGGTATGAAAGATCAAGGCTACCAGGAGGGAGGTAGTGCATTCCAGAGAGGGGGACAAGGGAAGCGCTTTCTCAGTCCACACCAAGACCGTGAGAAGAAGAAGAGGTTTAGACTAGCCCGTCCCTAGACTCTCACAGGGTATATCCACTAGTAGCTTTAGGATAGGTTTAGTCTGGCGGGATTCTGTCTATAGTGTGTAAGCAATAAAGGAACTACACTGGACTGGACTGTTTCCTCGTCGTTCTTGGGCTGAACCTGACAGATAATTTGCATAAGTCTATAAGGATAGTTTGTTTCTATACTACCTCCAGGATCAATCCAATCAATAAACCAATTTCTGCTTCAGTATAATTGCCTCTTGGTCTCTAGAACAAACATATCCTGGGGGTGGGGTGGGGGGAAATCTTCATTCTATTGATGCAACTAAAATTAACCAAGCAGAGAATTTTCATTTCATTCATAAAACATTATTTTTCCATGATCATTTTATGAGTCAGCTCAAAAACAGTATTCAAGAAGTTTGGGAAATGTATACTTCCACTCTTTGAATTCAAATTAATGAAACCCATTTTGTAGAAGAAATAGAGCTATAGGCATATGTTTGTCTTTAAGTACTAGATGAAGTTGATACTAAATTTATGGGTTATATTGTTCAGTGAAATTAACTCTACAGATCAAAAGAGAATAAAGTAAGGTTTAAAAGTGTAACTATGATATGTCTTGCATTTTTATTTATTTGCTGTTAGATATTTCCTGATCAATGCTGAACTCTTTATGCCAGCAATATATTGCTTCTAAAGTTAATACAGACAGGTCAAAGAGATCTCTAAACCTGGAATTCATATAACAACATTCCCTCCACTGTATTAAGGTGCTGCTTTAAATTCTGCATGCAATATCATAATGAGTTCTGTTAAAATGGATTTCAGTTTGTATCTAAAATTACATCTTTGGAAAGACATACTTACTTTCAAAGAAAATAATTATTTTTCATAAAGAAATGCAACAACAACGCTTGAATGCTAATATATGAATAATTTCTCTTTGAGAAAGTGATACAATCTAGATTATAATATGGAGAAAAACATATGATTATAAGATCATATCAAGTCAGATGGCTTGGTTATTATGTTTCAGAAGTGATCTTATTGACCTTCTATGGAGAGAGCATATATACACAGAAACATACAGATAAGCCAGTAACTACAAAATAGCAAAATTATACATACCCCTCCATCTTGTGCACAAGTCAGTTTTTTTTTAAATATTCATCAGTAAAATAATTTATGAAATTCATTGACATAAATGTAGATATAGCCTTTATCCTACATGATTAAAATTCATGGAAATCTATGAATATCTATTATATGCAATTCCAGCTTCAAAGCCAGTTTGTCCTATATGTTTGTTTTTGTTGACCAATAACAATGAAATGAAGTATTTTTGTTTTGGGGGTGGGGGAGCTTCCCAGAGACCTCTGGCCACCATGAGAACACTAGATAAAATGATCCTCCTATGGTGTATATGTACTCTATTTTTTGGCTTTTTCTCAGACTTTCTTCAAAACATCTATTTTCTATCCATGGGTCCACCTGAAAACATGGGCCGTTCTACAAACCCATTCAAAGTTCTAGTGTCCATTTTCCTAAGAATTGCTTTTTCTGTAAATTTTTCTAGTTAAAGATTTGTCTCTTCAAGTCTATATTACCCTAAACATCACAACACATACAGGAATGGCTGAATTGCCACTGGCTGTTTTCTGACTAGACTGGGCATCTTAACATTGTTGAGAATGTTATAGACAATTTCAGCAGTGATTCTTACAGAACCAAACAAAACTCCCTATAGTATTAGTTATCTGGTTTAGACTTTGGCAATAATCAGTCCTAGCTTCTAGTATGAATAAAATGTCTTTCTTCTTTTGTGTGTCATATACTGGTATTTCAAAGAAAAGTTGATAAGGTGTTCATACTGTCTTCCTTAAAAGCAGGCAAGAGGAAGCAAAGAGTCTATAATTACCAATGTTGCATATATTATATATAGGCTGAGGACAAGAAGATAAATCTGACTAAAAATGATGCATAATTTAGAATTAGAGTTCAGTTTGTTATGTGAGATTCATATGTGGAAAGAGCTGTGTGTAAATATGGGGCAGAATAGATATCTAACAAGGCTCATTTCATTATCTGAGTTTCATTAATTTATAGATAATCTTAGTGGCATCAGTATAGTTGTCTCAAGCAACCATGGATGAGTTGTATCCAGAAGGAGCTTTGAGCAAATAGCTTATCTGCATATCAAAGTTGGGGTATCTGATTATCATGTGTCATACCCACCTTCACTCCAACTCTACCCAGCCTTCTACAGTTACCCTTGTGGTTTAAGTGTCCATCTGGGCAGAAGAAGGTATGCTATGGAAAGGCTGTTGAAATTGATGAGGAATTAAGGAGAGAAGACCTTCTGCCCGTACAACTGAATGTTACAATTTCTGAGAAATTTCCTAGTAGCAAGAGCAGTTCAACAGTAGTACAATTACTTCAAGAAATTATGGTCAATGTTAGGGTGTGTTCAAGTGGAGTTTGGATAGGCATTTGTTTGGGATTATTTAATTTGGATTCCTGCAGTGAGCAGGAGTGGCTTAATTGACTCCTTCCAATTCTATGATCCCGAAATTTGATGGTCTGATAAATTATTTTTGCCTAGTTTATGAAACATTGCTTCTGGTATGGACATGAATGTGTCTATAACCGTCAAGAATCAGTCGTTAAAAATTCACAGTCACAATCATAGCAAACTCTCCAAACTGCCAATTTATGAACCAGATGCAAAGTAGATTAGAGTTCACTTGTAATCTCACATTCACAGGCACCTGTTGGTACATAGGCATAATAACTGATCTCAGAAGACTTGGGACAGGCTGTTTATTTATATTTTTTTCTGAGCCAGAATAAGTCATCTGGTTGGAAAAGAGCTGTTGGAAATTCTCAGAGATAATAATGTTGTGATAATTGCTTTATGCAACTATTATCAATTGATTTAAATAGTCCACAATGAGCATCTATTTTTCTGCATATTAGGCATTACAACAATAAGCATGCCTGAACTGATGATGCACAGGAAAAAGAACCCAGAGTAATTACAAAACTAATATAGCCAAACACATGTGTGCTTATAAATAGAAGAACAAATAATGAATATATAATTTTAAAAGATTTTTTAAAAGATCTCTGCTGAATAGAGATTTCAGGTGCTGCCATAAGGATGCTTGAATAACTCTTTTTTCAGTCACAATGCCAGGAATCTCAGTTGACTGTGAGGCTCAATTGAATTTTATTTTTGAATAACAAAGTTTTAAGTTACAGCTGTTTAGAAACCACTTTCTGCAATTAAATAATAATTACCTACAGTTTACAACTGAGTGTTCCTTTGATAGAATCCCTGGGTTTGTCTCCAAGTAATTTGTGAAATGGCCCTTATACACACAACAAAATAGTGCAACGTAGCAAGAAGCCAACTTCCCAAATGGAATCATTCTAGCCAAAGGAGGGGAATAGTATTTTTTGCATTAGATGTTTCCTTAATAATTTCCTTGAAAATAACTGCTGAATTAATGCTTTATTGAAAAACATCAAACAACTTTGAATTTCTTTGATCAAGTGACAGCCACACACTAAGGCTATGCAGCACTTAGGAAATAATTCAGAAAAGTTGCTTTGAGGTATATGGTAGCACAAAAAAACAATAATAGTAATAGTAATAGTAATAGTAATAGTAATAGTAATAATAATAAAAGGGGGGGGAGAACTTGCAATATACAGTATGGCAGTATAAGAAAATAACATAATAACATAACATGAATAACAAAGAATATTCAGGAATACTGAAAAATATAACATAACCCAAGATAACAATCAAAGCATATTCAAGAATAATGAAGAACACAGTAAGACAAAGAAAGACCTTTACGCCTCTTCTGCCAATCAGGAAAACCCCAAAGATGATGGTGGGCAGACCCCTTCAAAACCACTAAATATGCAACCACCCTCCAGATTAAGTCTGCATTGAAGTTACATCCCGTGGACGTTTCTGACTAGTTAATATAGTCTCTAAACTATTATTAAGCACACCTACTTTTCACTGGTGTCATCTCATTGGATTTTACCAAGAACAAGTTTACTGTCTTTTAGGTAAAAACCCACGTTGATCCTCATGAATAAATTCTTGCAAAATTATTTTCAGTCTATCAGCCAGAATTGTTGTAAACAACTTGTAATCATAATTCCATAATGATATTGGCCTATAGTTTCTTGTTAAAGGCGAGTTTTGTCTCTCTTTAAGTATTAGTGATATATTGGCCTCTTTCCAACTCTCTGGAATCTTTCTTCCCTATAAAATAGAGATCATTGTATTTTGTAAAGGTTGTAAAAGTTCATCCTCAAAACATCCTCAGAACAAAAGAACCTGATAATCCGTCTGGTCCAGGCACCTTTCCTGGTTTAATCTCCTTTATAGCTTCAGAAACTTCCCTTATTGTTATAGGTCTGTTCATGATCTGTTTCTGTTCCTCTGTAATCCTTGATGAGTTTTGTTTCTTTAGGTATTCATCTGTTTTGTCCAGAGAGATGTCATTTGCTTTATACAAGTTAGAATAATATTGATGAAATGCGTTTTGCATGGCTGTGCTATCCATTAATATAGTATCTCCCTCTTGTAATTTCAATATCATTTCCTTTTTTCTTTTTCTTTTTGTAATTTATATGCCAACCACTTCCCTGGTTTGTTTGCAAACTCAAAGTTTTTTTTGCTTTAAATAGTTCATTTTTATTTCCATTTCTCTTACTGCGAGCATAGATAACTGTTGTTGTAAAAGCTTAATTTGTTAAGAAATACTTATCTCCCCTGGAAATTTCCTTAATTCTTATTTTCTCATTATCTCATCCAAAATAGCTTGTGTTTTCTCTTGCCTCTTCTTTTTGAGTTCACTATCAAGTTGTATGAAATAACCTCTGATAAAAGATTTACTTGTGTCCCAAACCATTCTTAAATAAGTATCTCTGTTTAAATTATTTTCAAAAAAATATTTTAATTTCTTTTTACAATCCTCCACTATTGCTTCATTCTGTAGCAACATTTCATTTAGTCTCCATCTAAAAGATGGATTTCCTTTTATAAGCCAAATTCACAGGATTATGATCTGAAAAAATCTTTGGTAATATCTCTACTTTAGAAACCTTAGTAGCCAAATTCTTCAAAATCTATATCACATCTATTCTTGAAAAGGATCTATGTCTTTTAGAAAAGCAGGTGTACTCTCTTGAATTGTCATTTTTCTGTCTCCATATGTCCACAAGCCCTAAATTGTCCATCATATTAAAAAAAAAAAAAAAGAACTTTTGGTAATTTGCCTTGAGTGATTTTAATATTGTTCTCAGAAGTTCTATCCAATAAGTCATATACAGTCCTATATACCATGCACCTAAGACAAAGAGGCACACACTACTCCCAATTCCTCCTTGTCAATCTTCTGGTAGAACCACCAGCACTGCACTAGTATACAATAAAGAGAAAGAAAATGTCCATGCTTTTTTTTTTCCTTGTCAAATGCCCAAAATATTGTAAAGACAATACAAACCCTAATTAAAAAACAAAAACAAATACAAGGCATATTGTTTGCTAGCTCTGAATCCATATATACGACCTTGTTTTGTGTTTGGAGACTGACACAGCCCAGTAAATAATGAGACATTTTAAACTTCAGTTAATGTTCATCTCCTATCTTCTATACAGATATACAAATTCATTTCTAGATGGAATTTTTCATTCATAGATCTGGAAAACGACTCTCTGACATTTTAACATCTTTTTCACAGATTTTTTCCTAGGAGGAAATTTCTAGTCTAATAATTTTCTTAATCTTTTTAAAAACCACAATTTTTAAAAGGTGTTTGAAGTCCTTGAATTTACCCCAGGGTTCATGGCCATCTTTAATTCTCATTTCTAATCCCTTAACACTGTTAATCAAGTCTTCAGTAGTTTTAATTATTATTCAACATCTTATTTAGGATTAGAATTCTTTTTTCCATGATTACCCTATGAATGTAGTTCATCAAATATTCGTTGTACAACTACAATTAAACATATAATTCCCCCAAAGCTGTTTAAAACAATTTGAAGTAAAGAAAGTGAGGACATTGGAAACAAGCCCTATAGACTGATTAAAAAAAACAACAATAAAAATTATGTATTTCCTCCTCAAAGTTATACTAACTTAGAGTACTGAAGGAGTACGCATTGCTAGCAATATTATACATATGTCAAATATAGGACTTCCACAAAATATCTAGTCTCCCTGAGAGCTTGATTTTTTTTAAGCTTGACTTGTCATCAGAGTTCTCCCATTGAGGTAGGCTAATTCGTCGATTCTGATTCCTTTCTGGACTTGATCCTTTTCACTTCAAAATGTGTCATGTGTGGCCTTCCTCACTGGGCTCTCAGAATGAATTTGTTGCTGAATTTGGACTTTGTCAAGCTAAGCTTTAATAGCACTAATTCACAGCCTTTTTTTTTTTTTTTTTTGCGGAACAGCAGGCAGTATAAATGTTGTATGCATTCCTCTTCAGGAACAATATCGGGGCCCAAAAGCTAATTTCATCAATCTTCTACAAAAATCTAATAGGGTATACACATGGGATACGCCATACTGTACATTTGTGAATCTTCTGCCTATTTCTTTAAGAGCAGGACAGCCCCCAGAAGTAGCCTAGATACATGCTATTATAAATGTTAACAACTGCAAACACAGGAAATTCACCAAGCCCCCATATCCTAAGAGCTTGCTACTGTCATCCAAGTATGCATAATGTCCCTAAATGTTGTGGACTCATTTATTTCAGCAGAGATAAAAATCAGTGCACATACAAACAGACATATATTTATGTGTGAAAGAGAAAATGAAAATCCGGAATATTGACATTCCTAGCTAAGATTTTTTCTTTCTTTCATGTCCTTCAAATAAAGGGTGCATATAGCTGTTTAATGTTTTCTGTCTTGTGCCTCTTTGTAAGCCCTATGAATTATGTACATTGTGTTCCTTTCTATTCTGAAGCGGTTATCAGTGTTTTCTGTACACTGAATTTGTCCAGTGCCCTGAGATATTGTTGGTGCAACCCAGCAGCAGAATTGATTGGGAGGGAATCCTCTCACATTATAGGAAAGTGTTATCCCCAAAGCCAATGGCTGAGCATTTTAATCAGTTAAATATAGATGGCGGGGGGGAGTGTTCCCAAATTCTCAGGGCTCACTCGAAGAAATCTTATCTGCAGAGGGGCCAAGAAATCAAACAATTCCAAAGAGATTCCCCATGGCAGATGGCTCAATTTGTGCTAGTTGAGCAGTTGAATCAGGCAGTGGAGGTAGAAAATTACAGCCCTGGAAAAAGTGAATGTTTAGCTTACGTTCGTTAGTAGCATTAAAGCTCAGACCGTCATCATTATCATTCAGCCATCAGACAGATGTTTCTGATATTCCGAAGCAACTTGTGAATGTTATGAAGTCTACCACAAAATACAATCAAGGCCCATGTCGGATATCCTGCAACTGCAGAAAAATATCTTTGAATCCTGGAGATTGTATCCTAGTTTGCAAGCAAGTCACCACTGCATCCAGCTGTTTATTATTATATGAATTCATTGTATCCTCCACAACACTGTTATCTGGAGTTGATATTCCTTGTTATGAGAGGCAACACAGGTTATTTTATGCATCTGAAGACTGAACTGTGATAAGCAATGCATCAGGAGTAATGGTAACAAAAGCTTTGTGCTCTAGCAGTAGTCACTGAAGACTTTTTTTCCCCTTTCCTCAAGAAGAAAATTGCTGGAAGATTGCAATTCAGAATTCAAGAGCCAACGAGATTTTTAGGAAAAGGATGTTTTATTGCTTATTATATACCAACTGACAATGTAAGCCTGCCAAACTGTGCCCATACTGAAAATCAGAAGTGATAGACTCATGGGAAACGTACAGGCTGCCTGCAACCCCAGGCCCACTTCTTCTGGCTGCAAAGTTACCCCAAACCATGCCACTGAAATTTAGCAGCTAATCATGATATAATTTTTTCACCAATTGGAAAAGAACTATGAACCAGAGCTTTAACTTCCAATGGGCTGAACACATCTATAAACCATAGCTCACCCCTCAAAACATATGCACCAAGCCCCTCCTCCAAGAACCAGGGGAAAAAAACAGCCTGACAATCCCACATCAGACTTCTACAGTGAGATAACCTTGTCCGCCATGGCCCTCAAAAGGAAAAATAATAATTTAAACAAAGCAGCCCCATTCAGTCTAGATTTTTATAACGTTCAGTGCCAGATGGTAAGATTACATTTTTTTACTGCTGTTTTTAACAAAAACCACTTAGCAATCCTAGAACCAAAGGTAGAAAATCACCAGAACAATATGAAAAACAGTATATTCTGGTGGAAGGCAAGTGAGATTGTTTTGATTATTGTTGTCATCATTAATACATTTACACTGTAGCTTTCTGCTTATATACGCACTTAAGGAGGCGTACAGCAATAAAAGGGAAGAATATTAGGGGCAGGTCACAGTAATACATTCTCACCCTACTCACAGTGCCCCACTAATTCTGACTAAGAACAAACCTCCACATAATAACCTTTCCTCTACTCCAAAGAATCACACAAGAGTATACGGAAAACCAAATGCCTTCATCCAATCTGAAAGCTTGGTGAACATTTCTACACTTCCCAGTTGTGACTAATATTTTGGTGGAAAAATGGGTTCTGGTCAAGCAGCAAGAAAGATGAAGCAGTTAAAGATCTTGATGCTCTATCTATGACACTTGACATGAGGATGTCAGAACATCACTTTTTTATTGTGATGCCTCATTGAAGGCCCCCACCATGTGGGAGGAAGTGCAAAGCCTAATTCTCCACCAGCACCAAATCTCTGTCATGCTAGCTGTTGGTATCGCCTGCCATTCACTTGAAAATCCCATAATAACTGTTTCCTATCTTTTATTAAACTAGCTAAAAGCTTAAAGTGTCTGAAATAAATCCCTCCTTATAGAGTTGTCTTACCAATTCACTGGAACTTTAGGAATGAATGGTAGCCATTTGATAGAAAGGAACAAGTAAACAATTGTATTGGGCACATCTGGTTCCAACCTATAATTTGTCTGATTTTGCAAGGGAGAACATCTTGCCAGTTCCAGCTTCTTTCATCCAACATCATATAATAAGGAATAACAGAATGATATTGCTATCCATGTAAGACAAACTTTCATAGGCATAGTGCCTTTCTAAATCACATCTGAGTGTAACAAAATTTAGGAACTCAGTAAGTTGCAACTTCCATAGCAGCTATAAGCTATTTCATAGGATCAGAACATTACCTAGTCCAACCTCTTGTTCCATACAGGTTCTACTGCAGTATTTCTGACACTTGACCAATCTAGTCTCTTTTGAAGACCTCTAGTGAGGAAGATAGAAGTAGAGATGATAGAGGTAGAGGTAGAGGTAGAGGTAGAGAGAGAGAGAGAGAGAGAGAGACAGAATTGGTGCCTTTGAAATTGAGTCCTGGCGACTGCCTGGACAAGTCCCTACAGTTTTCTTGGCAAGGTTTTTCAGAATTGGTTTGCCATTGCCTCCTTCCTAAGGCTGAGGGCGAGTGACTGGCCCAAGGTCACCCAGCCGGCTTTGTGCCTAAGGTGGGACTAGAACTCACAGTCTCCCAGTTTCTAGTCTGGTGCATTAGCCACTACACCAAACTGGCTGTCTTCTAGTGATTTGTCCCAATACAATGCTGTTTAAATGTTCAATCATTTGTTCCGTGGATTACAAATGGCATATATGTAATGACAGTAAACATATTCCTTTTTCTCCCTCAATTCCAATATTCTTGCTCAAGAAAATCCACTGTCCAACACCATTCTAAATGTCACACTTTATGAACAGTGCTTTTTAAAATCAATTCATACATATGTAGTGCTCTTCAGAGATTTTGCTTGAAAAATCATAATCTTGTAGTAGCTGTCTTCCTTTCAGTCCCTTTAAACAAAGTGAAATTTCAATTTGCTTCAATGGGAATTGCTGAATGACCTCATAGTTTTCAGTTTATTTTAGTTTAACAGAAGGAAGGAAGGAAGGAAAGAAGGAAGGAAGAAGGGTGGAGGAGGTATGGCCTTTCGAGTAATGTGGCGATCATTCTGTATTGCAGCAACTCTTTTTGTATGGGGAAATAGCAGTTTATATAATTCCCCAATGAGAAGCTGTCATCCGTCTTTTGAATAAGCTTTATCCCTCTTTCTGCAGTGAGTTCTTGAAACCGCTGATGACTCCAAGCAATTTTTTCTAACTTCCTAAATAAAGACATCACTCTATCTGCAAAAAACAGTACACGGGCAGGAAGGGGCATCTGTCTCGGGGGGGAAAAGCTCTTACCAGCTTAGTTAAAAGCTGTGAAATGTTATTATTGAGTGTATGTCAATGTGATGTGTCCTTACAGTTTAAAGTGCTGCTTGAAGCACAAGATTTCTCATTTATGATATATCAGCCTAAGTATATAAAGTGTTCTGGGGAAAGACTCTTACCACTCTATCAAAGGTAATTAAAGGCAGAAGAGTAAACTTCAAAGACAAATGGAACAGAGTTGGAGGGAAGAAGGAAGAAACGATCTTTTCTTCAGTTGTTACAAAGCGATTTATTGAGAGTTTCTTACGAGAAAGACTTTAATGATGACTAACTTTATCGCTATTCTTTTTTTTTTTTTAATACATTACAAGGAGAAAATAAACATAAGAGTTTCTCAAGGATGTGCTATTAAATTTTTAAATGAACTACTGTAAAATATCTTATCAGTGTGGATTAAATTTTCCTAGATGAGTTACACTTATGTATGCACTAGATACAATTGTTAGCTGATGTATTATTAGTATATTGTTCTTGAATATTATTATTATTATTATTATTATTATTATTATTATTATTATTATTATTAATCTTCTCAATGTGGATGAACTACCTGGGTCTCAAATAATATATTTGAATAGAGCATTTTTCATTGTAACTCAACATGAGAAATCAATGAATTGGAATTATTCTATCATGATGGATTTCCCCCTTCTTATACTACGATTTAGCTTTGGATTATCTCTAATATTTTTATTGGAATATTTCTTACAAAATGAAGGTTTCAGAACCTACTGCCTCAATTATTATTAATTTTTAAGTTATTGCACAGCTGCTGCAGGTGCATCCATTGAATACACTGTCAAGCAGGATATGACATCCTGTTTCAGGGTCGTTTTAATGAGGAATTCCAGGATGAACAATGCCGTAAGATGGGGATTTAGAAGGTGAAGGGTTAGAGTGAGGTTAAAATTGGAGAGCAACTCTGACCCATCATCTTGACTATTGTTATTAAGATAAAGTCCTGCTGGGTTTCCCAGGTATAATGGGCTGGTTACAATAATTTATTTGAAGCAAAATATGAAAGCTTTCTTTTTTTAAGTAAAGGAATGTTATTTTATATCTATGGTAGACAAAGGCAGGAGTGGACTTAACAGGAGCTAGCAATCCAAAATAACCTGCTTCAAACAGTTGATTTCAGAGGGGAAGCATTTTCCTGCGTCTGATCTCAGAGCATGGTGTCATTTCAATTTTTCACTTCATGTACAAAATATATAAAGTCAGTATTGGATAGAAACCCTTGATTTATATGGTTCCAGGATATTTACTACTCTTTACCATTTTTAGAAAGCCAGCAACTGTGAATTAGGCATCATGAATATGTGTCTGTTTAATGCAGTTCATTCCAAATTAATGTTTCCCCATTTTAAGGCAGCCAAAATACATGTGAGAGGGAGAGATTTGGGGTCATCAATGTATTAACAAGAACTAAACAACAAAGGAAGAGCAGCTAAAATGTTTCATGTTATACTGTGATATGGATCCTGAAATCATCTGCAAATATCTTACATTGTTAAATAAAGAAAAGGTAAGTAACTTTCTAAACTTATAATTATTGAATATATATGCCCAAATTCTTTTCAATCCTTTCATTATTGGCTTTTTTTTCTGTTTTCTGTAGGTTAAACTCTGCTTGTAAGGACAGAGTTTAAAACAAACAAACAAAAAAAGTTAGCATTTTCAGCCAGAGGCTCTACTTGTCTTTTCAGTGATCTTCTGATACTGTATTCCCCCCACCCCAAAATATATGGGTCCACATATTTTGAGTCTGATTGAATGCAGTTTTAACATGATCAAATTTAATGGATCAGAATTAAAGTATTATTGTTCCACATGTATTTAATTATTTCTTCCTTCTATCAAAGAAAAGTTGCAGGAGAGAAGAACATATCTCCGGCACTACAAATTATGTACTGCTAGTTTATACTATCTGATAGAGGTTTATTTATTTATTTTTATTTATTTATTTTATTTATTAAACTTGTCCCTGCCCATCTCCCCCCTTTATAATTTTATAATTGTATAATGAATGCAGGAATCCTTCTCTTGAAAGAACAGGATTGTAGTTCAAGGATTGTACTTGTCTTGATATAGTCCACTGGTATACATACTTATGAAGTCTACCATTAAGAAGTTATTTATGGGTGTTATAATTGGCAGTGATTTACTTTTATTCCTAGGATTTTCTCATAAGGAAGGTACTGTTTTATGATGTTTGACTGCTGTTTTAAATTTTGTCAGAATCCAATATTTTTGCTATTATAATTTTTTTTAAATCACTTTGAAATATTCATCTTTTAAAATATGCTTTTTAGTTTATGGTTTTATAGTATTTTTGTTCTTTTTAAAAAGTTTGAGATTATAATCTCTTCAATCAAGAGATTATAAATAAGATTAGAGCTGTGCAGAAATTTGATTCAGAATGTTAATTAGAAAGTAATTCTATTGACTCTTTGAATTGAATTGCCATTCCGAATCAAATAAAAATCAGAGTGAATCAGTCTGATTCAATTATTTGATTCTAACATCCAAATCCAATCCAATCCAATCCATTTTCCAAACTGAATTGAACAATTTGAAGGGGATTTTCCTTGCTTTACCCAAAACTGCATAATGAACTTCTTGATTTTAAGGGGGAGGGCCCATGTTGAGATCCAATAGTCCTATAGGAAGAACTATAATGGTGGAACCTGGATTTGAGATCTTCTATATGCAAAATGTATGCATGTTCCTGAGCTCTGTCCTTTACCAAGCTGTAATTCATAGCACGAGTTATGTATCACACATTGCTACTGGCCTTCCAGAATAAATATATGAAAATGTCATCACTTTCCTTTGAAGCTCTGAAGAAATGAAATCCTACAACAGAAAAAAGAGTAACTAAATAGTAATAGTAATAGTAATAATAATAATAAAAAACCAAACAACCATGGATCAGGCAAGAGCAATAACAGGCAATGCATAATTGCAAAAAAAAAAAAAAAAAAAGCTTAAAAAAATCAGAATATTAATTAATATTATTTCTTGGAATTAGCTATACAGTGGTACCTCGCGTTACGAACTTAATCCGTTCCGTGACTCTGATCGCAACTCGATTTGGTCGCACTGCAAGGCAAATTTCCCCATAAGGTTCAATGTAAATATGGCTAATCTGCCCTCCGAATTTGGTTGCGCTGCGAGGCAAATTTCCCCATAAGGTTCAATGTAAATGCATACGGCTCTGCATTTTCTTTGGAGCCATGCTGACAAGCACACCAAAAACCTTCCAAACGCCACAAAACACACCACAAGCCTCACCGAACGTCTCCCTGCTACCGCGATCTCGCCCACAGGAAGCCGCGACCACGTGGCAGCAGGGCAAATGGCTGTGGATCCAGTTCATAGCGCGGGGCGGAGGTCGCACGGCAAGGTAAATTTCTGGGGCCGGAGCTGATCGTATCGCGAAAAATTCGTAAGGAGGGGCGTTCGTAACCCAAGGTACCACTGTATATTCACCTGGGTTGCTTACTTACTATCCCTTGACTGATACCCTTAATGTCCTTTCCTGAATCTTCATCTTCTCTCATACATATATATCTTATATATATATCAATATATATCTATAAATATATATATATATTTAATTTTGTTGTACTGCTAACATAACTAGAAATTGGTGTATTTGTAAACATCTGTGGCGAAGTAAGGAAACATTTTCTTTTGTTTTTTATGGAAGATGCAGGCATGGGATCACTAAAACTAGTTTGAGAATGGAAGGGGTACAAAGTTATAATGAAAATGTAGTTTTAATTGCTTGGGCTGAATCCTATGGGGAAAAACATTCTATTATATAGCTGGTATTTGAAATCATTTGGAGATCAATCATGTGTCAACTTAACATGCTTAAATCTTTACTGTTTCTTAGATATGAATGTGTTCATAAAATCAAATTATGCATATCATGTTTAATTACCCTAAAGGATAAGATGGGAATACTCCCATTTTTTAAGAATTTCGTTTTTCTTGATTAGGAGGTGGAAACATAATGACTTTATATCCCAGATATATTCTCTGGGTATTACATTTTTAAAAATCTCACCAAAATAATTAGTTTAAAATACATTATATTCACACACTTCACATACTTCTCCACATTGTTCTTGTTGCTGTTGCTGTTTTCAAAAAACTATCAATATATAAGCTAGTTATTAGCTACAATACCATGGCTTAACAAGCTCATGATAATTACAATATACCTTATGCACCTGTGCATAGTAAATATTTAATACATGACCTTGGAAGATTAGAACAACTTCAACCAGTTTCCCAGGCAGGAGATCTTTCTTTGCCTGTCAAACATTTCATAACTAGAGAAAAACCTCACATCCAGCATTTTTTAAACTTTGCCTACAATCAGCAAAGAAGCTGGAAAGGCAAATGGTGTGGGCTGCTAGAAGAGAAAATTGTATGGGATAGTTTGTTCTTTCAAAGAAAGGAAATAAATGCCAAACTGTGCTTCATGCAGAGGAGACTGTCATTCCTGATGTGGCTTCTCACACATTATTTTCCCTGTTATTTTCACCACTATAATAAGGAAGCAAGCAGAGTAAATTGAGACCAGAGAGGGGAGCTTTGTCAAGAGGTGCTCTAATTGAATGCTTACTATACTGTACTTTGCCCATGATGGCTTAATTAACCAGCTACAATGTATAGCCACTATCCTTGGGAAATGTGTGTGCCTGTATGTATGTGTGTGTGTATCTATATATACACATAAACACACACACATAGGATGGATGGATGGATGGATGGATGGATGGATGGATGGATGGATGGATGGATAAGCCTCTCAACTGCTCTTTTAGTTGTAGTTCTTGGTTTATCTAATTTTACATTTAGTAGCTGGGTTTCAAAAAATAGACTTCAGCACTTTCAAAATGTTAGTTAAGCAATTTAGACACCTAAATAAATAAAAAAAATCTTTAAAAAAAAATCCCTTCTCACCCCTATGGGTGGTATGTGTCTTCCACAATCTTGGGTCCTCTACCAGAGGCCTGGGAGTTTGAGGGTTCTGCACAGTATCTTACTGTTCCTAGCACTGCACTCTTCCGGACAGAGAGTTCTGATGTTGTTCCTGGGATCTGTTGGAGCCACTCTCCCAGCTTAGGAGTCACAGCCCCGAGTGCTCCTACCACCACTGGGACCACTTTGGCCTTGACTTTCCACATCTTCTCTTGTTCCTCCTTCAGGCCCTGGCATTTCTCCAGCTTCTCATACTCCTTCTTCCTGGTGTTACTGTCACTTGGCACCACTACGTCTATCACCACCACTGTCTTCTGATCCTTATCTATTACCACAATGTCTGGTTGATTCGCCAGTATCTGCTTGTCTGTCTGGATCTGGAAATCCCACATGATCTTAGTCCTGTTATTCTCCACAACCTTCTGTGGAATCTCCCATCTGAACTTGGGAGGGTCTAGGCATTCTCTCAGCATCTCATCTTTGGGTGCCATCTTACTGACGTACTCCTGAATGCTCTGGGTTTCATCCAGGACAGTGGCTTATATACATTTCAGTGTGTATGTATGTTTGTGTGTATGTGTGTGTGTGTGTGTACATACACATGCATACACACACATACACACACATCAATGTGTACGTATATGGGAATACATCAGTGAAGGTCATATCAAATCTGTCTTGATTGATCCCATGAGATAGGACAAGATAATAAGTATCAAGTAACGCTTATTAAATTAGAATGAGTTGGGGCATTTAAATCTTAGCTTTACTTTTTTCTGGTCCAGATTGCTGCCTACTTAGACTGGAGTGATTTGGAAATGACAAAGGTTCCTCCTAGGTATGGTTTCAGAAATAACTTCCATTAATGACCTTTTTCACTTTTCACAAATCTTTTCCTTGACAACTCTCTTCCTTGAGCAATCAGGTTCTGTACATTACATCTCTTAAGCTAGCCAGTCAATTGTTTTCCATTCCCCACCTTGTCCATCTGAAGGAGTTTCACTGTGCAATGGAGAATCAGTAGAATCTGTAGCCTCTCACAATACAATTTTGATACCTGCTCCTAAACATGAGTACTACTTAGATTTGCACATAAACCAAACATTGTACCATGGTTAACAGTGCTAAACAATTGACTATATTTCCAGTCCTTAAAAGTAGGTGGAGGGTTTCAGGGCTGTGGGTTTTACAGACAGAAAATCTGTGGTCAGAATATATTCTAGTGTTGACCGTTTATAGGTGCACTCCATTGTTCCTAAGCCATGTGCTTCATGTTGTTTCCACATTCAGTTGTTTATAATTTTATGCTTGATACAAACTCCCCCATCTGAGGGGTCATGAGCAGTGAAGTCTAATAAGCCACAGTTGGGACACAAAATGGCAGACAAAGCAATAGGGCAGGAAAAAGAACACTCAAAGTACAGTTACGGAGAATTTAAAAAGTAAATCAATACACAGGAACAAATGAAGAAAATAATCAAAATACAAGCCAAGGTTCAAAAGTCAACTCTGGGCACACCACAAAGGAAGAAGGAAAGAGACAAACACTATAAATGTTGTCTCAAAAAAGATCCTCTGCACCTCAGTGTCCTTTCATGAGCCAAGTCCTTAGTTCTTCTAGGCTAAACTGGTGGTCATTAATGCCCTTACAAGACTGACAGAAACTCCAGGCTCAGTGCTTCCACATTTCCTCCTCTGAGTAGAAATCCAAGGCAGTCAAAAAACAGGTCATTCAGGTCTTTTCATCAGAGTTTTGTTTAACACCGATTATTCAAATAGTTTTTGCAATCTTTTTTTTTTTAAGTTAGACATCTAAAATGTATCCAATCCACTGTCCAGGTCTAATAGTTTGCTGTCGGCTTCAAGTTTCCTATCTGCTCTTCTTCTTCAAGATTTGGAGATGATGCATTCAAATACAGGCCTATCCTTTGATAGCCCTTCAAACAGAGGATTATCTTCCATAAAACTGAAATAAAATCAACGAACTTGTAACACACAAGATAGATATTGCAAATTCATTTGTATATAAAAGTATGAAATAGCTTTTAAAACTAGGGTATAATTTACTCTAAACAGAATGAAGATCTCAAAGTAAAGTTCTCAAATGAAATTGCACTTAGGTTTAATTGCATAAAAGATTATGTGACATTAAAATAGCAGCAATACAAATAACACAGGTTGATTTAAAAGCAACTTAACAATTATACAGAATTTTATATAACTGGCAATTCTACTCCATTGTCAGACATTTCATACACACCAGTCCCTCAGTGTCTTTAAAGCACATTAACATGAGGAAGGGTGGCACTCCCTTTCTGCAATGAAACACTAATGGAAGAAAACTGCTTTCCATTTGCATTTCTATTAATGACAACCAATCTTTATAAGCAGTCTGCATTCCTATTAAACACAATGCTGAAATCTGAAGTAGGTCAAAAGAAAGAAGCACCTGCCCTACACACAGCTCCTGGAGATCAGAATTGAAAGAAAAAGTATGCACTGATCTGTGGACTTGTTATTAATGCAGAATGGAACTCAGGTCAAAATATACTTTTTTATTCAGCACAAAGAAGAAAAGCTAGTTTAAAAAGATTAAAAGAAAATATAAGCTTCTTTGTGTTATGGAAAAACTAAAATACCTATATTGCTGCTGAGAAAATGGACAAATTCCATATTAAAGCAGTACTAGTCATAGGCCACTTCAAGGTCAAAAAATAATGTGTAAGCTTAAGAACTCTTTATTGGGCAAGGACATAAATAAAAAGGGGAAGGTGGAGGATATTTGTTTACCATCATTTATATCCTGGCTACTTAAGTGATTCTAAGTAGTTCACACTGTACGTTGTACATTGATTCTAACATCCATAAAATCTGTATCAACAATGAAGAATAGTGGGAATAGATGACATTATAATTGAGTCCTTTGAGACAGCCAAGAAGATGGTCTTGAGAGGAATATTCAGAAGCCCTTACAAAAGGAAAAAAGGGCAGAAGTATTCTTTGAGCCCCAGGAAAGTAGATAGTGTTACGAAGAGACTCAGGCTGGCTCCTCCCTAACTAATTGGGTTATAAGAGGGAAGGGAAGAAAAACAGAATCTTGCAAGTCTGACTATCTCAAAAAAGTAGAGTTCTAGTCTTCTTGTGAAGTCTATTTCCTGGTCTGGACAACCCTGAAGGGCTGAGAGTCCTGTGGTGCTAAAGTGGTATCCCTTTGTCCTAGGACAATTCCAAGGATTGCTTTGAGAACAATAAACAAGCATACAATGATTGAACACTCTTCTACAAAAGTCTAAAATCCAGATGTTAAACACAAGCCTGCCTCCATTCTTAGGAGGAATTTAAAAATTCTTTGTTAAGAACAGAATTAGGAAGAATATAGATTTGATTTGAGCAACTCTGGAAATAATTTTCAATATTGTACTAGGTAAAAAAATAACAGAAGACAGAAAGGTTATGTTAAGAATTGATTATATGCCATCAAGTTGGTATTGACCTTGGCACCCACATAGCTAGACCTTCTCCATGGTGATCTGTCCCCAATGTCACCCTTTAGGACTTCCAATGATGTACCCATTACTGCTATACTTGAGTCTATTCACCTTGCTGCTGGTCATCCTCTTCTCTTTCCTTCTACCTTTCCCAGCATCATATACTGCTCAAGAGAAGTAGGTCTTTGCATAACATATAAAAAATGTGATAATTTTACCCTGTTCATTTCTGCCTCAAGGGACAACTCTGGATTGATTTCTTCTGTGATACATTTGTTTGTTTTCTGGACTATCCATGGTATTCTTAGGAGACTTCTCCAGTATCAAAGTTCAAAAGATCAATACCCTTTCTATTCTGCTTCTTCAAGGTCCAACTTTCGCTTCCATAGAGTGTCACAGGGAAAAGCTGCATGATTCATGCTTCTTTGTAGGTATTAACATGTCATGTCATGGGATTTGAATATCAGTTCCAAGGCCCACATTGTTATCCCTTCAAGCATATTTCTTGACTGGTTCCTTTACAATTGATAGTTGATCCTAAAAAGCAGAAGCTATCTACCACTTCAGTATCTTCATTGTCAAGTCTAAGGCTGGCTGCTGTACCTATTGTCATTAATTTGGTCTTCTTTATATTTAATCAAACCCTATTTTTCCACTTTGCTTCTGGACTTTCATTACTAGAGCTTGCTGATCACTTGTATTTTCAGCTAGCAGAGTAGTGTTATCAAATGTAGCACAGTTTATTGATGTTTCTTTCCCCAGTTTTAAAACCACACTCATCTTGTTTAATCTGGCTTTCCTCAACATGTACTGTATTCAGTATATAGATTTAATAAATAAAGGGAGAGTATACAGCCTTGTCTTATTCCTTTGCTGATATGCAGCCAATCTTTTTCACCATGTTACATCCATACTGTGGCTTCTTGACCTGTGTATAGGTTTCTCAGGAGGACAATGAAATGTTCAGAGATTCCCATTTTCCTAAGCACGTTCCACAGCTTGACATGGTTGACACAATCAAGGGGCTTTCTATAATCAATGAAGCACATATTGACCGCTTTTTGGTATTCTTTGGCTTTCTCAATTATCTAGCATGCATCAGCAATATTGTCTCTTGTTCCTCAGTCTTTTCTAAAGCCATCTTGAACCTCTGGCATGTCGCTTTCCATGCAGAGCTGTAATCTGCACTGAATGATCCAAAATATTATTTTGCTAGCATATGAAATTAAGGATATAGTACAATAGTTTCCATGGTCTGTTAAGTCTTCTTTATTTGGTATTGGTATGTAGACTGACTTCTTTTAATCTGTTAGCCACTGTTCACTGATTCTTCTTTTGCTGCTTGCCATATTTCTGTAGATTTTCCATAAATTTTTATAGCCTTCCAATTTGTTAATGGCACAGAATGCTGATCTAACTTCACCGCCTAGTGCTAGTAGGTATTTTAAGTAAGGAATATCTTTTAAGGAATCTTGGATGTGGACATCCGTACTTCACAGCATTTCAGTACACTTCTTCCATCTTTGAGTTTCTTTGCATCAGTTACTCTCTGTCCATTGGCATCCTGTAGCATGCCAGTTTCAGGTTAGAACCTCTTTCTGAGTTTGGAGATGTTTTGAAAGACTATCCTTGTTTTTCTATGTCTCCATCTTCAATGTCTTTAAAGATGTCATTGTCATACTGCTTCTTGGCTCTTCTAACAGCTCTCAGAAACTCTTTGTTCCTTCTTGAGATGTGGGTCTTGGCTCTGGCTTCTCTTCTCTTCTGTGTAGTTTGCACCATCTGTTCTCACAACCAGTTTGCTTTCTTCTGTCTTTTGGTCTTCAGTAGTTTCTTTTCATATTCTTCCTTAACACATTATCTGATTTTGTTCTATGGTTCCTCTGGTTTCCTATCAATGAGGTACAGGATTTCAAACCTATTCCTGATGTTCTACTTGAAAGTGGTGAGCTAAAGATCATATTGTAAAAACTGGTTGCCTTTGTTCCTCCTTTTAGTGTGACATGGAGCTTATATGGTCATATCTTTCTTATAACTGAGTTTTTCTACCTCCTTGTATCAATAATATACAGTAGTCAATTTGATTTCTTCTACTTCATCTGGTGATGTCCATTTATATAGCCATTGTTTTGATTGTTTAAAAACTGTATTAGCAATGAAGAAATCATTGCATTGGCAACAACTGATATGTCATTCTCCTGCTTTGTTTCTGTTATCTAGGCTATATAATCCAACTACCTTTTCCTCCATATTATTTCCAACTTTGACATTCTATTCTCCAACCACAAACAGTATATCTTGCTTGAATATTCTGACAATTTCAGATTGAACTTGGTCATAAAATGCATCGACCTCCTGTTCTGCATTAGTGGTTGGAACATAAATGTGGATAACCATCATATTAGAGGGTTCTCTGCAAAGTCTAATTGGTATTATTCATTGACTGCATAGCAGCCAAGCACTGTCATTGCTATATCGTTCCTGACTATGAAAACAATACTGTTCCTTGTTCTCTGTGTGTGTGTGTGTGTGTGTGTGTCCTGAATAGTAAACAGTGTGATCTTCTGACTGAAAGTATTCAATTCCAGGCCATGTCAATTCACTGATCCCTAAGATGTTAATGTGCAGTTGATTCATTTACTCTTCCATTGTTTTGAGCTTTCCCATGTTCATGCTTCTTATATTCTATATCCCCACTGTAATTCTTTCTTTGCAGCTTTGGAGTTATTTTCTTGCATGGCAACATCAGCAACTAGATGTCCCAAAGACTTTAATCTACCTGCATCATAAATACCATAAGTGCTTTGAAGGATCCTCAGCTCTTCCTCAGTAGCATGTTGAGTACCATCTGACCTGAGGGGGTCCATCATCTGGCATTATATTGCCAGTCACCTAATATTGTCTAGTGTATGGTTTTCTTGGTTAAATACAGGAGTGGTTTACTATTGCCTTCTCCCATGCAGTATGAAATAATGTGTTTGTCATTGTCACTAAAATGACAGTCTGCCTCCAGCATCTTCCTGTATTACTGCTGTCCAATAAAGGGGCCTGCCTCTTTTAGCTGGAGCTGGGATAACCTTTATGCCTTGGGTGACCCTGCTTGGATTATAGACTCCTGCTATCTTCCAACGTTCTTTACTCATCCCAACTAGGAACCATTGAGAGATTTTATTTACAGCTTTGTAAATAAAGTATATTTTAGCTGGTAAACTATTCCTTCACATGCAGTTCTGGGCCTTGAAGAACTAAATTTGGTCTTCTCCAAGAAATGCACATCGACACACCTACACAGTCCTATTCAATCACAATTGGAATAATCATATTCTAATTTCTAATACAAATTATTCTATTGTGGGAAAAAGTAATAGAAAGTACTTGCTAAATTACAATGGAGCATGCCAATTGTTTGTAATCCCTTTGAAAGCTGTGATTGTGTTTGATTAATGCTATTTTAACCATGTTTATTCAATTTCTAGATATACAAAATATGTTAAACCATAAACCAACTACATGATATGGTTTAGCAGAATAAAAATAAACATGTCCTTGAAGCAACCAGATTCCAGCTGACTATTTTCTTGCAGTTTTATTGGAAGCATTATGGAAATAGTTTGCTATTGCTTTCCTCCAGAATGTTTGTTCAACTTCCCAATAAACCAATAGCCCTGAAATTCCCAAAAGTTCCCCCATCCATGGGAAACTAAGTCCATGCAAGCCACTGACCCAACTACATTTTAGCCTAATGTATTGTATGAATCCAATCCAAATCATAACTTCTGGTTTACAGATAAGAGTGACTGGGTTCACACATTTCAGCTTACTATGTGAATCCAGGGTTAAATATATTCAGTTAACAGTATAAATATATTCAGTTAATAATATAAAAGAGGTATAAAGAGTCTACAGTTCTTCTGTGATTGTAATATACAAGTGAAATTATTAATATCCACATGTATGCAATATGCCACAGACACCTCTAGAAGAATATTTACCTACTTTTTCTTCTATAATATTTGTTTATACATAAACACGCATACAGATTTCCTCATGTTCAGACACCCAGACATAAGCATGTACATTTTTGCGCTTAAATATGCTAATCATGTAGAAGAGCAAAGATCTTCCTTCTTCTGTTATTTATGTCTGTGCAAACCCTGAGCTATGTGTAGACTCTGAAATGATACTAGCAAATTGATATGGTCTTCTTTCTGCTGTGTACCGTATAGACATCTCAGAATGCTCTCACCTTGGTTTCATTAATCATCATTTAAAGTAAGAATGAACATATTAATTTACTTATTTTAAAAATTAGAAACAGAGGTCTACTAACTAAAGTTAGGAACAAGTAATAGGTCACTGGGAAGGCAGGGAATATGCTATAAGGATTGAACATATCCTTAGCCCATCCTTTCATTTTTAGTAAGGCCTCCTTCAAACTGAGCTCAAATACCAGAATGAAATTGACAATCCTGTTGTACAAAAGATATTCTTTGTTCCTTCTCAAGTATTCTTCCCTCTCAGCAGCTTAATTTAAACTTGAGAGGGAGTTCTCACTGGTATTAAACCACTGAGAGTCAGAAATTCTTGGTGGTCTATTGAAAATCATTTAAGGATCTACCAGTGCATCTTTGTTTAACTTCTTCCTGTCTTAGCTTAAGGGACTGTTAAGAAGAATAAATCACATCTTTTATTTCATTGGATAGTTCCTCAAGCTTCATTATTCAGTAGTCTGTGCATGGGGTTAAGACAGCATGCAGAAAAAGAAAGAACAAGCTGATATTAGGGCTGTAAATGCTTCAAAAAGGATTTAGAAGTGCTTTGGGCCTTGCACAAGTGAGCATGCAGCAACTTCTGCTATTTCTTAAAACCTGAAAAAAGGTGGTCCAGCTTGCAATGTCACTTTAACTTTAATGTGTGAACTCCTTAAAGCAGCAGTGCTTTCTTTTTCCCAGCCTGTCACAGAAGTCTGAATATGCCCTCAAGTTTTGAGTCCCCGGCTTTCTGGCAACACACTGTAGGCCAGCGATTCTATTTGTATATCGGGGACATGTCTTTTTTAACAGCTCCCAAAATGATGATGTCATTGGAGGAAGCACAGCTCCAATTCTGAGGTCTTGCTATGATGATGATGATGACGATGATTGCTTTACATCCCTTCAAGATTTCACCGTTGAATACTGGTATTTTTCTGTTGGATTTTGGTGAGACAGTTTGAAGGATTTATAGGGGGTATAATACAAGAAACTAGGTCTATATCTGGCCTGTGGTCATGGGCCACTCATGTGCTCATACTGTAGGGCAGTGTTTCTCAAGCCTGGCAACTTAAGATGTATGGACTTCAACTCCCAGTATTTCCCAGCCTACAACACTGCTGTAGGGGTTGTCCATAAATATGGATCCTATTAGATGCTTTCAGATTTTGCAGTGATTTGGATTACTGTCTTCTTCTATTTCCTAATCGTGGGAGGAATAGACTACCCCATTAAGCCAAGGGCATGGCAATGGCTGAACCAGCATAGAAAGACCCAACCAATATTTCACCATGAGATCTTAAGCATGTGGAAATGGCAACATCCGAATAGAGCATTTTTTAAACAGAACCCAGTAATTATTATTATTTTTTTTTTTGGTTTTGTTTTTTTAATGTAATAATTTTTGAAACACTGGCATGGTAGATTCAAGTGGCAAGGAGGTCAAAAATATTGATGAATTCTTGTGTCTGGGCATTGCTAACTAAGCAAGGGCAGATGCTTTTGTAATATTAATTCATTGAAAACTCCTATTTTTCAAAGGCAAGTTTATCTAGGAGGCTTTAAAACTGTATTTCTAAGCACTTCTAAGCACATAAAAAGCTACATCAGTTGCAATAAAGAGCTATTTATCACACAGAAATATCTCTACAATTAAGAAAAGGAAAGACTCCATGGGTTAAAGGAATTGAAATATTGGCTTGCCTCCTACATAGTGCAAAACAAAGGCACTCTCTGGCATCTAGGTCAAACCAATGTAAGCCAAGCTTGAATTCTGATTTGCCCCATACAATTAATTATAATAGAGCAGCAGCAAGAGCATATTTAAATATAAGAGTTAAGATTATCCATGACTGGTTTGAGTGCATCAATCAAATGTTTTGGCATGTAATGAGCTAGACAAACCAGTGTGGTAACCTGGGGACAGGGAAAAAAAATATCTTTTCTATCCTTAGCATTTTTCCAAATTACCATGACATCCCTTTATATAAGCCACCCAACTTTCAGCAGGTGGACTTTTGAGGCATTGTCCTGGAAGCACAAAGAGAATTCAAAGAGAAACATTTCATTTTGTTTCCTGTCTGGTATCCTTGCAGCTAAAATTTGTGTAACTTTTCTTTTCATAAGGCTTAACCTTTAACTAGGGGGGACGGGTAAAATGCATACAGTTTACCAAAGCTAGCTACTCTTCTAAATGCAGTGGCTGTTCAGAGTTGGTGTATGGATTTTTCAAGAAGTTCCAGTAATTGAACTAAATGCTTGCTTCAGAGTAAATGTAAATTTTGATAGAAAAAGAGATGCAGATGTTGGGAGTAAGAAATAAGCTCACTTCATTAAAGTGATCCTGATAAATTCTGATTATCAACATGATACAGTCCAAGTCAAAACTCATTTAGAAGGATTTTGTGCAGAATTGGGCATTTTAAATCCTTCTGATTTCCATAGGGCTTAACTAGTTTTAACTGCATGAGAACAGGGCAACTTATATCTTACATATACATGACTACATTCCTTTGAAATGAGCGCCAGCCTCATGAGACAAAATTTCATTAAGAGATTGATTCTCAATTGCCCTTTTTTAGGATGACATTTTAGGCTTAAAGTATGGCATTGTTGTGCTATACATGGCTTCAGTGAACAATATGCAGAGAAGTCTGTGGATTGAGCAAAGACAGGCCTATAACGATGTAGGGAAGATTAATTACAGAGCAAGTTGTGAAGTGCAGAAAGAGAGTAACTATACTATGAGCCTGCAGACCTTTGGAACCAGAGAAAAAGAGTCAGAAGAGAATGAGCTACAGTGCATAGCAGGGAGGATTGCATGCAGTCCTGAGCTCCTACAGCACTTGACTCATTTCAGTCTTCTCTTTTGAACAGAGCAGTTGAGAGCTCTTGTGCAAAATATTTGTTCTATTAATTTAGAGAGAATGACGTGTGTCAGAAAGAGAGTTTCTGGCAGAGAATGTGTTCTACCCATTATTTGCTCCAGCTCCACTCGCCATGTCTTGCCCCATAGGTTATTCTTGAGGGAATGCAGATCTTTCAGAAAAAGAACAAAAAAATCCACCTCTTATGGACTGGGGAGGAAAGAATGTTATATATTGAAAGGCTACTGAAAGATTTAGAGTGGCTCAAAAAGGCAACTGGTACTCTCAGAACCCATACAGATGAGTTCTCATTAATCCACCGTTCCTTGGGTTTAGCAGGATTGTACTAAGAATTGATGCCTTTGAACTGTGGTGCTGGAGAAGACTCTTAAGAGTCCCCTGGACTGCTAGGAGGTCAAACCAGTCAATCTTAAAGGAAATCAACCCTGACTGCTCCTTGGAAGGATGGATAATGAAGCTCAAGCTCAGATACTTTGGTCATCTAATGTAAAGAGAGGACTCTTTCGAAAAGACCCTGTTGCTGGGAAAGATTGAAGGCAAAAGGAGAAGGGGACGGCAGAGGATGAGATGGTTAGATAGCATCACTGAAGCAATGAGCATGAAACTGAGCAAACTCAGGGAGGCAGTGAAGGACAGGAAGGCCTGGCGCGATATGGTTCATGGGGTCACGAAGAGTCAGACATGACTTAACGACTGAACAACCACAACAACAACTATCATCTTCCTTCCTTTAGTTTAAGGTTTAATTTTTAACATAGTCTACTCAAACTTTCATTCAAAGTGAGGAAACAAATCTACATTTTGCAGGAAAATTTTAAGCTTGTGTCTTCAAAGTTGTATCAACCAAGTATCTTTAATAATTTCATTCAATGAGCTTTTGAGGCAGCTGGTGGTAACTCCACTGAATGTTCACATTTAATCAGCACAAACTGTGGGTAGAACAGATGTTTATCCAACTGCATTTTTCCTAGAAATTCCATTATTTACTAGCCTTCAGAATCACCTTTCCATGTGTGTGGTATAGCCATCTGGTTTCAGTATATCAGTAGTTGTGTGATATAAAGCAGAGTGTGATGCAATCTGGTGAGTTTCCCCTTCTTCTAACAGTGAAGGGGAGGAGGTGTTTGCAATAAAACACAAAAGTAAGTAATTGGAACAAGTGAAAATATTAAAGAGATGGCTGATTACAGCAGTCTCCTTGAAATGTACTAAGTTCTGCAGGATGCATTCTCCTCTTTCCTTCATTTTGCAATAGAAATATACAGTTACAGAATAAATATAACACATTTCCATATCATGGTTCATTAGCTGCAACTAGATTATTCTAACCCCTGAAGTCCTACTTCCTCTTTTCTCTCAAAAGGCCTGAATGACAAAGTGAGGAGGGCTTTTTCCCCTTATATTTCTCATGCGTCAGTATAATTTCTTACACATTTGAATATTGTATTTCTGCTTACATGGCAAATGGAAGTTCAGGCTATGGGGACTACTGAGGGACTACTGAATACCAAACACATAAAGGTGAAACTTGAAAAATTAGAATATCGTGCAAATGTTCATTTATGTCAGTATGGCAACTCAAAAGGTGAAACCAATATATGAGATAGACGCATTACATGCAAAGCGAGATATGTCAAGCCTTACTTTGGTATAATTGTGATGATTATGGCATACAGCTTATGAAAACCCCAAATTCACTCTCTCTCTCTCTCTCTCTCTCTCTCTCTCTCTCTCTCTCTCTCTCTCTCTCTGTATATATATATATATATATATATATGAATCCATAACACCTGCAAAGGGTTCCTGAGCCTTTCAATGGTCTCTCAGGCTGGTTCAGTAGGAATCACAAGCATGGGAAAGACTGCTGACCTGACAGTTGTGCAGAAAACCATCATTGACCCCCTCCATAAGGAGGGAAAGCCCCAAAAGGTCATTGCAAAAGAAGTTGGATGTTCCCAAAGTGCTGTATCAAAGCACATCAATAGAAGGTTATGTGGAAGGGAAAAGTGTGGTAGAAAAAGGTGCACAAGCAGCAGGGATGACCGCAGCCTGGAGACGATTGTCAGGAAAAGGCCATTCAAAAGTGTTGGGGACTTTCACAAGGAGTGGACTGAGGCTGGAGTTAGTGCATCAAGAGCCACCACACACAGACGGATCCTGGACATGGGCTTCAAATGTCGTATTCCTCTTGTCAAGCCGCTCCTGAACAACAAACAATGTCAGAAGCGTCTTACCTGGGCTACAGAAAAAAAAAAAGAACTGGTCTGTTGCCCAGTGGTCCAAAGTCCTCTTTTCTGATGAGAGCAACTTTTGCATCTCATTTGGGAACCAAGGACCCAGAGTCTGGAGGAAGAATGGAGAGGCACACAATGCACGATGGTTGAAGTCCAGTGTGAAGTTTCCACAGTCTGTGTTGATTTGGGGAGCCATGTCATCTGCTGGTGTTGGTCCACTGTGCTTCATTAAGTCCAGGGTCAACACAGCCGTCTACCAGGAGATTTTGGAGCACTTCATGCTTCCTTCCGCAGACGAGCTTTATGGGGATTCTGTCTTCATTTTCCAGCAGGACGGTACCTGCCCACACTGCCAAAAGTACCAAAACCTGGTTCAATGACCATGGGATTACTGTGCTTGATTGGCCAGCAAACTTGCCTGACCTGAACCCCATAGAGAATCTATGGGGCATTGCCAAGAGAAAGATGAGGGACATGAGACCAAACAATGCAGCGGAGCTGAAGGCCGCTATTGAAGCATCCTGGTCTTCCATAACACCTCAGCAGTGCCACAGGCTGATAGCATCCATGCCACGCCGCATTGTGGCAGTCATTGCTGCAAAAGGGGCCCAAACCAAGTACTGAGTACATATGCATGCTTCTACTTTGCAGAGGTCCGATATTGTTCTATTTCCAATCCTTGTGTTATTGATGTCATGTAATATTCTAATTTTCTGAGATTGTGAATTTGGAGTTTTCATAAGCTGTACACCATAATCATCACAATTATACCAAAGTAAGGCTTGACGTATCTCGCTTTGCATGTAATGCGTCTATCTCATATATTGGTTTCACCTTTTGAGTTGCCATTCTGACATAAATGAACATTTGCACGATATTCTAATTTTTCGAGTTTCACCTGTATGGTATAGCCATGTGAAAAATTAAAACAATAAATAAATAGATGATAGATAGATAGATAGATAGATAGATAGATAGATAGATAGATAGATTCCTTTGTTAGCTGACCTTCCTTCCTTCCTTCCTTCCTTCCTTCCTTCCTTCCTTCCTTCCTTCCTTCCTTCCTTCCTTCCTTCCTTCCTTCCTTGATACCATAGTTTTTGTTTATTTCTTAGATGGAAGCTCCTCAAATTTTGATCAAAAGTACAAATAGCAACATTTATTCTGGCATGCGCCCACCCATTATGTATCCACTCTTCTAGTTATTATCAAGCATCTAATCAGGTAGCTTTATTCTAGATGTCTTACATAACTTTTGGAAAATAATATCAGGGAGTGTAGGTTTTCATGCCTGCTATTTATTGGTGAAATTGCTTTTGGGTCATGATGTGAGAGACAATGAATATGTGGGACATTTTGCTAGCTTCTCTCCAGTGGCACGTAGGTGACAGCTGATAATTTTCCTCCTATTCAAGATTATTGGGAAGTTCATGCTTTTCTTTTTTACTCTCTTGATTCTGAGGAAATAGCTGTTACTTTATGCTGATGTTCTCCAAGTCTATATCACGATTTGGCCCTTGTGCCCGATGCTTAGCCAAGTCTGCCCGCACTGTCCTTCCATTTTCTTTAATTCTGCAATATATGGAACAGAGTATTATACACCCATTCTCTAGACCTGGGAGCAAAAACTGCTGCTACAGCAACCCCTAGCCAAACATGTTTCCTTTCACGGAGAGGTTCATTTACAGTTAGAGAAATCTCAGGCCCAGTTTTGGACATCTAAATTATGAAGTATACCAAAAAAAGAGAGAAAAAGATACACAAAGACTGTTACATGAGCAAAAAAGATTAGCTCTTAGGTCACTAATGAACAGGGCTGATAAAATAAGTGATGCAATTAGGACACAAATTAAGCTGCTATATAATGCCCATTTAAGTAAGGTGTACACAATAAAAGATGTAACTAGAGCAAAAAAAAAAAAAAAAAGAACAACCAAGAAGGGTTATAAAGGGTATGCAAATCTTCTATATATCTCAGGTATACTGACAAGATGGAAAAAAAAAATACTGGGGAAAAAAAAAGAAGAATAGGAGTAAGATTGGGAAAGCAGACATGATAGAACAAATGCTACCCTCCAATAAAGATTAACTTCCAAAACAAAGGACAGTGCCAATGTATAAAATGTGGTGTGGGCACAGTTACATTGGATAAACTGGACATTCCCTAGAATGCAGAATTGAAGAATCTGAAAGGAACATTAGACTTAAAAACATAGAACAGCCACCATCAGCCAATCACCAATCACAAGAACCAAATTACAAAATAGACCTGGAGAATGTTAGCAACCTGACATAATGTAATTGATATTTCTCAGAGTTCCTAGAGAGGCATTAGAAATTTAGGCACAAATTCCCAAATACTTTAAACAGGGAGGAAGTCTATCTACTGTCATCTATGTAGCAGTTAGTGATGGTTTGTAGGCATTTCTCTTCATTGGACACAGGAACTATACGAGACATGATATTTGTTGTCACATTCACTTTGAGATCTGTTCTCAGGAAGCTAGCAGCATGACTAGCAAAACATCAATGGATACCCATTGTTTTACCTGGCTTTACCCAGAAGTCATTTCACCGTTCTCTGTGCTTATTAATTTCTTTAATGATCTTATACTGCATTTGTTCTTCTATATCTATAAATCTATTTCACAATAAAATAAGATCTTATGAAAAAAAAGATGATGCACACATCACTTAATTATAAGTGATTATATGTATGGCATTTAATTATAGGATCTTGATTCAAAATTCCAGTCCTGATGAAAAAGATAAGTTGGGCCTGAGCATATGATGCCATCATAACATACTTTAATAAAAGCAATCTTAAATACATGTATTTTATTACTGCTGAGCAAATGTTTTCTATACTGTATTATGTGTGTGTGTGTGTCTGTGAGTCAAAACTAGTCCATGCAGTTTTATAGGTAAGATTTCAGAAGTAGTTTGCCCTTCCCTCCTTCCTAGGGCTGAGAGAGAGAGAAACTGGCCTCAAGTCATCCAGTTGGCTTCATGCCTAAAGCAGATCTCCTGGTTTCTAGCCTAATGCCTTAACCACTACACCAAACTGGCTCTCACATACTATATTGCTAACATTGTATTCATCAGTTTTAAGGGACCTACTCTGAAGTGCAATTTTATAGGAAAATGTCATTTTGCTTAATTTTGATCTTTGAATTGATTTTTTTTTTAATCCGGAGTATACTGAAATAGCAGTCTCTTTCTGACTTGAACTAATGTAGGAAAAATAATTTACCCCCTTCTGATTGCATTGATATTAAAGCCAGCCTGAGAGAAGTTAGAGATTTAATGCAACATGTTGATCACAATAGAACTCATAATTCTTCTTCAAATTGAGGGTAATTACTAGGTGTTTCCTAAAATCAGAGAAGTGTGTTCATTCTTTTTAGCTCTGTTGGAGGAAAAATGAAGTCCATGTTTA
Organism: Liasis olivaceus; assembly: GCA_030867105.1. Classification (NCBI taxonomy): domain Eukaryota; kingdom Metazoa; phylum Chordata; class Lepidosauria; order Squamata; family Pythonidae; genus Liasis; species Liasis olivaceus. The sequence goes on from CM061349.1 coordinate 225,042,174, forward strand.
AGTTACCTCACTTGCATAAATGTATTTTATGGGAGCCATTTTGGTGTTGGTGCTGGCCTAGAAGAAAAGGAGACTATGAGTTCTAGAACTGCCTTAGGCATGAAAGCTGGCAGGGTGACTTTGGGCCAGTCACTGTCTCTCTCAGCCCAACCTACCTCATAAGGTTGTTTTTGCAGGGAAAACAGGAGGTAGGAGTATTAGGTATGTTTGCCACCTTTAATATATATATAAACAGGTGAGATAAAAATCTAATAACAATAACAAATAATTTTTAAAAAATCATTTCATTTAGGAGATAATATGAAATAACTACTGCCCAGAAACTCCTTAATCGCATAGTTATTAGAGAACTGGATCTAACAATTGACAAACTGGTCCTGTTGCAGTAATTTCCCTTGTACGTCAACTGTCAACAAATGTCTCTCAAAAGCTCCTAATATTCCTGTATTAATTTTCTGATCATGATTGTGATGCTATAGTGAAATGTATTAATGAGATGTGCTGCATAATTTATTATATACCATTTTTCATAAGCCACTTAGATTTGCTTTTTGAGTGAAGCAGCATACAAGCACTTGTAAAAAAATTAAGTAGAACGTTGCTTAACTAATTGGTAAAATTTTCATCAGTTTGTTTTCCTTTAAAGCATACAATACTAACTCATAATTTAGATACTGTATGCAGAGATACTGTTGAGAAACTTCCCCTTCTTTCTTGCATTAAAGAAAAGCTGATCTGCTGAATCAAGTGTTTTGCTAATGATCTTTTTTATTTTTATTTTTTTAAAAAAGGCTTTATATGTATTCGGTGTCTTGTACTCAACAATAATGCAGATGGGATGAGATCAAAGCTGCTGATCTGACAAATTTTACTCTGATTTAGAATTGCACCTAATTATAGGATAATGTGACATCATGAGGCTTTATCACCAAATTTGTTTCCCTTTAAAGCCTGACTTGGTTTGATTATATGATTATGTTGTTATTTTTAAATGCAGTTTATGGTAGCTTTATCCAGTCAACACAACCAGCAAAGCAGCTGGATAGACAAAAGACAACGGTGGAAAAGAAAGAGATGCTCACCATACTTTTAATTCTTTACATCCTCATAATACTCTTATCCCAGCGTAAGTAGATCCTGACAATTTATAGACCTATCAATATTTTTTTAAAGTCACGATAAATAAATAATTTGCAAAATGAAAAATAAAGCAGCATTTCAACAAACTAGTAGTGCCCATTTTCGCTTATTTTACTGTTGTTGAATAATAAACACAAAATAGCTATTTGACTACACGATACTCTAAATCAAACCTATTCCTTGAGATTGTCCTACAAATCCAGCCACAATTCATTTAGCTGTTGCTTCCGCTTTTGGCAGACCAGACGGAATTCTTTGTCTCTCTTAATTCTGAGATTCTGGCAGTGAGATTTGTCAGCTGTAGACAGTCTACTTCTAGACAAACTGTCCTTGCTCTTTGGCTCATGCCTCAAACAATCATGCATAATGCTGGAGAAAGGGAAAGAAAAAAACAACAACAACACTTGATCTGAACAGAGCCAGGTGAATTCACTGCCCAGTCCTTCCCTCTTTGCCTCAAACAGGTCATGAGGCTTAAATAGTATCTACAAGAAGGAAAAATAATAAATAATTATCTGCCTGAACTCACTCCCCCAATTCCTTACTCCCCATTCTATTCTGCCTTGGTGGAGGATATTGATGAAAAATAAAGGATAAATGTGTAAATCTATTCCTTTTTATTGTCCATTTCTTCTGGATCAATTTCTACCCAACAGGATTTTTAAGAAATGTTTTTATTTGACCGATCATTGATGGGAGTGGAGTTACTTTATTCTGTGCATATAAATGTAAGAGGCACTGGTTTTCCCTTTGTTTTTAATTGTTAAAAAAGCCCCCTGTACTTAAAACAATACAAAATGTATTTATACAGACTGCCTCTCTTCCAATGCTTCATGGAATGCCCATATAACCACAGAAAATCAACTGAGTCCTCTTCAGGTGTTTGTATGAATGCATAAGAAATCAGAAATAAGGGATGAAGCACATGTGCTCTATCTTACGGTTCTATCTTACTTACCATCCTCAGCTGGTACTAGAAGGTCTAAAGAGATTGTACTTGTGTTTACTTGACTACAGAAACTCTTAAGATCTGGGATCCTGCTTTAGTCAGCAAGAAATTTAACAGAATAGATAAATCCTTCATTTCTTTTTAGGATTCAGAGTGTAATGCTGCTTTTAAAAAACCAGACAGAAAAGGCGGGTGACCCTTTAAGCAATGGAACGTTTTCATCTGCATTGCCCCCTGCAGAACAGAATCATTGTATGTCACACTGAATGTCACAATCGTTCACTGAAGCACCACTCCTCAAGAATAATTCTTAAATCTGGAACAGATTAACAGATTACTCCACCCTGGAGATTCACATGGCTCCTACCCTACAAGGGTTCTATAAGTCTCTGAAAATGTGGCTTTGCTCTCAGACCTGGGGTTAGGTTGTTTGTTGAGTCTCTGGAGGTTTTCTTTTATATTATAATGTGCTATTTGGTCCAGCAGCACATGTTCTTTTCCAATTGTCTTTTATTTTTTAACCATGTAAGCCTCCGAGACTCATTTGGGAGTTAAGCAGCCTCCAATTAATAAAATGAAATAAATAACAAATCTGCTTAACTCTTCTTCATCCCCAGTATATATGTTTGCTTCCATTAATACTTGAACTGACACTCTTATCTGTATTTAGAGTAAAGGCCAAATATTTGAATTAAAGCAATACGCATTGTGCCATAGTCCACTGCTGTTGGAAGAACATTAAAGGAATTATGAAAATAAACAGTTGGAAAGGAATTGATGGGTTGGACCAAAGCAATATTTATGGAACACAGAAGAATCTACAAGGGAGTCTGTGTGAATAGAAATTAAATTCTACATGCGAGCTGCCTGGGCAAGACCAATCTAATGCTAAAAGTAGTGGACTTGCTATGTCATGCCCTGAACATTTCCACCAGCTAGCCTCCCTGCTGAGATCCCCTCATCTGTAATTCTATTGCATTTTCCATTTTCTTTTTCCTCAGGATTTGTGTGTGGGTGTGTGGGTGCGTGTATGCCTTTGAGTCACTCTTGACTCCTGGTGACTGCCTGGACAAGTCCGTGCAGTTTTATTGGCAAGATGTTTTGGAAGTGGTTAACCGTTGCCTCCTTCCTAGGGCTGAGAGAGAGACACTGGCCCAAAGTCACCCAGATGGCTTTGTGCCTAAGGCGGTCACCTCATGGTCTCCCAGTTTCCAGCCTGACGTCTTAACCACTACCCCAAACAGGCTGTCTATTGGTTACCTTCCCCAGAAGTAAAGGAGATCTAGAAAAACAAGGCCTAACAAACAACTAAAACCTTTGTGTTTTGATATTTCATTGACAGTGTGTTTTCCATTAGTGTCATTAAGGTGAAGAAAAAGCTATAAGGTTACATTTTCCCCTCTCAACAAGAAGATTCAAGAACTTTTCATATAGAGAGGGAAAGAGGTACTTTAATGTACTCAATGCATCTTCAAAGCACTTAAACCTCCCAATCCTTTTTCTTTTCTTAAGGAGTTTCTCAACCAGCACACATTTCACACACCTCCATAGCATCCAAATTTGGTTACCACTTACCAGAGAATTAAAAGGCATCTGCAAGACTGGAAGCTTTTGTGACATTGAGGAAAACAGTACAATGCAACGGCCACCACTGTGCTGTCATGATGCACACACAAATGGTGCTTGCTTTGTGATGGTGTGATGGTGCTTTCATCATTTGCCTCATGTCTGCCCTTCTTGGATGCATCTGGGGGGATTCTTTCTCGACCATCATGGTTCAACCAAATCTTTGAACCATCGTGTCACCATTTACATGTATTGCAGTTATTGTCAATCCTTTTCAAGGGCCATCATTTTCCAGGAAGTCATTTTGTAAACCTCCCCCATCTAACTGGAATCAGAAATAATCTATCCCTTCTCCATGGAACCCAAATGCCTAAGCAATGAGCCTTGGCAATCACAATGCTCACCTATCTGGTTTCCAATTGGCATATTAATTTGATAATGTGACCAACTTAATTTAGATTTCACCTGAAAGCAAATCATCCAAAAGCAAAGTTATCCATACCTCCTAACGTTGTTGCAGAAAACGCAAGCTGGTAAACTATAGAGTAGTGCAGAGGTTCAGATTCAAAAGGAAAAATGTTCTTTGGATTGTGTAGAGTTGTGCATGTAGCATCTGTTGGAGCTTCTCAGAGCACTTCATCTCTGGGCTGTCCTCTGCAATGTGGCACATCTGGCTTCAGGAGTTTCAGGCAAGGGCTAAGTCTGTGCTGTGCTGCACAGCAGCTTTTGGCCTTTGAATCTGAAGGCCTCAACAATTCCTTCTCAGACTGCAAGTAACTAGCTACATTTTCACTGATTTCATTTGTATTATTTACCTTTCTCATTCAACCTGATGGGGAATAAATCATTTTTGAAATCTCACAGGTAAAGAAGAAAGATTCTTATACTTTCTTGAGTTACAAGGTGACCAAGGAAGGTCATGTCTTTCCTTGTATAATAATCTCTTGGAATTAACTTCACTTCAACCCCAAGGTAACCCATCTTCAGGGAATTCTTTTCATGGGCTGTTTTCATAGTAGGAAGTGGGGGCAGGCAGGAAGACTGCAGACAGATGTATGATAAAAAAGCAATGATCATAGATCCTCAGCCAATTTGCAATGATAAAAGAAGTCAAAAAATACTGGAAGAAATCTGGACAAAAACATAACAATTCTTTTCTAACTGACATAGTAATAAGGAAGCCTCCCTATCACAAAAGAAAACTGGGGAGTGGGGGAGACAACTCCTGTTTCTCTTTGTTTTTCCCCCATCTGTTCTTGCTTACCCCTCACTTGTTACCACAGTTCCTACTCACTAAATTCACTCCTTCCAAAAATTCTATCCCTTCAAATCCTTTATCTGCTCCCCGAACATTCCTCATTCTTTAATCCCTTTGTCCCTTCCACCACCCACTTCCCCTGCCAAATTCTTCTTCTCCTCATAGCTGAGCCAGAGATCAGAGAAACCCTCTTGACATCTGGACCTCTAGACATGGTGGGCAATGGGACAAAGCAGGGTCAGATTGTCTAAGAGCAAACATAACCTAGTATTCTGCTCCTGTTAGTTGGGAAAATTCCATGTCTTCTGAAACTCTGTCATTCTGGCTTTGTGGTCAGTCGGGTGTCTGCTTTCCATTAGCCCCATTGCCAGCTCCAGCAGGCCAAGGGCTTGTGCTTGCACACTATTTTCCCCGTCAAAATTTTCTGCAAAGCCTGAGGGCTGCAGAGGGACAAGTCTTCAGTCTCAGGAATCACATGCACCTCAGCAATAATTTGCAGCTGCCTTTTTTGTTGTTTATTGCAATGATTGGTTTTTTAGTTGTGTCAGTTGGGATCATAGCAAATACAGTGTGGGGGCCCAAAGTATAGGGGCATTGTAGAGATGAAAGGGACCAATCAAGTCCTTCCCTGTTCTAATCTAACTCACTTCCTAGTGGATGAAGGCAAAAACATTCCCCAGATAATAGTAATAAACACTTCCAAACGTAATTCTAAGGCAGCATTTTCTGCAAGCCCTTTTCCTCTGATACATATATTTATGGAAACTATTGCAGCTAGGTATGAAGAAAAATAGAAGTACCTCTTTGGTTCAGAGCCCACTCAATATCCTTTTTATTATGTTAAGAAGCTGATGGTTTCAGTTTAATTATCTTCCTATAAGGTATAGCAGAATAGTTATAGTGTAAACTGCTTTTCCTATTAAGTTCCTCGGGTGTGTTTTCCTGGTGATTGGGTTTCTAAATGCCATTCCTTTGTACACTACATAGAAAGAAATTATGTCTGTAAATGCCTTTTGCATTCAACTCAGCTGGTAGGTATAAAATCAGTTGGCTTAGTCAACAGGAGCAAAGTAGAAGAGACCGTTGCATTTCATTACCCTTATTATGTACCCATTTTGGCCTAGTTTGAGCTTTAAGTGCTTCCATAACAACAGCAATTGTTGAACAGAGGAAGAAGGTCATTTAAACAGAAATGTACATTTGCTCTTTCCCTTGTCATTACTCTGTAGATGTCTTGCTATTGTAGGGTGTTAGAAGAGGGTTGCTAATGCTTAGCCTGCATTCTCAGAGCAACATTCACTTACAGATTTACCTAACTGAAGCAGCATAAGATTCACTATACTGAAGCAGCATAAGTGTATGTGTATACACACACACATATATATATATACACACACACACACACATATGCATGCACACACACACTACTGCACAACCTTTTCTTCTTGTGGGTCACTTATGTCATAGTAGCAATGGCTGGATATGCATATGCAGGGACACTGAAACTGCTTTTACAGAGAACCATCATTAGGGTTGAACTCCATGGTAATTAGCTCTATGCAAAGATTTCAAAGAGAGGCTTCATAAGTATATTAGCATGAATGAAGCACCTTCTTCAAAGCATTAAGAAGACAGTAGTTTAGACGACCCACGCTGTTTTGAAGGGGAAAAAATAATCCCCTTACCCTTTTCGGTGAGTGGAGACCACATTCTCTGCTTTGAACTAAGTTTATTGTAAATGTGCAGGGGGAAAATACAAGGTTCTGCCCATTGGGCAAAGGCAGGGAAGCAACTAATGTCATAAATGTGGCCAAATAAGGATGTCTCATAGCAACAGCACTCCACCTTTGGCAATCCAGAGTCTCCTTTGCCCTACCTAATAGAGCAGGTACAGTGTCAGCAAGTGTTAGCACTTCAAGGGCCTATTTCCCTATCCCTTGAGGTTCCACTTCTACTTCAGCATGCTGCATAAGATGTTCCTATATTTGTACTTTTTTATGCCAGGTTAGTGCTTTTTAGCAAGCTGAAACCATTTCACTAGGCCAAACTACCTCTCAGGTCAGGTTTTCTCCTTGAAAACATTCTTCCCATCTGTCTGGGTTTGTGTATGTGTGTACATGCATAGACAATCTCTTTTGCTAGTAGTCCCTGCAGATCTATTGGCTGGGGATGTTCATAGACATGCAGACAATGAAGAATAGCCTTTGAAGCATCGTGGAAGGAAAGCCTGGCAGTGACCAGCATGAGCTCTTCCTTCCCTTTGTGTGCTCCCCTGGCAATTTAAGGCAGCCTGAAGAGCACGGACCATACCTGGTTTCCAATTAGAAAAGGAAAATGTTGATAGCAGCAGAGTATGAGTGTGCAGGTGTGTGTTGGAGGAAGGTCTGTATCATGCAGGAGAGCAGAGAGGGAAAATCTGCAGCTGAGGGAGTGAAGCAGCCATCAGCCTAGCAGGCAAGTGCTGGTAAAGGAGGAGCAGGCTTGGACTTCATCAAACCAGCAACAGATAAGCTGAAAGGAGAAGCGAAGCCCAGCATCCTCACCACCCCAGTGGAGATGCTGAGAGCCTACAGCCAACAAGGAGCTGATAAAGCATCTTCTTTTTCCCACCCCAGCACAGACTCAGAAGCTAAAAAGCTAATGCTTCAGCAGCAGTTCAGAACAGTAGCTGACAGCAACAGGAGCCAACTAATTTGAAGAAGGCCAAATGGTGGCTAAAGGCTTTGCTAAAAGCTCAGGCAACAAAGAAGGACAGAATTGTTCATAGAACTGTTTAGGAATTAGATAAACACATTGGCATAGACTTAAGTATAAGTATAGGTCAGGTAGCCCTCATTTAGTGACTGCCTCATTTAGCAACCATTTGTAGTTACAACGGTGATGAAAATGTAGCTTTGTGACCAATCCTCACATTTACCACTTTCTCAGGTTTGTAAAGCACAGGTTTACTTAGATCATAAGTAAAGGTTTCACTTAGTAACTGCTTCACTTAACAACCAAATTGCTGGTCCTAATTGTAGTCGCTAAACGAGGACTACCTGTATACCATAACATAGCACAGGTTTAGTGATAAGTGTTAAGGTAGAGGTTAGGAACTAAATAAGTTTGTAATATTTTTAAATAACTAAAGCCTCCCTGGAAACACAGGGAAGATAACAACTGTCTCTTTGCTGGTGGGCTGTACCATTCCTTAAAAGAATCCCCTCACAAGCATCCATGCAGTCCTTCCAAAGGACCTGACTGCTTTAACACTTTGGGTACTTTCCATGCTAATGTGCTTTGCAAAGCCTCTGTTTTGAATGCTTTGCACGGCCTTAATGGTAGCATTGTATTACAGCCGCTACTGCCCATATCTTTGTATGTTTGCACATTCCAGGTACAATTTGCTACGATGAGTTCTAAGGGACTATTTTATTCTCCAAAGTTAAGTTAAAATCTTGATAGCATTTGTGTGATAGAAATCTATGCTATCTAAAATATACGTTGTTTGTGCATTGACTTAACCTTCATTCCAAGTTACCTGAAAAATCAGAAAGAAGTAGGTTGAGGTTCTGCTGATAGCAAAAGTAGAGCTTTCTGCAATACCTGATTTGTTGTCATGGTGGCTGCTTGCTTAGTTATGATCAAATGGTTCCATCAACTTCAGTGTAAGCCTAACAATTTCAGTGTAAACCTAACCTAACATTAGACCGGTCCGTCCCTGGCGACTGATAGACCTGGAGGGGTTCCAGAGGGAGCTGGGGGCTGTTCCTGCTGGTCTGCTGCATGGCCAATCCAAAGACTTAGCTGCTGCCTGGAATAAAAGGGCAGTTGAGGCTTTGGCCTGGATTGCACCTATGCGACCTCTCCCCTCCTATGGATCCCATCACTCCCCATGGTTTACCGAAGGGTTGAGGGAGCTGAAATGAGAGACGAGACATCTAGAGTGTTGCTGGCACTCATGTAAGGATGAACTTGACCAAACACAGGTTGTTGGTTTTTTTATCCACACTCAGTCATTACCGACTCTACGGTGACTGCTTGGACGAGTCCTTGCAGTTTTCAAGGCAAGGTGTTTTCAGAAGTGGTTTGCCAGTGCCTCCTTCCTAGAGCAGAGCCCAGCTGGCAAGCGCAGGAGGCGGGGTTTCCATTGCTTCACGCCTTTTTCAGGTGTGCGCGGCTTCCACACTACTGGCAACTGCTCCCAACTCCTTTTGCAAGGCACCGCCAGCATTTTTCCTCCCACTGGAGTGAGAGTCCCCATTTATCTACTCACGTAAGTTTTTGATCTGTTGGGTTGACAGGAGCTGGGGATGAAACAGGAGCTCACTCTGCTGCACAAAAGCTGGGCTTGAACCGCTGAAGTGTCGATCATTTCTGGCCAGCAACTTTCAGCATCATTAAGCCGCTGCACCACCATGTCCCCCAAACACAGGTTAGAGTCACTATTAAGGCCTACCAAGTGGTGGTAAAGGTGGCAAAGCAACAACACTCCCCCACCCTTACTGCATTCACAGATTGCCACCCCACAGCCCTGCTTTGGGTGATACAGGCTGTCTTGGGTATAGGGGCCCCAGGCAACCTTTTGCAGGGTTGTGTGGAGGAATTTGCTCAGCATCTGTTGGATAAAATCACTCAGATTCATTCGCAGTTGGACATTGGCTTTGCTGCAGGTCTATGGGAGATGCTCAGGGTGAAGTCTTCCCATTTATCTGGGAACAGTTTGAATCTGTTGGACCTAAGAAGGGTCCTTAGGACTGTGAGCTCAGCCACCTGCTCTCTAGATCCATGCCTCTCCTGCATTGTGAAAGCAGCCCAGGGGGTGTCGTGTGGGTGAGTTCTGGCGATGGCGAATTCTTCTTTGAGTGAGGGGGTTGCTCCTGCACATCTTAAGGAGGCTTTGGTGCACCCCCTCCTCCAGAAGCCATCACTGTACCCCATGATTCTGGACAGTTTTCATCCAGTATCCAACCTCCCCTTTTTGGGGAAGGTGATTGAGAAGGTGGTTGTGCAGTAGCTTCAGAGGACTTTGGATGAAGCGGATTATCTGGATCCTTTTCAGTCAGGGCTCAGACCTGGGTATGGTACAGAAACAGCATTGGTCATGCTTCTGGATGATCTCTGGCATGGGCAGGATGGTGTTTGTGTGTCCATCCTTGCCTTACTTGACCTCTTACTGGCTTTTGATACCATTGACCATGGTATCCTTCTGGACTGACTCAAAGAATTAGGGGTGGGCGGCACAGTATTGTGCTGGTTCACCTCTTTCCTCCAGGGCTGGTTCAAGTCAGTGGTGGTTGGAGAGGAAAGATCCCCCCCCCCCCCTGCTATGCAGAGTGCCACAGGAGTTGGTGCTGTCACCTCTCCTACTTAACATCTACATGAGACCGCTGGGTAAGCTCATCTGTCACCATGGCATGAGGTATCATCAATATGCTAATGATACTTAATTGTATAACTCCACCCCTGGCGACTTAAGCAATGCTGTGGATGTCCTATCTTGGTATCTGGAGGCTGTGAGGATCTGGATGGGGAACAACAGGCTTCAGATGAACCTTGGCAAGACTGAGTGGCTTTGGGTTTTGAGCCCCTCTGGTTCTAGGATTTTACCATCTTTGGTACTGGATGGGTTTACACTGCCCCAAACAGACCCTGTGCACAATCTGGGGGTCCTCCTGGACTCAGAACTCCTGCTTAAAGAGCAGGTGGCAATTGTGGCTAGGAGGGCCTTTGCACAACTTTGTATTGTGTGCCAGTTGCACCTATTCCTAGATCAGAGGGACCTACTCATGATCACTCATGGGCTGGTCACCTCCTGGTTAGACTACTGGAATGTAGTCTGTATGGGACTGTTCTTGAAGAGCATCCGGAAACTTCAGCTGGTGCAAAATGCAAAAGTATGAGCAGTTATGTGTTTTTCTAGTAGGGCACACATTATACCTCTGCTTTTTGAGCTGCACTGGTTACCAGTTTGTCTTTAGGACGAATTCAAGGTGCTGGTATTAACCTTTAAAGCCCTTCATGGCATGGGGCCAGGCTATGAGGAGCCGCCTGTCCCTGATTTCATCTGCCCATCCTACCAGATCCAGCAGAGAAGGTATGTTATGGGTTCTATCACCTAGGGAGCTACATTTGGTTGGCCCCAAGCAGTGGCACTTTTGCTGTGGCATCTATGCTGTGGAATCTTCTCCCCAATGAAGTGAGACTGGCCTTGTCATTGTTGAGCTTTGGGAGGTCCTTTAAGACTTGGTTATGCCAGTAGGCCTGGGGACCTCAGGGGATGGGGGAATTAGTAAGGTGGCTCTCTTATTTTTAACATCCCTTTATTCTCTGATTTATTTTACTTTTTATATTTTTAATGTATTTATTGACTGTTTTTAACTCTGTTGTATGCTGCCCAGAGTCGCCTGTGGTAAGATGGGCAGCTGTATAAATTAGTTTGATAAATACATTAATAAACTACAATAAACTTTCTGGACTAAAGTCAGATACTTAATATCAATACCTATAACTAATGATTGGTGGATGACTACCAAAAATGCATTATGAAGTCATTCACGTACAAATCTTCATAAAAGACTTTTTTTTTTTTTAATCTGTTCAATCGAATCCTATTCTCAGAGACTGCCTTGACAAGTCCCTGAAGTTTTCTTGGCAAGATTTGGGAAGTGGTTTGCTATTGCATCCTTCCTAGGGCTGAGAGAGAGTGACTGGTCCAAGGTGACCCAGCTGGCTTTGTGCCTAGGGCGACTAGAACTCACAGTCTCCTAGTTTCTAGTCTGGTGCCTTTAACCATTACACCAAACTGGCTCTCAAAAGTCTGTTTGGTTGATTACAGATCTGTGATTGTATTCGTACTATGTATTTACCTAATCCAAATTTATACACTAAAAAATCAATAGCAAACATTCTTCAGCTTCCATTGCTGGGTTTGGATTAGGAAACTGTTAGTTAGTTAGTACATCTATCTTATTGAAGTACAGTGGAATCCCATACCAAAACAGTTAAGCAGTATCTTTATGATCAAAGGGAGTAGATTGTTTTCCTCAGTTTTCCTGTAAGTGACACGATATAGCCAAGGTTCCTGGAAAATACATTTATTTAGAGCCCTAAACCACTGCTACTTAAAAGACATTACTTTTCATATCAGATTATGGTAAACATAAACAATAATAGATTGAGTTGGAGACATTAAAACAGCTGATTATTGAATTATTCATTTTCATTCCATTAAATACTGTGCTTGAGACAGGATATGAACATTAGGGAATTAGGGTTAAGGTTGTTTTGCATTAGAAGAAGTGCTGGAAATCATTCTATGGGACTATAGTTAGAATTAGCTATTATATTGCTGACAACCCAGCTGTCATATTCCAGCGTCCATTTGGCTGGACCAGATAGGCAGAAAATGTAAATCATGCAATATTTTTATATATGCATTACTTTGGTAGCCCATGAAAATGACACAGATGCATCCTCCATCCATTTACTTATACCTGAATTGTAGATAAAGTCTATGTATGGAAATTCTGCACTGTTTCTATCGATGAATAACATTTTATCTGTTTTATGTATCTTATTCTCAAATGCTTATTTTTAAGTAATGGATGGAAAATATTATTTAGATTTAAATTTCCTGAACCATGGCATGCTTTTAAGTTGAACTATATTTTTTCTTTTCTGATTTTGATAAGGAATATTCACATTCTGTCCCCTTATTACATTTACTGTTTTTGTGTAACTATTCTTGAAATGTGTATATAATGACTTTTTCACTTATTATGTAACACTTTCACATTCAGGGGAGAGCAACTATCTTTGCCATGTGGGCAAACATTCAATAGCAGGCCTTAGTGGATTCTAGTGCCCCATGCAACTTCACCAAATCCTTCATTAAACACAAATATGCTCTCCCCACTCATGCTGTCCAACCTCCTATTAGGATTAAAGCTACTGATGGCTGGATCTTATGCTCAGCACAGACAACACTGACAATTCACAAGTAGTAGTCATTGAGAATCCTTACAATTTTATTTAGCTTCCCTGTTACATTTTCCAATAGTCCTGAGAATGGACAGTCTACACCAGTGTTGTCCAAACTTGGCCACTTTAAGATGAGTGGACTTCAACTCCCAGAATTCCCCAGCCAGCCATGCTGGCTGGGGAATTCTGGGAGCTGAAGTCCACTCATCTTAAAGTGGCCAAGTTTGGACAACACTGGTCTACACACTAACAATCTTTACATTCATTGGGACCAGATGACATTAGACTTAGTTCCCTGGGATGCAAGATTCATGACCTGTGGAGTGTCAACCCCCTAACACTGACCACCACTCAGCATGAACACTTTTCTACTTTTCTACTTTCTGATGGGTTTGGAAAATGATAAGCATGAACCATGCCCCCACACAGGTTTTGTGACTGAACAATCCATTTTATTCCTGGAACCCAGACTCCTGAAAAACTCCACTAGCCACTGCCAGACACCTAAAGGAATTTACTGATAAGAACTTACAGAAAGTTTTTATCTCTCTCTCCTCCTCTCTAATCAGTGTTCCCACCTTTGTATGAGGAAGAAGGGTAGCTCTTTACATGATTACTGAATGACACCTGAACTCTGTAAGCATTAGAGTTCACTACTCTTCATTTCTGAATTTTTGGAATGTATTTTTGCAAAATTAGACTTCAGAAGGTCATACAGTCTGATCTCAATAAACAGGGACAGGAATATTTCACTGCCTTTGATTTTCTCTATGGAAAGTTTGAATATCCAATAATGCCATGGATTGGACAGCAGCTTAGTGTTTCAAAGTTTTATGATCCATATTTTCCATGATTTTCTGGACAAGTGGTATATTTAGATGATTTACAATTTACCCTGAAGGCACTGCCATTCTCAGTTATCAAGTTCAAGCAGTTCTTCCACAGCTTTGTGACTGAAGTTGCTATGCTAAGCTAGAAAAAATTATTTTTGACTTGCCTGTGTTGAACCATTTGAGCTCCCACAGTTCTTAAAAAAGAATCCAGAGTGACCCAGCTAAGGCAGAATCCATTCCAGTGTGGGAAACCCCAACCTAATCCACCCCACATCATTAGGGTTATGTAATATTTGAGGTGGGGGAGTGCGGGTTGTCAACATTTTTTGCAAATGCATTCCTTACCCTGCCCCCATACCATTAAATTGCCTTGCTAAGAAGGATGTTTGGATATTCCTTATTTAGTTATTTAAGTGAATTCCATAACACAAGTTTTTCTTGAAATCAAATAGGCATTCACTTCTCAGCCTATCCTCTAACATCCAGATCTCCCCTGCCCATTTGTTGTACATACTGATACTTCTTATTTTATTTTGGGATCTGTGTTCTACAACCCAGAATTTGAGGACAGCTTTCTCCTATGCCTTCTCTTCCAGCAGTTCATGCCAACCAAAAGTAATTATATCCCTCACCCCCTTAAATAAGGCTTTTTCAGCACTGGCACCATCTGTTCAAAGAAACTGAAAAGCTTATAGATGTTCAAACAGACTACAGGAATCTGGAATACTTATAAACCTCTCACAGTTTCACACAGGGCTAGATCAATCTAAAACCCTCATTTTGATTTTTGAATATTTTACCTTCCTAGTTCATAGAACAAGCCAGCTTATATTTTACTGGGTAAATCAAAATATTTCTTAATTTACAACCCTCCTCCAACTTCTATTATGCATATAGAAAACTCTTAACCCCCTTCTGTGATGCCTGGTCCACCTTCTAAGACTTTTTGAGTCAGAAAGGAAATAAGTTATTTAATTGATTTTTTAAAATAACTTTATTATTTAAAAAAACAGCAATAAAAAGCTAACAAAAACTAATATTGAGAAGAGAATATAGAAAGAAAGAAAGATGAGAAATGAGAGATATACAAGATTAAAAAGTGTGAAAACAAGCAAAAGAAGAGGAAAATCAAAAGAAAAAAATTGACTTCTGACCTTTCTCACAACAGATATGAGTAACAATGTACAGCCAATTCTTACTCTAAGGTTAAAACATAACTTCCATTATTTCTATTAATCCATATTATTTCTAATCATCAAATCCATACAACAAAATTTCATTTTTTTCCATATCTTGCAAAAAATTCAAAAACGTTTTCTAAGTAGTTTTAAAATTATACAATGTCTTATCTCGAATCAAATCGATCAATTTGCCATCTCAGCTAAATCCATCAACTTCACCATCCATTTTTCCACCATAGGTAATCTCTTGTCCTTCCACCTCTGTGCATATAAAAGTCGTGCTGCTGTTATCGTATATAAAAACAAAGTTCCACAGGTTTTTTCCAACTGTTTGTCCATCACCTAAAAGAAAAGTCTCTGGTTTTTACTTTATGTTAATCTTTAAAATCTTCTGTATACAAATAAGTATCTCATTCCTTTTTTGTTTTGTTTTGTTTTTACAGGTCCACCAAAGATGATAAAATGTCCTTTCATGTTGTTCACATTTCTAGCATACATTTAAGTACTTTTACACATTTTAGTTAGTTTTTCTGGTGACAAATCACAATGATGCATCATTTTATAAAAGTTCTCTTTAAGATTATAACACAATGTAAATTTCAGTCCTTTCTGCCACGTATTTTCCCATTGTTCCAACTGTACATTATAACCAAAGTTTTTAGCCCATTTTATCCTACAATCTTTAACTTGTTCATCTTCTGTCTCAAATTTCAATAAAAGATTATACATCTTTGCAATAGCATATTCATCACTGGTACTTATTTTTACTTCAAACTCAGTCTTACCATATTCAAAACCATAGGCTTTTCTATCCATTTTAAACCTTTCTTGTAATTGAGTATAAGAAAACCATTGACATACATATCCCTCTTCTAACAGGTCTTCTCTTGTCTTCAATTTAAAATCCCTTTGAGAAAATTCCAATACATCACCATAGGTTAGTCATTCATTTTTAGTCATCATTTCTCTTCTATAGAAAGCTTCTTGTTGAGATAACCACAAACAAACTTTCAGAGACAATTTATATCTATTCCATATTCTCAAGATGGCATGTCTGATAAAGTGATTTTTAAAATCTATATTAACTATCATACCATAAATAGTCACGCCACCCAAATCTTAAATCCTGTCCCTCTAGTTCCAGTAACCTTCTGTTTCTCAAAATCATCCACTCTTTCATCCAGACCAAACAGCAAGCTATAAAATAGACTTTCAAATTTGGAAGACCTAAACCTCCTCTTTCTTTAGCATCTTGTCATACTTTGTACTTAATTCTGGGTTTTCTACCTAGCCACACAAATTTAGATATACAGTATCTTTATGTCATTGTTTAAATGGAACATCAATTGTCATCCCGGGTATTCTCTGAAACATAATTCTTTAATTGATTGACTCTGGTCTCAGCAAGAATAACACCCATATATGCAGGATTGCTGTTATGGGTCCTTTTGCTTCCTGATCCCCTCTCTATCCTAGAAATAGGGAGAACCACTACCTCATGCATCCTTGCTTCCCTGAGAGAAGTATTGCAATTGTACCACAACAACTAGACAGATGGACATTTTGAAGTATTTAAAACTATTCATTTCTGTGATTTGGTGGCTTTTTGTGAGAGCAGATGTTAAGAATTATGCTTCTTTATTCCACATTTATTGCTGTGCCAAACCTCAGATTTGCAGACTTCTGGACAGTTGCATCTCTTTTCCTTTCTTCTCCTGTCTTCTCCAGCCTTGGGATAGTTTCCTTGGACTTTAAAACTGGCCTACCATGTGTCAAGGGCCTGGATGCCAGTCCGATCAATCACTTTTCTAAAATGGCCCACCATTTCCTGTTAGGTCCGGTCTGGCCCTCCTCTCCTGAAACAGTTTGTTTATTCAACAAGTTAGTGGATGCCCAGTTTGCCCAATCTCTTGCTTTCCGACAGAGGTATATAATTCAAAGTATACTTGTGGACATCTCTATTTCACCTATTGGATATAAAGCTCCACCTGCCTTCTGCCTTTCATCCACAGTCAAGTGGAAACATGGAGAAGACAAATGCCACTTTCAAGCAAAGCCTTCATTGCTGTGTAAACATCCAACAAGACAATTGGCCTGCCTTTTTACCTATGGAAGTGTTAGATGGGGAAATACCACCACCATACCTCCACACACCCACACTTTCTCCTGCCTTTAGTTAGGAAGTGGGATTACTATTAGTTTTTATAGATATTTGTTATCAATCAATCAATTTGATATGCAGATGTTAAGGGATGACTGGAATAAAGAATCAGAGGTTCCTGTATTGCCTAGGCAATGGGAGAATGCCTTAACTTCTATAGCAAGACTGTCAATGGACCTTAAACTACAACTTTTACAACAAAAAATAATATATATTCCACTATGTCTGTATAGAAAAGGATTATCAAAAACAGCATTTTGCTGAAGATGTAATAAGGACAATGCCACTTTAAAGCATATTTTTTACAATGTCCTCTACTTACATTTTGGGAGAAAGTAGTGAAAGTAGTAATCATATGATTATGAGGCAAAAGCTAAAATTTTCAGAGGATAATATTCTTTTGAACTATATACCTAGTACATGGAATCTGACTTCTGGACAATGTAAATGGATTCTCCGTGCCCTTACTATGGCCAAAAGATTGATATTGCAGCATTGGAAAGACAAATATATGGCCCCCATTTATTCAATGGATTGAAGATCTGATCGCACTTGCCACCTATGAGCAGATTGCCTTTAGACGTAGACTTTGTATGGACAAATACAATGAAATATGGGACTCATTTATACAAAATACAGTAGGTTAAAAAAAAAAAGTCATATAAATCTATTAAAAATATATATGCAGTTGAATATTTGCATTAGACAAGCATATATAGAATTGTAATTGTTTATTGTTATAATGATGTATTGACACTTTTTTCTCTGTTGTATTTTTTTCGCTTTTTTGTTAAAGCACCTTTATGTATTTTTTTATTTTTGTAATAAAAAAAATTAAAAAGATAAAATAAACAAATGAAATAGTTAGGAAGGGGGATGAGTGGAGAGTTTTGAACTAAGGATGTTCCTGGTAAGGAAACGTTGGGGAATAGATGCTGTACGAAGGTAAGTACGGAGGGGAGCTGAGCGTTTGGACACTGAGGGAGTTCCTTTTGAGGAAATAATGAAGATAGAGTAAGGGGAGAAATGATTAGATTATCTTGTGATGTCCTTCAGCTGCCCACAACAGAAGTAGGCAGGGAAGAAGGTTCTGATATTTTTAGATTCAAAACCAGTTCCAGGCTAGAGATGGCGATTATGGAAGCATACCGCAACAGCCCCAGGCACCAAGCACATGCCAAATATCTCTTATTCAGAAGGATAGGAAGAAAAGGCCTTATGTTTAAATCCTTCAGAACATTAACAAAAACAAATCCTGAAATCTTTGCACTGCAGTTGGAAATCAACAGTTATTTGTGTGTGGCCTCACTCTTGTCCACAATAAAGTCTCTAATCTTGACATCCTGTGCCTGTGAACCTTTTGCTAAATTAAGCAGTTTAGCTAGAGGTGAAGTATCTGCAGATTGGGGATTTACGGTTGAGCCCAGTTGTGATGCCTGATATTTACATTGCAGAAAAGCTCCTGGGAGCCCATAGACTGTTTAGGGATTCTTTAAGACATAATGATAAACATGTTCCACTAGGGAGTTACATATGTTTCCTGACCACCACCAAGTCTCCCAATTGTTACTGAAATAAATTCTTCTTTTTATTTCAGTAACAGGAGTTAGTGGAATGTGGGGAGAATATAGATAGTCTCAGTCAAAGGTGCAATGTTTAGAAACCAGAATAAAGTAATGTTCATTGTTCAACTTTCAAAGGTCAAGGGAAGTTGGCATTTATCTATATTAAGTAAAGTTGTTGGTAAAACAGTGTTGCAGCTTGGAAACTTTATAAAGAGTCTCCAGTAAAGAGTACAAATACTTTGTACTTACCTAGAAAGAACTAGTGTGCAGTTTGGGAGTCCTTTTGGACTCATAACTCCTGCTTGAAGAAGGTAACAACTGAGGCCAAGATAGCCTTTGCATAAAACCCTTTGCAAATTGCTTCTCTTCCTGGATCTTGAGGTTCTGCTCACAGTCATTCATGCATTGGTCACCTCCTGCTTGGACCATTACAATATGCTTTTCGTGGGGCTCCCATGAAAGATCATCTGGGGAAACAAGCTACAATTATTTCAGAATGCAACGGTGTGGGCAGTTATGGGCACACCAGAGTTCACCCATGTAACACTATTACTTTGCAACCTGCACTGACTTCTTACTGTCTTCTGGGTCAATCCTAGATGGTGTTTATCACTTCAAAAGCCTTTCATGGCACAGGACTGAATGATATGCAGGACTATTTTTCGCTGATTTTGTCTGCTCATCCTACAATATCTGATAGAGTGGGCATGCTTGGGGTCCCCTCTATGAAACTATCTATGGGACCAAGAAAGCATGCCTTCCTTGTTATACAGCCTGCCCTTTGGAACGGCGTGCCCCTTGATATGTGCATGTCCCTGACTCTGTTGGCTTTCCATGAGCCCCTAAAACTGGTTTTTGTTTTTTCTCCCTGAGTATTGGGTTAAGATGTTGGGTGAGCCCATTTGGTAAATGGTTTCGGAATTTGAATATGTCGTGATTTGACACAGTTGCTTGTTTTTTATGTTGTGTTTTAAATAAACTTGTAGATTACTTTTGCCATTATATTGAGTCAGTTGCTTAGATTATCTTGTGATGTCCTCCTTTATGTCCCAAATGCCATCTTGAAGTTAATTGGAGTGGGAACCTCTTGGCTTTTCTCTTCTAAAATCTGCAGGAATATTTACTGTTGTTCTGAGTTTTTTCCTTTTTACTTCTTAATTAAATATTTTATTTATATACTGTTTTCACTACAGTTTATGAAGTGAAAATGTATTTTAATGGACTCATTGAAGGAGAGGGTGATGGTGATTGATGAATGTCCATTAAATCAGAAAGTTTGTTGCTTGCAGCAATTATACAAATTATACAAATCATGTTCTTTATATCCATTTGCATCATTTATATCATGACACCATTACACAAGTGAGGCAAATCAACATAAATGACATCATGTTCCTAAGGATGCCATTACATTAATGACATTAATTAGTGCAGAAAACTGGTGTATTCCATGTGAAGTCCATTTCACAGAACTGGGATAAATTGTGATTTCACTATATTATATATTTTAATTCTTAATTGCAAATTATGTTGAGATTTCTGATACTGGTGTGTGGTATACATACATATTCAATCATCGATATCCCCTGACCAGGATTTTTAAAGCAAGTTTGTATCTGACTAGTATTTAGATGGGAGATTGTCAGAAAAACCCAGTCTGTAGGTAAGACCTGAAGTAAAACAAACAAACCATCTTGGAGGAGAGCAAGTGCAAACCACTTTCTTCTTGTTGTCAAGAAACCAAGAATTAAGCTCAACTCCAGGGAATCTTTAGTTTTACTACTGAACAGAGAGTTGGACATCCCCTAAATACCTCCTTCCAGCTATATGATTCTATTATGTCTTTCACTGTAGGGGTTTTATTATGTGAACAATGGAATGTTTTAGCATGGTCAGAAGAAGTCTTGGCCTCAGTTTGACACGACTCTGTCCGTCAATACAATTGATCAAGGAGTTTGATATGTTAGATTAGTTGCCCTAGTCTACTTCCAGCAATTTGTCAGAAAGCGTTTCTTTAGCGGACATAAAATTCTACCTTTGTTTTACCATTTAAACAGAACACTCCATTCTTCCATAGCAAAATTAAAACTGTTCTTTGAAAACAACCTCAGAGGACATTAAATACAATTGTATACTCTGCTTATTGCTGGATGTAACTATGATTAGTAGAGACTATTGGCACTGACTGGCTCAATACCTGAAATATGGCAGTTTCATGTAGTCATATTGCTTGGGAAACAAATATCTATGACTCCTTTGGGAAAAATGTAGCATCTCGCAGAATTTCTTTCCAACCGTACCAACTCAGGAAAATATACTTCATGTAAGTCTGTAAAGGCTTTTTGCTTGAAAACTCAGGAATCATGGTGTAGCATGGAACCAAAGCTGATGCAGGCTTATTAATATTCAAAGGGATGGAAATTAAAAATAAAATTTAAATGAAGTTCTGCCAGGTTTTCATTACTGGAAATACAATTTGCTTCTGAGATGCAGTATATCTGTAAATCAGCAATTCCAATCATGCCAGTTATTGGAAGTTATTGCAAGAAGTTGCCACTAGGCAGCTGAAATAATAGTTGTTTAGGTTTTGTTTTTAAAGCATGCAGACATAGTAATAGTAGAAGGAAATTGAGGAGAAATATGTGATTTGTGGTATAAAGGGTGAGTTCTGAATAAAGACAGGATTCCGTTGCTATAGCCTATAAATAACTTGCTTCAAATGGTCAGTCATGTGTCCTGCTGTAAATGCTGAAATATCTGATCCGGCACCAGAATCACAGTATTCAGACAAGAACACAGCATCCTATTATCCCACACCACCATGCTCCATTTATTGTTCACATATGCTGTACATATGTCATAGCCTGTTAAGATTGTACTGTTCAGTAGCTTAGATAGCCCAGTCCAAAAGTCAGACCTGGCTAAAACATAGATAGAATTCCACAATGCTAGGCTATAATCTAGTTCAGGAAGTTGCAAAAAGTAAGTAACAGCAAACCATTTCTGCATCATTGCCAAGAAAATGTCATGGCTGTATCTGTGTTGTCAACAGGAGTTAAGTTTAATTTGAAGGCATCTTTCCCTTTTTATTGGTTTAATATTTTTATGTACAGTGGATTATAAGATCCATCTGAAAGACATTCACATACACACAAACACACAAACAGAATGTACATTATTTAAGGAATGCATCCATACCTGCTTTAAAAACAACCCTTACAGCGTTCTCCTTTGTTTCCTTTAGTTATTTCTTACCTGATCTTTGCAATTTACCAAAATAAATTATAAGTGCTAATTTCCCCCACTACATATAGATTATTTGTACGTATCGCTGAAGATAAATATTAAACAGTTCTTCCACATAAAATATCAAGGCAGCGGAAAGGTCAATATAAAAGTAAATATTCTTATTTTGACTGTATATACTTATTTCTGAGTGACACTTAAAAAAAAAAAAGAATATCTGTCACAACTTGAGCTATTATCTTAATCTTAACCCTAAGAGAAATCCCTGGTTGATCTCTAAATTTCAATTGGTATACTGTTTACTGAATGTACTTAGCCTGGGTGTATACATTATTCTTCCAAGTATTAAACACATTCTGTTATTTCCCAAGGTTAAATTATTGACAAAGAAATGTTGAGACTTACAATGAGAAAGTTCTCCTTATTTCTCCATACCCTTTTAAATGTACATTCTTTTATTCTCATAGAATAAAAGGCACAAAGAAATCACTACTTTCCAGGGCATTCTGTTCCTTATTTAGGTGTCATTGCAGACATAAATTCTCACGGAAATGGTGTCATGCAAACTGAGCAATAGCCTGTAAGAAAGTATGTGGCTAAAACTGTAACACCCATGGGTTTGTCTATCCATGCGGATTCAATGTTGTTATTGATGATAAATTATTAACATTAAATAAATTCATACATTGTATCTCAATGGCAACATGTCTTGACTTCTAGGAATTGAATCTCATTTCCTGCAATCATGCTGAATCCATTTTTGTCTAAAGCTTTATGTGACATTGTTTTAGGTGCTATAATGATTTGCCCCCCTCTCATTTAAGGTTGACTGAAGACCTAATAACAGACTGCCCTTGGTAACAAGACAGTCCTAGGCTATTTGCATTCATCATCTACATATGCAGATAACAAATAACTAACCCATATATCTGCAGGGACTTACTCAACCTGTAAATCTTTTCTGGGTATACAATTCCCATCTAAAATCAATTCTTTCTTGATAGAAGCAAGCACAAGATTTAAATCACGCCCAAATTAAGAACAGAACAAATGCTCTTGAAGCTGTTGATATTTCTCACTTGTCTTTTAAAAGTGTGGAGATTATGTAGCAACCACTGCTCATCATTTCAAATTGGCATCTGTAGCTAGCATTTATCTCTAAAGATAACAGCTTTCCAAAAGATTGTGAAATGGTTGTAGGGAATTCAACCACAGTCTTGTGTAGTGGACAGTTGTGTGCAGAAATAAACAGGTGGAAAGGAAACCATGATCCTGTAACTCTGCACAAGCCCAATCATCTTTTTGTACAAGGACTTATGCATGCATTTATGATGTTGTATAGGCAACCAATGTCTGATTGGAACAGTTCATTACTGAAATGCCTACATATCATTGTTACAACATCTCTCAACTGTAAAACCCTCTCTATGTGGAAGATGGTCAGCACAGCCAATCTCTGCCCTCCCTCAATTTATGGTTATGTTTCTGCCAGACTTTATCTATCAGCTCTCAGCAGACAGTGAATCACAGAGTCCATATTTTATCATCTATGTCTATGTAAATTACTAGTCTATAAATAATTCCCTTGGTATTTTGCAAAATTTGGTACCTGATTTATTCCCAAATGTTAGTTATGTTAGTTACTATTCAGAGTCTGGAGTAGCATCATGACCTATTCCTCCTGATGAAATGTATTACCTGAAACTCCCCATGGGATGATGTAGGAGGTCTTTGGGGCACACAAGTATTCACACTGGGCATGTGACTGAAAGAAATAAAGTTGCATTCTGAATGGGAGAGATGACTAACACCATTCTTCTTCCATGCCGGGTAAGAACATTTATCTGAGCCGAATAGAATATTCAACTGAATATTGAACAGAATATTAATTCAGCGTTTTCTTCCTGCCAACATTTGCCAGCATCTTTGGTGATAAATGGAACAATAAAGTTGTGTGTCTACTTCTTGATCCTGCCCCTTTTGTTGTACTGGTTGAGTCTGGCCATTGTGGGTCTGCTGAAGAGAAATAATGGAATAAATAATTGGGATGAACCCAGTATGTCCCTGTGGTCACTGCTGCTTGCTCTGTTCATTTACTCAAACAATCCAGGCCAGAAAAGTTCTATCCTCGCAAGAAAACTTTCATCTCTAAATGACTCAGGTGACATGCCTGACACAACATGAGTATCATGGCTATATTCTGTCCTTTTGTTTATCATTTCACACACATATACATACATACAGGTATTTTCTTACCAATCATTATTTCCAATCACATTTTCTTCCTATGTGCCACTGAAAGAAAGATGACTTTGTGTGCATCTAGATTTTTTAGAAGTCTATATGGGCTTGCATGCAGCAATATGGCCTTGCTTTGTTTGAGATTATTAGCTGCTTTTGACCAAAATACTAGATTATTCTCCATAGCAAAGGGAACAGGTGAGATAATAATCCTTGAAAAATTCTTTCATTTCCTTCATGTGCATAAGCTTTTAATCTATCTACCATCTATCTACCATCCATCCATCCATCCATCTATCTATCTATCTATCTATCTATCTATCTATCTATCTATCTCCAACACACTTTTCACCTTCGTGCCAGCTGGTCAAACTATAGGGAGGAGTTGATGGAGAGCAAGAGAAACACCTTTGGACTACCTACCACCCACCAGACAATTTGGAAGGTTACTCATATAGTATTGAATTGTCAGAGGGAGAGAGGTGGATGGAGGAAGGAGAATAGCTCTGAAAAGGGCAATGTTTGCAATATATGTCTAC
Organism: Liasis olivaceus; assembly: GCA_030867105.1. Taxonomy (NCBI): domain Eukaryota; kingdom Metazoa; phylum Chordata; class Lepidosauria; order Squamata; family Pythonidae; genus Liasis; species Liasis olivaceus. The sequence continues at coordinate 225,066,815 of CM061349.1, forward strand.
AAAATAAAGGGGCAATTCGTATAATAGGTCTGATATTGTTTCAGGGGAGTCCTAATGACAAAAGAAATGGGGTTGCATTGTTTCTGAAGAACCTGGCAAGGAAGGACGTGCCACTCAGTTCCTGAGGCAAATGTTCCATCTCCTTCTGACTAGATCATGTATTATTAATGAGCTCAGTTTCAAGTGTGAAAGAACTATTTTAAAAGAATTAACATAGTCTATTAGCTGTGATTGGCACTGCCTTCCCTTTCATTTTTGGCTGCTGGTGAGAGGCATCCCAACAGATTTCTGTGCATCTGGACATTGTTAATACCCTTCTTGTTATGCTCTCTGGACAACTGTGATATAGGTATTTGTGGCAAAAATGAGGATAACGTTTTTGCTTTTCATGTCTCTGGACCCAATATATTAATTTCTGAAGGTTTAATTTAATGAAAACACCACGAGTTTATCTTTTTTATATGTCTTTCAGAATATTTCCATCAGCTCTTTTCAGCAAGAAGTGGGGAGAAGGCAGAGTTTACAGCATATTTTCCAGTTGTGGAGTAAGCTATGAGCAGATGACAGATACATATACCAATGAACACTGGGTGGTTGTCAGTCTTGCTTCTCCCCAAGTTACAAAAGAAATCTCCACCTTTTAGTGAAAAACAATGGCAACCAATGTCTCATTCACATGAGAGGGGGGTGTTTTTGCATAAATCAGCTGCAGGAACTGAGTAGCGGTTTATTAATGACATCATAAGCTCCAGCCAATCAGCAGTAGCACACAGCCATCTTTTGTCCAAAGTTCCAAAACCTTTCCTTTCCTTTCCTTTCCTTTCCTTTCCTTTCCTTTCCTTTCCTTTCCTTTCCTTTCCTTTCCTTTCCTTTCCTTTCCTTTCCTTTCCTTTCCTTTCCTTTCCTTTCCTTTCCTTTCCTTTTTTTTTTGTAAAACTATACAAACTGTATCTTAACATGCCTTTAGGATGAATAATGGACCTAGATTAACTTTGTAACTTCTATTGTACTTTATTATTATATAGTGAGTCACAGGAAGTTAAGGCAGGATAGAAATGTTGGATAACTAACTAATTATTCAGAAGATTGCTCCACATATCCAGTTGATGCACATATGGAAAAATAGCTTTTCATGTCTTCTGTCTGAAACAAATATCCTGCTAGTTCCACTTCATATTATGTTCAGTTGCATATATATGTATGTGTAATATGAACTTTTCACAATTGGATATAACAGTCTTGTAGAGATCTTTCTTCAGTTGAGAGCCAAAAGGGTGAAGGCACCAGAGATTCTCTTCTTGGAGAATATTCAATAGAAATTGAATTTTGGGAAGTGAGTGGTCATGCATATATTTTCACAGAGAAGATCATAGATTGAACTTTTGGCATTTCTAGATCAGAGTAGATAAAATTCTGTCTAAAGCTCTGGAGATTCACTGTCAGTCAGTATCAACAATTTCTTTGCTCTGACTCAGTAAAATGTAGCTTCCTATCTTTCACAATGAACACATGGGCTTTTCCAAAAATTAAGAAAAAAGGTATGCATTGATGGTGGATTGTGCTATTTATGTTGCAAAGACTGGCTAATTGTTTGGCAGTGCATCACTTCCTGAACTTGTAGAATGAGATTTTGAACGATCACTTTACAAATATATTAAACAATATACTATAAGCAACCATGAGGATCTCCTGCAAGAGAACCTCTTCCTTTCTGAAACAGGTGGTTCAAAAGTGCTGTGGGTTAGTGACCAGCAAGGAAGATGGAGCAAATTACATATACAGAAAAGACTCCCCAGAACTAGTTTGGATCATGAATCTGGAAGTGATTCTGGGCCTGAAATAGTTGTCCTGCCTTTTCTTGTACAAACAACTCTCCAGTTATCTATAGCCTCCTAGGTTCCTAATTTCTACTTTATCTCAGAAGATGACCATTTGAATAAATTTCTCCTATAGGACCTGTTCAGATCAGGAGATCTGGGCAGCCATGGATGCCTATTGATTTAGATATGAAACTGAAAGAAAGAGGACCCTTTCAGATCTTGAAACAATAAACATACTTCAAAACCCCACAATAAGAAAGAAAAACAAGAAATTCTAAAACACCTTGAGGAGCTTTTTTCATAACTGAAGAAAGTTTAAATATTGGAGGACAGGTTTCAGCATAATATGAATCTACATTATGAATAAATATTTTATGTCTTTGGACATCTGCAACTTTTTATTAGAAGCAGTACGCTCTTATCCACCAGCAAAAAAATAAATACACAAAAACTTAGCCCAGCCTATATATAGTTATATTCTGCTTCAGGAATGTACATGATTCAATAATAAAGTATGGTAAATGGCTAGGTTAAGCTGTCCCTTATTCACATTGTACCAGAGGTAATCTTTTGAGAACTGCAAGAAGCTACTGAAAAATGGAGTGATTTATCTTGGGGGGGGGGGTGGGGGGGGGAGGGGAGAAGATTGCTTGAAGGGAATTTTGAAATTGGGTTGAGGGTATCATATAGCACAGAGACTGCAGGGAACTCACCCCTGCGATGACTTTGAGAGAAAAAAATTAAAAAGACAACTTAGCATTTTGCCCATATGTAGTATGGAGTATGTATTTTTGCACTTATGTCTGTGTGTAAAACAAAAAATGGACTAGAATCCATTTTTGCAAAGATAGGTTAGGTTGACTACAGTGAAAAGACTGATACCTTCTAGCTATTTTAGAAAATATCCAACCTTTCTACTCTGAGATAAAGTAGAACAGGAGTTTCAAAAAATAAAGACACCTTTGAGTCAAACTCAGCTACTGATGACTACATCTCTCCAGTTTTCTTGGCTGTGTTTCAGAAATGGCTTTTTGACATACTTTTTTTTTTTTTAACTTCCCAGTCTAGCCTATAGATGTGGAATTCTCTGCTGGGCATCCATCCAAATTCTAAAATCAGGTATGTATTAATCAGGACTTGACATAGGAGGAGGATCTGGGGCACCTCAGTGAAAATCACAAAATCTTTCCCCTGAGTTGCTTCTGTTTAAGCCTTCAGTAGTGAAGTAGAAACAATTGCTAAAGGTAGCAGTACTGAAGCTTCCTGTAACTCAAGTACTAGTATTAATAAAAGCTCCATTTGGATGCATTGCCATACAGATGCTTGACAGCCCAAGATGAACACCTGTTCATCTTACATATTCACCAAATGAATCTCTGCCCCCATTGCCTTTAGCTTTTAGGCTTCTTAGTTTGATCTGGTAAAAAGAGACTGAGAAGCAGCTGACTTCCAATTTGGCCAACTTGTTTGGACTTTGAATGACCCATCCCCCACTTTTATTGAGAAGTCAAGCCATCTTCTCCATCACAAGCTTATTGTTAGCCATATCTGGCAGGCAGAGTTCAACATCCAGATTTCTCTTCCTTGGAAGCATACAGGGCTGCCTGTTCTCTAGACATCCTAATTATACCAATCAATCATGTAAGAAACTGGTCTCAAATGAAGAATTTACATCTTGTGGAGATACTAGCCGGCTACAGAGAAACATAAGCTCTGGAACTGATGGGCATGTTAAATGGAGGGAGAGGGGAAGTGTAATTTATAAAATAGAGTCCCAGTATGACTTCAATCAGTTGATGCCTCCTTATTCAGAAGAGCACTTTTTCACAGCCTCATGAGGTATCAGCTCAGAATGAATGGTACTTGAGGACTGAAAAGATAGGCTGGCTGCAAATTATATCATAGGATATACCACAAGGAAACCACATACCATGCAAGGTCTATCATTGCCGAGATATTACTGCATCCTCTTGGATGTCTTCATTTTGAGAGGCACCTGTAAATTATAAAAAGATCTGTGAACCTAGCAGCAGTAAAATATTATGCTCTGTTTTGTCATCTCTTAATCCACTATTAGAGTATCATGCCTATTTCTGGTGAATCCTCAGAGGAAGAGAGGAATTGTTGCTGTAGCAGAGTCCAAAACAACTTGTCAAGGCAGAGCCACTGGATAACATTGAGGCAGGGCCAATTTCTGCTGGTGGGTAGCAAGGGATTAATAAGGAAGACCTGCAAGGCACTGCCTGACCTTTTCCTGCCTGCAGAAATCCAGAGGACCACTAGATGACAGCAAGAAGGATCTCATTGGTGCTGTTTTGAGATCATCTGATTTTTGCACCCCAGACAGGGTAGCCTACCTCAGGTCCTCATGGACCCCAGTGCTTGAATATGCAGGAGGCCTCTTTCTCATGACCCACTGAAAATGCTATCCATACCTCCTTGGGCTGGGAGAAAATATTAAAGCATAAAATATGCTCTCCCCATTGTCCATTCCTATCCTGCCATGGGCACCCTGCCACTAAACATGGCATCTTTTCTATTGTGTGCAGGAAGGTGTTGGTGAATTCCCTTTGTTTCCTTCCCATCCCCACAAGTGTCACCAGGCACAGACCAAAATCCACAATTCCCTTTAATTTGGGATGGGACTCCATGTTGCCTAATAGGTGACAGGTATGATGGAGGGCTGTAAAACAGGTGGGAGCTCTCCCACTGTACCATGCAACCCCCCACCTCCGCCCTTCTCACCTGTTGGACTACTTTTAAACATGGGTTTAGTTCTTTACTTATAAGAACAGGCTTATTAATAGCTGACAGACAGAATGGTTGCACAGGGTAGTGGGAGAGAGTCTCTCTCCTGATGCCCTGCACAACCCTTTGTGTATCTGTCAGCTATGCCTTCTGCACACCTGTCAGCAGTGGAAGGGATGCAAGACACACACACACACACACACACACATCCCTCAATGCTTGTCAGATGTTGGGAGTGGAGAGCATGGGGACAAGTGTGGGGATTACTGGATAATACATCAGAATCTTCCTCAACCTTCCCCTCTGCTTATCACCGTTGGTGTAGTGGTTAAGGAGCTGGACTAGAAGCCAGGGGACCATGAGTTCTCATCATCCCTTAGGCATTGAAGCCATCAGGGTGACTTTGGGACAATCATTCTCTCTCGCATCCCACCCTACCCCACCTCACATGGTTGTTGTTGTGGGAAAAATAGGAGAAAGGAATATCATGTATGCCACCTTGAGTTAAACAAACAAACAAAAAAAAAGGTGAGATATAAAGCTAATAAATAAATACATTAGGCTATTTTACCCATGGTTTAGGGCTTTTTTGACCGTAGCCCAAATAACAGACGACAGGCATGGGGGTATGGGTGTATGGAAGAGCCCTCTCTTGCTTCATAGGAATGTATAATTGTGGTGTTGGAAGGGATCACAAAGACTATCTAGTTGAACCCTAGGATCACCTAGTCTAGTCAGCTGTCAGGCAGGCTAATTTTAATAACAGCCCATGTTTTAAATACCTGGAATAACATCTGACAGGCATGGAAAGGTGGGGGTTGGGGTGTGTCATCCTTGTGAGGTAGACCAGACAGGAAGCATGGCCAGATGAGCTACTTCTACTTTATTGTAAGGTTATGTCAACAGAATCTTGCAAATTGGACTCTTTTTCAAGGGTGCTAAATCTGTGTTCCAAAGCAGCTGAAATAGATTACAGACATAGGAGGGGAGGAGATAGGCTTAGGATATTCAGGTTGATTCAGGTCTCTGAATTCAGATTGGCTTAGACACCTAGTGGGCATTGGGGAAGAGTCATGGTTGAAAGATCCAAGGACAGAATGGTCTTGAATGATGATATCCAGAGTCCAGACAGGAAAATATTGGCTGTTCCCATCCTCTAGGGTCAGTTGACAGTAGATGGTGAAGCATATCTGCAGTAAAGCTGCAATGAACTAAACATTTGGCAGCTGCCTGAACTAAAACTGATTCTTTTCCAAGTACAATTATAATAGAGCTTTCTTCACACACCCTTCCTGATGCCCCTGATTCTGTCTTATCTACATTGGTCATAAGTCAGTGCTCACTAGATCAGAGAATGAGAAAGTATCCAGAACAAAAGCAGGGTCAGAAGCCAGTGAACCACATAAGCATCTTCTATGCATAAGGGTAGCAATCCAAGGAGGACTTGGGAGCTGATCAGAAGCGTATGAAACCACAGAAAGCCACTGACCAGTTGCCAGTAACTGATACGAGCTCAGGTTGCTGGGAACAGTGAAAGGCTGCCAAACACAGGTTTAAATACTGTAAAGAGAGGAAAACTCTCTGAGCCCTGGTATTGCCAATCACCTAAGACTTGGAAGGATCCTAATTTTTCTGTCTACCCTGAGGTGACCTTAAATCATTAGCTGCTCTGGTTTTAAGGTAGTGTTGTCTCTTTTAAGCAGACAACAATTCTGTGGAATGATTTCCTTGCTCCAATATTCAGGAAATCCCCATTGTCTGTTGGATCTTGGGATAGAAACCCCAGAACTTTGTCAGCTTGCATTTCAAAGCAGGATGTCCTTAAGTTAATGCTCTTCCCAGTATAGGGTTATGCTTTATCATAGATTCTGAATGTTGCGTGGATGATTCAATAAAACAAGGGATCTGCAAGCATTAATAGTTGCTGTGTAGAGTATGTTTACATTCCATGGGGTTGCTAACTGGGACTAGTGCTGGCTAACCTCTTAGATCCCTGGTTTAGGAGAATGTGGAAGGAAAATCATTCAAGGGATTCTTGTTTCATTTGCTGCAATAATTTTCTTTACATTTTATTTGCCTAGCTGAAGTGTTGTTTTAGTTATATCTGCCAGCGGAGAAGCATAGCAATGGGTCCCATTAAATCAGCATCTCCCTGGCCATAATCACCACCTGATATCAAACAGGCCAAAGTGCTACTGCTATTTATGCTGACATTCTGAGTTCTACTTCTGAGGAAGTAGAAATGATATAAATATAGAAATAAATCATCACCAATAAAAGCCTTCCACCATTATCTCCAGATAAGCAAGTCATATACAAGGAAGCAACTATCATAATTTCTGTACAGAAGTCAAAGGGGCTGCAAAACGGGGAAATGACAATTCAGCATTTTTAAAATGACAAGCCAGCTTTATAATACCTATTTAGGGAATTTACATAAGCAACAATGTAATGTTTTGCCATGTAAGATAATAGCATACATGTAACGAATGAAATAGATATATTATGTCATGCTTGTCATCCTGTAGCCTTTTAAAATCTGTCTTCTGTCTTGCAGGGCAGGTCCTAAAATATCATAACAAATACATTTTTTAAATTATTAGTTAACCGTCTTTATTCATTGGATACACAATCATTATTTCACAATAAAAGAACCAGGAAAAAAAAGGCCTGGTTAGTCTCATAAACATGTATGGCCTTTAAAAATGATTGTGCTATAAAATACAATGGAGCAAGGGAGGGAGGGAAGAAAAAGAATAATAATTACAAAAAAATCACTTGAATGGTTGGATTGGGAAAAGGTAAAGTCTCATTTGAGTTGATGTCAACTCTAGTCCATGCAGCTTTCTTGGCAATGGTTTGCCATTGTTTTCTTCACATCTGGAGGAATGCATCATTTTGTTTGGCTCATGACTGGCATCACCAGATGAATTTTACTGATAGACAATTCCTTCTTCCACAATACAATCTCTTTTTTAAAGAAAGAAAGGCATAATCTTTTAGAACATTGTTCTCTTTCTTAAAGAAGCTTTACTAAAGAAAGGTATAATTCTATGCATGTTTACTTAGGAGCAAAACATAGTGCTCAGTGGGTGGATTCTCCAGTAGGTCAGTTTAAGATTGCAATTTAATAATGAAAAAATACCAAACATAAAGGATAACAGTTTTTAATAATTTCATTTTGATTGCCTATTTCAGGAGTATGCTTGACCAAAAATAGGTTCCCCAAATAAACAAATATGTCATTAGCTTGAAATCTTAATCCTTCTAATTTGTTAATCATGGATTTTCTTCATAAGCCTACAGTTTAAAGCTTGAACCCCACTGATTTCCAAAATCCAAACCTCCAAGCAAGTATTCTCAGACCCTCTCAAAACATGCTAGGATTTGCCCTTTTATCATATTATCCAGTGTTTTCCCTTATGTGCCCATACAAATTATGCCTCTGAATATATGAATGTATATCCTCTTACTTTAGCAGTTAAAGGAGAATGAAAGAGGTGTGTTGCATCACTCCTATCCCTTACTGCAGACACTTTGGTTGTAAAAGATCTAAGATGGCTCAGGTCAGAAAGCAGCAATTTTGAATCAAAGCTGGAAAGCATGGGTGCCAGGTACATTTGCAATGGGCTGGGAAGGGAGTAGAATGATGTCATCTGTTTCTTCACGTATGAAGTGGTGAATGGCTATTGCGGAGATGGGCCAAGAAGAAAGTGCAGCTCTGCTCTGTATCTTTGTTTAGATAGAATGTGTAAGTAGAGAGTTCCATTCTAGGTAACCAAAACATAATTGTTGTCATAGAGGTAGAATACCATAGACCTAAATCCAACCTGACATGGTTTAAATGATTTTGTTTGTTTGATTGATGGATTCATTCTTGAGGGAATGAATTAGGAATGTAAATGCTCATTAAAATTATAAAGCATCAAAACACACACACACCAAAATAATAAGTACTACATTTTATGGAAAATAGGCAAGTTGGTTCATTGGGACATTGACATCATACTCCAAATGGATCCACACAAGTTAGTATGTTGATTAACAAGCCTACAAATTTTATTTTGTAACAAACTGCAATGAACCATATCTAAATGTCACAAGTATGCACATACTGCAAACAAGATGATCTTTGTTAGGCCACTCAACCCAGGCTCCAACTGATGAATCTAATGATGAAAGGTTTGTGACAGAGCACCCAATTGCTTCATTTCACCCTAACGGCTCAGTCTTAGATACAATGCAAAGGGAGGCGCTTAACTAAATTTAATTAAACACTTTTCTTTTGGTTGGAAATAAAATAAATTAAATGAAACAATGCATGTCTCTCAGAATGTTGACATTTGTCTTCACATCTAATTTTAACTTAAAATTCTTCTCTGCCTGGTCCAGGTTTAATAGCTGTGACTATGTTGAAGAAATATCTATTCAAACTAATTTACACCTTCTCAACTGTTGGGTGTTTTTGAAATTTGTATGCAGTTTTTGGGTTGCTTTGTATTTATATTACAGCTATTCAAATAGCAGCATTTCAGCTGGTCCATATTGTGCTGATGTAATTAAATGTGTATTCAGCTGGTCCATATTGTGCTGATGTAATTAAATGTATGATATCTAGAGTTATATGTAGAAGACAGAGAAGGATAATACATTCTCTACCCTAGATAAATGGCTGAAGATTGAACTGGAGACATCTGGTATACACATGTCTAATGATCAAGAATGGTAACTTGTAATGAGACCTCTACCTAAGCTTTACTTAATCTCCACCCAAGTTGCACCCAGGACTAACATTTTACATGAAACATCTGAACCATCCTGAGATAAGGGAGTTCTTGGGTTGCAGAAAGGAACCAATCTGGAGTGGAAAAAGCCAAGGTGATGAGTGTGACAACCAATCAGAAGGACTAAAACCAGGGGAAATGCAACTGGTAGACTGATCCCAAAAGAAATAAAATACTGACCTTTGGGATGAGAAACAAAGGGTTTCTCCTGTTGCTTCAATGCTTGTCAATGTCCAACCTCTAAGCCTTGCCTTCAACCAGGTCTTCAGAATTTGATAGACTGCTAGTCAGACTAGTCATCATCCCAATTTACAGAGGTGTAAAACAAGGTCGCATATTAGCTCCATTATTTTTCAATCTGTATCTAAATCCAATAATTCAAGCGCTTGCTGCTGCAGCCCATCATCCACCTATTTTGGCACACTTCATCAGCAATTATAAGATTCTACCACTCAAAAGGAGCCCATTATATCCCTGCAGCATGCAAGGTTTTCCAAGTTAAAGTAATACCTCAGCTCCTCTATGGCTCTCAGATTTGCTCCTTTGCAAACCTCAATAAAATTGAAACTATTCAAAATAAGTTTATGAGAGTCATTTTGACGGTACCAAAAAGTGTTAAAAATGTTGTGCAGAGCGCAGCAAAGCTCCCAAAAAACTCTGCTCTCAGGAAAAATACACATCAGCATGAGAGCTTGCAAAAGCAATGTCCATATTTTGCTCTCCAAAGAAATCCAGTCAGAAAATATATACTAACTGGTTTTTATTGATAAAAATGCAGAACTCCATAAAATACAAGTCACATACAAAATATAGGAAATAACAAAAACTTTTTCTCATAAAACTTAGCATCCAAGACTTATCCACAACACAGTCTCTAACTAACAACTCTCAGAGAAGAGGTACACTGCTTGGTTATTAGTTACAACTACATAACCCATAAAACCTAACTACATGATGGATACAACTATACACGACTGAAAGGCTGGGCATCTAGCCCACCCATTATATTGCCAACATGTATCCCCCCATTGGATAACTAGCATACACATACCAATAGGTGGCAGTAACTAGCAGTATACATGCACAACACACGGTCACAAGTTGTTTTGTTTGCATAAGCTACATAAGCCAGACATAATAATGTTGTATAGATAACGAGCTGCCTTTCTTCCCATGAGAAAATCCTGACACCCCTCTCAGCTCGTTTTTGACACAACAGTACGTGTTACAGGGTAGTACAGGCAAATGATTACAACAGTACAGAAACAATTACATTTGTTCCAGTCCAAGTCTAGTTAACATTGCTTCATGTTGTACAATAGGCAATGGTTTGGTAAATACATCTGCAAGATTTGCTTCAGATGCACAATACACAAGATCAATGAAATTTTCTAACATAGCTTGTCTCACATTTTTGTACTTTACATCAACATACTTTGTATGAGCTCTTATCTTTTCTGTTTTAGCTAACCCTATACAGGCTTGAGAATCTTCATACACTGAATAAGGCAATGACACTTGGATGTTTAAATCAGTGAATAATTGATGAAACCATCTTAACTCACAGACTGTTTCTGACAAAGCTGCAAATTCTGCTTCTGCAAACAATTCTTACAAACAAACCCAGTTATGGACTTTCTGTTCATCAATTGGCAAGCTTAATATTTCCTTAAAATTCTGTGGCTCACAAGTTATTTGACACACTCTGACTTGTTGAATAACAAATTTTTCAGGTGGAACTCCTTTTGTTGTATGAGCTGATCTATGAGGAATCTCAAAACTTTCTTGTATTTCCTCTTTCTGTTCTACTTCAGCTAAAGCCTCTGCTTCTTGCTTTATCTGTGGAGAGGGGGGTGCAACAGGTGGTGTTTGCTCTCTAGCTAAATCTGTGTGTGACTGCAAAAAAACCTCTGAATTTGCATGCAGCCTTTGCCATTTGGAAGGCTCTTCAAATCTAGCATTTCTAGAGATAATCACTTGGCCATGGCCCAAAGAAAACTGATAAGCTTTAGATTCAGGTGAATAACCAACAAATCTCAAATGCTGTGTTTTTGGTTGGTTTTTTCTTCTTTGAGATTGAGGAATTTGTACATAAGCAAAAGTTCCAAATGTACGCAAAAAATAAGGAACTTCATTCACAGCTGAATTCCAGTGTCTATTAGTAAGAAATACTGCTGTTAACATTGTCTCTCCCCAAAAGTGGGATGGTACCCAGGCATCCAAAGGTAAGCTATCCTTAATTACTTTCAGAACACCAATCTTGCGCTCAGCAATTCCATTTTCAGCAGACATGCCCACATTTGTTAATCTGTGGAAAATGCCTTTCTTACCTAGCCAATTTTTAAACTCAAGACTCATAAACATACCCCCTCTGTCTGTCTGCAAACTCCCCACTTTATATCCATGTCTTTTTTCAACCATGGACACAAATTCTTTGAAAAGAGAGAATGCTTCAGACTTCTGTTTCAGCAAATAACAAAATGTGAATGTGTTTTATCATCTACTAAAACAAACATAAATCTTGCTCCTCCTTGGAGTAAACGGACGAGCTAAGTCAGTGTGCACAAGGGCAAATGGCCTTGTGGAAATTCTGCTGCTTTTTCTGGCGACAGGGGTGGATTTTATCTTAGATTGCTTACACACAATACAATCAAGAAACTTAGCACACTTCTTGAATCTCAGTTCTGGATACACTTTGGCCATTTGTGACAAACACTTCCATCCAGGATGACCAAGCACTCTGTGATAATGATGAATGCAATCATCATGTAAAGGCACATTACCAGCACAACTTCCAATTAACACATCTTGTTTAGGAAGCATTTCATACAATTGATTAACCATTTTCCTTCTAGCACACTCAGCCCCCTCTTTTGTAACATAGCATTCAGAACCTTGGAACATAACAGAATACCCAATGCTAGTTAATACAGGGACACTGAGAAGGGAAAAATCAAGTGTAGGAACACAAAGTACATCAGAAATCACTTCGCCCAAACAAGGAATGAACACTTCACCTTGCATGGTTACTTTAGCTACAGAACCATCAGCCAAGTTAACTTCTTGAATTCTAGGCTTACATTTAGTTAACAATAACTGCTTATTGTTTACAATGATTTCACTACAACCAGAGTCCAGTAACCACTTATCAGCAGAACGTTTGTCTCTGTTAGAAATCAAAGCAGACACCAGTCTAGTACTCCCTTGTTTCTTAATTGGCACTTTCCCACGATGGATGAACCTTCTGGAACTCTCAGCAGGCTGATTTTTCACAGGACAGTCTTTTATAAGATGCTTGGTAGAGTTACAACAAAAACATTTTCTCACCAAACAAGCACTTTCTATGCCAGCTGAAGAAGGTCGCTGCTTTACGTTATCAATTCTTTTCTTAGAATTAGTCTGCATATCACGTGCGCACTGTATCTCCTGTAATCTAATGGTTAGATAGTCAACAGTCAGACCAGCAGGAGGTAAAGTTTGTACAGATTCCACAAGCATATCAAACGATTCATCCAGACTCGAAAGAATTATACATGCCCTTTATTGCTCCGGAATGATCAGATTACAATCTGCCAGCTCAGCAAACAAAGTTTTCATCTTATTCAAGTGCTCAATTACATTAGCTCCTTGCTCCAATTTAAGGTTATAAAACTGCTTTGTCAAACTTACGATAGCAGATGAGGTTTGCCTCGCATAGATCTCATGCAAAGCCACCCAGCATGCGTTAGCAGTTTCCAAACCATGAACATGCACCAATTCTGAAGACTCAAGTCCCAAAATCAAATTACCATATGCACGGTCCAGCAAGACTTGTTCAGCAGCTGTGGGCGCTACTGGTGGCGGGTTGTTTACAAAACGCCAGAGCCCTTCTTCCATGAAAAAAGATTTTATCTTTATACTCCACGTCTGGTAATTCTTTGAATTCAACCTTTCAAACGGAAGGCTTACTGCCGCCGGTGGAGCTGCTGCCATGTTTCACTTAAAACAGGCACTCAACCACAGAGAAAAAATCCAAACCTCAAATGAAACAGTCACAGGCAGGGTAATAAATCCATAAATCACCCTTTACTCAGGAATTTCAGTCCTTGCTTCCAGCACTCCTGGCTTCACGCCTTGGAGAGCATTCCTGGAACCACACCTGGGATCCGTCCTGGAACCACTGGCCTCAGTCCTGGGTCCTGGGTCCTGGGCACTGGGTCCTGGATCCTGGGTCTTGGGCACTGGGCACATCACTGGGCCCATAACCTATTGTGCAGAGCGCAGCAAAGCTCCCAAAAAACTCTACTCTCAGGAAAAATACACATCAGCATGAGAGCTTGCAAAAGCAATGTCCATATTTTGCTCTCCAAAGAAATCCAGTCAGAAAATATATACTAACTGGTTTTTATTGATAAAAATGCAGAACTCCATAAAATACAAGCTACATACAAAATATAGGAAATAACAAAAGCTTCTTCTCATAAAACTTAGCATCCAAGACTTATCCACAACACAGTCTCTAGCTAAAAACTCTCAGAGAAGAGGTACACTACTTGGTTATTAGTTACAACTACATAACCCATAAAACCTAACTACATGATGGATACAACTATACACGACTGAAAGGCTGGGCATCTAGCCCACCCATTATATTGCCAACATGTACCCCCCCCCCACTGGATAACTAGCATACACATGCCAATAGGTGACAGTACCTAGCAGTATACGTGCACAACACATGGTCACAAGTTGTTTTGTTTACATAAGCTACATAAGCCAGACATAATAATGTTGTATAGATAACAAGCTGCCTTTCTTCCTGTTACGGGTGGGAGCAACGCAACATTTATAGATGACGAGACTCTCACTGGGTCATTCAGGGAGAAGCTTTATTTGCGCAAAGGTTCAGTTAGGACTCGCAGGTCCCTGCAAAGAACTGAACCTTTGCGCAAATAAAGCTTCTCCCTGAATGACCCAGTGAGAGTCTCGTCATCTATAAATGTTGCGTTGCTCCCACCCGTAACATTTCTGGTGACCCAGATGGGACAGTAAATAGCCCTGATACGTGTTAAAGCAAGGGACAGTATTTTGGGCCATGGCAACTGAGTCTCCTAACAAAGCTTTGCAAGCTGAGCCTTTAAAGTACGATCCATGTCTTCAGCCCCTTCTTCAGGCCAGTTGACTCCAAACGTTGGCCATTCTTGTTTACAGAAAATCTTCAGGGTATCCGGGTCGCACCTGGGATCCCCATAGTCGCCACTGAAGGCAGCTTTAAAGTTTTTCAGCATGCACGACAGAGGGGTAACTTTGCTTCCTGTGTTCCCCATGGTGTGGGTCTCCTAACGTGTACCTGATGTTAGACTTTTGCAAGGGGTTCTCCTGTCAGGCCTCGGTCCGGCTCAGGGAAACGGCGAGACAGTCCTCCCAGCACTCGCTGGCTCTTCCTTTTAAAGGACCTGTCCCCTCCTGCCTTGGTCTCCCAGCAATCGCTGGCTCTTCCTTTTAAAGACCAATCCCTGCTACGGAGCGTGCCAGATTTCCAATCCCTTACTCCTTTAGGAGAAGGGATGTTCCCAACCCACTTGCCTATACACTACAGCCGACCTACGGTGCCGGACACTCAACGGTCACCAATAGGAACTGCGACTGTTTAACCACCCACACAATCCTAGAAGGCACCCACTCTTGGGCCCTTCACCCCCAGGAGGATGCGCTTTTCCTCCTCTTCCGCCTCACTGGTTATGGCGGGTATTCCCCACTGAGTATACTCGCCTGGTCTGGTCGCTAGTCGGCCCACTCACTCCTCTGTTCCTCCGGCCGGCCGTCCACTCACTCCTCTGCTCGTCACCGTGAATGGGTCCTTGGATCCAGGGGAAGGCTCCCTACTCTCTGCGGCGTCCGCTGGTCCCGAGGCACAGGAGTCAAGGGGTCCTGCCAGCTGATTGCGTCGAGCCGCCGGGCGTCGCTGAGTCTCAGGAGGTCCACTGGTCCTGCTCAAAGGGCCGGGAGAGTCCCATCTGGGTCGCCAGAAATGTTACGGGTGGGAGCAACGCAACATTTATAGATGACGAGACTCTCACTGGGTCATTCAGGGAGAAGCTTTATTTGCGCAAAGGTTCAGTTCTTTGCAGGGACCTGCGAGTCCTAACTGAACCTTTGCGCAAATAAAGCTTCTCCCTGAATGACCCAGTGAGAGTCTCGTCATCTATAAATGTTGCGTTGCTCCCACCCATAACATTTCTTATAACAAAGACTTCTTCTCATATTTGCTTCCGAGACTTATCACTGCAAAGCCTCTAGCTAAAAAAACACTTCCAGAGAAGAGGTTCACTACTTGGTTACTAGTGAGGACTACATAACCCAAAAATGTAGGATAGGACTACATAACCCAAAAATGTAGGATAAAGATCAGAATGAAGTTACAAATAATTTTCCATTTGTATCCTGCCACCTCATTCCCCCCTTTGAAAGTCCTTTGGCTTTGCCGAAGGGCTTTCACTCATCAGAGTGGGAATGGGGTCATAATGCCACAGAGCCATTATTTGAGTTGTTGCTTCCCTTTTGGCTATGAGGGAGAGGGTACTTGTGATAGTGCGAATAACCCATGAGAAAATCCTGACAAAAAATGCCATCTTAAGGGTAGAATTAGGTATAGTTTCATTGGAAGCCAGAGCGTGGTTTCTTCTTCTTACCTTCTGGTTAAAGCTACTACTGTCTCCTATAGCTTTAGCCCCATCAGTATTTAGGGATCATTTCAAATCATTGTGGCAAAAGCAAGTCTCAGATAGAATTCAATTGCTGGGCTTCTCTATGCAAACTCTGTGCTTATTAGGATTTGATAATGCTAGAACTGCCCTTAAACAACATATCTGGGACATAGATTTACAAACAAATTTAAGTAAGGTGTTGCACCCCAATATTTGTCAGTTTATACCACAAAGGTTTATTCCAGCTTCTTACTTAACATCTATTACAATTCTGAAATTTTGCAAAGCTTTCACCCTAGCTAGAATGGACACATTGCCCTCAGCAGTCCTTCTTGGACGTTTTGAGGGCATTCCTATGCACCTTCGATTATGTCCATGCGGAGATGGCTCAATAGAAACATTAAGCCATATGCTATTATATTGCTCCCTATTTAAGGATTCTAGACAGATATATATATATACCCAATATTGAAGAGATTTCCTGGCAGGGAGTGTGACTTCCATCTAATGCTACTCCTTTCGGACAAAGACCCGGAAATATCCTCCCAAGTTGCCCGGTTTTGTGCTACCATCTGTACAATACACTCCACCATTATTTAGAGTTAAAATTCCACAACATAGTATCTTACTTTTATATATTTTAGCACCGTTATTTTAATTATTAGATTAAATAATATTAATTGTTCTGTTTTATAGATATATATAAATGTAAGATGGTTGTATTGTATACCTTGATTGTATCTGGCCTTAGGGCTATAATAAACTTGTGTGTGTGTGTGACTAGTCATCCAACTACAGTCTGCATCTTAGTAATATAAATTTGGACTGTAATGGGATGTTTCAAATATAATTATAAGAGCAATATCCTTTGTGCTTATGTAGATAATATTTTGCCAGTGTAAGGTGGTTTGCTTACTACTTCAGTAAAGATGGAACAATTTTTAGCTTTACAATCTCTGTGTTTTTCTCTATTGACCTCTCAGCCACAATTGGGTAAATTAAAACAGAAGCAGCAGATTTCCCAATGTTGGAGTGTTGGTGATTCTGTGCAAAGCGTGTGCAAGGCCAGTAAAAACACTTAGGCAGGGTTACTTGCCTTTAGTTAAACATTGAAAGGACAATTGAAAATAATAATCTGGGAAAGATCTGGGCTGAGAAATTGACTCAGTTACTTTGGGGAGCCAAAATATCTCAGTTGGTTTCACCATCAATATTTGTCTGTATATAATCCTTGGGGAGGAATCTGTTTGCTGGATTGTCTTTTCTAGTAGCAAATTAAGTTTTTAAGTACACCACAATAAATAAATTTCAGAATTTATTAGGCCATCATTAAGCTTAGAGACTTAGTGACTGGACTTGGTTGTTAAAGTCTGGATTTAATCCAACTCATTCATTTTTTCCCCCTTGTGTTATATATGGACTAGTAAAAAAACATTCCTACAGAGAGTGTCAAACTCCTAACATCAGCACATGAGCAAAGAAATCAAATTCATGCAAACTTATATTAATTGGATTTAATGTCAGGAAAAAGAGGTTACGTTGCAGAATCTTGGAAACTGGGTAAGTAAAATCCAGTCCTCACTTATTAGCAAGTACATAAAAGTGGATCTCTGTGAGTTATCTGATCATCTTTCCCACAATTTCCCTAACAGATGGACCAGTGCTTTGCTTAAGAAGGTTAGCTGAAATGTCCATCTGCTCCTGATCTGCTGTGTTTTGAAAACCTCCCTATTTCTCCCCAGAGTCCAAGAATTCCATTACTTAGGTCCTTGTCAGTGATGGTGGCAATATTAAAACACTCCTCCCCAAAGAACTGTATCTGTCAGCCTTCCCAGGTAGACCAGACAGGAAACATGACCAGATGAGCTAATTCTACTTTATCGTAAAGCTACGTTAACAAAATCTTGCAAGTCTGAAAGTACAAATCTCCCACCATCTCTTTTTACAGCCTGATAAATTAGGGAGGATCCTTTCTGAGTTTCTTTCTCTTTCTGTTATGCAGCTGCAGGCTATGCCACCTCTTATCTGATTGTTCCCTAGGCAGCATCTCTTTCCCCTGTCTCCCAAGGTCATTCCTACATACCATTACAATAGCTGACTCTGTCATTACAATTATGTTTTATACCAAGTTAAGACTTTTTATGAGTTGCCTCAGGCTTCATAATGTACAAAATAGTAAAGTAACCATTTTGGTTTTTGTTTATTCCAGTAGGAAGACAAAATGATTGATTCAGACTGGGATAATCACATGCAAACACATGATGGCTGAATTCTTTCCATGAGACACTATATTAAAAAAAACAAAACAACTTCTACCAAATGTGGTCACTTAAAAAAAAAAGAAAAGTGTATTGTGCCTGTAACAGGTCCAGCTGAACCCAGCTGATGAAAGGTTGGAAGTAATCCAACTTTCTTCTCAGGAGCCATATCATAGTTCCCACTGCCACCATTTCTTTTCAGGGAGCACCTTACCTGAAGTCCTCCCCTTAACCCTGCTGTGTGTGAGGAATAAGGCTCTCCTACTCTGTGCTCCTTTTCTGAATTAAAAAGTAAGAATTAAAGAAAAAGAAATTGTATTATGAAAACTCAAAACTATTTAGCTTAGAGGAGTGGGGCTAGAGGATTCAGACCTTCCTGTGGAGGTGGATCAATCTCACAAGAAATAAAATGAAACTTTATTTTAAAAAATGGTCAAATCTATGAACCCTTTAAATTTTAACAGTTCAAAATGCAGACAAACAACTGTGAAGAACATCAATTCTGTACTCTTCAGATTGCATGAAGGCAGCTGTTTGATTAAGAAAGAAAATTTACAACAGAAAATGTAAGGCACTTGGTAGACCATAAGATACCACTGGTCTGCTACAAATAGCTTATTACTGCCCCAAAGCCTTCATTAATCAATTAAATCTTTCATACACCAGCATGCAGTCTTCATTAAAAGAAGGAAGGAACACAAAGTCACTTGGTGAGATGGGTGGCTATAGAAATCAACTAATTAACTAACTAACTAAATAATATAATTAATTATAAGACAACTGTAAGAAAGAGAATGTCCTTAGGCATGCCATGAAGTATGCTGCCAGACTGATATAAAACACAATTTCCTAATTTGCACAGAGAACTAGAGGTAATTTTTACCACATACACACACGAGAGAGAGAGAGAAAGAGAGAAGAAAAAACCCTGTAATGCAAATTCCTGATATACTTGTTCATCTATTTTTTTCCCCCCAGAAATAATGCTTTTGAAGCATTTGATCACCTTCAATTTTTCCTGGACGTCCTGCTTCCTGGGGATACATATATATATATATATACATACATACACACACACATACATACACACACACACACACACACACATACATACATACACGCACGCACGCACACGTGTGTCTGTCTGTCTGTCTGTGTCTCTGTTTCTGTGTCTGTGTGGGTATCTGTGTGTGTGATTTTTTATTGTGCCTTTATTATTTTTATAAATAATTCAAGGCGGTGAACTTACCTAATGTTCCTTCCTCCTCCTATTTTCCCCACAACAACCACACTGTGGGGTGAGCTGGGCTGAGAGAGAGTGACTGGCCCAAAGTCACCCAGCCGGTTTTCATGCCTGAGGTGGGACTAGAACTCAGAGCCTCCTGCTTTCTATCCACTAGATCAAATGGGCCCAAAGTTAATTCTGAGGTTGCTGTGGAGGTGGAAAGAACCACATTCATCTCCTCAGTCTTGGTGTACAGCTTTTGTAGTCCTACACTTATTTTTAAGACAACCACATTTTTTAAATATCCTCCACAGAAGGAGGAAGTGGAATAAACTGACTCAACTGACGCAAAGAACCAGGGAGAAAGCCTTGTCTGATCAAGCTGAAATATTTACAACTCCTGGGCACACAGGCATTGCATGGTGCTCTTCTTCATTCCAACCTTGTGCTCCATCTAGAACAGGGATCCCCAAACTCTCATTGACCCCTTCATGAAGTTTCAGATTGTTCATCAACCCCCAAACATTTATTATATGAAAATAATTTAATTAATACTACTACTGCCGCTGCTGCTACTACTAATAGCAACAACCCCATGGATCATCCCATCAACCCTTGGGGGTCAGTATTGACCACTTGAGGAACCCTGATCTAGAAGAAGCATCATTTAACTGAAGGCATCCAGTATCCAGGAAGTTATTTTGTTGCAGTAAACTCTAGTGACTTGCAAAAAACAGCATGACATAAACCAGAAGCTATCTCAAATACAGTATCAGCTAGACCTAATCAACAGTCTATAAATCAGTCTATGCTTAAAAGCCATGATCTAGAAAAGTGGTGTACTTTCAGTAAAACTACATGTTGCAAAGTATAATTTCTGGGGATGTTGTATTTTTACATGCCCCAATTGTTTGGCATTATGATTTTATCCTGCTTCATATTTTCTGTCCTGCTGTTCATGTGAGTCACAGTAAATTTGTGTATGTGAGATAAGGGGAAAAAAAAGGACAAGGAGAAGGAGAAGAAGGAGAAGGAGAAGAAGGGAGATAGACATATGACACAATAGTTCTTTCTTTTTCCAGGCTGCTGGATAGAAAAGTTATGAGTGTCTCAGGTTGGTTGTGAATGTTTCACAATGATGCTTTAGTTCACTTCTCTCAATGACTCGGCTATGAAGCAGTAAATACGGCATGCCGGAAAGGTATTCCTGTGGCACTTACCTTATTTTACTGCATGGTTAGTCTTTGTGATGCCTGTAATCGATATGGCACTGCTGACAATTTGGAATGAAGTGGAATAAGAAAAAGAATATTTCCCTCAAGACCCTGAGAAAAAGTAATGTTTGAAGGGATATAAAGTGTATCGAATGATTGCAGTCATATGACTGAGGAGATCTAGAGATGGCATAGCTTGGGAGCAGAAGTATTCTAATAGCTATGAGAAGAAAAAAAAATGAGTAAAAAAGTGTCATTACAATAATCAAAATGCAGCTAGTGGTCTTCTGCCTCCTTAAAAAAAAAAGAAAAAAATCAGCTACGTACTTGCTTTTCCCTTTTGTCTTAAAAGAAGGGAAAGTGTTGGGGAAAATAAGCGCAGCAAAACCACACATTTTCTGTGATTTATTTTAAACAATTATTGGCATGAAATGCAATTAATTTCCATAAAAAATTAAGTCTGTTGGTTTAGGCTTCTAGTGATTTTGTACTCTGTAGTAGTATCAAACTCCTTCCTTTATGCTAGCAAAAAGTTGAATACATAATACAAATTGTGAATATGCAGTGAATATTCAAATTACGGTCTGAAAAGAATACTGAGTGATATTTCTTGCTGTTATTATCAATAATCAATATTTGCATAGTACTTCAACTTGGCAGATTAGTTTGCATTCTGGGTAGGTGCGCATCAACCTTGGATGAACTCTGGATTCCAAGACAATTTGGAATAGATTTTCATCTCCCCAAGTGGAGGGATAAGATCTAACTCACCCTTTTCCAGTTTGGGGCCTCTATGATTTGTATCTCCAGAGCTTGAGGTTCTGCAAAGGATGGCAACTTGACAAAAGAAAATAATAATAGCCTTTGTTGTGTACTCAATCATAATAAGTAAAATACATCTAATTGGCCTGTCTCCTGAATTGCTGATAATTTTAGTTTAGGCAAAAAACTGGATATATAGTATTTCCAGATGAGTTGAGCTATATGGTCTTTGGCTGTGGACAGCTGTAGTTCAACAGCATCTGAACAGTTACTACTTCTATTCCTGCCCTACGTATTTTCTCTATTGGCTTTCCAAGGGATGGAAAGGGGCTTTGAAAAACCTTGGATAAACTGTTTCAGTTGGCTCAGAAAGTTACCTGAGTTATTCCTCATTTTTTTAAAAAGAATGGTTTAGGAATAATTCACATAATATGTACCTCAATTCTAGTTAGGCAAAGGAAACTCAAAAAATTATGCAAGCATTACTTGGCTTAGGAATTATAATGGATCCGGAACTGTGTTTACATCCATGCAAAGGCCTTCTTAGACACTTACATCATGTCTTGCAAAATGCATAAATTAAACTGTGTTGGCCACCAGTTCAGATAGTTTAAATAGTAATCTGGAACGATTCAAGGAGATAGATTTGTCAATAGCTACTAGGATGGCTGGCTTTTTGCTACCTTGAGAATTCCACATGGCAAGCCTTGGATACTGCCACCTAGGGAGAGATGGGGAATGAGAGCCATTTAGCACCCAGCCATATTCAGTTCCTGAATGCATCTGATTTGCTTGCTGTGTGACATGCATGTCAAAAAAGAGAGAAAGCTTTTTTCATTTTCTTGTTCTTATGAGATAAACGTCTATCAGGAAAATGCTGTATCTAACCATGCTTTAAATTTGATTTGAACCCCGGGAAATAGTTTTTTTAAAAAAACATTCTGAATGTGCTGCAAAGTAGCATATATTCCCATTTTGTTCTTGCTTTTGGGATTCTCTTTTGTCAGAAATATCACAATGAGGTCAAGCTTATTTTTATACAAATATTCTTTCCTTGTTAATTTTTTATTCTACTTTCAGTGACATTAGCAAACTACATTTTCCTCTGTTCTGTAAATATATTATTTTTCCAGAATTTATAAAATTGGATTAGCAGACAAAAAAGTGTGGTAGAATATTTGGCATGCATGTTGAATCTGACTGTTTGCATTTTGTTGTAATTCTTTTGTAAGTGAAATAAAACATGGCACATTCAGTTAAATGATGATAATAACAACAGCAATCATTGTAAGACTTCAGATCATTTGTTTCATTATCCTATTTCTGCTTTAGCCAAATTTATTCTTAGAATAATTAAGTCAAAAATTAATTTCTAAGATCACTGGGATACTATGGGGGATAGAAAGAAAGATATAGGGTAAAATATGGCTATACAATATGGCTTTATTGTTTTATTATCTCAAAAGCTTCCCATCTGATTTGCATGAGGAAAACCAATCCTACAATTGTACAATTCAAGTAATTAAGCACACTTAAAAGCAACAACACTGCTTTGATTTCTATAGTTATATACCACATTAAAAACTAAAAACAGAGATTCAACTGATGAACTCTTTGGGCCCATGTATGTTTTTAACTATGCTATGAAATTGGTTTATATCTCATCCCTTCTGATAGTTTCTTTTCCCACCATTTGTTTGATTTTTTTCTTAATCTTCATATATCAGTGAACTGCCCAGAAAACAGAAATTATGGCATGGTCCTTATAAATCCTGTAAGCAAGCAAGCAAAGAAATAAATGTATTGCAGTAGCAAAATTGTGGCAGAACCGCAACATCACAGCTTGATTCAATCAGCTGCTTCAGCTGCTTCAGCGCAGGGGATTTCCATACCTCCGTAAGAAAGTCTTTGTTTGAGGAAATTAGGATCAAGATTCACAACTGATGCTCAAAATTAACTAAATGTATTTTCAAGTCCAGTTTTAAACTGGATTGAGCCATGTTTCCCAAGATGTTACTGGGTAAAGCAAATGACTTAGTGGCCACCCTTGAACATCTCAACCTATTGCCCATTTGCTCTAGTCTACAAAATCCAGGTCATTTTTATTTCATTTCATTTTATTTACGATCCCAGAACAATAAAGGCCCAGTTCCACTTGGAGGAAATCAAAGTACTCGTATACTATCCAAGTCATGTCCCACTTATCTCACAGATGATCTAGAGTCTGGAAAAAAAGTCTACAGCACTCTAGAAAGTTAGTGGATTCATACAAGTGAGAACTTTCTTAATAAAGGAAGATTTATTTGGAATTATATGGCTGCCTCTCTACCAGAACAACTCTGGGCAGCCAACAGAATTTAAAATTATAACAATTATATAAATAACTGTAAAAAAAACCACAGCATATCATCAAAGAAAAAGACATAGCAGATGAGAATAAAAAATCTCAAAATAATGATAAATCATCCTAGCTTCACAAACTTCCCAACCCCCTTGCCCAATGAATAGAACTTTTTTTTTCTTTTTGAAAAGTTATTTGATGTATGATGATAGATTGTATGAGAAGGACTCACAGATGCTTACCTATATGCTTTTATTAGGTTGATCCTCAAAGATTCTGGAAGCTTACAACAGCTGACTATATCACTTTTACATGTTGTATTAAAGATAATCCATCTATCTGATTGATTTTGATTGACTATATACCATCAAGTCATTGTTGACTCCTATTGACCACATAGATAAATCTTTTTCATGACAATCTATCACTAAACTGTTCTTTCTAGTCTCCCAACAGCGCAATCATCACTACTATGACTGAGTCCATCCACCTTGCTGCTGGTCATCCTCTTCTTCTCTTTCCTTCCACCTATCCCAGCATTAGAGCCCTTTCCCGAGAGCTGGGTCTTTGCATAATGTGTCTGAAGTACAATAATTTTAGCCTGAATCCATTTATTTAAGAACAAACAAAATGTTATGTGATAAATAGATGGAGATGAGAGAGAGAGAGATGATAGAATGTACCCACGAAGTTTCAGAACATTTAAGGGTAAATTATCATAAATAGCTGTTTAAGTTACTTAGGGAAAGTATATAACACTCTATATAATTTTCATGGATTCCTTTGCATTTACATACTGTATCTAATAAAGTATGTTCTACTTTAGTAAAGAGTTCCTGCATAAACCAGTAAAGCTGAAAAATATTTGGAGTTTTAGTTTCTTCCATCGACTTGACATCCCTGGCGTTAAATCATTTTAACTGAAAACATGCCAGGTTAATTGTCACTTGATAGTTTATTTGGGCCTTTTTGTTTTTGTTTTTGTTTTTGGTTTGTTCGTTTTTGGTCTGTATGATCGGTTAAAAATTAAATGGGAAAGATGTTTGCAGATCTCCACAAATAGTGACAGTTTTAAATTGTTCACTGTCTCTTAAAGTGGAAATAAATATGTGGAGAACCGAAAGATGGAAGAGGAGGAAGAGGAAGGGCCGTTGCTGAGCATTTTCAGGTGTCTTCACAGCATGTGCAGTGGCACTAATATTGCAACGTTTGATTACAATGACACTAGAAAGATGGCAATGAGGTTAGTGGTCCCTGTTGAGAGGAGAACAATGAGCAACTTGTCACCCCCAAGGTGGAAAAAGTTTTCCCCTCATTGACTTGCCAGGTTGAAGAACCAGAAGATCCTCTTCATTTGTATGTGCAGCTGTTAGTTGTATATATTTGTTGCTCTGAATTGCAACCTACAATCCCATCTACCTTCTCTTTTTTTTTATAGGCAACCTGATGCCATCTTCATCCTGAATAAGCATGATTATGAAATGGTTTTGATAAAATGAAATAATCAGAGATTTGCTCTGCTATTCAGGGAATGGAGGGAAAAAACCAGGCAAAATAGGATTAGATGGCATTTGTGTCTTTCTCAAAAGGCAGCAATATGATTAGCCTTCAGAGCAGACACGGGTGTTTTTGAACTGTACATAGGGTGTTGTACAAAGGATGATGTTCAGCTTGTTAAATGCGGTTTGCCATTCAACTTGTGATGTCCTTCTCTTTTCAAAGGGAAAACTCCAGCCTGCCTCTCCAGTGGCTATTAAATAAACAAAAGGCCACCTTGATTTTCTCCATCTTGATTTTGAATTTGCTTCTTCATCTGTGCCACATTTTTTGCTGCTGCTGCTGCTTCTGTTTCTGCTGCTGCTGCTGCTACTACTACTATTACTACTACTACTACTACTATTATTATTATTATTATTATTATTATTATTATTATTATTATTTACCAACTATGAGATCTTCCTTAATGACTGATTTAGATGTCACATTAAACTATGGCTAAAGCTTAACTGATGTTTGGCATGAAGCAAATGTCAACAACAAAACCCTATGATTTCCTGATGCTAGGAAACTGGAATAGCAAGTGATTTGAAAATGGATGACAAACCATCATTTATGCTACTTTTTCTCATGCTATCTGAAGTGACAAAGCAAAATTGCAGCTATTGCATTGCATACAAAAGGTGCTACACTATAGAGGAAGAGGGGCAGTTGACAAATTTAGGAAAATGAGTGCTGAATGAAGGACAATTCATTCATTTTCTAAACATGGAAATTGTTATCCAGGTTCTCCATCATGTCTATACTTTTTCCAAATTTGGCAATGCAGTTTTCAGCTGAAAAAAATATTAAAAAGTTTTAATGAAATGTGATTTCATTAGAGAAACTCCTTGCAAAATATCATTTATTAACAAAATGTGCACAGAAGTGTGTATATTGGAAGAAACATTCATGAAAAATGTATACAAATATTCATGCAGACTTTATTTTGAAATATTGCCAACATATTCAGAAATGCAATGAATTAAACTTAAGGGTGGAAAATAAAAATTCAGTGAAATTGAACATTACAGATCCACATATTTCTAATGCTAAGAAAACCTATGAAAACAGAAAAGCATCTCTAAAGTTTGATTTGATATACTTTTGTAAACCCATTCCATGATATATAGCTACAAGGAACCAAGGTTTGTCATAAAGCTCATGTTCTGTCTTAATTCAAGGAAAAGGTAGATTATAATATAAATGTCTTTGTGATGATTTCCTCAGTAATCATAGTAGTTAGTGATAAAAAGTGCTTTTCCCCTATTCTTCCAGCATGATTTCAGGAAAGTCACTTTATTCATACTCCTTAAAAAAACTCAAATACTTTGTGAAAACATTTGCTTTTGGAAGGTCAGATAAACTGTATGCCAGTCCATGCATTATCCAAATGTATCATTCATTAATCTTGTAGATAGTTTCAAGCTCTTCAATTAAAAAAAGCACATATCATAAAGAGTTTGTGCAGTGTAGTGTTTTGAGTGGTAGAGGAAGACCAGGAAAATCCAGGTTAAAATCTATGAAGTTCATTACATGACCTTGAACTATTTTGCAACTTAATCTGCATTATAAAATGGAGGTGACAACATTTGCCACCTTACAATCCTTGCTTGAAAGATGAAATAAAAAAAGAAATATTCCTTCAAGGTCTATTTCAATTAATTCCAAGATTAGAGACTAGTTGCTTTAGCAATACCTGTTAGGGCTGTGCAAAACTCAATCTGAAGATTTGGTTTGAGGGCAATTAGACTGAGTTACTGCTTCAAACTGAAATTTCTACTTGAATTTACACATTAATTTGATAGACCAATCTAATCATTGTGTTTTCAAATTGATTCAGATATTTAATGGACTTTTGTGCATATATATGTACACACACACACACACATACATGCTTCTATCTAACCAAATCTTTGAATTGATTTGATTTACCAGTTTGGTTCACCAATACAAATAGATTCAACTCTTCTAACTGAATTGCAAATTTTAATCAGATCTTACTGATTTGCACATCCCTACTGCTATTGATGGACAGGCAATTAAAGAACATAGCTTGGTTGATCTATCTGTCAAAGTTTGGTAAATTTCTACCTTTTAAGTTTTTGCTCCTATAGGCCTCCCAGGTAGACTATTGCAATATGCTCTACATGGGGCTGCCTTTGAAGAGTGTTTGGAAGCTTCAGCTGATACAAAATGCAGCAGCACAGACACTTATGTGTGCCTCTAGAATGGCACATGTTACACCTCCACTCTGTGAGCTGCATTAGTTACCAGTTTGCTTCCGGATCTGCTGGTTTGATCTTTAAAGATGGGCCACCTCCATCTGATTACATTTGCCTGTCCCATTAGGTCTGGCAGAAGAGGTATGCTACAGATCCCATCTGCAAAGGAATTACATCTGGTGGGCCTTTTCTGCTGTGGCTCCTGTGTTTGGCCCCATACCTGACATCCTTCTGGAAGTCCCTTAAAACATGGTTGTGTCATCAGGCTTGGGGATCTCAAGGAAGTGGTGAATTAGTGAGATGGTTGTATTGCCTATCATGATGGCTGTCTCTGCTACTCTGCCGTTGGTAACTCTGACTGGTGTTTTTAATTGTAGAATGCTTTTTGTTAGTTTTTATGATATGTTTTTATTGTACGCCTCTCAGAGTCACATTCTATGAGATGAGTGGCTATATAAATGTGAGATATAAATAAATAAATATTCTCCCTATACCAGACATGATATGTTATGGAGGAAAATATCTTATCCTACTGGCTTACCCTAGTACCAGCTAGAATATCACCATGGTAATAACATTTTATAGTTGGTATGAGAATCTGGACTTCAAAATGTCTGTTACATGAGATTTCAATGAGTAAGAGAAACTTGTTCCTGATGTACAGTATCTTCATAACAGAAATGATAGCAGTCGTCTTCACGCTATGAAACTCTTCAATCCCTACTTCCTTCATAGCAAGCTGTTGTAGTGATGGATTCCTCTCTGTCAAAGGTTAGCAGATGCTCAATGTTTAGCTATCATGGATATTGTATTAATTCATTTTCCACATTTACTGGGAGCTGGACAAAACCATAGTTGAGGTGACTTTTGACTCTTAAGATTCTCACAAAAGTTCAATTCAAGACTTCATGCTTCATGCACCATTCTTGTAAAACAGATTTTGTTCTACATACTGAATGAAACCCATACACTGTGGGTTGATGTAGGATGAACTGGAATGGTGCTAGTAAAAATTCAAATTAGTAGTATGCAGTATAATGATGATGATGATGATGATGATGATGATGATGATGATGATGATGATGATAATAATAATAATAATAATAATAATAATAGTACCTAATGCATACTAGCAGATTCTTATTCTGAATGTGAAAAGCATATGATAATAGTCATGATAAAAATCCTTTGAAAAGGTCTTTTTACTTTTCAGTCTCATGAAATGACAGAAATGCCGTATTTACATAAGTGAGTTGAACTTGCCACCTCAAAAATTGAGGACTTCTTAGACCATTTTGTTTTTAAATTAGAGCTCACATTTTTGGTTAAGGTGCTATTATGTACTTGAATAAGATCACAATTATATGATGTACTTGTACAGTATAAGCAGTGTATATTTATACTATATAATTTATATAATGAGTACCTGGATTAATACTGCTAAAGTTAAAAGGCCTAATTTGAAGCTTCTTTAGGTCAATGTTGGGTTATATGTGGCTGTGGAAATAAACACTTTCACCGTAAAGGAAACACATTTTCTGCAAAGATTCAGATATCTATATAACTTTTTAACTTACTTGCACTACACATGCTTTTAGGAAAAGTTCAAGAATTAACAAAGATAAGCTAGAAGGTTAGCTTTCTTCAAGATTTTTCTCCCTCTTTTTTCCTGGGATACATTCGTACTTCATCTTCATGGATACAGTGCTTTAACCTTAAAACACAGACTGCTATAGAAGGTAAAATGTACTGTGAATGAGAGAGAAAAATTAGCTTTAGTGCTATCACAACTTCTGTGTAGGCTTGAGACACTGCTAAGAAACTACTATTTACTGTCCCTAAAGTGCTCCAATGCCAGTTACCCCCCTCCCAAGTTCTGTTTATCCAATATCCTTTTGGATGTTTTGAGAATGAGGCATATTTACATGACAAGACATGCCAGTCAATCAGCACTTGCCCTTTTGGCCAATTGGAACAGTCAGTTACCAGTCAACCAGTGTTCAGCTGCTGACCACAAACTGGTTACCTTGTTCTACCCACTCAGTAGAACCTGTAGAATAATTTTAAAAGTACACTTCTACTCCATCCAGGTTTTCCATGACAACCATGTTATTGCTTAAATCCAGAAATTAGCATTTTTTTTTCCAAGTTAGCATGTTACAAAAGTGAGGATCAGTAGAGAGACTAATAAACACAGGGTGTCCTCAAGTGAAGTTACAGGCTGCCCTGTATACCCAAAGTGGAAATGTTTTGCCTTTGCAATGGCATTCATTATTGCACAACAGTTGGGTTTTATTTCCCCCTGCTTCTAAGAAAAGCTGGCCCTGGATCTTCATTATGGCACAATCACATGACCCCAGATTCAGCAGCCTCCAGACCTATACCCCCATTTGGAAAAACCCTTGGTTCCATCTTCTCAGGTAGAGCTGGGTGCAGTATGGAACATGCAACCTGAAAACCAACATGTTTGGCAAAATATATAAGAACATAGCACAATGTTTTGTCTTGTTTAGGAACATAGGATTAGGAAGCAGCATGTCCTCATAGGATACCCAGGATGACATAAAAACAAGAAACATCAAACTTTTTCAGAAAAAAAGATGGGATGTACAATAAAGTAAAACAAAAGGTAAATTGTAAAGTCTGAAATCAAATTAAATCAAATATGAAAAGATAAAGGACACAGATGTAAATAAGGAAATCATTGAACTAGCCATAAACTAAGCAGAAGGATGAAGCAATCAATGCTGGAAAGTTAGGAAGCAAGAATAAGAAGCAATTAAGGTAAGGGAAGATGAGCGAGGGATTTCGCATCGCCTATCTGATTTATGCAAAACTATATTAAAAGGAAAGGAGCTATTTTCCTCCGGATTAGGCTGAATCTGAAATGTGGCAGGAAAAACAGACATTCTCTGGGCAAAACAAATCCTTGCTGGACAGATGTGAGATGTGAGATATAGAGATGTATGCCAAATGATGTATGCCATTACACATCAGCAAATGGGCCCTCCTACTATCACATTGGCCAGGGAACTTCATGGAGCATCTCAAAGAGTTGGGACTTCAGGGCATTTCTATTTGTAGAAAGACACAACAAGCAAAAGACTACAGTGGCAGCTGGTAAGATCCAAGGGCAAAGAAAAGAAATATTATAATTTTAGTCAGATATGTTTGAATGCTAATTGAGAGGGACACAATATTCACCTCTGCTCTCCCATAACTGATCAGAAATGAAATGAACACTATGAAGCATATTGGAATTGGAGAAGCAAAGCAAGTAGCCCATTGGTGCTCTCAACACCAAGCTAGCCCCACTGTAACTAAAGAACTGCTTCTATCCAAATGAATCTGGTCATTCTTGACAAAACTTAGATAAGCCACCTGTGGCCCACAGCTTATGTGCAGCCATGATCACTTATGCCATAGCCCCATTTCAAAACATAAGAATGTACTCAGCATAGGTTAGTGTGTAGGTATGTAAATATGTATTTTACTAGGCTCAGCAGCTGGTCAGCTTCCAGTCCTATCATGGGTAAACAGCATTAAAACAGGTCTACCACAATAATAATCCCAAATTTATTTCATTCACGCTATCAGTCATGCACTTATTTTATAATAACTGTTTTCTTCTGGCAAATATGATGACCTTTTTGTTTCTTGATGGAATAGTGGGATGGGGCAAAAGAGACTCCTATGGTCACCAAGATTCCTTTTAGAGAGAGTACAATTTTCAGCTTTGTCTTCTGTTTTATTCTGGTTTCCTTCCTCTTCCCCAATTTTTCACTTGAATATGTGCTTTGTTTTTTTCACATTTTGCTGTAGGGTTATGGATAATCATGCAGTTCTTGTTAATCATGTGGTCATGTTCATTTTTAAAAAGGAGCGTATACATTCCACAGTAAATTAATTCTATTTAATTAAGGATATCGTTTTAGTTGGGGATTTGTTGTTTGTCTGTTTGTGCTTTTGAGTCAGCCTGGATTCCTGGCAGCTGCCTTGCAGGTTTCTTGGCAGCATTTCCTGGAAGTAGTTTGTCCTTAACTTCTACCCAGAGCTGAGAAAGCGTAACTGGCCGAAGGTCACCCAGCTGGCTTCATTCCTAAGGCAGAACTAGAACTCATAGTCTTCTGATCTCTAGCCTTGAACCACTACACCAAACTCCCTCTTAGATTCAGTTTAACAAATACTAAATTAGACTTCAGTACTCTGTTCCCCTCCTCCCCCCATCCGACTCCTTTAGCTAAATAAAATGTTCTGATAGTTATAAAACCAAAACTCCCCAGCTATTCATGTATGATTGCATGAGCATAGTTAAGCTAAAAAAAAATACAATAGGAAACGAATAAAGTCAATCATTAATTTCCCTTTTCTATTTTTTTTCTGTTTGTTTAATTGTCATACCAATGAAAAGTTAAAGTGTTAACAGAGTGTACATGTTCAAACACATATTTTTATTTGCATTTTAGCAGTCCTTGGCTCAGGATCTTTTTTTCCACTTCATATTGCTTGCTTATCTCTGTCCTCATTTCAGTTGTCCTAGATCTACAATTTTACCATAAGGAGGAAAAAAAGAAAAAGAAAAACCCTGCTAATAATAATAAGGTGTTCTTGCAGCATTTTTAGAGGCACCTCACATTATTAATATTTTATAATGTTTACTGCAAGTCAAATTCAAGAAGAAAAATATAAAAATCTCATGAATCTAACCGTTCTCCCCCTCCTCCCCTCATCTCTTACATGGAAATTCAGGTTGTTTATGCATTATCATTGGTTGATGACTGCAGATAACATTTTGCAACCGTTCCAAGTATGCATAAAAATTATATCAAAATATGTCATAATTTTTAGTATTCATTCTTCAGATGGTCTTTTCTGATGTATACAAAATCACTGAAAACTTTCTGAAAAATTACTTTAAAATGCCTTAACACATTCTGTTATGTTTATTTTTAGAAAGTTTTTTTCACTTTTAATCTTTCCCTTTCTCTGTGTCACAAGCAATGATATTTCTGGCAAATAAGCTTTTTTTAAAAAAAAAAATGTTCAGGCATGTTTGTGGAACATATTTTTTCTTCTTTTCTTCAGCTTTCCTTTTGTCTTTTTGATTATCATCATGCTTTTATTCAAGGCTGAAAATGATTACTTTTGAATTTTCTTCTGGAGCCTAACACTGACGTGGATGGCATTTTCAAAGCATACTCTGTCTGTGAGGTGAACAGCCACAACTGTCTTCTTTCATCAGAAATGTTGTGATTTATCCCTCCCCAATCTATGATTATCTTCAGCAATTTAATCTAAATAGACTTTACTACTTTCACACATGAACAGCCAACAATAGCCGCGGAGGTGCAAATGTGATGAACCACTGACTGTGCCAGGCGAAGGCACAGAGGGTTCACAAATGCTATAACCTATGCAGTGAACACAGAGGTAAAGAGTTACTGGCAGTTATAAAGGTATTGGACATTTAAAAAAAAATGTAAATGGTGCACGCACTATGATCTTTACTGTAAACCAGATAGGGAAAAGAGGCATTAAAGGTAATTATTGAAAGCCAATTGCATAGAACTACAGAACAAAAGCTATTTCCTTTTATGATGATAAGTGAACGGGCTGCCTTGGCTTAGGAGGATAAAATGATTTCAAGTCTCCTTTTGTTGCCTTGATTAGAAGTTTCAAGATGTGATGTCTTAATAAAAAGAAATGTACAGACCTAAAAATGCTATTCTTGCTCTTTATCCATCCCCCTTTTATATGCAAATAATTTTGTTTCTTTGATATTCAGCCCCATATCCTTACTGAGCCCTAAAGGACCATTCTGTGCTTTATTTGGGTGGCCTTGACAAGTTTTTATTTTATTTCTTTATTTTGCTTAAATTGTATTCAGCGCTCAAAGCAGCAATGGACTGTGCAAAATCAGATTTTTCTAAGCAGTAAAATTAAATACTCACACCACTTGACCTTTCTAGCAAAAATGTGATCCCCATTGAAATTCAGCATTCTTCAAAATGCTTTTCAAAACCTACTATTAGGTTTGAATTGATGAGTTGTTTTTTTCTTGGAAGGAACAGTGCTGGGGTCACCACAAAAAGAGCCTTCCTCTAGCAGAATCTTGAAGCACAGGAAACTCAGACAGAAATTTTTCTGCAGATTTCAAATGATCTCAGTGGAAATAGTCTATTTATTGATGGAAAAAATAGTCTATTTAATTGTTTGAAGAACTGTGTTCTGCCACATAAATAGAAATGGTGGCAATTTGTCTTAAAAGGTACCTGGTTGGATCCAGAAGGAAGAAATGGACAGGAGGCTTTTGTTGTTTTCATTATTCCTGAAAAAGAAGGCAAAGTATTTAACTGTGATTACATGTTACAATCAGGTTACACTGTTAGAGTCATAACAACGTATTACGGTACCTTAAAGCTAATAAATAAAACATACTTAATATTGCACAAGTTTTTGTGGATTACATTCTCTCATCTTTACAAGCTTTCAATTCATTTCCAGGACAATTTCAAAATGCTGATGTAACACCTGTTTCTCATTTATACCTACCCATAATAGCCACACATAATGGAGAGCCAGTTTGGCGTAGTAGTTAAGGCACCAGGAGATTGTGAGTTCTAGTCTTGCCTCAGGCATAAAGCCAGCTGGGTGACCTTGGGCCAGTCTCTCTCTTTCAGCCCCAGGAAGGAGGCAAGGGCAAACCACTTCCAAAAAAACTTACCAAGAAAACTGCAGGGACTTGTCCAGGCAATCGCCCAGGTCAACACTGACTTGAAGGCTATATATATGTGTGTGTGTGTGTGTGTGTGTCTCCACAAAACTCTTCCTTCAGGTACCTTCACATTCTGAAGTTTTGGGACAGGGGGAAGTCAAGGCTTTCTCACTGGTGTCCTGATATTCCTCTAAGGCTGGAATGCACCTGCAACTGAAGTCCCTATATTGTTCACGTTGTCAGTATCAAGGAAAGATTTTTCCATTCTGTCTGAATAATTATGTTCATATTTAACATTGATTCCATTTATATAAGATCTATTTTAACCTCTGTTATTTTATCCCTGATAATAATATTATCTGTCTTATTTATCACTTCTATATTATGGATGTTAAATTACCCAACTCGCAAGAAATTATCTTATGAGGCATTCAACAAATTAATTGATCAAAACATTATTATTAATAATAATATAAATGTTATTATCATATTTAAGCCAGTCTTCATCTTTGTACCACCAATTTGTTTCATAAAACTCTTGAAACATATGGAGGGCTCAGGCTAAAAAGGACATTTAGAACAATCCCCATGAAAATAATGGAAAGTTGGCTGGCTTGTCTCTCACCAATATCTTATTTATCATTAAATAAGATGCCATATTTTTCATCAGTTAAATCTCTGTCCTTATACAAGGTTCTCTTGCTTAAGGCTACCCCCTACAATTCTCTAATAATAAAGCAGTAGGGAAGTATCACTCGTGGTCCAGTGGCAGAATTTATTCATTCATTGTTGCATATTAGGGTTTATTTTAATTTGTCAGTATGCCTGTGGCATTTTGCAAGGGAGGAAATCATTCGCAATAAAAATGGAAAATGCAATCAATGTTTTATTACAAGCAATGGTCACACTGACCATTGATGCAGTGCCATAGTTCTTCTTTCTGACTAAGGTCATGAAAGTTCATGCCCATGATTTTCAGTCATTTGTCATCATTAAATAGAAAAGTACTTTTTTTTTTTTTTTTTAATGAATGCTGCAATAACTGGCCCTCAAGGCAATGTCTCAGGGGCCAAATGATTTATCATGTTTCCCTCTTCAAGCTGGTGGAGTAAATGCACTGACCTGGATGAAGCACCCTTTGAGAATAAAAACTCTGATGTCATGAATAACAGAAAAAAGGAGCTATGGGTTTGGACAGGAAGTGATGATTGATTTAAAACAGCCAATTGTGGATCATTTAATCCAACTAGTAGAGATTGATCTAAACAATAGAAATTTAGATTTCCTTTTTTACACTAGCAGAATATTCTCTACAAGAACTACAAGAATGACCAGCAGTGTATTCAAACCTCTTGTGCTCCTTGACTGATTTATATAAAGAGTACGAGTACTAGATGCAAGGCCTCTACATAACAAGACTGGGCAGTTGTGTTTGTGTTTGTGTGTGTGGGTGTGTGTATGTATGTATGTATGTATGTTTGTGTGTGTGTGTATGTATGTATGTATGTATGTTTGTGTGTGTGTGTGTATGTATGTATGTATGTTTGTGTGTGTGTGTATGTATGTATGTATGTTTGTGTGTGTGTGTGTGTGTGTGTATGTATGTGTGTGTGTGTGTGTGTGTGTATATATATATATATATATATATATATATATATATATGTATATGTATCAACTATGTCACCACCCATCTCGTTCAAATGCAACTCTGGGCAATTTACAGAGAAGATAAAATCAATTAAAACAGTCTTAAACAAATAATAAATAAATTCCAAGAATTGGTGGAATTGGCAAGTAACTCTGGGAACATCATCAGGGCAGCAGCCACCCCCAGGATTGATTAGAATTCTTATCACCCCACACAAGCTGACAGAGCCAGGTCTTTAGTTCTTTCTGGAAAACCAGGAGGGTAGGGGCCCACCGCACCTCTGCGGGGAGACTATTCAAAAGGGTGGGGGCAATGGCAGAGAAGGCTCTCCTCCTGGATCCCGCCAGCTGACATCCTCTCACTGATGGGGCCCACAACATGTCCTTTCTGCCTGGCATGGTGGGACGGGTTGATGTGATGGGGGTGAGACGGTCCCTCAGTTATCAGGGACATTATGTCCCACTGGGCTTGACTCATGGTGTAAGGGCTCCAAAGCATTTTATCCGAAGAAATAATCACAGCAATGACATTATTGTCCAGACCTAAGCAACAGGATGAGTGCATGGAGCTCATTCAGTCATTACCAGTTCCACGTGTGACAGAAATCAAGTCTGTTCTGTATTGTTTGCAAGTGCATGTACAAGGTTATTTTGAACAACTTTTTTACAAAGATGCATGCAGCCAATTCATGAAGTGTTTTAAAGGCAGCATTGTCTGAATACTCCCCCCCCCCCTTTTCTGTACCTGTTGGAGACACTTGAAAAAGCCATGAAGAGCAGCAGATGCTGCACATGTGAAAACAGGGAGGGAACAAAATGTGATGATGCCTTGATTCTGACTGAGACTGGAAAAATTACAGTTCAGGGCTGCAGAATACAGTCAGCATATCCAGTGAACTAAGTACCGCCAGAGCTCTTGTAACAAAATGAAAATATTTGAATTGGAACTACATGTAGTAATAGTCTTTTGGTGTAGTAATAGTACTTTTCAAAAAGTTATTTAAAGGATATACAGATCAATAATACAAAGCAACCTGCTGATGATATGGCTTTGCCTGGAAGCACAAAGAGATGACATGAGTTGAAGACTCTATACCTAATCATGAACTCCTCCAATTCACCCATGGGATGTTACAATTAATTGGAAATTTTAATCATTTCACTGCATAGGACAAAAACAAAGAAGAAGTGTCCCCAATCCTCTTAGTAACAGAACACTTCCAGAATCTCCCCAATGAAATTACAGAATCTTTCTTATCTTCTCATATTGAGCACCAACTAAAGCATATATGAAAAATGAAAAGAAAATCTTTGACAAATATCAGTTATTTTGAAAAATATCAGTTAATGTGGTATTGTAATATCCATCTCCCAAATGGAATGAATGGCATTATGTGACTTCCAAAAGCAAACATTTTGCGAAGGTTAAAAAAGGAATGCTTGTAGTAGCACCTGGATCTAGAATCCAGATGTTTTTTGCTCCTGAAACAATAATGCCAAACTTTAGAGATGGGCGTAGGTCATAGGGTAGCTCTATTTTCAGAGCAACTGACTCAGACGCAGATTTTGGTTGTTATAAAAGCTCAGCAAATGATTCCTTATTAACTTAGTATTGCTGTACTGTATTATCTATGGGGTCTCTTGTTATAAGGTATCAGAATAACTTGGATATCATAGATTTTGATTTGGGCAGATTTAAAATGAAAAGAGATGGAGAAGGGGGAGGGGAAGGGGAAAGGGAGTGAACTGCAAAAGCAGACATCTTTTATGCATGAAATAAAACTATGTTTGTGCCACATAATGCAATATAATTACTAACATGTAAATGAATTTATTTAACAATAGAAAAATAGTAAACCAGCATATGAACAATCTATCTCAGATTTCTACATTCTTGTGACTCCTTGTGGCAAAAGGCTTGTTCAGATATTTCAGGCTGTTGTATAAGTGACAGAGAATTTAAAAATCCCCAGGCTTTTTTAAAATAAATGCAATCATAAAAATGTAAAATATTCATAACCCTTGACCTCCTGATTTAATGGGACTTTAAGAAAGGCTCACGCCAAGTACTCCTTGAAGTTGTTTCACAGAACAATATGACCCCACTTCTAAAGGTGAAACAATGCTATCATGTTGTTTTGCAGTGCTCCAAAGCCTCAGCTCACAGCTGTAGTAGCTAGAAGAAGCTTCTGTGCACATCAGAATCAGTCTCATTTACTCTTGGGACTAACTGGCAAGGTTTGGAGTGATGTGAAATCCCTTATCAAGGTGAACTGCATCATCTCTGGGCCTTTAAGATACATACTGTGTTGGCTCATGATTTTCCAACTTTATGCTGGCTGGGGAATTCTGTGAGTTGAAGTCCACACATCTTAAAGTTGCTAAGGCTGAGAAATACTGGTGATGTGTACTATGATAACATAGTACACTAGGTGATAGCATAAATCAGTAATTGCCATTTGATTCTAATCATTATATAGTCTGAGTATAATTAGGATGATTATTTCTTAAGTATTTAATAATTATGTCCTTTGATCATGTTAAAATATTATAATTTACCAGCAACGTTTGGAGGGGCTCTTGATGCTTCAAGCAAGCCACATGGCTCTGGTGTTGTAGCTAGTATGTCCTGCATTAAGCAAATTCTGTGGATTCTGTGAATTCTTTAATTCCACTCAACTGGGCACTCTTGATAAGTTTGAGTAATATACCAAAGTGATTTTAAATCAATTTCCCCCTTTCTATAAATTTCATAAGACGCATCCAGAGGGCTTCCTACCCTTAGCACCCTTATTCTATTATTTAGCTTAGTCTTTGTAATTTTCCAAGCCTCATTACTATTGAATCTGGCTTTTTGGTTTTAAGTCTTCATGCCAGAGCTTGTTTCATGATTTTAGATGGTTTTAATGATTTGTTTTTTCAAAACTGTTTGCATGGAATATTGAAGTAGAAGTGAAAATAGAAGCATGGTTCGTCTTGCACTCTTCACCCCCAACTTTTTTGGATTGAAGAAGGGTTTTTCAGTGTTCTGCAGAACCCTAAGTGGAGAACCTGATGGGGTTCTGGGAGGGATGAAGAGTAACAAAATAAAACATCCAAACATCCTTCATACAAATGTAGCAAGCCTTTTAAAATGTAATGGAAAAGGCAGGGCTTGTTCTCCTGCAAAAAATGTCACAGCCACCATTTTGTAGATCAGGGGTTCCAGGATTTTTTTTTTTTTTTTTTTAACAAACAGGTTCCATGGCCTGAGAAAAATGTGAAAGCCCCTGGATTGATAGGGAAAATCTGCAAGTAACTGTGTTAGGGTGCTTTGTACCATCAGGAATCCTGATGGTGCTAAGGACTGTGACGGTACAGTGTCGTTTCAAATCTTCTTCATCAATTTTAGGGAGTTGGCGTGGAGACGCAGAAACATTCTTTCCTGACTGCCCTCCATACTTATAACTGTGTAATGCCTATTGAATATTGTGAGTAAAAGGATTGTAAAATCCCTTTGTCCTTGTCAATACGCCTTTCATAACTTTGAGCTCTTAAACGGCATGCACTCTTCTTGGCTAGCTCCCTGCTTCTCTGTCTTTAAATGACTGATTAATGTATTTAGCAAATTGCTCATCAGCTTTCTCCTTAGCTTAATTTATCAATTTATATTTGTTTTGCTGGCATATATATTTAAAAAAAAAATTGTAGCAGGCAGGCCTTGTGCCTGGATGAAGGGATCCTGATTGCTTTTCAGACTCATGTGTGAATGCACCGAAGCCTTGCTGAAGCCATTCATTTAAGTAACGAAGGCTGTGAAACTGGTTTGTGGTAGATTGCACCCAAGACATTAATCTTAGAGAGCAAATCTTCAGTTTTGAAGAGCTGAATGCACAGCGCTGAATCTCAGAGAGCTTAATGGCTTCTAAGTAGATTGTCCAAATGGGAGGGCCATAAAGATGTATGTGAATATATTCTGAGCTCTCAGGTTTGAGGGAGAGATGCACCAATGTCCTACTATCAGATTGTTCTGGAATGAATGCTGGCTATTGTGGACAATCTGTGCCATAAGCTGACTTCCTATGAGATACAAAACTGCTTTAAAGATTAGTGGATGGATTGCAATTCTCTAACTTTAAAGAAAAGCTGGAATAAAAGAAGATACACATAGATCTAAATTTCATCTAGATTATGTTGATGTAATTGAGTGCTTCAAAATGTGCTTAGTGATCCAGGTTGAGAAATATATATATACTCTTTCCAATTTTTCTGGCAATCAGATCTTTAATTTTTGGGTACCAAATCCCACTTTTATTGATTTTTGTGGAAATATAATTACTTTGAAATATTAAAAAGGCTGATATATGAATTCTAATATAAGGACTTGGTGGGTTGGCTTTTAAGATACTTCATCATCCTTATTCTATCTGGCCTTCCAGAAAATCTTGAGATACTTGCCACCTGGTGTGAACTACAATGGTCCCTTTGGAATGTGAAATGGTGGGAGGTATAGAAAAACTCAAGGGCAAGGCCACAATTTGAGGCCAAGAGGAAGAGATGGATGAGATTTTCAAGGTGTACCCCTTTCCAACTTGTAAGCATTGCAAAACATTTGCTGCTAGTCCATGGTCTAGAGGAACGTGATATACAAATTAAGCAATGGTTGTATGGAAGACTATCTGGAAAATTTATATTTTCCACTGGTTTCAGTCCTGGAAAAATGACAGATGTTAATAACACAACTAAATAATTATATCTAAAGACATTTTGAGAAAACTACACATCAGTCTGAAAAGACACTCACAATAAAACACATGGGATTTCACAGCTCTAACTGCATGTTAATTATACAGTCATCGAGCAAACGGAGCAAAGAGGAAGATTTTAGTGTTGTCTCTATCCCAGTATCTGCACACTTAGTTGAAGATCTAGATAGAAGCAATCACAATATGGGAGATGCCTTCTGCAAATGTCCTGATGCCACAGGGAATGCCTATGCACATAAAGTTGTAGGTGAGCTTCCATATGACAATATAACACTGGATAACAGTGGTTGCCCATCAGATTTCAGGTGTGGTTCAAGGCTTTAAAGGCTTTATGAATCAGAACCTGGCCACTTATGGGGCTCTATGCTTTCTCTCACTTATAGTTGCCTATCCAATAAGCTTGAATAGAGCAGACTTATCCTGGGTTACTTCTTGCAGGCACTGCCATCTGCAGAGACCACGGATGCATGTCTTTTCAGTTGTAGCCCCCATCCTCTGATAAAGCTTGCCCCCAGACACCCAAACTTTTACAGAAGTTCATAAAATCATGGCTGTCTCATCAGGCCTCAGGTCCAGAATATTATGACTCTTCCCTCTAGCGAGGAATGGTGTTTTAAATTTGGTCCAGGGATCCTTGTATTCTTGTTGTTTACATGTTGGTCCCCCCCTTGAATTGTTGGATTGCAACTGTTTTATTGTTTATGTTAAATGGTACAAAGATGGGTATTGTATACTACTCAGGCAGCTTCAATTGTTTATAAGTCTTTCAAAACAAATAAGCAAGCAGGTTTTTCAATTTATAGCTTCTAAATGTTTTCCCTAGTGGCACACATATTTTAGGTCATGAAAAGTAGCGTTTTCACACAGGACAGGTCCTGATGGGCTCCTTTATCTGTTAATAAGTCTTCTCTGCCACTGCTACTGCTTTGTGGAACAGCATTCCCTTCAAGATTTGGACGGCCCCAGCCCCGCCTGTCTTTTGAATGGTGCTAAATGGACCTGGTTTTTCTACCAGGCACTGAGCTGGGAGATTGATGTTCATCTTGATTGTTTTTTGCTGGTTTATTGGTTTGAAGTTGCCCAATGCAGTTTGTTTTATTACGTTTTATCATTTTAATGTTATTTTTTTCCTCTGGTTACTGTTTATTGTTTTTTGTGATGTACACTGCCCTGAGTCAT
Organism: Liasis olivaceus; assembly: GCA_030867105.1. Lineage (NCBI taxonomy): Eukaryota > Metazoa > Chordata > Lepidosauria > Squamata > Pythonidae > Liasis > Liasis olivaceus. Next base: position 225,108,700 of record CM061349.1, read on the forward strand.
TGAGTGGGTGGCTATATACATTGATTAAATGAATATCTGAATGAGAATCCCAGAGTACAGATACTAGCCAATGCCATTAAGTCAGATGTTGCTAATAACGCCTTGCTACTCCCCACTAACAGCCAGGTCCTTTCCATTAACAGAAGATGTGGGAATGTGGAAGTCATAACAACGCTTGTATTTCTTAGAATACAAGACGTTTCCCAATCATTTCATAATAAAGGAGCATGCAGATGGGTAACAAGTATTCCACACCTATTATATATACCCATTTATTCATAAGCCTGTGAACCTACTGTTAACGAAGAATGTGAATGATGTTCCCCTCATTTCCATGTGGGTTGGGCACTGTGCATATGAAATACAATATGGTTTCTTGATGCAATGTGTAATTCCAGACTATTCTATGGCCACCCAGTGCTACCAGACAGCAGGACTATTTGTGTAGCCCATCAAATCCATCAAATGTATTTTCAGAACATCAGGGGATCTCTTCTAATGAAAGAAAATTGCTCCGTGGAACCTATCCTTCATGTGCTTCTGCCAACGTTGTGTCAGGTGTGAGGACTTCCTCATACAGCAGGTCCTCAACAACTGACTCCAAAAAAGGTATATCACATTAAATAATAATCCAGCGAATCAAAAACACTGTTGAAAGAAAACATTAAATAAGAAAAAAGTCAGAAATACTTTTTTGGGGAGCAAAGCAATGGATTTGCTTTTTTAAAAACACATGACTAATCTCTATATTTTTTCATATGTGTAGTTTTATTATATGTTTTATCATGTTCTTAAATATTGCCCTCTTATTAGGATATTTTAATTATTTTTAAATTCATATAGCAACCTTTCCCAAACGCATATCCTCCAAAAATGCTGGGACTGGCAGGAAGTGCTGGAAGTTCAAGTTCCAAATTATCTGTAGGGTCCCTGATTGAGGATGCTAGCTCAAATGCTTAATATTAGTGTGTGACAGATTTCTGAAAAATACGTTTCCCTCTGTGCAAATATTTCTTAAAATATGTGTTGCTCATCACCATTTAGGAATGTACGATTTACTAAATTCTGTAGAGTTAGATTATTGAAAAGCTTGTTTTGTATTGTTTAGATATATATGAATGCAATTCTCTTTGCAGGCGTTGCTGGGAGCAAGCTCCTCTGAAGGTAACAGGGCTTCTCCCAATAACAGACAGAATGTATAAGAATGGCATTGTTAAGGACATAGCATGAAAGTGAATCCACGTTTAATGTTGACAGTGCAAAGAATTGTTTCAATTGATTATGTATGCTCCAGGGGATTTTGGCACCCTATTCAAGTCAAATTTATCCAAGGAAAGGTAAAAAAGCAAACAGCTATGGCTCCTCATTGTGCCTCAGTGAAACAGAGACGATATCCTCATAGCCTAACAGCTGATGTGGTCATTTTCTGTATGTCCGGTGCCTTGCTCCTCTTCTCTGCTCTGCCACTAACTATATCAGGAAGGCATCGTTGGCAGAAGCAGGATCACCACCACCTTCCACCATGTTCCCAGGTTCTACATGGCTCTTTCTGCATGACTGAAAACAATAGTCTCTGGATGATTCTGGGTCATTGATGCAAGGCTGCAATCTTATTTACCTTCAAAGTGAGGAGAAAGTTAAGTTTACTTCTGGGTAGGCATATTTAGGCATACAGTATAAGTTTCATTAAACCTACTGAGTAATCTTGATGCTTAGAATTGTGCTGTACAATGTCTAAATGCACTGCTGTAAGGACAAAGCTTCCATATTATTTCTACATAAAATCATAATAACAAAATGTCACATTATTTCTAACCCAAAAGGGCGCAACCTAATGCTGTCTGATATGAAGTTCTGGTGTGTGGCTTGATAGGCCAACCTAAACGCTTCGCTTTATTTTCAGTGCTACCGATGCTATTTTCACATTCCATTTTTCAAACCAGAGGGGAATGAAAGAGGAGATGATACGATCACCGCCTGTTCTATTAACATGCTTGGATGCCAAAGAAGATCTTTGTGTTAATGAGCCTTTTTAATTTTTGTGAAGTGCTTCTCTTTTCCTTGCCAAAATATTTTGCCACGTTGAGAAGCAGCAGAGTAACATCGCCACCCTCTGCCCCATTTCAGAGAGAGTGCTCAGAAGTAACCAGACCTTCACAATTGCAACTGTAATGTCTTTATTAAGCTCCAAAGTCCTCTTTAGTGGAAGTAAAAGCATAGCTGGCTGGAGAATTCTGGGAGTTGAAGTCCACACATCTTAAAGTTGCCAAGGTTGAGAAACACTGAGATAGAGTATGATGGGTTACATCCTAAATTAAATTGGCCCTGACCACACAGGGTCTTTACACACCAGCTTTTGCTTCCCGCTTTCAGGCAACCCATTTCAACAAAGCTGCATTAGTGGTTCAAAAGCTGGGCAAGCCATCGTTTGAGCAATCAGGGAGGGCCAGGCAGCAAAGGACCCTCACCTTCACTTATACAGTGAGGCCCACAGAGCTTGAGCAGCTGTTTGCAATCCAATGTACAATAAGTAACACTGGAGAAGCCAAACTGTTAGGCACAGTGCCTCAGACTTGTCCATCTTTTCCTCTTCATCACAGCATTAATGTATTTTAAATTTCTGTGATGGATAACCTTTGCATTTCTTGTTCCAGAAGGACACTTTAATTTTTGCAGCCATTCCTCTCATAACAGCTACAAAATGCAAATCATATTGTGTGATTTATTTTTAAAACTACTGTCTTCAAACCCTAATGTTGAAAATTCCTATATTTAATTACTATGTTCTGTGAAATGCTTAATTTCTGTCTATTTTTTTTGAAGTATCATGAGTATCGTGCTCTCTCTCTCTCTCTTTGAGGGGGGGCACTGCACATTTTCATCCTAAGCATTGGCATTCATAATACATGTGAAATGAGGCATGAGATTTCTGATGTGCCATGTTTTCAGATATTACTGGAAGGTCTTCTCATATGAACCCACATCAGTTTGCCCAATTCAGGACCTCTTAATATTTATAAATAATATAGGAGAAAATTACTAGCTTTGCTCTGAAATACTCATCAAATTACTAAGCACTGCTCTCGTTCATGTAAAATTAATTCACAAGTCTGGCACTGGGCTTTGTTCCCCTATAAGAAATTGCATTGTATCTCACACATGCATTGAATAGAGGGCTTAAGGAAAAAAAATCAATAAAAGAAATTAAATATAGCTAGCCTCCCTCAAACAATAAAAAAAATCAATGTTCTTTTAGTGGGTACCCTTAGAAGCAGGTTTATTTTCAACATTAATCTGGATACTAGTTCCATAGTAATTGATTTTTTTTAATGCTTAAACTGTCAAAAAGTATAACAAGCAATGATTGCTTGTTATTTTCCAGATTCATAAAGTAGGCTTATTCTAAGGGAGTCATTCACTGTTTCTTTTGTTCTCTACTACTGAGCTGTACTATTTGTCACTGAAACAATTGCAAATCATTCATGATATAATAGTAATATTAGAGACAGAATTCCCAACAATTCAGCCAGTAAACAGGATATAAATAATCATGAGTGTTGTGTTTGTGGATAAAAATGGCAAGGCTGCATACCTCACTATTTGGGCTGGAAAACAATATTTCCAAACAATTTCTCTAATGGTATATGAAATATGGTCCATTGAACAAAAAGAGAATCTCACAAAACAGGTATCTTTTATGTGATGATTCTTGCAAAGTGAGTGAATGTAAAACTTCAGCTCAGAAAGCCAATGGCCTACGCTTCATGGAGCAAATGATTAGGGGTGTAAAAGGAGTCTGCTATGGTTTTTTGTGGGAGCAGATTTGCAAGGCCTAACAAAATGGATTCTTAAGCTGCATGAATGCCAGCTTCAAAAGGAATCTGAAAAATTTTCACCTTTCTCTAATTAGAAATCTATACAAAAAAGTTTTGTTTTTAAACATATGAAGATGGCGAACTAGTGAGGTGACCCCACTGCCTGAAACATCAAATATGCTCTCTCCTAGTCTTTTCATAATAATATTGATGTTTTTTAATTGTGGAATGTTTCTAATACTGTTCATTTTATGGCTTGTTCTTTTATTGTATGCTGCCCAGAGTCACATTTTGTGAGATGGGTGGTTATATAAATATGGTGAAACAAAAAAAACAAACAAACAAATAGAATGAATAAATATTTCAAAAATGGCATAAAAACATCTAGTTTTCCATTCTCTATCTATAGTGAGTCCTGATAGAGATCATTAACCAGACCAAACAAGGCTGCTTGAATCCCATGCCCAGGCCTGAATACTGACTACAAAGATCTAGACAATCTTTAATCCAGGATCTCCCGCAGTTCAAGACCTACCACATTCTCCATGATCTTCCCCAGAAAGAGAAGATTGGTGATTGGAAAAAAATTGTCTAGCATGACTGAATTGAGAGGTGACCCTTCACATGGGAGCACACCATTGCCTTCTCTAAGGTAGACAGTACTTCCCCATTTTTCAAAGCATCTTTAACCTTTGAAAATCACCTTTTCAAGATCAAGCTGAAAAAGCCAGGTATGCCATGGATCTAACACATAGGTGGTGGAGTTGTACTATAGAGAATCCTATCTATAGTACCTTATTAATCTCTACAAGCTAAAAATAATCCCAGGTGGTTCTACAAGATATTTTTTCTGAGTAGTCTTGCCAGACTCTCAATTGGCATCTAACTCCAAATGATTGAGCAATGTGCTCTGTAGAGAATCTTGCAGAAATATCACAGTGACCTACATAAGATCTTCCATCTCTTTATCCAAAAGGGAAACCTAAACAAGACAAATGCATATGTACCTGTAGATGTGAGTCAGTCACCAGGTCACAGGTTAGAGGGCAGTGGGCCAGAAAGAGGGACTGGGGATTGTGCACTCTCTCAATGTATCAGAAATATAGGAATGATAGAGGAGAAATCCAGTTACATATATCATTTAATCTGGCCTAAGACCCAGTGCAAGGCATTGTACACAAAAAAATTAAAACAATAAGAATTCAAAAAGCTTCTGATTTACTAGCATTACATGACATCAAATTTCTGTGCAGAACTAGCTAATTTTAATGACTTCAAATCTCCAGGGCCAGATTAATTGCATCCTGTAAGAAAGATGATTGGAGTTCCTCTAACTATAATCTTTGAGAACTCATGGAATCTGGTGAGATCTCAGAAGACTAGAGGAGAGCATATGTTATTCCTGTTTTCAAAAAAGGAAACAAGGAGGAATCAGAAAATTACACAAACAACAATTGGCTGCTTTAGGGTGGATCTGCACTTTCTGGTTGGCCTATCATGGGTGTGGACCATTAACAACTTACTTCAATTATGTTTCTGTCCAGACTGAGTAAAGGATGGTCCACTTGCTTTTCCAACTCCTGCCCACAATACTGAAAAGCTTCCCTTCCCTTCCCTTCCCTTTTCATATTTAAGTTGTAACACAGGAACATTGCTACTTTGCTCCTGTGAAAGCTGAATTATCAATACTTGATTACAGTTTTCTTGGATCAAAAGGGATGTAGCAATTAAAGAACAACCTTTTCTCTGTTGCTTTTATTAGTGGATCATCAGAGCTATGATGGTACCACAGGGAGGGGAAGGAAAAAAAAAAGTCTACTTCAGTGACAAAGGAAATAAAGTTGGAAGGGAGAAAATGTGCAAACATCTGGAAAAGCATGGGTACTAGTGAGAAGGGGACAATTCCTAAAACAAGAAGGCAGGCACTGGTAGTTTATTGCTGACTGGAAATCCCTGAAAATATATTGGGTTTCACTAATAACCAAAAGCATACCTTCTGCAAGGTTGAATTGCACTAAAACTCTAACTCTGGGAGGAAATATCTACAGAGAAAATATCCAACTGTTCTTGAAAACTACCCGATGAGTGTTAGACAATTTGTAAGTGTGTAGAGGTTTTATTATCATAAACTTCCTCCATATGAATAATTATGGCAGCCAGAGTTGAAGCCAAGCTCATATATTACCATAACAGAGAAAGGCACAAACTTTTTTTTCCCAGTAGCACCAGCCCACGCAATGCTATACATAGCAACTAAGTGCATGTATTTTAAAAGTGGAATGCTGCTAAGCAGCCTAGGGCAGAGTTATTCACTAGAGAATTGTCAAGGTCCAACCTGGATTCAAGAGATACTTAATAGGGCCATAGGTGCATTAAAATGCATGTCTTTATTTCTTTATTTATTCAATTTCTATGGCCGCCCATCTCAAACAAGGACCCCGGGCGGCAAACAATCATAAAATCAATTAAAACCAACTACAAACATAGTACAAACAATAAATACATATAGCAGCTGAGAAAAATTATAACCATAGATGTTAATATAACCAGGAAATGGGGCCCTTAACCCACTCAGGGCCCCAGGCCTGGGTGCATAACTAGCTCTTCAAGGCCTTATGAAAGGCCAGCAGGATCAGGGCCATCCTAATCTCTGGAGGGAGAATGTTCCAGAGGGCAGGAGCTATGGCAGAGAAGACACACCTCCTAGTCCCTGCCAGCTGACATTCTTTGGCTGATGGGACCCATAGCATGCCCAACCTGCCAGACCAAACTGGACAGGTAGAAACAACTGGGAGAAGATAGTCCTTCAGGTAACCCAGTCCCAAGCCATAAAGGGCTTTAAAGGTGACAACCGGCACCTTGAATTGCACCCAAAAACACACTGGCAACCAATACAACTCATGAAGTAGTAGTGTTACATGCGCTGAATATCTGACACCATTTACTACCTATGCAGCTGCATTCTGCACCAGTTGAAGCTTCTGAATGGTCTTCAAGGGCAACTCCATGTAGAATGTGTTGCAGTAATCCAGACGGAAGGTCACAAGGGCATGAATGACTATGAGCAAACTCTCCTGATCCAGGAATGGGCACAACTGGTGTACAACCCAAAAACGTGCAAAGGGTCTCCTAGCCATGGCTGTCATCTGCTCTTCTAGCAGGAGCTTTACATTGTGCACCGTGTCTGTCTTGGGCAGTGCCACACCACCCAGGACCAAAGGTAGAAATACCTTGCCACCAGAAGGCCCAAGTACCCAAAGTCACTCAGTCTTGCTTGGGTTGAGCCAAAGCCCGTTGCACCCCATCCAGACCCTTACAGCCTCCAGGACATCCACAGCATCACTCAGGTGGCCCAGGGTGAAAATAAAAAGCTGGGTATCATCATCATGGTACCTCATCCCAAACCATCAGATCACCTCACCCAGCAGTCTCATACAGATGTTAAATAAGAAAGGAGAGAGAACCAAGCCCTGAGGCACCTACTTTGGGCTTGGACCCCTCCCCCCATCAGCACTGACTGGAACTGACCCCAGAGGAAGCAGGAGAACCAGTGCAACGCAGTGCCACCCACCCCCAACTCTCAAAAACAGTCAAGAAGGATACCATGATCAATGGTATTAATAATCACTCCCAAATAAGTGTGGAGGATCCATTCAAATCATTTACTTTCAAGAAATGGATATACCATTTTTAAATCTGTGAATCTTGGTTTTAGTGCAAAGAAAATTGGGCTTATACAGCCAAATCCAATTCACATTTATGTGGAATTAATTCCATTGATTTACTGATTTTTCATCTTTTGTGAGAATATTGGTTTGATCCCTCTCTGTATCTCTGTATCTACATCTGCCTATAAGAACCAGTTTGGTATAGTGGTGAAAGGCACCAGGTACAAGCTAGGAGACTGTGAGACCGGGCCACATAATGACTTCTGGGGGCCCTAGGCACTTTGCCTTTGTGACCTCCTCCCTCCAAAAAATAATAGAATTATAAATTATACTTCATATTATGTTCAATATTGTCTTCATGTTTTTCAGAGAAATAAGGAGTAGTAAATAATATATTTTACGTATTCCTTTGAAATAATAATCAGTGGTTGCAAATTAATTATGATGTCTGTCGCGCCTCATCAAATTTTAGTATTCACTCCGTGACTACAGGTTAAAAATAAGATCACTTGTTTTTGTGCATTTCTTGCCTGCTTTTTATTAAAACAATAGTAATAATAATAATAGTAATAATAATACTTTATTATTTATTCAAATTTTGTTATAACCGCCCAACCCTGACAGAATCTGACCTGAAAATAAATATTTAGTAAAAGACATGAAAATAAACAACTTCTACTTCATTTTTATTCTTTCTGATTAAGACAAAAAGTAAACCATTTTCTTGGGCCTAGGAACTGTGCCTATTGTGACTAATGAATAAGTCAGCCCAAATATGAGCTCCAGTCCCACCTTTGGGTGGGTTTGGCCCAGTCCCTGTCTCTCAGCCCTAGGAAGAAGACAAGGGCAAACCACTTAGAAAATCTTGCTGAGAAAACTGCAGGGACTCATCCAGGTAGTTGCTGGGAGTCAAGACTGGCTTGAAGTCACATACACACATGCACAGAACAAAGTTAAAACTGTCTATGTTAGGTCTATAATTATCTATATAGTAAAGCTTATTGTCCCATAAAACTCCATAAGCTGGGGAAAAATGGTCTTGACATTTTCTTTTTTTCTATCCCAGGGATGCTGCAGGGGTGATCTGGAGGCTGCATCAGCCCATGGGCTACCAGTTGACCACCTCTGAGCAAAGTCAACCTTTCCCCATAGTCCTAGGAAAACTTAACATTAGCCGATAAATTGAGCTGGAATGCTTGGGTGTATAAATTAGGTGCAATTGTTGACTTCATGACCTGCTTGTAAATTCTCTATAGCATTGTTTCTCAACCTTGGCCACTTGGGGCTGTGTGGACTTCAACTCCCAGAATTCCCCAGCCAGCCAGCTTTCACAAACTGAAAGCCTCTATTCAGCCAGGAATGGCAGCATCTCCATGTTCCTACCGTTTGACACAATGATGGACGATTTATTTACTGAACAGCATTGGTGGCCAGAAAATCTGATTTTCATGCCTGCAAACCCATGAAACCTCAGCCACTGAACAGCTTCTTTTACATGTGGCAAAGGTCACCTATCAAGGGATTTTCTCATGTTTTCTGTGATTGGTCACGGCTCGTTTCCCGCAAGAAAATATGACTTCCTCAAAGTGGGTGAGTTTGAAGAGACTCACAAAGACCTACAAAATCATTACCTCTCTGTGTGATAAGTGTAAAATATAGAGATGAACCTATAGGAGCTAAAAGCAACTGTTTGTAGTTGGAAGCTATATTTAATCCTATCATTATGAAAAGTCTAAGAGCTCCCCAGATATAAATGCAATGGAGAAATCAGGCTTTTAACCTTGCCACTCAACCTTGTGGATTCAAAAGTGTTTTAGTAACATGCTGAGAATATCTTATGTATGATACTGTTAGCTGAACACTTGTATCTAATGTTGTAAGGAAAAAGGTATAGCAAACAAAATCTTGGTGATTAAATATATACAAATAGTGCACCAGGTATTCATAGTTTCACTTTATTGTTTTGAAACAGGAGGCCAAACGCTACCTTTAGATCCTTTTCATGCTACTTCCCTAATTTTTCTTGCTGGTTTCTCCATTAGGGTGTTTGAATGTGTCTTTCTTTCACTGCAGGATGAGGTTGCACCAACTGCCAGACTGCATCCAAATGTTTCTCCTTAGGTATAGCAGACACCCTCAGAGGCCTTGTATATATCCCCTTAAAACTTCCCAGATTTGTTGCTGCACTAAGCTGCACTTCATAATGCAGTAGAAGAGGAAAAATAACTAAGGAAGTTGAAAGTATTCATAGGAATTGTGTTTTATTTAACTTAAACTAAATTCAATTTATATTAACTTTATATTTTTCCTTTTATTAACTAAAAGATTAATTAATGGAGCATGGCCCCTGACATAAAACAAAAACCACATTTCTAGGAAGCTTCAAGAAAGTTTATGCCTGCAGTTTGGATCTTTTAAAAAAATCTAGGAGGCCCTGAGATAGGATATTCCATTGATCCAAAACCTCTCATTGGGTATCAATAAACTGGGGGGGGGGGGGGGGGTTATTGCTTTTGTCCATTTAATTCACTATCCCAGTAAATAGGATAATGTATAGAACCCCAAGAGACTAAAATAACTCTTCTGATTAAACCTGAACATTAGTCTTACCATTCTGAACAAAAAGTATTGATTTATCCAGTCATTTCAAAGTGCTAAGCCGTACTTTGGACAGGACCCTATTGCCTCCCTTCCTAAAAAGATGCAGTCCTTCATGGAAACAGGATAAGCTTCAGTTTAGGGCTGTGCAGAGTTTTTAAGGGAAGTTTTGCCTGGACAATGGTGTGAGGAAAGCACCTCTTTGAAATTGCTCTTTAAAGCAACACGGACCCCATTGCTATTGAGTAAAGAAAAGCAGCCGTGTTATTTCACTTCATATTGTTTCTGGGGCACTTCCAGCCACTGGATAGATCAGAGAAATCCCTGAAGCCAGCTAAGTCCTCTCAACACTGTGTCTCAACAAGACCAATAGCGTCACCTTCATGGTGCAAAGCATCTCAGCCAGGTGAAGTTGTCAGCCCTGCAAGGTAGTCCAGACAGGAAACCAAGACCATGGGCATTAATACGACCTTTATTGTAAGGTCACAGTAGCAGAATCTTGCAAGCCTGAAAGCTCTTCCCCCCTCCCTGCCTTTGTGTTCCAGAGAAGTGGGAGGGTCAATTCTGAGACAGTTTCTCCGCCCCCATTCCTGCTTCAGACTCAGATTTCTCTCATCTGACCATTGTCTAGGCTCTTCCTCCTCTCTATCACCGTTATTCTCACAGCCCATTACAGGAGTGCAACACCTCACATAGGCCTGTACTGGCCAATTTCATAGTCTGTGCCAGCACTGGAAGGAGAGGTTGATTTTAAAGTATTACTAAGAGTTTACAGCAGGCAATAAATGTATACCTACAATTGCCAGTTGGACGACTTACCTGTCTTATTCTTGGCAAAGATGAAATTGCAGTAATTGAAACACCCGAAAAAGCAGATGTAAACAATAACTTTTTGTGTGTTCTCTGCAGGGCTTTTTATACAAACGCAGTTCTGGTTACCGTTCTCTCTTTCCCTGAATATCTTGGGAAATCAAATTCAAAGAGCTGGGCTATCACAAACCTAAAGAGACAAATTCCAAACAAAAATAAAGGAAGGAAGCGGAACTACTTGAATGCAATTGTGAGTCTTGCCATCTGTCTAAGGCACCACTTTTTGAGGAAGCTACACTTCTGCTGAAACAGCAGAAGAAAGGAATTGCTTGTTAGCCCAGTGTTGTCCAAACTTGGCCACTTTAAGATGAGTGGACTTCAACTCCCAGAATTCTGGGAGTTGAAGTCCACTCATCTTAAAGTGGCCAAGTTTGGACAACACTGTGTTACCCCTTCTCTAACCTGTGCGCTTCTCTTGCTAGTTTGCAGTAGGTAGAACAAATGAAAACAGGTGGAGAAGATGCTAGTGAAAGAGAAAGAAGAAGGGGCAGTTAGCTCAGAAGAAGGAGAAATGTCATGGCTGAATGAGGCAAAATGAACAGCAGGCATGAAAGTTATCTTTTCCCACCAGAGCTTGAAACCTGGGACACCACAGAGTACTATCCATTTTGGTATGAGCAGTAGAACTCCAAAACCTTCTCCACCTCCAAAACATATGAGAATTATTAGCCTTTAAAATATTATGGGGCACACACACACACACACACAGAGGTGTTGTTGCTTTAGTTTTTTTTTTTTAATTTTTCCTTCAAATACAACATATTTACATTAATAGCCTGCAATATTCTAAATATTTCAGGTTTGATAACAATGGTTTCAAAATGAATGTTCAGATACTCACAGCATAACAGCCTCAGCATTTTCCTGTTTTGATTCAACTCAACAAAAGCGAACAATTGTCCTAAGAGTATGTTTGCAATCTAAAGCAATTTTTTTTTTAAAAAATCCATTTGTCTATCTACTAATATGTTTTTCAGAGGACTTAACTACCGAAATAAATTCTACTTCTTTCCTTCTTGAAATTAGCGTTATGTCATCACATTATTAAAACTCATTATTACTGAGATTTAATAGTTATTTCTCAGTTGCTCGCTACTTCCATTACTGATATGTAAAATACTGTTCAAAATATCTAGGACACTTAAACCACTAATTATAAAAAGCTGCAGGAACAAACAATTCTTCACCACTTTCTGATCTGCTCTGATGTTTCTAGTGGCATTCAAATGATAGTATCACCTTTGTGATCGTAGAATGCTATCTATTTCAGAATCCTACAAATACTCTTTCTTATAAGTGTACTGCCACACTACGCTTGACTAAAAATACAACACACTTTTTCATTAAAGAAGGCATAGATTGATGAGTAAACATTTTTAGCATCAAATTCCTAGATTATTTAAGATGTTTCTCTTGGTAAATTAAATGTGACATTTCCATATAATCTGCATTTTTATATGCAAGTACACACACCTTGCAGAGAACATAAAAATTTATCATTTACATTTTCAGTTTTCTCAGGGTTGTTCCCTATGGTTGGAATATTTCCAAAGGAATGGTTTATGTATATTTACTATGAATTATATAAATGAATGTGCCATGTAATTTATTTCATGTGCAGTTCTTTAGAATAAACATGAGTCTAGAAGATGAGCATTCACTGTAACTCAACCATCTTGGGGCCATTAATCTGAAACCCACAGCATGTGATTTCCTGGTTAGTGTGCATAATCATTACAGTACAGTAATTGGGAGCCTATGGTGCTCCAGAGGGTTGAGAGGTTCATTAGAGTTAGGCTTTTGTCTTTAATTTCCATTAGCTTCAGCCAGCATAGCCATGACACATCTTACTCTTCAGAAATACCTGGAAATCCAGTTTTCTTATTCCTGCAATAATGGATCACAATGTCTGCTTTTACTTAAAACTGTGGAGAAGACTGGAGATTTATAGAAAGGCTACTTCATCCTCCCAACGGATGCAGAGAAGGCCGAGAAGCTACTATGATTCTGAGAGTAATGTTCCCAGTAAGATCATCCTTGCTGATAAGGTTGAAGGGAGAAGGATAAAATTAAAAGTAATCCACAATAGGGGATGAGGGCAGATTGATCTCTGCAGGCATGAGGGAAACAATCCATCTAGCAGAAAGAACTCCAAAATCAAACTCTGAAAAAAAGCAATAGCAAATGATTTCTGTATTGTTGCCAGGAAAATTATATGGACATGTCTCAAATATTTAGGTAAGTTTAAATGCCAGATGAGGCAACCTTTAGTTCAAAGGGTAAGCCTATAGCTACTGGGAAAGAATGCTGAACTTTACAAGTAGAGCTGCAGGTGATAATGTGGCCAGAACAAACTGTAAGGATGGCCTGTCACTGACAGTGCCAGCTCAAGCAGTCTTCAGGTTATGTAAAGCCTCACTTACAACAAACCTGAGACAGGGGTCAAGAATAGTGGCTGCTGTTTGGTATATGTGCAAAATGGGACTACCCAAGTTTGCCCATGTGGAAAATGGCAATCACTATATTTGCATATGCAGCTGATACATGTGAAAATTAGCTTACACAAGAGTTCCTAAAGTAGAAATTTTGCATAACTCTAGGACTTTCAGTACTGAAATAGGAGATCCTTGTGGCATGTGAGAAGCATGAGCCAAATAATTGTTAAAAGAGAAATGGTGCATCTCTCCCCTCTACCAATACTGACTAGAACCAACTCCAGAAGAAGGAGGAGATCCACTGTGACACTGTGCTCCCTCCACTCAGCATTTTCAACCCTGTGAACTGGTCTAGGAGGACACCATGATCAATGGTATCAAGGGCCACTAAGAGATCAGTGAGGGCCAAGATGGATATACCAGCACTATTCCATTTTTGCCAAGTATCATCCACAAGTGTGATCAGTGCTGTTTCAGTACTATATTTTGGCCTGAAACCCAACTGAAAAAGAAATCCCTTTTCTTTAGGGCCCTCTAAAATCATAGCCCAACCACCTTCTCAACAATCTTCCATAAAAAGGGAAAGTTGAAGACAGAATGGAAAATGTCCAATATTTTGGGGGCTGGCAATGGCTTCTTAAGGAGGAAACAGACCACTGCCTCTTTAAATGTGGGTGGGTGGCAGCTTCAAAGAACTGCAACACAATCAAACAGTGATTTGTTCATGACAAGGAACTGATGTTAACACCCCCACCTCCAGATCAGATTCCACTGCCTGAGACAAGCCCCATCTAATTCTCATATGAACCAGCCACCCAAGTGGCTGGCTGATTTGGCTCCCTGGGTTGTTTTTTCCTCAGCACTCAATGCCCCCTAGCTCCAGCCACCTATTCCCCACCCCCACCCCATATATGAATATATCAACACCACACACACATACTTGCTCTAACCATGTGCTAACAAGTATAAGAAACCCTCTAATCTCCTCAAATACCAAGGTGGACAAAGATCACCACTGCTCCCTTCCATCTCTCCCTCTGAATAGATATGTGCAGGAGATAGGTTAATATAATTTTGCAAAGATACTGGTATGTTCATTGCTTCAAGCAATATAAGTGTAGTTTTTAATACACCTCAACATCACTGGATAACAATAGCATTGAATCAACTACATAAGAAGGTGGAGAGGGGCAATCTAGTCAGCTAGAGAATTAATCTGAACTATCTCAAAAGCTTTTACAGCATCCAAAATATTAATGTAGCAGAACCCAATCTATCTTGATTTATGTCCAAAATATCGATTTATAAACATAAATTATCCAATGCTTGTTTATTTTGGATAGATCCAGATTGAAATGGGTGAATTATGTGTGGTAACACTCTCAGTAATAGACTAGCCAACAAAGCAGTTAATATTGTAGTTTATATATTAATTAACAAAGGGAGTCTATAACTTGCACAAAATTTAGAATCATTACCTAGTTTTAAAATCAATGCTATATAAGCTTCATAAAGACAATTTACCAAATTTAAATTATTCATTATAAGCCTCTAACAATATTGGAGCCAATAAATCTATAAAAGATTTATATCATTCAACAGAAAAGCCATTTGGGCCAAGGGGAGATTGTAGAACATACCAAGAATTATTAGTGTCAAATATACAGATTAAGCTTAAGTTAAAAAGTGTGCCATCAAGATTTGACTTAGAAGATATACAGTTAGAATCAGTGTGAGCTACTGTACATATTTAGTAATATAAGTTATGTGAAAGAGAACCTGAGAAACTATGTGAAGTGGTAAGAGACATTTTGCAAACTGAACCAAAAATAGTATTTCCAAAATTTCAGAAGGAAACCTTCCTGTGGCTTTCAGTATAAATTATTATGATAGCCAGGAAAGAATGGAGGATAAGGCAACCAGAAGACTGCACAATGGCTGCACACAGTTTCAATATCAAACAAGAAAGAACAAGGAAAGGTATCTCCATGAAGATGAACAAATAGAGGGAAAAAACAGAAATAAGAAAATGAGATATGCTTTATAAAGGTGAAAGAAGAAACAGGAAAACTGATAGCTAGGATAAGACTACTAAAGAGTAATCATGGATATGAAGTTAAAGGAAGGTAGAAAGACTATACTGAAACCTTTGGTATAAATGGGTTTATAGGATGACACTTCTGGGGAAAAAATGGCAAACTGAAGACAGCTCCACTGAGAGCAGAGCCAATGACCATGGCAGAATGAAGAGTCAGTGAATGGACTGACTCTTTGCGCTTCCTCTCCAGACAAGGAGAGGACAGGGATCACCCACAAGTGCTCCAGACAGTTGCTTCACACAGGGAGACTGCAAAACAGTGGTCACTGGCGGATTTAGATCTCTGGAAGAAGAAGGAACACCATCATAGCCCAAACTGCGGTTTGGTGCCTTCAAAAAGGACACTGCGTTTGCATACTTTTTTTCTTCATCACTTTTGGAAATTGCTTGTTAACTGTTTTTCAGATATTAGGAACCTTCAGTTTTGCTACACTGGGTGAGTTTCCTTCAATCCTTAGTGGAAGAAGTGTTATACAAGTTTAAAGACTTTAAAAATTCTCTTTTTTTGGAATAAACAGCAAAAGGGTGATTAGAACATTGAGTTTGGACAGTTGCAAATGGACTAAGGGTCCAGATGGATTTGAAATAAGATTCTAAAATTAATTATAAGAATCCTTCCTATGGGAAAATGCTGTTGTTTTGAATACTAAAATAATAATAATAATAACAACAACAACAAAAACAACAAGAGGAAGGAGAAGAGGAAGAAGATAGGTTTTTGAAGGTTGGACACTAGAGGGAACCAGAAGGAACTAAAGATTACAATTAAAGGAGAACAGCACTTAACTTTGACTTACTAATACAGAATGGAGCGACATATTTTAACACTGGATGTATTGAAGGATATTTGTGAACAGTGGACTCAGAAGTTAATGTTAAAATTATCTGCCACTATAGATAGACTGTGCTTGGAAGATGATATGGAAAAAGAGCAAGCTTTACTGGATAGGACTGAGAGTGATTTGAAAATGGATTTAAAAATGATGGGCAATGGGAATGATGTGGAAGGAGATGCTACACTGGTTATTCAAATGAAACTGGTTGATGTCTTACCAAACCATAAGAGTGACCTGGATAACTTTCTTATATTGGATTTACAAAAGAGATTAGTTAAAGTTTTGAAGAATCTTGTGAGAATGGACAAGAAAAAATGAGAAGAAATCAAATTCCAGGACATTATTTAAGGGGATTAAGGATCAAGTTTGTTAAAAGTAAAAAAAAAGGAGTATAAAAGATCAAGATTATTAAAAGTAAAAGGAAGGAATATAAAGTTGGTTTTATTTGATCAAGATTAAAATAGATACGTTGTTATTTCTGGTAACCCTTAGTGGACTTCTGCTGACCAGGACTGAATGACAAGGCTTTAAATATTTGTTTATAGATAAGTGGTGAGATATGGGAAAAAGAGATCATTTGTTGTATTTTAAGAGAAAGTGATAAATTACTAAAATTGTTTATACTTGTTATGAAGGGGGAAAGTCATTTCTTTCTTTCTTTCTTTCTTTCTTTCTTTCTTTCTTTCTTTCTTTCTTTCTTTCTTCTTTCTTTCTCTCTCTCTCTTCTTTACTATATTCTTATTTTTTCTTTCTTTTCTATTTTTCTTTCTATTTTTTATTTTTATTCTTTTAATTTTTTTAGTTTGTATTAGTTCTTATCTTTTTAATTATAATGTTGAAAAAATTACTAAAAAAAGGATTATAGGATAACAGAAACATTAATAGAGAGAGAAAATATTCAGGAAGTGACTCAGTTCAGGCTAGAAATGGAGGAATAAGAAGCAATAAACAAACTGTCAAACAGAAAAGCACCAAACCCAGATTAAATACTCAGCTTAAAGCTGCCAAAGAAGAAGCTGTTAAATTGCTAACAACAATTTGTAAACAAATATTGAAGAAGACTGTGTGGTTTAGAGATTGGAAATGTATGTTGTATACACCTATCCTGCAGAAAGAAGATGCAAGAGAATATGCAAATCATCAAACCCAATCCAGGTTTTGCTTAATATCTTACAAAAAACAAACAAACAAACAAACAAGCAAAGGCAGGTTTCAGAAATAAGCAGAGAGACATGAGATCAGATAGCTAACATAAGACAGATAATGGAGAGAAGAGAATTTAAAGAGGAGCTTATCTTTGCTTGCTGACTATAGCAAGACCTTTGAGTGAATAGATCATGCAAAATGTAGAACGTGTTAAAGGCAAATGGACATATGAGAATAACTGATTATTCTTCAGAAGAATTTTTATACCAAATGGAATGCCATTATAAGAATCAACTTGGGAAAAAAAGAATAGGAAGGGAAATGACATAAAAATGCATACCTACATCTCTGTAAACTTGTACAGCAAATATAAGAATGGTGGATGTCAAGAGGCACCTGCAATCAGCATTGGAAGTTGAAGCGCTCGCTATCTGAGAAAGGCAAACAACACCGCTTTGTGACCTGAAAGAAAGAATGAGGCAGTAAGTAAAAAAGGGCAGTAAGTTAAGAGCAATTTTCATTTGGAAAACAGAAAAATGGAAAGTGAACAATGTGGGTTAATGTTAAATATTAAAGGTGTGTTACCCAGCAGCATCTTGAATTCACAGCTGACAGCTAAGAAATGAGAGTGGTGGATAGTTCCATTTTGTTGAGCTCAACAATATAGATGGAGATGGAGAAGTAAAGAGGGGGGAAAAAAATCTTAGGGAGGAATGTAATTACAGATTTAAACAAGATCATGAAGGATAAGATATTTATGTGATAAGGAAAATCAGAATAAGTTTCAGAATGGTAACCTAAAGCTTGACATTGAGAAACAGGGAAAGAAGTTGGGTGCTTTGAATTATGGAACTGGAGATGGTTACTAAGAGTACCATGAACTTCAGGAACCACCAATCAGTCAATTCTGGATGAAATAAAAACTGATTGCTCCCTTGAGGTGATTATCAGCAAACAGAAAGTCACATAGGCCACTTCCACACGGCTGCTTTGACACACATCCCACCTATATTGCAGCTGGCAGGAAATTGGGCCACTCTGAATCTTGCTGCGCCTGCCCCCTCCTAGACCCCCTTGCTCTGTGTTCCCAGAACAGGTCTGCCTTAGTCTATATAGCTTTAAGATGCAACATGCTAAGGGATGTGATTGGGGGTTCTCTCAGTTGAAATTGCAGCCCTACCCAATGTCATCCAGCCATAAAAAGCCTCCTTCAACTGACATGCACAACCTAGTTACTCTACAAAATGCTATTTTTTAGTTTTATTTTCCATTGTACTGTCCACTGATTGAACTTGATTTTGTTCAGTTTTTGAGACTATATATTGATTGGTCAACTGTTTAAAATAACAACCACTTAGTGGCTGCAAAGTATGGAGGATTTTTTTTTTTAATCTCTTGGCTGCCATCTAGAGGTCATCCCCAAACTGAGCTTGCTCCTATATTAGTTTTTTTTCCCCGTTTCTGTTTTTGTTTTGTTTTTGTTTTCTGTTTAGTTTACGTTTTTCTCCCTCTTTGTTTTAGACTCTAGAGTTTCCTGACAAAGGTAAACTGATGTAGGATGGTGTAGGCAACTATTTGGGATTGGAAAACATTTAAAATTTTGAGAGCATGTCGTGAGTACACTCATAAAATGACTTCCAAGAAAGCTTTGTATGTTTGGTTGATTATAGCACTATATTAATCTGGTAGACAAACAGATATATACATGAGAGTAATCTGAAAATTTTCATTTCCAAGAAGGCTAACTAGAAAGCTAGATTGTAGAAAGCATCATTGTAGAAAACATCATGGTAAATGAATATATATGCATCAACCTAAACTTATTTTTAAAAATATTTGTATCCAGGCTGGATGGGTTTTCATTGACCTAATTCTGCTCAAACCACAAATATACTGTTATAATTTGCCTTGACAGTTTCAAATGAAATGTACAAAGATGTCTTTCTGTGTTGCATTTATCAAACCCCATATTTGCTTGTTGAAATGCACTTGGCTAAACCACCTTATTCTAGGATGTGTGAGTTAAACAAATAATCTAATCTTGGGACTGTGAAGCAGTTTTGAGTCTTCTCAAACACAAACCATTTTAAGACTATCAGAGGTGAGATGCAATTGTCAATTGTTCAGAATAAATCAGGTATTCTTTTTAGCCATATTGATTATGATGTCTGCATTATATATTGCTCTCCTTTTAGTTCATGCACATAATTTTGTTTGTCTGCATGCATGCATGCATGCATGCATGCATGCATGCAGGAAGGAAGGAAGGAAGGAAGGAAGGAAGGAAGGAAGGAAGGAAGGAATCTTAAAGTTTGGAGAGATTTCATACATTTTTCAGTTTCCTGCCAGTGTTGAAACCTATTGAAATCAACCCTTTCATGGCTGGGAAAGCCATGCTATGCAGGGCTTGGGAGAAGGCCTTCTTTGTTTTGGTACCCTGGTTTTGAAATGCCCAGCTTCTAAAGGCCAAGCTGGCATCAAAATTATCTGCTTTTCAGTCTCTTGGGAACAGCTGGCTTTTTACTCTTGAATTTGGGACTTGACAGCCTGATCATGCCTTTCGACCTTTAAATGTCTTGCTGTCACTATTGATATTTTTCTCATTGTGTATTTTATGTTGTGAATGGTACATTATTATTTATTCCACTGGGTTTTACTGCTTTTTCTTGCTTCATAGGAATTGTAAACCAACACGATACCTTCTGGATGGTGGCTGAATGATAAATATTTTAAATTAAATAAAAATAAAAATAAAGCTGCTTTGCAGTATTTTGTCAGTCTTATAAAGGCCCATAAGGGGAAAAAGCTGTGCTTGTTCACAGATGGTGCCATTTGAAATGTTTATTTCTCCCCAGTTTCACCTGGAAGAGCAAGGGGTATTCCAAAGCCACTGAAATGTAAAGGACAAAGCCTTCTAACACTGCTATCCTAATGGACCTTTGGGACATTCAAAGACATTTGCCCAAATAAATATGATGCTAGTGAACTAGTGCTTTGTCTGGAAAAATACTTATTACATTTATATATTAAATATTATTTTAACATATGCTTAAAAATCATGGGAAACAAGGACCCTGGCTTTCACCTAGGGAGGTTTCTGGAAGTACATTGTGTCCATGTGTCCATACTGTCTACCTATGGAGTATGAGTTTGATGGGGACAATTGAAGAAAAGTTCAGATGAGTACAGATAAAACAAGAAATAAGCAGTGTCCTTAATAAGCCATGAATGCCATCAAAATGGCAATCCAAGTGACACAATTATGTAACTGACTTGTGATGTCTGGTGCAAGTGTGTAAGTCATGTCATTTGCATAGTGGTGGGTGTGTTTTCATTTGCCCCCCCTCCCCCTGCAGACATTTGTGCAAGAGATTCTATTTCTGTGAATAGTCAGTGAATAAGTGGCTTCAGTGATCAATAAAGTGTCTGTCAATTTGTTTCCCTACCTGAGAATAGCACAGACAACCTTTGTAGCAAATACAACTTAGTTCTGTTGGAAATGAAGAGGCTCCGATGCTCTGTACACTTCTTACAAGGTTTGGAAAGAATGTGCTTGGTAAGAGCCAACAAACTGGCTCAAAGAGATTTTAAACTGAATCTGGGAGGGTAGAAAAGCTCAGACCTAATGACAGAGTTAAATATTACATATAACCACACAAGTGACCCAGAAAGAGACAGGAAGGTGGTGGTGGTGGAACCCTGTAATTTATAGGCAAATACGCAGCGGCTTAATGACGCTGAAAGTTGCCCGCCAGAAATGATCGACACTTCAGCGGTTCGAGCCCAGCTCCACGCAGCAGAGTGAGCTCCTGCTTCCTCCCCAGCTCCTGCCAACCCAGCAGCTCGAAAAATTACGTGAGTAGATAAATGGGGACTCTCACCCTGGTGGGAGGAAAAATGCTGGTGGCTCTTGCACGGGAGATGGGACCAGTTGCTGGTAACACGGAAGCCGCGCACGCCCGAAAAAGGTGCGAAGCAATGGAAACCCCGCCTCCTGTGCTCACCAGCTGGGCTCTGCTCTAGGAAGGAGGCAACAGCAAACCACTTCCGAAACACCTTGCCTTGAAAACTGCAGGGATTCGTCCAGGCAGTCGCCACAGAATTGGTAACGACTGAGTGTGGATTAAAAAAAAAAAAGCAGAGAAAATGGAAGAATGGAAGAGTACCCATAGCATTTAATGTCATGGAGCATGAAAAACTAACAGGATGAACTTAAAACTCTAATATCAGATGATAAGTAACATATCACTGAGAATGGACTAATGATTCAACAATCCCTATTAAAGAGATTACTTTGTTCAAGAGAATAGACCTAACGGAAGGGAAGGAAATGTTATAGTAGCATGTAGGAGGTAGGGTGTCTGTCACCAACATCCATACAAGCCTTCTAGACCCCTTCCTGTGATCTCCACCTGCCCACCCACCCACTCCTCTGAGGTTTGGAGTGTCTGGGAACAGCTGTTTCCCTAGATGAAGGAGTTTCACCCAGATAAAAAGTTATACTGCCACCGTCTCTTTAGGGGGGAGATGCCCTCTTCACCTGGAATCTGAATGAGGTAAAGCAGGAATTCTCCATTCCTAACATTAAGCTTTTACAGGTGAAACTCAAAAAATTAGAATATCGTGCAAATGTTCATTTATGTCAGTATGGCAACTCAAAAGGTGAAACCAATATAAGAGATAGACGCATTACATGCAAAGCAAGATATGTCAAGCCTTACTTTGGTATAATTGTGATGATTATGGCATACAGCTTATGAAAACCCCAAATTCACAATCTCAGAAAATTAGAATATTACATGACATCAATAACACAAGGATTGGAAATAGAACAATATCGGACCTCTGCAAAGTATAAGCATGCATATGTACTCAGTACTTGGTTTGGGCCCCTTTTGCTGCAATGACTGCCACAATGCGGCGTGGCATGGATGCTCTCAGCCTGTGGCACTGCTGAGGTGTTATGGAAGACCAGGATGCTTCAATAGCGGCCTTCAGCTCCGTTGCATTGTTCGGTCTCATGTCCCTCAACTTTCTCTTGGCAGTGCCCCATAGATTCTCTATGGGGTTCAGGTCAGGCGAGTTTGCTGGCCAATCAAGCACAGTAATCCCATGGTCATTGAACCAGGTTTTGGTACTTTTGGCGGTGTGGGCAGGTGCCAAGTCCTGCTGGAAAATGAAGTCAGCATCCCCATAAAGCTTGTCTGCGGAAGGAAGCATGAAGTGCTCCAAAATCTCCTGGTAGACGGCTGCATTGACCCTGGACTTAATGAAGCACAGTGGACCAACACCAGCAGATGACATGGCTCCCCAAATCAACACAGACTGTGGAAACTTCACACTGGACTTCAAGCATCGTGCATTGTGTGCCTCTCCATTCTTCCTCCAGACTCTGGGTCCTTGGTTCCCAAATGAGATGCAAAAGTTGCTCTCATCAGAAAAGAGGACTTTGGACCACTGGGCAACAGACCAGTTCTTTTTTTTTTTCTGTAGCCCAGGTAAGACGCTTCTGACGTTGTTTGTTGTTCAGGAGCGGCTTGACAAGAGGAATACGACATTTGAAGCCCATGTCCAGGATCCGTCTGTGTGTGGTGGCTCTTGATGCACTAACTCCAGCCTCAGTCCACTCCTTGCGAAAGTCCCCAACACTTTTGAATGGCCTTTTCCTGACAATCCTCTCCAGGCTGCGGTCATCCCTGCTGCTTGTGCACCTTTTTCTACCACACTTTTCCCTTCCACATAACCTTCTATTGATGTGCTTTGATAGAGCACTTTGGGAACATCCAACTTCTTTTGCAATTACCTTTTGGGGCTTTCCCTCCTTATGGAGGGTGTCAATGATGGTTTTCTGCACAACTGTCAGGTCCGCAGTCTTTCCCATGCTTGTGATTCCCACTGAACCAGCCTGAGAGACCATTTAAAGGCTCAGGAACCCTTTGCAGGTGTTATGGATTCATTAGCTGATTAGAGTGGGACACTTTGAGCCTAGAATATTGAACCTTTTCACACTATTCTAATTTTCTGAGATTGTGAATATGGGGTTTTCATAAGCTGTACGCCATAATCATCACAATTATACCAAAGTAAGGCTTGACATATCTCGCTTTGCATGTAATGCGTCTATCTCATATATTGGTTTCACCTTTTGAGTTGCCATACCGACATAAATGAACGTTTGCACTATATTCTAATTTTTCGAGTTTCACCTGTATATATAAATGGTTCTAGTTTTCTCTCTTTTCCAGCGTACAAAGGCCCAACTAATTTCAGAGTACATGGTGCTAGTACATACCTAAAGCCCTGAAGAAAGAGTACAGGATTTTTATTTTAGTAAATGCAACAACCTAAGGATTTGAGAAAATAGTTCAGCTGCACCAAATTACATGACTCTGAGACCTGCATACTAAAGCTAGTAGTCACTAACCTGTAAACACGCTTAACAAAAAGAACAAGAGTAGATGGAAAGCTACATAAGCTGAGCAAAACAGCACTGAAAAGAAATGAAAGACTCTTGCACATCTACCTGTACTTTCCCTGCCAACTGCTTCTTACTTGTTCCAATTCTTCCTGGTTATTTGGACATTTGGCCGTAATCCCAGACCTATTCAGAAAAATGTGCTTCTACCGTCCTTGTTGCCTTCCTGATTATTTTTCCCTCACTGTGGGTACTCTGGAAGATAAATGTCTAACTTCTCTTGCCCCTGAATCCCATCTCCCCACCTTTCATTCACAGTGGCAACAATTATAGGATATTTAGTGTTGTCAGCTAGCCAGCAGGCCACTCACGTAAAACTCACCCGATAGCTTGCAGACATCTAGATCTACTAGTATATGTGCACTTGTACAGAAGCCCATGATTCTGAAACTGGAAGACCTCTTGAAAAGGAAGCATCCAGGTAAAGATAGGAAGAGGCAATTTGAGTAGAAAGCTGCTATGTTCTTTTAATGTTTATGACAGAAAGGACACTATAAACTGAACTTAATTGGTTGTATGCCTGGTAGTTTAGTAAAGCTTTTTTAAAAATCAGGAAAAAATGACTTGGATCTTATGGCTAGAAATATAAACGAATTAATTAAATAAAAGGATGGGATGGGAGATCCTGAAAGTGAAATAGTGAAGACACAATCATAAACTGTTGCTATAAGAGGGGGAAACTGGCCTGGGTTCTTAGTATACTGGGAACTAGCACAGGAGTGACACAATATATGAGGCCCACTGTCCTGGCTTTGATTACACTTTGGAATTTTTACTGACGAATTCCTCAACCTAAAAAAGAATTCCATGTTTATTTCATATAGTGATGAGCACCTTTCAGACATGACTATATAATGAATTTTGGAAGTTGTAAGAATTTTGCAGTAGGAAATAAGCAGAGAGAATTGACCAATCCTTTCTTAGCCCAGATTCAACTTTCACACTTTATATAATAAACAGATTATATTTCCAATATTTGGACAACCAGAATTTGGCTATTCTGGCTTCAAGGCTTTATGTGGACTTAGAAACTGGGTACCTGAAGCTATTCCTTCACGAAGCTGCCTGATATCTACATTCATCATCTGTGGTCTCTTTCTGAAAGCTCTTGCCACAGGAAATGAAATGGGGGGGAGGGGGCAGCTTTTACTATTACAATATTTGTAATCCACCATTTTTTCTAAAAAAACAAAAAGAAAAAGAGAACGGTTTTATAACAGTTGATGTGCTATGTTTGTGGTTGTTTTAATCTTTGTTTAAAGTCACTGTGTTTAAAATCAAACTGAAAACCAGAAAAGATTGCATTGAAAAGTGGGATAGAAGCTTTTTAGATAAATAAATCAAGGGTTCCTGAATTGATTGAGGGAAAATGCACATACTGAGTTTCCACTGACCTTTATTCTAACCTCGGGCTTGAGGGAAAAGTGGTTAAAAACACTTAACCACTCCTCCTGACAGAAAAGTCCGTGGCCAAATTATTCCCAGAACCACTTTGCAACAGTCTTCTAAGTTTTCCTTTTCTTTAGTTATTTTTTTCAGGCTTTGGCCATTCCATACAAGACGTTTTACCTCTCCCACCTTTCCCTTGCTAAATTATCGGAGTTTACTCCCTCTAGCAGAGTAATCACAGCTTTCAACCTTGGCCTGATCTTCAGATGGAACAAAACTTCTTGCGTTCTGCCATTTAGAAACTCAAGTAACTTTCCTTCTTTGCTTGCCACATACATGAATCAGAGGCTCTCAGAATAACAAAATGGTGTCAGAATTGTCTCTTTTGCTAAGCTTTCTGTGTAGTTTATTTTAGACTTCAAGCAACACAGCACATTCTTAACTTCAGGTTCTGAGCTCCATCTCTTTCCAATAACATTCCAAATACTGTTTTCTCATCTGGCAGCTCATTCTTTTATTGTTCCTGTAATTTAAACAGCAGCAGGGGCTGGTTCATTGAATTTAAACTGAGTCTGTTCTACAATGGATTTTAAGAATTCTGGGTACTTTGTAAGCAATGAAAGGCTATGCAAAAACAAAAAATCAAAAATCAATTGAGCATTTCACACAATCTGTCATTACATCTGGAATTTTAGAGAAAGGAACCATTCAATTGGACTGTCTATATTTTGATCTCCTATTTTATTCACTTCCAAAGTAGGAAATATCACAAGGACTGAACTGGCATTCATCCAGAAATATTGGCTTAGCTGATTTGTTGATAATTTTTCTGTAAGTAGTTTCAACAGTCTAATAACTGCATAGCTAATATTCTATGGCTCTCAGGCAATTAAAGATGTCACATTTTTTCATATTTCTTTAAATCATCATTCCAGCCATGTCTCATCATTTAGGATGGGAAAGGTGATAGGGAATAAGGGGAAACAGTGGAAGTTGTGGGAAAAAGATATCATGGCTACTGGTATCCTTGTCATTGTCACAACAGAACAGAGAAGCCAGCACAATGGATCACCAATTACCTTATCATCTCTAATGAACAGTGAGGTCTCTGGCAGCCTAGCATACAGTATGGATACCTACTCCAGTTTCTCCATTTTACCACAACATCAGAATAGGGTGCAATTAACAGCAGTTGCATTGATCATATGGTATATCATTCTGTACATGATCCAACCCCCAATCCTTATATGAAGAGGGATGTACATTATAGTAGTTTTTATTCTTCTTCTTTGAAGAGTGTGATTCTATGGTGTCCTTGTTCTCAGTCTTCCCTGCTTCCCTGAAGATTAAAAGACCATTTCAGAGATTTCAATAAAAGCATTTAGATTTTTTTCTTTTATTTATATATTGATTTAATTTCTAAGTTTTCCCCTTGCTAAGCAACTCAGGAGTTTACAGAGGGTAAAAAACAACAGATAGTGAAAAATAAACATAAATATCATAACAATAAAAATAACTCACCAGAGGAAAAGGCAAACTCAAAATGCACAATATTTAGCAGGTTCATACATTGTCTTGGCCTGGTACCTATGGGAAGAGCCAGGAGTAGTGGCAATGTGGAAGACCATTGTTATTTCAAGGAGTTTAGGTGACATAGTTTGATTTCTCCTGCACATATTAAGAAAGTTCACTT
Organism: Liasis olivaceus; assembly: GCA_030867105.1. Classification (NCBI taxonomy): domain Eukaryota; kingdom Metazoa; phylum Chordata; class Lepidosauria; order Squamata; family Pythonidae; genus Liasis; species Liasis olivaceus. The sequence goes on from CM061349.1 coordinate 225,135,723, forward strand.
TAAATCATAATAATGTTTAGCTGGCTTGTTTTTTCATTTTTACTTAGAAGGGGGGTGGGGGAGCAAAACCTTCAGGATTGTTTAGATTAAGCGCTAGATTATCTATACAGTTCCCAGGCCCTGGAATCTTTTGATGAGCAGGTATCACATCTGGCCAAGGTCATTTTCAAAGCCCCTGATTCCAAAACAGAGCCATGGGATTGCAGTGCCAGATGTTGATAAAAAGCCCTGGCATTGCCCCTGGAATTTGGAGTGTGACACAGGCCTTGGGACTAGGCGCTGTGTTATCTAAGCCATCTTGGGGTCTCTCTGCTATCGCCTTATGGTAGCTCCCAACAGTAGGGGAAGAGTTTTATCATCTTGCTTGGTATGTTCTGTTTTTATATTATGCTTCTGTATTTCTGTTTACTGCTATCTGCTAATTCATATATAACTGTTTAAATCTGTTTACTAGGGTTAACCATAAAGCTTAAAATCTCCTCACCTGCTGGTGTGTTCATTGTCTCTGGATCTAAAAGAACTAAAAGAACCAATTGCTTGGGCACCTGATCATTGTCTTGACAATTAGCAAAACACCAGGTCTTTAAAGCCTTCCTAACCAGCAGGGTTGAGGCCAAATGGACCTCAGAGGGGATGATGATATGTTAGGCATAAATAATTCAGAGTGGTATATGTGTTAAGCTACATGTTTTTCACCCATTCAATAAAACATCTTTTAACTAATTCTGCTATCAAGTGCCAACTTTAAGTTATGACATTACAAAGAATAAAAATATTTGTATTGTCGAAGGCTTTCACGGCCGGCATATGAAGGCTGGTGTGGATCTTCCAGGCTGTGTGGCCGTGTTCTGGAAGTTCTGTTTCCTAACGTTTCGCCAGCATCTGTGACCGGCATCTTCAGAGTGCAGGAGCACAGACAGGAGCAGTTCTCTCTGTGCCCAGGATGGTGTGACCCTTTTGTGGGTATTTATAGAGATCTGAAGGGGGGGGATTGGGGGGGTTGGGGGGGCTGGGTGGGGGGGTTGGGGGGTTAATGAGTGGCTGCTTGTTTTGGCATCAGAATATGTGTGTATCTTCCTGTGGGTTAGGCAGGGTTTTTTCTTCTATTGAGTTGTTAACGAGTGGCTGCTGAGGGTGATTAGCATGTTCATTGTGTGAGCTGTTCGCATGTCCTGGTGGTTGAGCTGAGTTCGTTGACCTTTTGTAGGCTGTATTTTTCAGGATTGGCAGCCAGGTTTTGTTGATTTTTAGACTCTCCTCTTTTTAATTAAACTGTGCTGGTGAATCTCAATGGCTTCCCGGTACAGATGCTGGCGAAACGTTAGGAAACAGAACTTCCAGAACACGGCCACACAGCCCGGAAGATCCACACCAGCCTTAATAAAAATATTTATCTGTCCATTTTCTCTCCATGTTTATTGTAACATAAAGAATTTTTAATCCAAGCTAAAGAGCCTCAAGTAATTTTGTCTTCCCATTGTGGGGAGGTTGCCACAACTTCCTAATCATTCCATTTATGTATTTATTTATTTTTGGTTAAGTTTTTCTAATAAAACGGCAGTCTTTCTGGGATGGAACAATTGTATTTATTTATTTTTAATTTATTTACATTTATTACAGCCACCCAACTCCAATGGACTCCAATGTGGCATACAAAACCACCTCCAAATCCATGGAAACAGATTGTGTGTATGGGTGATTGTGTAAAATGAGAACAGTTTAAAGTTTTCCCAAAGCGCTTCTTCAATTAATATAAAGAAAAACAATATGATGTTACCACTTTTATTTTCAAACTCTTTCTTAATAATTCCCAACAAGATGCTTGCCCTTCGCACTGAGCTGGCCAGCATTGCCCGAAAATCTTTTTCCTGGTAAGTCAGTTAAGACTGAGTTGCATATTCAGAAGGGTGTTTGGGACAGTATGTTTCGTGAATTTAATATATGTTGACTCCTATTTGCCATTTTGTTTCCTCTTCAATCTGCCTGGAGAGATTGTTGTGGAATTTTTGTACTAATGTGGATTTCCATTTGGCCTTGCTAAGCAGAGCAGGAGACTGTAGATACAAGTTTACTGGAAATTTTGCCATAAGAACTGCTGGATTTATCTGTGAAGTCACCAGAAGTCAGGTTCACCTCAAGGGAGTTATGACTTTTTATACTTTTTTGCACAAAAGTGCTTTCTTTTGTGCCAAAATTTGCAAGTGCAAATTTGCAAGTGCTGCATTTCATGAAGTCCCAATAAACATGTTAATATTGCTGTAGTTGAATGACCCTAGATTTTAAAGAGAATATACTTTGAAATCAATCACCAAGTTACTTAATTTTTTTTCAGTAACTACAATATCCTTTTTGGAAAGATTGATATTTGAATGTCTGCAATAGTTTACAAAGCTTCAGATCCCCACAAATCTACTAAGCCACCCATTTAATCTAAATACACTTGCATATTTTAAAAACTTCTTCCCTTTGAATATTAGTTCTGAAGTTATGCCCGAAATAGAGATGTCTTTGAAATGAAATGATGGCACTGGAATTAGTGTTGGGCTTGTGGCATGCTTAATGATAGTCTTGACCATGCTTGCCATTGACAGGCAGCACGTACAGTAGTTTGGAGTCAATAATCCTCCAAAGGAAAGATGGGGAGCATCTTGGCTCTTTTCATCTTTGCATACAGATTATTTGGACACAGTGCGCTGGCCAGAGACAGGCAGCTTAATGACAGATGGCATTTCTCCACTGTGTAGAAAGATTGCCTGCAGATTTCCTTAGTCACAATGTCCATCCAAGAAATAAACAGCATGGGCCAAAGTGAAATATGGCAACTGATAGAATCTTTTGTAGAGATGTCAAAGGATTTCATAGGATAGTGATATCCAAAGGAAAGCTTTTCATGTTTTGCCATTGGCCAAAAATGAAATCAAATCCTGAAAACGGTGCCATAGAATCCTTCATTCTGTCTGGATCGATAGTATCATGGGACTGAGGATGAAAGATTCCTTCTCATAAAACAGGGCACCCCTACAGTTTATAAAGGAGGATTATTAAATATAGCCAACTTTTTAAAAAGTCAACAATTTTAAATTGCTATAGAAAGGAGAAAATAAGAGCTTTGGGTTCTGATAAATTCCCCACTTCCTCTGAAGTTCGATTTACAAACTTTTACAAGGATTGATTCTACTTGAATGGATTGTTTCATTTTCTTGTTACATTGAGAATTGGCCTGAATTAGCACTATCTAAACAAATACACAATCTCTCATATAGCTTTGCAATGTATTGAGCAGCACAACAACATTAATCACAATGATGTCTGCACCAACAGACCATGTAAACTCCATATCATACCCAAGTAATACTCCACCTCAGTTAATTTAGTTGAAAGTAGTCATTCATAAATCTGATACTAGGAAAACTTGTTGTTTAACACAATGGATTTTCTTCATCTCTGTAGTATACCATCTTGCTTCTTTATCGGGGCTTCTTCTCTTCTGGTCTTATCTACTATATAGAAATGTTTCCACTTATGTTCTCCTATTCTCTAGCTATGAACAGCTGCTGCTTCTTTTCCCAGAAAAACATCTCAAAGTTTCTCGCACATATTCAGCCACATGCACACAATAAAGTTAAAGGAGCTGTACTTCCTCAGGATGTTATTTTCTAAGTGAGGATCCCTTATTATTTTGCTATTTAAAGTCAAAACTACTTGTCCATAGATGTCCCACAGCTAGGTCCACATATATCCATGATCTAACATAGCTTATAGTTTACAGACCTCTCATACATAAATGATCTATGTCACAGACCATTATACTTAATGTATAAGAGTAAACCACAGATAAAATCATAGGCAAAAACAAGATTCAAACTGTAGTCTGAAATCCACTAATTAGGGAATAAGCATCACTGAAGACTTGTTAAGTCCAACATATCTGGAAGGCATGGCATCAAAGAAGACTGCCATAAATATTCAAATAAGATTATTCTGCAAATAAAATTAATTTAAAATGAATGGATATTTGCTCTAAATAGAAATGATTGGAAAACAGTCTTTGAATTCTCCATCTCCTCCAAAAGAATCCCACTTCTCATGGCAAGAGGAACCCCAGTCACCTTGCTTGATTGTTGTAGCTTGCCATACTTTCAGAAGACTTTAAAACAACTTTAGTAAATCAGATGTGTCAGAGATGTAAACTTAGGGAAGAAAAAGTATCTGTTCAACAAGATGTTGAATGATAGGCCTACCATATCTGGGCTGCAAAATCCAGAGGACTACAAGATAGCAACAAAGGTATGTTGGGTGTTTCTCTGCTGCCATCTGTGGTGGTCATTTGGATTCCTGCAATCTAGGTAGGGTTGCTTTTCTGAATGGCAGTAAAATTAGAAATGTTTCCTGTCCCAATATCCTTTGTTAAAGCCATCATAGTGTGGGACAGACAATGATTTCTATCAAAGCCAACTCAAGAGTAGTTAATCAGCTCTCAGGTTTTGGAATCACTTCCCCTGAGATTTCCATCGTGCTTGGAGAGTTTTTACTCACATTCTCTCCCTCTTTCCAGAAAGTAGGCTTAAAACCTATATATCATTGTCTGCGAAGAGTGACACACTTAGCTTTTCTTTAATGTGTTTGTTTAATTGATTTCTTTGGAGGTAAATAGAAATTTGTCACTCAACAGCTGCTGCTGCATTTCCCCCCCCTAGTATCTGCAAAGCATCAGCCTTCTAAATAAAGCAGAGTCTCAAGAGGTAGAAAGCGGAAGGTAAAAGCACATTCACAATTCTGTTAGCTACCCACCCTCTCGGTAACGTACGCGTGCCTCTGAGGTGACAAGAGTTCTAGGTCTTGTCCTTGCTCAGAATGCGAATACTTTCTCTGCCAGCTTAGTTTCATTAACATGATTCCGCTCAGCTGTGAAAACACATTTAGAAGGGACCAAATGCGTCGCCTCTATCTACTGATTGTTTTGAAGATGGGCTTTTTCAAATGTCATGGAGTAAATACATAAATAGAGCCAACATTATGCTGGCAGATTTGGGGTTGGTTGGTTTGTTTTTCTCAACCTGTGTACAGTTTTCCAAATTTCTGTCCCCAAGTCTTACTGTAAACCCGTTTAAAGAACAATGAAAAATAATATTTTACAGCTGTTGGAACTAAAAAAATGATACTAGCACCTACATATTTGCATGTGTGTATATTTTTATCTAACTATCTATTGTATCATGATTTATCTTTGCAAATACTGGCATAGCGTGCATATGATTCATGAACTTTTAAAATGTCAGTTTGGTTATGTCCATATTCATTGAAGAATCCCTTGATACGTAAAGATTTTTGTGAAAAGAAGAATCAGTTTTACTAATATCCCCTTCCCTCTGGAGGCCTTGTAACATTCCCTATGCTGTCTCATAGGACCTTCTATCAACCAGAATATATTTGGACAAGATCCATTAATGAAAATGTCTGCTACATCACCGTCTTCCTTAAACAAAATAATATTTGTTCTCTCTTTCTTGCTATTAATAAATAACTACTGATGAAGAAAGAGATCTTTTGAGGCAGTCAATTGTTATTATTTGTGTTTGTGTGTATGTATTTCATTTTCAACACAGAACAAATATTAAATATTACCTTGATTTCACCTCTAGGTTCCTCATCTCTTTAAACTATACGATATTATAACCCTAAATAAAATAAATACTTCAAAATCTAATCAATAAAATGCCTGGGTTGTGTCATTTAACCTTCTGTGTCAGCAAAGCAGTATCTGGTGTCCTGAAAAAAAAGGAAGTGTCACTTCCAGAGTGTTTATGCTAGCAAGAAATGATGGACATTAATGTTTTGAACTCTGTCCTGAGAATTTGTGCATCTAACATAATTTATTTTACTTTTTTTAAAAAAAAATCCCACTGCCCCTTTCTTAAAGCTTTATCTCAATTAGGTTCAGAATTAATGAATACTAATAATAAGTTAAAGTAGGATTATGAAGGCTACAAGTAATTTACTTTGTGACCTTTTAAAATTGCATGTGTTTTCTGAATTGAAGCACATTTTTACATTGCTGAAGAAGGCTATATTTAAAGGAATTATGGTTTCCTTTATACTATACAGAAAAGAAGATTTGTTTGTCACTCTGATGCCTTTGGGGGGTAAGTTCTGGACACAGATCCCAGTTGCTGCCTGTCTCAAATAGGAGACTGGTCCTTGTGCTAAATACTTGATTAGCACAGTCCCACATATCTTGGGCTACCACATCTGGGCTGCAAAAAACTGGATGGCCACTAGATGGCAAACGACAGATGCAGAAAACTTCTGGCTGTCATCTGGAGATCAGCTGGACTTTTGCAGTCCAGATCTGTTGTTCATAACGTAGCTGTTCCAAAAAGTCAGCCTCCTACCGAGATAGACAAATCCTGTTAAACCTCTGGCCAGTGCTAAGGGAGGACTGTGAAATAAGAAAACTTGAATTTAACCTACTATGATGTGGGCATTCAGTTAAAACTGAAGGATGCTAAGATGATGTGATTGTGTGACAAAAGTAAGTACCTTCAAGTCTAAGGCAGATAGGTTGACAGCGGCATCCATGAGGAGGAGGGCAATCAAAACTGATAAGACAGAGGTGGCAATGTCACAATCGAGGACTCACCTTTTTCTATGTGCATGTGATGTCAACACAGATACCGAAAGGGACAGGGCATCAGCTGTAATGCTGCAATGGCCATCTCGCCTGTTGTGACTCACTTGCCCCTGTTGCATATCTCTGGCAGTGGGCCTGTCCCCTCTCTAGTAAGGCATAGTTTGGCACAGGACAAGTTAAAAATGCCTTTCTATGGGACACAGGAATATTTAAAGCAAAAGCCTCACTAAATCATCTCTTATTAAGCTGCTGAAATCAAACATTTCACGATGGGAACCTGGGACTTTATTGAACTGCCACGTGCTTGGGCTGGCATAGTTCCTAAAGACATGAACCGCTGACCTCTGTACCTGCCAGGCTGTAAGAAATATAGGGAGGTCACAGATCAATTTTCAGCCCAAATAGTGTCATCCATCCAAATATAATGCTTTGTAGATGCACAAATGAGCATATAACTCACAGAATCCATTTGTATTGGTCTCAAAATATTTCTGAGTTCAAACATTTTGTAGAAAAGTGTATCAGGAAAACTTGTCTATAACTATATATATTTAGCTATATGGTTATATAGCATTGTGTGTGGGAAAGTTAATATCAAAATGCATATATTTGGGAACGATACAGGGAAGTTGCAGATGTTAGAGGTTACATGTGAAAATAAATGCAGATTTATCTGGTCACCTCTCTTTGCAAGATGACTTTTCTCTTTCTTTTCTCTTCTCTTCTCTTCTCTTCTCTTCTCTTCTCTTCTCTTCTCTTCTCTTCTCTTCTCTTCTCTTCTTCTTCTTCTTCTTCTTCTTCTTCTTCTTCTTCTTCTTCTTCTTCTTCTTCTTCTTCTTCTTCTTCTTCTTCTTCTTCTTCTTCTTCTTTTTGCATTTTAGGTTGCTGTGAGGGTTCTGATCACTAACTACCAATGTTCTAATTTATAGAAAACACTAATTTAGATTTATGCAATTGAAAATCAGTTTAAACATTGACGTACAGTAAATTACCATTTACCTGAAAATTCTTTCCTGCTTTTGTGCACTACCCACTTCATAGCCACAAAAATAGAAAGGTGTTGTTTTAATTTGTCAGAGAGCTGGATGTTTACCCTCAGAAAAACAGATGGAAGGTATTGGCTATGCAACAAAATCAGTGAATTGGAGGAGGAAAAGGAAGATAAGAATACCTGATGTGGCAAGGATAAACAAGGTAAGAACAGAGGTAGGAGTTAGCTTGATAATGGGGCTTTCTGCTTAGAAAAGGAGTCTAAGAACTGGAAGCAGGGTGTGTATATGTTAATTATGTTATACTTCAATCAATTATAGTATTCTTGTCTAACTAAAAATCTCAGGCCATTTATCAAGAACAGATGGGCTCTATTTCCTGAACTTTCAGCTATGCTAAGGCTTGAAATTGTATCATCCCAGACTGAATTGCATTGACTACCAGGGAGAATCTTACACTAGATTCAGTGAGAAACTCCTAGCAATTTGTTTCAGACCTTCTGCCCCATCCTGTTATGGATTCCTCAACAAAAATGGATCTGAATCTGATGGACCACCAGCCTGATATGGGAGAACAGTTTGACTCACAGCCTGAAGAGGCAGATACTTATGCTATTGAGGAGAATTCATACCAGGTGGATAGGCATTTAAGGCCAACATACCTTGGCCAAATCCAGAACCAAGGCAGAAAATAACACAGTATCCCTCTGATTGTTAGAAAGGAAGAAATGCAAGCCAATTCCTCTACCTTTTTTTAGAATAAGGCAAATGTTTAAATTATATTAAGAGGGCCTAATAGACCTCTATGCATAAAAGATCTTTCTTTCTCTTTCTTTCTTTCTTTCTTTCTTTCTTTCTTTCTTTCTTTCTTTCTTTCTTTCTTTCTTTCTTTCTTTCTTTCTTATAACTTTTTCATTTTGGCCAAGTTCCCTGTTAAATTCTTGGTGCTACTGCTTTTGATTGATTCATCTTGTATTGGTGTCCATTCCTGCATTGTGACTTCTGTGATTATATGATTTTGACTCTTGGAAGGATATCTTATGCTCATGCTGATAACTACCTGACTTCTGGGACTGAGATGCTTTTAACTGTACCTTAACTATTTTCCATTAGTACCAGAAATGTCCTCCATTCCTGTGATAACTTACCAATGGTGTTCCCACCCCTCACCCCTCTTGCTTGCAACACTTGGAGTCTTGACTACTAGGTTTGGCTCTAAATTATGAAATGGTATGTTAATCTCATTTTGTAATCCTTGGATACTGCAATGTCTGCAACGAACCACAATAGTGCCCAAATGTGCATCGTTCTGTTGACACATAAATGCTACCATTATGTACTTGTATTCTGATATTTCTCACAAGTATGTAAATTGCAGCATTGGTGTAATGACATTATCACGGTTGTGTCATCATTCACTCCTGTTGCTTCCCGCTGCAGACACCAATGCTAGGATCAAAACTAATTATGCAAATTAATTCTTACATTGCTGTCAACAAAACTACAGTATTTATAGCCTAGCATGCTGGAGCAGGGTTCCTAGCAAGAAGTCTTTCCCGGCAGGACTTCTTTTCTGGATGGAACTGTGGCTCCAGATCCATCATCCATTCAACTGCCTTGCTAATACCAGGTGCAATGGTTTACCAGTGTTGAAGTGAAAATGCTTAATATTAAGGATTTAAAGTATAGCATTAAATATTGAAGTAATGATTCATGGCTGGGAAAAAAGAATGGGGAGAATGTGTCCCTAAAATTCCATTTCACAGTGATTTTACTTATGTTCTATTTTTCATTTTTCATTTTGCCTTTTGTATCTTTATTCTTTTGTACTATTTAAATTTATGCAATATAATATAACATAAATAAAGTTAAAATTCAACTGCCCATCCAGTAATCTTCTGTACATGGAATGGAGTAGCCCTGCCCTTCATCTCAGATAGCAAGTTTCTTTGGATCAGTGCTAAATGGAGAAAGGAAGAAAGAAAATACCTGGCATGGCTGCTCTTCTGGTACAAACCTGGGTCATTCCAGAAAAGAAGGACTTTGTTCTAGCTCTACTACAATTCCTGGTTTAAAGTGCTACAAAAAAGACATGTAAAACATGCATACCAATTATCTAATGCAATGTATATTTTATGAAAGTTAGCACCCATACAGCATGATTGGTAAACTTAAAATAATTCTGAAAATGAGTATATTACAAAGCTGAAAACATTAGAGCTTATATAATAGCAGTCCAAGTGGATCCAGTGGATGAGCCGGGGGAAACATCAGATTGTGTTTTCTGGATCATGTAATATTGATCTGCAATGTGGTTTAGAACCACAGCATACTTCGCCAGTTTATATATAATTACAACCTATGTGTGAAGAGACCAGAGAAGGTATGGGAAAAAGATGGAACAGTCAAGTTTCTGTAGTTTACAGTTCTCTTAATCACAGTTTAGAGGATCATATACAGGCAATGGCTCCATTTGTATATTCATACTTAGCCATAAAATGGTCATATTGCAAATTTGCTGATCTAAAGCCCCATATATAGTTGTTAGCTCCTTCTGCAAACAGCCAAAACAGCACAGCTTCTTGCCATGATTTATAAACCAGTCTGCTTCCATTCTAGTTAATTAGCCATAAATGAATGTATCACAAAACTTTGGCACATTTTGTGGTTTGCAGATGACTGAAGTATGATATGGCCTGCATTCAGTTGCCTCAGTAAAACATTAAGAATTATTTACAAATCACAGTTGGGAGTTTTTGCTGCTATTACTCTTTGGAAGGAGGTGTTGTCAAGAACACACAATTTTAACAAACCACTTATACTCCTTAGCTATTTTATGCTTAGGTATAAGGGCTGTGCATACTTAACAAGTAATCTGGAAAAAGTTCTTCAGCCTCACATGAATGCAGCTCTTCTTTGCAATTCATTAAAAGAATGGGCTTCTATATACAGTAAGCCTGAAGAAAAGTGTGACTGCTTTAAGAGTTGTTTAATTGAATCATCCTTTTAAAGTAGCTGTACTTTTTTTTCAGGCTCATTCAGGAAAAACAAATGCAATCGTTGTGTTTGATTGAAAGCTGTGGATTTTGTCTTAAAGAGCCAAAAGTATAGATTTTAATATCTTGATTGTATTCTATATTCTAATGATATACGTTAGCAGTAGAGATCCATCTCAAGATCTATCTTTTTGGTTAGCTTTTCCTGATTTTGACTAGACCCTGACAGTTCTTCCAAATGTATTTTCCAAATATTAGTATACACTTCCATGTGCCCTTTTAAAAATGCTTCATAGCAGGAATGCATTCACTGTTTTCACTAGGGATGAAAATCTTTATTTTAGTCTTAGCCTAGTCTAATGTGCCAACCTGGAGTATTCAGCAGAGGGTTTTGGTTTGGTTTTAATGAGATCAAGATTCAAAGGGCAGTTTTTGCAATGACTATTTTTTCTGGAAATGTGTTAATGTTTTACAATTAATCAGTTTGCCTGAACTATATATTGAAGGAAAAAAATTATGCTGATTTCACTGCCTACCCTCAATCTGTTGCCAAATGCCCATAGTTCTATAAGTATGGTTATTTGTAATGATCTTAAGGAAAAGGAAGGTATCTTCATTTGACAAGTACAGCAGTAGGTTAATACTGACCATGGGGGATTTAGTGCCTTTTATTGCTTATGCTTACTAAAACTAATTGGAGCGTTATAGGTATCCTGGAGATTCTAAGGCTTGATTATTTCTACAAAGGATACATACAAGATAACCAAAGATTTCAGCTGAAGACATTTAAGGTAGTACTTATAGATGTACTTAGGTATGGATTTAGATATGTTCTTAGGGACAGAGCTTGTGGTTGCACACACAGCTGTGGAATCTCAGTTCCACATCTGCAGAACACATAATTCCCTTTAAAGTAGTGTATGTTTGAAGATTATCTAAACTTCCAATTGTCTTCTGTGGAAAACCTTCTTGTGTTGCCCTCTTATCAGATCTACAGTTTTTAATGAAATTATGTAAAATGTGTGAATGTGAACTTCTATAACTAAGGTTATATTGCTTAACCTCAAACTGCATTCTGCTTCAGTGTCCTTCATGACTGAAGGCCAGGCTATATGCTAATACTAACTCACTGGCTGTACTTCTGCCTTTTCTTTCTTACACTGCACAGATAGGGGAGATGTATAATTTATCTCCCTGAAAATGATGTCCAAAACTCCACAATCGAGACTTTCTGATATGACTCCTAGCTAGGCAGCAATCCAGAACTGCATCTGGAGGGACATCTGCAATTTAAGAAAGTATTGACTGTATTTGTAACTGTTTTGAGAGGGGAAAAAAGACAAAATTATGGACTGTGTAGTGTGAATCATGTGCAGTTTGGCCTTCAGACTGGACAGCTTTCATATCTTGTCACTTCCATAGAATTCCAAGGAGCTCCTGCCATGTTCTATTAATGTATCTTTGCAATGACTTTGAATTTTTTTAAAACTTCTGAGTTAAGCGTTTTCATATTTTGCCACTCTCAGATCATTCCTTTTCCTTACACCCTACTTAATGTTGCCTAGATATGATAATGAATATATAAATTTGCTAAGCAATACAATACAATGTCTCTCTTCAGTTTTGGGAATACCTTTTGTGAGAAAGCAATGGCAAAAATGAAATCAAAGGATTTTAATTTGGTTCATTCATTTCTGTATTTTTGGTTTCTTTAGAGAAGCAAATTAGAAATAAAGAGGACTAGATGTATTTTATTTTACTTTAGTTTTAGAAATGGATGCACAGTTCCTTGGATTGTGGAATGTGGAAGATTATAGTGGAGTTGGCAAATATCCAGTCACCTGCTTCTATTTGCATTGGAAGATATTTAAACAACCTCACAATGCCATTTTTTTTCGTACATTCTATGTTTCTCTGTTTCATGTATTCAAGGCTTATCAATGAAAAATCAGAGTAACATAATCTTGGTCCCTAAAATAAAAATGTTCAAACCTCCCATCTTATTTGTAGTGTGCAAATTACATTGGTCTCTCTCTTTGCTCTGATGTGTTAGGAAGATTTACTAAGGGATGGAAGCCTTGGTATTGTATTGCAGTAGGGAGAGAGAGCAGTGTTTTTAATGAATGCCTGGTTCCCACAGAAATGTTGCCAGCTGCTGAGGCTGGCAGACTTCTCCTGATCCATGCCTGCAATTCAGAAATAATTTTGTGGCTGTAAATAATCTGCTATATGACAGTTTGTCTACAAATATGTCACTGTCTGTTTACTTTGCCGTGCATCAAATATTCTGAAGGCGCACGCGTGCACATAGCTGCACACACATAGACTTCCCTACTTATTCAGAGGAAAGGCATGACTGAATCTAACTTGACTGACTCCCTGCTGCCTGATCTAGCATTGCCTCTGGCTAAGAAAATGAGAGGAAGTGAAAGGCCACTCAGTGTACAATAATGTAGATTTAGCTAGAACAGAGGTGCAGTAGCTAACAAGCTGAAAGAGGCAGTCTACTTCAGGAGTATTCGCAGCTGGTTGCTCAGAGTTTGGTCTTTTGTACCCAACTGTTTAAGCTTAGGTGGAATTTTAATAGACCACCAATTACAATAAATCTTTCGAGCTGAGGCAAGGTTGGGTGACTTCACACACCTCTCTTCAACAGAGGCACAACTTCCTTTTTTGAAAACAGCTGATGTGCACATAAAACCTGGATCAAATAGAAAACTTACTCAGCAACTGAAAGATACCCAAGAGCAAAAGAACAAAGTATCAAAATGTTGCATCTTTTTTTTTTCTTTTCTGCTTCCCTTTCTGTGAGGCCACTTCTCTAATCTTTACGATGCTTCTTCTTTCCCAAGATATTTAGTTTTATAATAAGGAAAGATTGTTAAGGGTTTGGGTGGCTCTTTCATATGCAAAACATTATTTTGCATGCAACCACACATGAACTCTTGACCTCCATCAGCATAAAATAAGATGCTTAAACAGTGCCTATATTATTGGGATCTTAAAATTGCCTTTGTTTATGTATTAGAGGGGAAAAAAGAGAAATGATAGATTTTCTTTTTTTTTAAGTAACAGAATTCATTCTGGAAGGTGGATGATAAACTTGAAACAATATTTTTTAAAACAAACAGTAATGAGTTTATTTTCATTGAACATTTATTGTTACAAGAAGGCATAAGGACTTTAATTCATGCCACGCCCAGTCACACAGAGATACGTTTTTCAGCTTTTTTTCATTTTTTTTTCTTGGATTAAACTTTTTAAAAATCCATATTCAGTTAATAACAGCAAAGAACAGTTTGGACATGGTGAGTGGACCTTATAAAACACTGATTACTTCAGCATTCTGATCCTGTTCCTTTTCAGACAAGTGGAAAAACTATTACTGTACTGGCTTAATGAGATTAGAATTGGTTCCTACAACATCTTTCTGGGAGGGAGAACAAATGGATATGCCAAATCATGACTATAATGGGCTAGTTGGCAGATCTGAAACTACAGATCCATTCACACAAGGATGGATTGCTATGTCTTAAAAGAAACTGATGTGCAAGCAATTGCCTTCAAGCTCTTAAAGCCTAAATGTCAGTTAAAAAGCCTTTTTAAAAGTTGCTTTATGAATGTATAGAAGTAGTGGCAGGAAGATAAATTTTCTTGATCTTTTCCTGCTAATTCTCATTCAATTTAAGAAGAATTGGCTTAGAAAAGTACTCTTCTAAAGGAGATATTTCCTCCTTTTTAAGAAGAATATTGCTTAGTAGGTGGTCCAGGACTCAGTATGAATCTCCTGAATCTCTCCAGTCACCTGCATCCTTCTGAGTTCCTCCATGTCAGTCTAATCCCAAAGGAATACTTTCATAGTAGTTCTTAGGGCTCTTGCTAAGAAGATCTTGTCCTTGAGAAATTGTCAAAGAATTTCTCCTTCCCTTGGATAAATTCAGCATAATTATCCATCCAATTTATCTGCCCACAAGTCTGGGAGAGAGTTTTGAAAGGCCATTTGTGCCTGTATGGAAGTGGTCACAACAAAACAACCTAGCTGGCCTTAAAACAGGATTAAACATATTTCTGAAAGACAAACCTGAATGTCTTGTGAAAGTGGAATGGAACCTCACAATACTAGATCTTGAGTGCCAATGGCACCTGGCCAATATACCCTATTTAGAAGCCTCATAGAAGTATTTTTGTGCTACAGCTTGAATTATATTAGACTAAACTTGCCTTGATCCAGCAGGGCTCTTTCAATGTCCTTACATATTTATCCAAACAAAAACTTGGTATCAGTCCTTTTAGAACATAATCTCTTTCCAATCTGATGCCTCACAGATGTCTTGAGTTACATACTGACATATTATACCTATCACGCTAGCTAGAAAATGTAAGAGTTGAAATCCAACACATCTGGAGGGCATCAAATTTAGAATGTTCATTCTGAGAGTTTAATCCTCAGGGGAATAAGGTGACTGGCAATTTTTAGACATGTCTTGGGGGAATAAAACAAATGGAAGAGGACTCTGAATCCTGTATTCCAGTTTTTCCCAACCTCATAACCTCCATATATTTGGGACTGCTACGATCCATAATTCCAAGACAGTGTTGCATACGCTAGCTGAGAATTGTGGGAATTGCAGTCTCAGCACATCTGGAAGACACCAGATTGGGGAAGCTCCTAAACAAATTGTTAGGCACAAAGTTCCCTTGGAACTCAATAGGACTTCTAAGTAGACCAGTTGTACTAAAGCTTGAATGATTAACTCCAATACATCCTTTGGCAGACTGTCTTCACAGAGCTTTGCCAAATGTATTTCACAGAATGATACAGGAATGTGCCCCATTATATGAATTATGCATTATGAATTAGTATCTTTGGCTATTTTCTAGCCAATTACTCAATCCATGAGAGGATGGGCTGGATTGGGAAATGACATAGCTAATTTATACATCAAGATTACAGGTGAAACTCGAAAAATTACAATATCGTGCAAATGTTCATTTATGTCAGTATGGCAACTCAAAAGGTGAAACCAATATATGAGATAGACGCATTACATGCAAAGCGAGATATGTCAAGCCTTACTTTGGTATAATTGTGATGATTACGGCGTACAGCTTATGAAAACCCCAAATTCACAATCTCAGATAATTAGAATAGTGTGAAAAGGTTCAATATTCTAGGCTCAAAGTGTCCCACTCTAATCACCTAATGAATCCATAACACCTGCAAAGGGTTCCTGAGCCTTTCAATGGTCTCTCAGGCTGGTTCAGTAGGAATCAGAAGCATGGGAAAGACTGCTGATCTGACAGTTGTGCAGAAAACCATCACTGACACCCTCCATAAGGAGGGAAAGCCCCAAAAGGTAATTGCAAAAGAAGTTGGATGTTCCCAGAGTGCTGTATCAAAGCACATCAATAGAAGGTTAAGTGGAAGGGAAAAGTGTGGGAGAAAAAGGTGCACAAGCAGCAGGGATGACCGCAGCCTGGAGACGATTGTCAGGAAAAGGCCATTCAAAAGTGTTGGGGACTTTCACAAGGAGTGGACTGAGGCTGGAGTTAGTGCATCAAGAGGCACCACACACAGACGGATCCTGGACATGGGCTTCAAATGTCATATTCCTCTTGTCAAGCCTCTCCTGAACAACAAACAATATCAGAAGCGTCTTACCTGGGCTACAGAAAAAAAAAAAAAGAACTGGTCTGTTGCCCAGTGGTCCAAAGTCCTCTTTTCTGATGAGAGCAACTTTTGCATCTCATTTGGGAACCAAGGACCCAGAGTCTGGAGGAAGAATGGAGAGGCACACAATGCACGATGCTTGAAGTCCAGTGTGAAGTTTCCACAGTCTGTGTTGATTTGGGGAGCCAAGTCATCTGCTGGTGTTGGTCCACTGTGCTTCATTAAGTCCAGGGTCAACGCAGCCGTCTACCAGGAGATTTTGGAGCACTTCATGCTTCCTTCCGTAGACGAGCTTTATGGGGATGCTGACTTCATTTTCTAGCAGGACCTGGCACCTGCCCACACTGCCAAAAGTACCAAAACCTGGTTCAGTGACCATGGGATTACTGTGCTTGATTGGCCAGCAAACTCGCCTGACCTGAATCCCATAGAGAATCTATGGGGCATTGCCAAGAGAAAGATGAGGGACATGAGACCGAACAATGCAGTGGAGCTGAAGGCCGCTATTGAAGCATCCTGGTCTTCCATAACACCTCAGCAGTTCCACAGGCTGAGAGCATCCATGCCACGCCGCATTGCGGCAGTCATTGCTGCAAAAGGGGCCCAAACCAAGTACTGAGTACATATGCATGCTTATACTTTGCAGAGGTCCGATATTGTTCTATTTCCAATCCTTGTGTTATTGATGTCAAGTAATATTCTAATTTTCTGAGATTGTGAATTTGGGGTTTTCATAAGTTGTACACCATAATCATCACAATTATACCAAAGTAAGGCTTGACATATCTCGCTTTGCATGTAATGTGTCTATCTCATATATTGGTTTCACCTTTTGAGTTGCCATACTGACATAAATTAACATTTGCACGATATTCTAATTTTTTGAGTTTCACCTGTATGTCTCTTAATAATTTGTGTTGCATTATCAGAAATTATTATTAATTCAAAAATTGTACCAGTGTTTTCCTTTTTACTTATGAGCAAGAATTTTGAATATAGGGAATTACTTGCAAATTTTGTGAATATTTTATTCCAATTCATTTTGGAGACCCGTCTGAGACCCGTCTCATTTCTGAGACCCATCCAAGAAACATATGAGCCCTGTTATTTTGGAGGAATTTGAGCCAGTTGATCCTGAGAAGTAGACAGGGTCCTTGTGGCTGTGAGTCTGGCCACCTGTGTCCTGGACCCATGTCCCTCTTAGTTAAGGCCTCCCAGCAGGTGGCATGTTGTTGGATCCAAGTGGTGGTTAATGCCTCTTTGCAGGAGGGGTGGTACCAGCTTCCTTGAAAAAGGCAGTGATGTACCCCCAAGAGGCCATCTTTGGATTCAGCAGTGTTAGACAACTTTCATCCAGTCTCCCACATTCTCTTTTTAGGGAAAGTTGTTGAGAGACAGTGGTTGGCACCCAGCTGCAGAGGGCCCTGGATGAAGCAGATTATTTGGACCCATTGTAGTCTGGGTTCAGACCAGGATACAGTACTGATCACACTTTAGAGAGATTGGGAATGGGGCAGTGCAGTTGCTTGAGTAGCAGGTGGAAGCTGTGGCTAGGTGGGGCTTTGCACAAATTTGTCTGGATTTTTGTGCTCTTTCCTGGACTGGGAGGCCTTGCACACAGTCACTCACACCTTGGTCACTTCCCATTTAGACTATTGCAATGCACGCTACATGGGGCTGCACTTGAAGACCACCCAGAACTTACAACTGGTTCAGAATGTGATGGTGCCCATGTTACAAACCTGTTGTGCAAGCTGCACTGGCTCCCAGTTTCCTTCTTGGTGCAATTCAAAGTGCTGGCTATCACCTTTAAAGCCCTACATGGCATGGAACCAGATTATTTGCAGGACCACCTCTCCCTGAGGATATCTGCCCATCCCACCAGAACAGATAGGAAAGGCATGTTGAACGTTGCCACCTTGCAGATCCTTGGAAGGGTGTCTTTTCTTTTGCAGCTCTGGACCTATGGAGCACCTTCCTCCTTGAGATCCATCAGGCCTCACCCTTTTAACTTTCCAGAAACCACTAAAGAGCTGGCTTTCCCCCAGGTATTGGAATAGGGTGAGATCGGAATGGGAGGAGAGTGTTGTGGGCTTTATCAGAAAAAACCTGCATGGCACCAGGTTTTTCTGGTTGTTGTTTTTTTTTTTTTTTATTGTCTGTATACATTGTTGTTTTTATTCTTTGGTTGTAAGCTGCCCAGACTTTGGTGTAAGATATTTTAAATAAATAAATTTTACTTGTGATTTATAATGTATATAGAATTATTTACTTCCATAGTTATGATGGCTATGGTGCACAATCTGATCCTGTGCATGATAATCCAGAAGGAAGTTCTATACGAGCATTCTTCAGGTGTTCAGCTGAATATGTGGACCACTTTTAATGGGATAGAAAATGGGGCTACTCATATAACCTCATCATTATTCTCTCTGACTTCCATACCTTCAGCTGGAATTCTCCCACTATTTGCTTGAACTGAAGAATATGGTACCTCCCTAATCATACATTAGGGTTTCAGATCGTGTATATCACTGTATTTGCATTCATGTCGACATAACAGACCTCTAGTTGAATGCACGGGGGTCAGGTGAGAAAAGGGCAAAGTGATGTGCAAGATTAACCTTTATTGGACTGATCAGAATAATTCATCAGTTGAATTGTGGGGAGGAGGAGAGGGTGATATGTTTTTAAGTACTGAGAAAACCTGAGTGCTCTGTCTCCCATTCTGGAAGAAATGGTGCAATGAGAACTGATGGGGCAAATTAATAAAGAAAATTAATGGCAACCACTTCTCAGTAATGAAGGATATCTTTGGTATGAAACATGGAGAGGCAATGATAAAAGCAAGGGGCACTTCAGATAGTGCCATGTAGGCTAGAAAACTGTATGGAGTTCAGACATTCACTTCTGACATTAGCGGGGCAGTGTCCACAACAGCACGACACTCCTCATTGCCGATTGTTTGCTTCTTCCCTGTGATTTCTTTGTATGTATACTTATTCCTCTGGAATATTCTCAATGGCCATACAGCAAATACTGGTATTTTCAGGATGAGCCATCATACCAGACAGAAAAGGAGCAATGCCACTTTTCCTCTAAATGGGAAGAACACATATAGCTTTGCAGGATTAATATTCCAACAGCATATATTTCTTGCCAGAATTACAGGGTCCAATCAAACTTTATACAAGCACATATTCATTTGGGTGACAAGATTTCCTTTTGCTATTTCCTTTATGACCCCTTTCTGTCCCAGAGGGATTTTTCCAACCCTCAAAAATCTTTCACAGTAGAGAAGAATTCTGTTTTGTCATAATATCTAGTGGACAGACACAGTTGGATAGAACTGACTGTTTTTATCCCTATGCAAATGCAATCAATTAATTATTTGATTAATTTGTTAAATCTCTAAGATTAATCAAGAAAAAGTTCTTTAATTAAATGATAAGTACAGTATAATCCCCTGACAATTACATTATCATTGGAAATGATTTTCTTCAGAAATTTTGACTGAACAAATTAACATAGTTCATTGCTTCTTTTTTTAAATTAAGATTTACAAAATTTAAAAATAAAAAAAACAGATTAGATTAAAAACAAATTGGATATGAAGAAATGTCTGAGTCCTCATGCTATTTTCAAAATATTGGTCCAGAGCAGTACCTTCAGTTGGCCCTCTCTAAGAATCACCATTCAAATGCAGAGATAAAAAGATGCTGTATGGCATAAAAATTGTCATGAGTGGCCACTTTATTTCTGTTGGGATAGAAAATATTCAGACTGTTATGTAACAAGAATGCACATACAGAGTAGATGTGAGACAGGTGAGGTGGCTGCTTCATGGAACAAATTTAGAGATGGAAAGCAGTAGAGAAGAATAGAAACAATGACTTCATGCTGCTTGGCCTATTCCCCTTAAACCAGGGTTCCTAAACCTCAGCAACTTTAAGATGGGTGGACTTCAACTCCCAAAATTCCCTAGCCAGCATGGTTGAGGAACCCTGCCTTAAACTCACCTTCTGTCATGTAAGATGTCCTCCTCTCTTCAGTATTGATGGTTACCTGTCCAGGTGGTTTCTGCTAGGTTTTCTACCCCAGGTGCCAAAGTATGAATAGCCTGAGAGGGCATGAAAATACAGAGGGCAGAGAAAAAAGTGCAGGATAGAAGATTTGATAGAAAGGAAATGAAAGGGTAAAAAGATAATCAACCAGAAAGAGGGGAGAACAAGTTGTCCAGAGGCATTCAGGTAGAGAAAGCTAAAATGGACATATTTGTTTATGAATGAGATTCTATGTAATAGATCTTTATTTTAAAAAAAAGTTGTCTCACTGGCTGTTTTGTGTATTAATCCATTTTGACTCTAATGCTTTATGCAACATCCTTATGTTTATAGTCCACCAAAAGGGTTAGCTCCTGATTTCTATCAGTTTAGAGAGAAATTTCAAATTTGCATCGCAACGGGAATAAGGGAAATGTGATAAAAGAATCAATTAAAAGTTTGGTTTTTTTAATTCATTTTAATAAGAGTAAAACATTATTGGTTGGCATGTATTGTTGGTTAGTCTTTCTTTTTTTAACAAGCAAAAATCAACACATTCTTCTCACCATTATCTGCTGTGTCAGGAACACTCATTAAAGCAGACTGTCATTTTTAGTGATTTACAGAACCTTTGCTGTTTTCCTAGAAATGTTTGTCACAAGCAAAAGGGAAAACCAAATCAACCACACAGTTGCTTGTAAAGCATAAAGCATCACAGTGATGCTTTACACTTGGTAAATAAAATGAACCATATACCACTGTGAGTTTAAGATATGTAGTCAGTTTCGGAGAAAAAAATACAAGTTCAGTTTATTTATTTTTATCTCTTAAAAGTTCCCTAATTCATTTGTAGATATACCGTATTTTTCCGACAATAAGATGCCCCCATGTACAAGACGACCCCCATTTTTCCAACCCCAAATTAAGAAATCAATATTTTAAAGATAGTGCAGAACACATTTTTATTTAGTAATTAGTTAACATTGACCTGATACACTTGGTGGGAGGAGGTCCAAACCGTCTCTCTGCAGCTCTATTTCCAGGCTCTTTTGCATAACTGATTACATTCAAGCACGAGTGCCGATAGCTTCTCTCAGCAAAAGCCTTCCTCTAATTGGTTTGTTCAGCATCAGCTGACATCAGTTACATCAGGCTCGTGATTGGAGGTAGTCTGTTTGGGAGACAAGCTATTTCACTCATGATTGGAGGCTAGCAATAGGAGGAAGCTGCCTGCAGAAACAAAGTATGGGCAGCTTTGCAACATTGAGGTTCTCTTTGGCTGACTTCCTTAAATAAGATGCCCTTCAATTTTTAGGGTAAGGATTTTAGAAAAAAGTATCATCTTATAGTTGGAAAAATATGGTACCTTCCTATTTTATCAATATACAATTGTTGATATCAGAAGTAGAACATTTACATCAGTGGTAAAGCCACAGTACAGGTAGTCCCAGTTTAAGAACAAGTTCTGTTCCCAAGGTCTGTACTTAAGTTGAATTTGTATGTAAGCCAGAACAGTATTATTGTATAATACTGTATAAGTAGTACTGTGTAATGAACTTGAACCACTGTGTATTTAACTTGAATCATTGTGTATTTAACTTGAATTTGCTACAAACAGACTCCATTCTTAACTATGGGTTGTCCTTAAACCAGGTGTTCTTAACCCAGGGGCTACCTGTAATCCAATATTGCTTCACAGATTGGAGCCAAAGGAAGGATGTTCCTTATATTTTTATATGCTTTCATAGTGGCTTACAAACTCTCCTCTGATTTGCCATTCATATTGTATAAAAAATTTGCAGTGTGAGGTGCTGGCAATAAAGCTGTGTCATTGGGAGACTCTATGTAGCTAGTTACTGTGACTTTTCTCAGTAACTACTGGCCATGATCCCAATTTGGCCGAACAGCATGCAACTCAAAGTACTGTGGAAAATCTTACGATACAAAGATAATATTTCTAAAGCCTGGAAGAGAAATCATTACTGGCCTTAGGTGTTGCACTGATCTCATGTTTCACAATGGGAAAAATGTCTAGGAGTAGCAAAATAAGTTGATACAGTACCAAAAACCTATGAATCAGGTTTTTATTTCCCAAATGAGATCTCTGCTTTTTTCCTTCATTCTCAGGGTGCTTTAGAAATTATTTTAGAATTGACTTTGGTTTTATTTCTAGGTTCACATTGTTGTTGCAAGGTGACAGTAGTGCTGTTAAGATGGTTTACCTTTACTTTACTCTGAAACTTCTCTAGATGTTCCTCCTTTATATGGAATTAATTCTCCCATGAGATCCTACTTTGAGATCTAACTGAAATGTGGGAGTCTCAGTAGGCAATCTTAACTCTGTGATGGGTAGGATTAGAATAGGTAAACTGGTAAGTCTAGATGATCTGAAGTAAATTAGTGTATATATCTATATCTGTATCTATATCCATACACATACACATGTACCCAGAAACAGCATAACGCCATCACTCAGAACCAGAAGTCAGTTTTGGCGAGACCCATGTGGTTGGGGTTTTTTTCTCTGAACAATTCCCAGATTCTGAGTTCATTATTTCTGGGTAATGCTCTTGGATTTACTTTGCAAACATTCTGCTTTACTTCTTTTAATATACTCCATGAATATTGATTGGAGAATTTGCACAGCCATTCTTCATACTATTACCATGTTTGCGCTTAGCAAGATGTGCACCGTAACATCTTAATCTATGTACAGTAATGTGTGACTAAGCACATGAAACCTGAAAATACACAGTATGCTTTCAAAGTGGGCTATGAAGCTGATAGGAAAAAAAAAAATGTTACTGATTGGCATAAGATTTGTAATAGTTCCCTAATCTTTGAACAAGGTACGTTGAACATTTTATAGAAAATGTCTCCCACTTCATTTTGTTTCTAAGAATTACCACTTAAACCCAATCTAATTTTCATTAGTAATATCACTTTGACTTCCATTCTCCTGAATACCTCTAAAATAATATATGGGAGTCCTTTGGGTTTGAAGAAGACATGCGGTTGTGCAGTTCATCTGTGGACACGGAGGTGGCTCTGCAGTCCCAGTCTGGAAGCGCAGAGTCCAGCACCATGGGGGCACTGCAAGTCCATTGTTGTAGTAACTGTGCGTGTTATTCTGTAACGCCACTCATGGTTTTCTGTCAGTTTTTGGTGGTGCCTGTCTTCAAAGCTGATGGAGGCTTCATAGCATAGGGCTTGCCAGTGGGTTCTGTCAGCAGCCGCAGTTTCTAGTTCCCTTGGCTGGATGTCACAGTGGCGTAGGGTTTCTTTCACAGACTTTTTGTAGCACTTGCGTAGTAAACCTCAAGGTGTATTCCCAGACTCCACTACACTATAGAGCAACTGACAAGGCATACAGTGGTCATCCATTCTGATGACATCTCCCACCTGCTGCATCTGGGTTCTGATAATGAGGGACTCAATGCTGGTGGACTCCGCATGATCCAAGATCTCCAGGTTAGAGACATGGTCCTGCCAACAAATGCCAACGATGGAGTGGAGAACACGCATGTGAAATTTCTCCAGTTTTTTGATGTGCCTTCGGTACAGAGTCCAGGACTCACATCCGTATAGAAGAGAAGGGATGACCTTTTAGATTTTCAGCTTTGTGGAGATATGAATGTTGTTTTGATTGAGCACTCTAATATGCAGCTGCCCCAGTGCCTGGCTGGCCTTGCTGTTTCTGAAGTCTATTTCTTTGTCCAAAGACCCATCACTCAAGAGGATGCTTCCCAAGTATTTGAAGCTATTTACATTTGTCAGCTGGGTGTCATCAATAGTGATTTTTGGTTCTACAGAGTTGGTATTTGGCACAGGCTTGTAAAGTACTTCAGTCTTGTTCAAGCTGATAGTCAGGCTGAAGAGCATAGCAGAGTTTGAGAATTTGTTCATCATCAACTGTAGATAACTGCCTTTGTGCACCAGGAACACACAGTCATCAGCAAAGAGGGTTTCTTGGATGACTATATGAAGGCACTTTATCCATGCATTTAAGCAGCAAAGGTCAAAGAGAGAGCTGTCCAACTGGTACCTGATGTATACTCCCTCCTTCAGACCTTGGACAGTACATGACAACATGCAAGCGAAGAACAGATTGGACAGGACTGGGGCTAGCACACAACCCTGTTTTACCCCATTGGAAATGGCAAATGCAGTTGATGTATCACCATTATAAAGAACCTGTCTTGTCATTCCATTGTGGAGTAGCTGAATCAACTTCATGAATTTTCTTGGGCATCCAAAACACCTCAGGATAATTAAGAGAGTCTCCCTGTTTACAGTGTCAAATGCCTTTATCAGGTCAACAAAGGCAGGGTAAAGACACTGTTTGATGCACTTCTCCTGGACTTGCCTCATGGCAAATATCATGTCTGCTGTACTCTGTTCTGGCTGAAAGCCACTCTGAGCCTTTGGAGGTTCCTTTCCAAGACAGTGACAAGTCTGTTCAGTAGAATGTGGGTAAAGATCTTGCCTGCAAAGGACAGCAGTGAGATACCCCTGTAGTTTCCACCGTCTGATTTTCTGCCCATATTTTTGTAAAGAGCCACAATGAGAGCATCACAGAAGTTGTCAGACTTCTCCTCTTTGGACCAAATGTCTTCTAAGGTATCATGGAATACCTGTAACGCATTTGGGTCTAGTGCTTTGCAGATCTCATGAGGAATGCCATCCTGTCCTGTTGCTTTATTTAAGTTCATCTGTGAGATCACTTTCTTGATCTCATCGGTAGATGGCATCCAAGACTGGCAGTTGAGGAATCTGCTGTAAGGCATCATGATCAACTGTGGATGGCCTATTGAGTAGGTTGGAAAAGTGTTCAGCCCAGTGGTTTTTCAGTCTTGCCTGGACTTTGATCAGGCTCAACCCATCACATGACAGCAGGGGAGAGCATCCTGATTTAAAAGGACCATAAACTGAATTTATGGTGCTGAAGAACTCTCTGGTGGCATACATGTCTATATAGCATTCCACCTGCTCAGCCTTTCTCTGCCACCATTCGTCCTGCATTTCTTGTAGTTCCACCTGTACTTTGGACTGCAGATGCTTAAATATGTCTTTCTTTGAGACAGATGATGGCTGATTCTGCCAGTCTGCATAGGCCTTGTTCTTGGCCTGGAGGGCTGCTGAAGTGGTCTCATGGTTTTCATCAAATCAGTCTTGATGCACCCAGGTCTTCAGTCCAAGTACAGTTATTGCAGTCTGTGTGATGACATCTTTAAGCTATATCTACTTTTCAGAACATGTTCCTACAAGCAGTAAATTGCCAGAGAGTTTTTCATTAAGTACATGTTGGAAACATTGGGCTTAGCTTGGGTCTTGTGGTCTGCCAAAGCTGAATGACTTTCTGACAGTCCTTGGTTGCTTACGATGTAAAGAGGCTATGTGCAGGTTGAGGACCAATGGAATCAGTCTGTGATCTGTCCAGCACTCAGCACTGTAGCAGTAATTACTTTTCTATTTTCCATTTACTTTAGCCATTGGTCTCTAATTTATTAACAGCATTTCTGCTAAGAACTGCTGCTTTCAGAAAAGAAAAGAAAAAAGAAAAGATTCAAGTAATTGCTTTATTTAACCACAAAACCCACCCACCCATTCCCCAACATGCACAAAATCTGCTGTGGCCATTCTTCTTTTGGGGGGAGTCATGTAAGAGCCCAAGCACTGAATTAGTAAGTACTTGCTTTCTTGCTAACAGGACACCAGCTAGTGAGTAAATGGATTAAGCTACTTGTGTTGCCAGATAGGAGACATCTTGACAGTTCTGTTTTCATTCTCAGGTGTCTAGTTAAAGGAAACACATGGGTCCAATTCAATCTCGAAAAACTGTATCTTTAGCTAGAATGATTATGGTTTTGAAACTCAATGTGATTTTGCACAGTAAACCTATCTTGGGATTGCTTTTTTCCCCCCCCTCTCTCTCTCTCTTCTCCCTTCCTTTCCAACAGTGAAAAGAATGAATACAAAATATAAATAGAGGCCACCCTGTTATTAGCAGATGCATCTTCTGTTAGCTCAATTTCCTAAATGTGACTCAAACAGTAGAAATGGATTAGCATCTTTTCTCCAGCAGTTCTAAGGCAGGTAAGAAAATATTTTAAAAGATGCCAATGTATTCGCTTATTTGCTCAAGACTGTGTTTTAATTAGCTATTTGATCTAGTTTCCTGAACTGATAGAGTTCGGAAAACAAAGAAATGTTTGCGTGTGAAGCAGATAAGCTAAGTTTGCTCCAATGGCTGGAAGAAAAAAAAAATCTGTGACAAGTTAATCTGTCTCTGTGGCATAATAAAGAAAGAAGCAGATGGTGATATCTCCCTCTAGAGTTTCCTAGTAGGGGAGAACAAATCCCTCCTTCAACTTTCTGAGGCTGTTATTATTGGTTTCTTGTCATCTTTATCTGTTCCAAAGAGATAGATTCAGATAATTTTTCCCCACCATGTAGTGAGTTTCTACAGTCAATTCTCAATGGAAATCCACTGAAGGGGATGAAACAAGGTGGGACTATAGCTATCAGCTGTGTTGCCATTCTGAGTTCTCTTCCACTGTAACACAAACTCATCTTTATTCTAAATCATGAAATAAGTTCTTCAACCTCATTCCCTGCTCATGGACAGAGAATAGGTAAGTGCACCATCAAATCACATTATTTAGTTATTTAAAGCTTTGAGAACTCACCTCTTAGGGAAAAGCCTCCAAAGATGGCATGGAACAGCATTTTATTTTTGATAATACAGTAGAACAAGAAATAAATCCAGTTAGCAGTTAAAAGCAGAAAGCACCCTACACCTGATAGCACTAAACTCAATTAAAGACAAGTATAAACAGGTTATTCTTCAAGGCTCATTTGAAAGCTTAAGGCAATAGGTCTGGTGGATATGACTGGGGACAGGATTTCATAGTGGAAAGAAGAAGAAATTTCAAGGCATTTTCCTTGTATAATAAAGGAAAATAAAAATCTCTGGAAGGTTAGAGCCAGCACTTCAAATTAAGAGGCAGGAAAAAGGCAGCAGCATTTATAGAAAGACAGGAGCCATCATCTGGAAGTGAGCACATTATGTATGCATTTCACAAGGAATGGAGAGAAAAAGCAGACACCCTAGGAATGAAGAAGCCAGCCAAAGAGATAAACAAATGAGTGGCAATTAATCAATTAGCATTGTGCAGGGTGAGATTTTGCTCAGCAGTGCAAACTATAAAAGCTTCAAAAAGAGAATGTGCAAACTGAACGCTTCTGATCTGGATAAGAGCTTCCTGTCCTTTTGCATTAGGCTCAGCCAGCTCTAATAGTGAGAGAAAGGTGAGTGGGGGCCAGTGTGTGTGTATATGAATGCGTAGGTGCCTATCTTGTTAAATCAATAAAGCTTTGTTGTCCTTAGAATTCATGACTCTCAAAAAGATCCTAGCTGCTTCTCTAATTGGTGCCTAGGAATTCTAAAGGAAAAAAATAAGAAAGGG
Source organism: Liasis olivaceus (assembly GCA_030867105.1). Classification (NCBI taxonomy): domain Eukaryota; kingdom Metazoa; phylum Chordata; class Lepidosauria; order Squamata; family Pythonidae; genus Liasis; species Liasis olivaceus. The sequence continues at coordinate 225,163,522 of CM061349.1, forward strand.
GGTTCTACTGAGTGCTGTGTTTGTGATTTCCCAAAATAAAGCTCTCTCCTGTGCAAAATAGCTTTCTTCAAGACACCTGATGACAGCTGCTTGTGAGCTGTTGATCAAAGTAAATGGGAGGAGCTTGAGCATGTGCTCAAAGGGGAAAAAGAAAGAGCAACTGTACATAAACTGGAACTTATAAAACATACAACCAATTGGATTTTAGGAGGAAAAATGTAACACTGGCAGCCTCTCATTGTTCTCACATATATTATCTCAACTGTCTAGTGACTATATTAGATATATAAAAGACTAACGTGGATAAAGGAGAACAGGTTGATCACCCAATATCACATGCTCATTTTGGGTTTTATCCTTTGAATTCCTTATGTTTGGCCAATATCTGAAAGGACACATGACAACTTCTGTCCGTGATCATATATAATAGCCTGCATAATACAACTCCTTGTTCCTTCAGAACTGTGGAGATGATGGAGCAAGATAATGTGGGTATTGAGCCAGAAAGCTAACACTTGTGCCACATAAATTTGATCCCTGTCTTGGAGGGGGGAAAGAAAAAGAGATTAGATAAGGAAACAAAGCAAGGACCCAATCTTGTGGGAAGGGGGTGAACCCATATTTTCTTGAACCAAGAACATTCCTTTGAGGGTACAGATCTTTTGTTGATAGGTGATCTGATCATTAGAAACACAGACAGATGCTTTTGCAGCAAAAACTTAGATCTTATGGTGACCTGCCTCCCTGGTGCTAAGGTTGTAGATGCCTTGTGCCATCTAGATAAACAGCTAGATAATACTAGCGGGGAGGTAGCAATTGTGGGTCCATGTTGGCACCAATAACATCAGAAAATCTAGTCAGCCAGTTGTGGAAGCCAAATTTAGATTGCTAGGTAACAGACTGTACTTGATGGTTGCAAAAGTAGAGTTCTCAGACATGTGATGTGTTCCATATTCAAGATCAGCTAAATGATAGAACTCAAGCATTTTATATATAGGGTTGAGTTGCTAATGTCAAGTAGAGGGGCAGAGTTTCTTAGGTACTGGAATAACTCAAACCTGCAGAAGAGAGATGGGGTCTACCTGAAGCCAATGGAACCAGACTGCTGGGGCATAGAATCAAAAAGGTGGCAAAGCAGCATTTAAATTGATCCCTAAAGAAAAACCAAGAGGTGCTTCCAGCATCTGGTTTGGAAGGATTAGATATTTCAGGAAGTTCTGTAAGAGATACAACAAGGTTGGAAATGCATTAATGGGCAGTCATGTCAATGGGGATTACAAAAAGACCAGGAAAAACGTTCAGGCCAGCACATTTTTGAAAGAACATGGCATATATTTCTGTACCAATGCTAGAAATCACCAATTGAGATGGGAAATTAGAATACTTGATCAAGAATGAATGCATAGAATATAATAGAAGCCTGATGGGATGGAGATAATCAGTTGGATACATTCATTCCTTGATAATCATCAAAGAAAAAATAGGGAACAGTACGCCAGGAGAGTCACTGCTCTTTTTATCAAGGATAGTATGAAACCTAACATATTACAAAATACTGGGTGACCATATTCCTTCATAGAATCATGATGGGTGGCAATATATAAATTTCATCTAGCAATGTGTTGTGATTCACCTGATCAAAATACTGAGGGTGATCTTAAACATTGAAATAAATCAGGGAGACAGGCAAAGCAGTTATTGTAATAATGCAGGAGAGCCACCCTCACATACTGTAGCTTCAGTGCTCAGGCCATATAAAGAATTCAAATGTCTAGATACTTGGAATGGGTCAAAAGAAAGGCAATCCTAGCCTTAATTATAAGTAGCACCTATGATCTGGTGCAAAATGTAACTGTTGTGGAGTCAGCTGGAAACTGTGATGCCAATGATAATGCTACTAGGTTTAGCATACAGGCAAACAGGAAACTAACTAACTAACTATTTATTTATTAAATTTCTCCCCCACCCATCTCCCCCCAATGGGGGAACTCTGGGCGACTCACAGAGAACATTAAAACCATAAATATATACAAATACATAAAACATCAATTTAAAAACATTTCTAAAAAAAGGGAAAGGAGAGTCCAAGAAAATGAAAACTCTGGGGCTGAAGACAGGAGGCCTCTATGGGGCTAGCCATCCATCCTTGAGGTATTCCCTCCCCACCCCAGGCCAAGTGGCAGAACCAGGTCTTCAAAGCCATATGGAAGGCCAGAAGTGAGGGGGCCAATCGCACCTCCAGGGGCAGAATGTTCCAAAGAGCAGAGAAGGCCCACCTTCTGGACCCCGCTAATTGAAGTTCTTTTACTGAGGGAGTCCGAACCATGCCCTCACTGTGTGATTGGGTGGGACGGGTTGAAGTCATAGGGGAGAGGCGGTCCCTTAGGTAACCTGGTCCCATGCCCTGTAGGGCTTTAAAGGTGATAACCAACACCTTGAATTGGACCCGGAAGCAAACTGGTACCCAATGAACCTCACGGAGCAGTGGCGTTACATGGGCCCTCCTTGGGGCTCCAAAAATAGCTCGCGCGGCTGCATTCTGGACCAGCTGTAGCTTCCGGATACTCTTCAAGGGTAGCCCCATGTAGAGCGCATTGCAGTAGTCTATCTGAGAGATAACAAGGGCATGAGTGACTGTTTGAAGGGCATCCTGATCCAGGAAAGGGTGTAACTGATGCACAACCCAAAGTTGTGCAAAGGCCCTCCTTGCCATGGCTGCCACCTGCTCTTCAAGCAGGACCGTGAGTCTAGGAGGACCCCCAGATTACACACTGGGTCTGTCTGGGGCAGTGCCACCCCACCCAGCATCAAAGATGACAAAGTCCCGGATACACAGCCACTCCGTCTTACCAGGGTTCAGCTAAAGCCTGTTGTTCCCCATCCAGACCCTTACAGCCTCCAGGCACCACGAAAGGGTGGTCATGGCATCACTTACTTCACCTGGGATGGAGATGTATAACTGCGTATCATCAGCATTATGATGATACCTCATCCCATGATGGCGGATGATCTCACCCAGCGGCTTCATGTAGATGTTGAAAAGGAGAGGAGAGAGAATCAAACCCTGTGGCACCCCACAGAGGAGGGGCCGAGGATGGGACCTCTCGCTCCCTATCACCACCGATTGGGATCGGCCCTGGAGAAAGGAGGTGAACCAGCACAAGACCGTGCCACCCACCCAAATTCCCTGAGCCATCCCAACAGGATACCATGGTCAATGGTATTGAAAGCCAGTGAGAGATCAAGGAGAGCAAGGATGGTTGCACTTCCACCATCCTGCTCCCACCAGATCTCATCCTTAAGTGTGACCAATGCCGTTTCCATTCCATAACCGGGCCTGAAACCTGACTTAAAAGGGTCTAGATAATCCATTTCCTCCAGAACCCTTTAGAGCTGTGATGCCACCACTTTCTCAACCACCTTCCCCAAAAAGAGGACGTGGGAGACTGGACAAAAATTGGAGTACAGTAGGTTCCAGGGAGGGTTTCTTGAGGAGGGGGTGCAACAACACCTCCTTAAAAGCAGCTGGAAACACTCCCTCCTGCAAGGATGTATTAACCATTGCCTGGATCCAACCACATGTCACCTCCCAAGCTGCTTTCACCAGCCAGGAGGGGCATGGGTCAACAATAGGATCCAAAACAGTCACATTTGATTACAAAAGGGAAACTGTTGAGCTAGTGAAAATGGTCTGAAAGGAAAAGTTAAGATGGGCAAATCTGTTCCTAGTGCCTATAGCTTATTGAAAACCACAATAATGAATGCTCAACTAGAATGTATTCTACAGAATAAGAAAGGATCAGCCAAATCCTAGAAGAAGCCAGCATGGCTTTCTAGTAGTTCAGGAAGCTGTGGATGTTCAGAAGACTTTCTTCAGGAAAGAGAAAGTCTGTCTCAGCAAGGAAAGTAAAATGGAGCACAAACCAGCAGGGGTTAAAAAAGAGGGTGTGTGTGATAAATACAGAATGAAAAGTGGTTGGGCTATTAAATAACAAAAGAATGAAAGAGATCCTCAAGGAGATTGCAGAGAAACTGAATTATTTGCATCCCTCAATACAGAAGATATAGGACAGATACCTGAGCTGTACTGACTTTCTCATGGAGAGAATTAGAACAAAGCAAATTACTGTACAAGAGAAGATATTCCAGGACATCTTGAGAAATTACAAGTAACAAATTGCTAGGTCCCAATGACATCCACTACATGGCTCTTTTAAGACCTCCAATGTGAAATTGCTTATCTCCAAACAGAAATATGTGTGTTTTCATTCAAATCAGGTGCAGTGCCAAATGACTAGAAGCAATGCAACACCAATTTTTGAAAAGGAATTGAGGAAGCCAGTCAGCTTAATGTCTGTTTCAGGCAAATTGGGAAAAAATGGCAATCGGAGAAAATAACTTGTCATATAAATTAAAGTATTGCTGAAGGAAAATCAGCATGGATTCTTCAAAGGTAAATCTTGCTTCACCAACCTTTTTAGAGTATCTACAGGAAAGCAGATGGAGGTGACCCTATCAACATTGTATATCTGCATTTTCAAAAGTCTTTGACAAGGTTCATCATCAAAGGAACAAAATAAGAAGGTGTATCCTTTTATGGATTGCTAACTAGTTAAAAATAGAAAGCAAAGACAATCCATTAAGGAACTATAATGGGACCAGTGCTTTATAACGTGCTCATAAATGTTCTAGACTTAGGAGTAACTAGTGAGCATGCCAGGTTTGTGGATGATACTAAACTATTCAGCTAGTAAAACCCAAAAGCAATTGTCAAAAGCTCCAAAAGGATTAAGTATAAAATAATGTACACTGGGAGAAAAACTGTAATTTCAAATATACATTGATTGGGTCTAAGCTGTCTGTAACTAGCTGGAAACAGATCTGGAGGTCATTGTCAATAGCTCAGTGAAGATGTCAACTCAGTGATGTTAACTGTGAAAAAGGGAAAATGCATGGTAGGGATCATTAAGAAAAGAACTGAAGATAAATAAATAAAAATAAAACACCTTTGTACAAATCTATGATATTTCTGCATCTGGAATACTGTGTTCAGTTCTGGTCATCACACTTTGAAATGGCTATAATAGAACTGGAACAAGTACAGAAGAGGACAACCAAATTCATCAGGAGGATCAAACATCTTCCATACAAGAAAGGGCTAGAATGTTTTGGGACTCTTTTAGCTTGAGAAAAGCAACTGAATGGGGACATGACTGAGGTGCATAAACCCATACCTTGCATGGAGGAAATAGACAGGGAAAAGGTTTTTTTCCATTGCTCAGGGCCACGGGCCATCCATTAAAGCTGATTGGGAGGACATGTAGAACAGCAAAAAAGCATTTCTTCACACAGCCCATAATTAATCTATAGAATTCATTGCCACAAGGCCTAGATGGTTTTAAAAGGTGGTTAGACAAATTCATGGAGATCAAATCTATCTAGAACTACTGGTATTGAAGATTCAGTGTTGCCTCCAGGTTGGAGACAGCATGCCTCCAGATACTAGTTACAGAGGAGCAATGCTGGAAGTTTGACACATCTCTGTCTCTCCTATTTGCAAGTGCTCCAGAAGCATCTGGTTGATTACTATGAGAAACAAAATCCTGGACTGCAGTAGGCCTTGGCCCATAGATTCCTAAGGAATTTTCAGATGAAATTACTGTTCTTGGTTATGCAATAGGATAATCTCTCAGATATGGGACTTCAGCTAGCTCTGAACTTAATATCCATTTCAGGTTTCTGGAAGCTAACCTAGATTTAGAAGCTACACAAAACAGTTAATGGTAAAGAAAATCTTTTCTGCATTCAGGCACAGCTTCATTTGCCCTTCATTGCTCTGACTTCTCCACTTGCAATTAACAAATGGGAACAGCATTTAGACCTCTGGACCCCACATTCCTTTCTGAGATTTCATCAAAGATTCTTTGTGCTTCTACTGCTTCTTTTCCCTTGGGTTGTTCTTGTCTCTTTTTATCACTATGATTGTTAGTTAGATATATTGGAATGACAGGTAGAGCTCATAGTTAGATTTAAAGAAGTATTGAGATACATATTAAAAGATGAATTCTCATCTCAGCTGTTTATAATCTACATTTCCCTCATCTTTTCTTATTCTCATCACAATGAAAACAGTGAGAACATTGTTTCTTCTCTCTGTCTCTCTCTCTTCAGTCTTCAGAAAAGATTTTTCAATCTCCTGCCCTCCTGTCTGTATGGGGAGAGTCACAAATATATGCTGTGAAAGTAGCTGGTACATTATTCCCCCTCTTTGGCTACTGGGCATAATAAATCAAAGTTAGGATTTATAAATAGTGCTGTACTGATTTTCCATGGTGTTCAGTTTTCCAGGGGGGGGGGGGGAAGCCTTGCAATTCTGAAGGGTGCTAAAAGGTCTCCAATTTTGCCCTATTTTCCAATGCTTCATAAATGTTGTGTTCATAAACATTGTTACCTGACTTGCTGCTGCTTTGATATCAGTTTTGAAAATACTCATAAGGATTTCTGCTTCTTTGTTTAGCTATATCTGTGAGCAGATGTATGCCCTAATGGAGATTAAAATCAGAGTCGCAATATACCTGTAGGCATCTTGTGCAGTGATATGTAAAAACATCTAGCCTTTAAAACAACTAATATGACATAATATATTTAAAAGATTATTTTGATACTCATTCATTACACAGTGTAATCCTGCAAAGTTCACCCTTTTCTGTAAGTCTGCATCCACACAGCCTCTTTTCCTGGCTCAAGGCCTTCCATCTGAAGGGTAATCCTCTGAAGAAGGATAATTTCTGTGCAACTCCAATTGGTTGGGTGGTCTGCTGTGGGACTGCCCCCTTCCATCTGGTCTCTGGGCTTGGCACCTGTCCTACAGTGATTTGGCTGTGAGGAAGGCTAGAACCTTCCTTCTGCAGCTGTGAGTTTCCTTTTTTTAATAAATGGATCAGTCAACTCTTTAATCTAGATCAGTGTTCTCAACCTCTGCAGCTTTAAGCTGTGTGTGCTTCAACTCCCAGAATTCCTCAGCCAGCACCCTAGAGCAGGGTTTTCAAACTGTCTGCAGAACCCCAGGGTTCTGTGACAGCTTGATGGGGTATTGGGAGAAACTAAGGGCAAAAACAGACAACCAAAAAACTTTAATTGAACACAGCCCATTTTGTACTGCTGAAGCTTTGCCTCTTAATCAGGGGTTCCAGGCCTTTTTGTTTTTTGTTTAGTTTTTTTAACCAACAGGTTCCATGGCCTGAAAAAAGTTGGAAAGTCTGACCTATAGATTGCAGAGCCTAAAACTGAGTATCTCTGCAGACTCTCCCAGTGACCTTTGCTCCCAGAGAAGCTCTGCCTCTTCCCTTTCTCTCTTCATGTGCTGTTCACAGGACAGTTTACAGCTCCTACATTCCCCCACTGCTAACCCCCTTTCTCAAACTCCAACTCTTCAATAACAGCCCAGCTGCACAAACCCAGACAACCACCGGTTGGTAGTAAGGAGACAGAAAAAATACCTCCAACTGTTCGCTGCCACCTAGTGATCGGACCGCCAACCCACATGTATAAGGAATAATAAATGTTTTAAGGAATAATAAAAATAAACATCTACTCAGGTGAAAGTATGATGGGAGAGGGGAAAAAATTAAGGAGGTGAGGAGAGAAGTACACAGAATAACCAGACCATTGTACCTGCCAATTGGAGGAAGATTTTCAGCCACGAACCTTAGAAAGTTGTGTTTTAAAGCTACAGAGCAGTGCAGCATGGACATATTTGGGGTATGTGGTAAGGACATGCCATGCGAAGGCAGCAAGATTTGAGCGACATGGTTTTCTGCCAGCTCAAGGAAGGGAGGGGAGAACAGCAAAGTAACTGTGTGAACATGGCTGAATATTCAATGTTTACTTAAACCTGTAGGATTGCAATGCTATTGACATTCAGTTAGTGATATTTTGATGCCTGCTATCCTCTACTAAAACCAGATTTTTGAAAAATTAATGTATCACTGCTATGTTCAAGGCTGACATAGATCAGCAGCTGACTATGGCCCAAAAGGACTGTCAATCCTCCAGGTTCATTACTTTCTGAGAAAGCCTGGGTATTCCTCCTCTTCTCACTTTCTAAACTATGGTTCCAGCATCAGGAAATAATCCCTAAATAAGTGTCTGCAGTAGCTGGAAGGGAGTTTGGGGAAAAAGTCTTCAGATCTGAGACTGTGTTTCTGCTCTTGGAAGAGGGGATCTCAACAATCTTCTTTCCCCTGGAACATTGGCTTAGGAATCATAGGACTGCACCCTAAGACTTCCACTGGTAATTTCAACTAGATATTTTACTCATACTATAAATAATATGGGCAAATCAATAAATGAGAGAGGATGGAATGGCATTATTTCTTTAATAAACATTGCGAGAAAGAAGGTCAGTTTTTTCCAAAGTGAATAATCAAAGACAGTTTTATATGCATAGTGATATACAGTCTATATAGCTAGAGGAGAAAAATTCACAATCTTTAGACAAATCATTTAACAACTCAGCTGGTCCAGCACTGCTGCATCTCTGGGACTTCAAATCATCCCAAGATAGTGAAAAAATAGCAGAAGATCTCAATTAAACGAGAAGAGACATCCAGTAACTAAGAGTTGGTTACAATATTCACATCTTTGTGTAGGAAGTTACAGTTTTGGAAAAATCATAGACATGTATGCTATTTTTCTTCCAAGAAAAATAATGGAACTTAAGCATATCTATGGTAGATTGGTAGTATTATGATGGAATACAGTGTGAAACTATAGTATTATGCTCATTATATTTTTATAAGTCCACTGAATAGATCTATGCTAAAGATATGATCTTATCAATATTTCTGTGAATATTTCTTATCAAGAAAACTCTGAAAATTATTGTTTTGAGAAGGAAGTACTAACTGTCAACAGTCACCCAAGTACAATTCCTAAGATTCTTGCAAGATAATCTTGAAAGTCAAAATGATTTTTAGGAAAGCTAGATGTTTGCAAGGTAAATCTGTCCTTTGAATTCCCTCAACTCAGTAACTGAAAAATGTGTTGCTTTGGTAATAGAAGAACTAAATAAATTTCAATATTTTTCTTTAAAACCTTCATTTAACTCTGGAAGGGAGACAATAAAACAAATAATTATTGAGATTGGAAAGGTTGAATTAATTAAAGTGCTAACTCAGTCAAAGTAAAAAGTCAAAGTACTGAATTACATGAACAACTGTCTTGTTTCTGAAGCATCCATGCATATTTTGTTCCATTTTTCTTGCAGAGGATAAGAAGATGCATAAACTTATTTGTGGGCTTAGTCACATAAGAAAGCCAACAACCAGAACACCTCAGATTTTATTTAAAGAACATCATATATCAATACAACCTGGTACATTGGTTTTATATATTATTGGATGACATACAAAGAGAACAGTAATGCAGGAACTATTTATCAGTGGTGTTTATATCAGGACCAAAAATCCAGGTTGACAGGTTTTAAGAGTTCAAGACAAAGTACTTACCAAACTGAAACAACCTTTTCTTCCCTCTTTCCTTTGGCTTTCATCATTTAAAAGTGAGACTGATCACCATTTTAGATGATGCTTATTAAAGGTCACCCACAGTGAGCAGTAATTGCTTCAGCCACACAAGTTTTTGTCTCATTTCAGTATATATTTTAGCTAGAAAAATGGCACCTTTTATAGCTGGGTTATGAAACAATAAGTTGTGATTGCCTTGTTTCTTTATAGTTTGACCCTGTCTTTTCTTTGTTACATATCACAATATTAAAAGAGGGATTTTCCCCCTTTTTTAAAAAAGATCCCTATGCTCTCCTGCTGACTCAGACTTAGCTCTGTAAATACAGAGTTGTATTTACATTCTTGGACCTTCAGGTTCTTTGACCCATGGCAGCCAAAAATAAATTACGGGAATGACTTGCAAGTGCTTTAATTTGAAAAACAAAACTGTTTTTTTTTAATTATCTAAGATGATATGTTTGAAGAAGGAGCTATGTTTTTCCCTCCCTCTCCCAATTAATACTGTTGTGCTGATCAGCTTTGATCCACTTCATTTGCTCTGCATCAGTAAAACTATTGATGTAGGACTGTTCCAACTCAGTTGACACTTTACTTTTTTTTTTTTAAGGGGGTTCTTGTACATGTATTACACACACGCAGAAGCCTCTTTGGTTAAACAGATTTCTCTTTACTTTACCTTAAGCACTGTGAGGAAATGCTTCAATCATTGTCTTGTCAAAGCAAAGCTTGATGGCCAGCTCAACCTTGTTATTTAAGCACAAATTCTACTCCATTCTAAAGCTTTAAGACATTGGCTAAGTCAGACAAACATGAAATAAAATAGAAGAAAATGTTAATAAATGCTTGGGCCAACAATGGGTACTCTTTCCTAATCACTAGTTAGAACCATGGGATACAATAAATACCCAAGAATGACTTAGGCAGTTAGGCAATAAGTAAAGTCAGAATGGGTTTAGAAGACTGGATAGCAATAGCTTGTTCTACCAAGAATCCTGTTGATCTTTTGCATGCATGAGCACCAGGCTACATGTTTCCTGCCATCCCCACAGTCATGTCATGTCCTCAGTAAATGTTGCTATGTTTCATAGAAGGTTCTCCACATTTATCTATCTATCCATCCATCCATCCACCCACCCACATTTAGAGATTGCCCAACTTTTTAGTGATTCTTGGCAGCTCACAAATAAAAAAGAACAATATATAAAGATGCAAGTAAAAAGAGATCCTGGTGTTAAACAGAACTCACTACTTATCTATGATCCTCCTACTGAGTTTCACTCTAGTCCCAATTACTATCCTCCAAAATTGTCTTGCTCTTAACTTTTTCAACCACACGTTGTTTTCAGGTTGTGAACTTTGATCTCTGGTTCCATCTATAATTGATAAGCAGATTTCAGAGTTGGAGATAAAGGCTGGTTGTTGGAAAAAGATTCAGCTGTCCTGACATCTATGATAAGATGGATTGGGAGCCAATAAAGAAATGATATGGTTAAATTTCTCAAGCACAATTATGTATTGTAACCAACTATGGTTTCCAAGCCATTTTTAAGCAACCTTGCAAAAACATGCCTCCTGGATCCTATACTACTCTTGTATTTATGAATTTTGATGGATTTTATATGCATATGCTGGTCTATGACCATAATAAAAACTTATTATGAAGAAGTCCAGAACTTTTACAAAGAACATATGGATAAATTAACTTACCGTATGAAAATTGGTGTTTAATGGGGGACTGGAATGGAGTAATCTGTCCACAAAAGGACAGAAGCTGTGAGAAAGATATTAAAACGACACGAGGGAAACTAACAATTTTTTTTTTTTTTTTTTTTTGACATGATGGACAATTTAGAGATGCTAGATGCATGGAGACACCAAAATGGTGATGCAAAAGAATATTCTTATTTTTCTGAAAGACACAGATCTTTTTCAAGAGTTTTGGTATCTAAGAATTTGGTTACTAATGTTCACAAAGTGGAGATATTGCCAAAGTTTTTTTTCACACCATAATCTAGTGACTTTAGTACTTAAAAGGAAAACCAGTTCCTTCAGGTGGAGGTTAAACAAAATATCACTGCAGAAAGAAATAGTAAAGGAAGACTGCAAAAAGACTGTAAAAGGTTAAAAGAATTCTTTGACAATAATTTTAATAAAGATACAGATATAAGAATGGTTTGGGATGCAAATAAAGCTTTTACGAGGGGACATTTCATGCAGCATAATAGCAAACTCAAAAAAAACAAGAACAAGAAAACACAGACAATTTTAGATCAGATAAAAACAAAAGAAGAATTTTTTAAAAATCCCAAAAAAGAAAATCATTTCACAACTTAAACTTTTACAATGGCAGTTGTATTTGTTAAAAGTAAGAGAAATGGAGGTAAAAATGAATTATGCAAAACAAAACAATTTTGAATTTTCAAATAAACCAGGGAAATGGTTGGCATATAAATTGAGGAAAGAAGAGAAAAAAATTATATGAAAACTACAAGATGGAAATACCATAATAACTGATAATTTAAATATGCAAAAAATATTTTATCAATATTCCTCTAAATTACAAAAAGGAGAAGACATTTCCGTGGCAAAGACTGATGAATATTTAAAGAAACAAAATTTACTGAAGATTACAGAAAAACAGAAACAGTTAAAGAATGGACCTATAACAACAAGGCAAGTTTCTGAAACTATAAAAAAGGTCAAAATACGGAAAGCGCCTGGACCAGATGGTTTACCAGTCTCTTATTATAAACATTTTAAAAATGAACTACTACTGTTGCAACACATGATGAACTCTATTTTACCAATTGGAAAGATACTGGACAGTTGGATAGAGGCCAATATAGCATTAATACCTAAAGAAGGTCAAGATTTGATTGCATCAAAAAATTACCACCCAATATCATTACTGAATAATGATTATAAGTTATTTATAATGATTTTAGGTAAGAGAATGAAGATGGTTTTACAGGTCTGTATTCATGAAGATCACTGTGGGTTTTTACCTAAAAGATAGCTAAGGGACAATATTAGAAACATATTAGATATTTTAGAATACTTGGAACAACGAAATGAAAAACAAGCAGCATTGATTTTTCTTGATGCACAGAAGGCTTTTGACAATTTGAACTGGACTTTCTTGTTTAAAATTTTGGAGGATATGGACTTTAGTGAGAATTTTATCAAATTGTTAAAACTGATTTACACTTCACAAAAGGCCCAGATAATTGTGAATGGGGAATTAACAAAATCTTGTCAGATACAGAAAGGGACTAGACAAGGATGCCTCTTGTCACCATTGCTATTTATTTGAGCACTGGAAGTATTGAATAGAGATATAAGGTGAGATGAGAGAATTCCTGGAGTGAAGATTAAAAGAGAAACTTATAAACCATGAGTGTTTGCTGACAACTTGGTGATAATCTTAGAAGATCCTCTGGAAGGAATAGAAATACTAATGGAAAAACTAAGGACTTTGGGGTATTAGCTGGCTTTAAACTTAACGAACAAAACACAAATATGTTAACAAAGAATATGAACATTGAAAAACCAAAGGAATTGATAAAATTTAATATTTCATTGTCAATGCCATTTCAATAATTTTCTGAAATTTATCACCTTTTCTAAAAATTACCTAGATTGACCAAGATTGCTGGATTAAGTATGGGATATGCTAATATTGGAAAAATAATTATTTATATCTCACATAGACAATGTTAAACCTAAGTGACAAACTTTAATTAATATCTCACATCTCTCTTTCTAACCTTCTACTAATAATTGAATTCAAGAATTAAAAATTAAAAAATATGACTCTGTGAATCAGAATTAGAAGGATCAAGAAAAGGATATTGGAAAGCAAATCTTTTTTAATCGGGCTCTAAAATTAAAAGGTCAGAGATATATAAGTGTTAATGGATTTTTTTTCCCCCCTGAATTTGGAGGGGAAGAAAATGTATCATCACTAGCAAAATTTCTCAGAAAACTTGGCTAATTTTGTTGATCAATTGCATTTTTCAAGAAGCCTTTCTTTGACCCTTACAAGCTTAAGAACAAGCACAGATAACAGATTATATTTTTATGCTGTTTATTTTTTAAGCATATCTATATTCTCTATTTTCCACTCAAGATACTTTGGAGAAAACTCACATAAGTTCTGTGGCATGTTTTATTCTGTTCTGTCAGCTCCAGCCAAGATGGCCATTCTCAAAGGATTGCAGTCAGCAGCATCCCTTGCCAGCACCATTATGAACAAGCTTGTGTCCCACCATCAGAGTCAGGTCCATAAAACATGGCATGTGCATGATGATGTCATCATTCATGAATTGACCTTTGCCCCACCATGCCCTCTCCCTATGGATACCTATAACTATGGGAGCTATTCAGAGCATAGGGAGAGCAGTCTACCTCTACTACCAACCCACCATCTTGGAAAATAAATAAAAACTTGTGAAATTAACAAGTAAAGGAAGTAGTTTATATAAATTGGATCAGTAATGTAAAGCACCCCCTCTTTCCCTTCCTCCACTCATCTTCCCCTTACCTCTCCTCCTCTTTCTTAAGATCTGGGCCATTGGGAGCTGGGTCTGTGTCTCTATGTGCTCAAGATGTTGTACAAGCAGAACTATATTAAACAGGGATCTTAGCAGGATTGCCCAACAGATTGTGAGATGAAAAGAGGACAGGAGGCAAGCAGTGCAATGCTAAGTTTTATTTATTTATTTATTTGTTTCTATATCCCTTCTCCTCCAAAAGAATCCAGAACAGTGATGTCCTGACTCCAGTTCAAACATCTGGGCTCCTTGTTTGCTTTGTTTGCCAAACAAAGCTGGGGCTTCAGTGATTAGAGGCATTCATGCAAGTTTAGCAGTAAGCACCAAAACCTTCTTTCACATCAAGTGTGCAGGTTCTTTACATGAAGAGGCTGATTCTACATATCAGAATGTTTGCAGAATAGAAATACAGGAGGGAGTGAATGGAAAGTACTCACGACAAAGAGCTAAAATTGTTAAGTCTGTGTAGGAGTATGCAAACAAGCTGTTTGTGCATTGTTTTCATCTCTGTTCTTGTATGCAGATTTATTTATGTTTTCCAACTTAGCATGCATATGCATATATATAATATATTTATATACACACACATATAGCTTTCCAATTTTTAAAGTATGCAGTAGAACAAAAAAATAGTTTCAAAAGTATCTGAGAAAGAAATGCAAAAAATAATGCTGAGTGGGTTAAGAATAATGAAAGGTTGCTAGGTAGCTGGAATAATAGTGAATCCTAAGTCACCTTGAAGAAAGGCTGTAGCAGAGTGAATATTTTGCATGCAAAAAATGTTAGTACAATAGCTGGGTTTCCAGTTAGTTCTGGGAAAAAAAGCTCCCGTTTGATACTTCAGGGACCCCCATCCAAGTGCCACTATTCTGTCAAGCCAATTTCTGCTATGATGATTTTGATTCCCCAAGAATTGTGGCAGTGATTTTACTGAGATTTTACTCTCAGCTGAGCAGACTTTGGCAATAAGGTTTCAGGCTGCCACCCTCTTCTTTTGACCTTTCAGCTTTTGGTTGGGAGCTATCTTGGCTCTTATCAGCATATACCAGGAAATGGCAACTTCTTACAAAACTCTGTTCTTCACCAGGAGATTATAGTCAAAACTGCTGCACTTCTAAACTCAGTGTGTACGTTGACCAAGCAGCCAGAACCATCAGCAAGTTTTGCACTCCTTCAAATGGTATAGCTGAATAAGCCTTCAAATGTAATCAGTTCAGTTCAAAAAGACCATTTGCCAATACCTTCTGAATGAAAAGCACAGGACTCTTAAACTGCAATCCCTTGCCTTGTATATGTGAAGTAAATGCCATACAACCTAATGAGATTACCTTCTGAGTAGACACTTATTTTAGTTATTTGTTAGATTTATATCCTGCTTTTCCTCCAGGAGCTGAAGGCAGTATAGATAACACTCTCTCCACCAGTTATTCCGCACAACAATTCTGTGAGATAAGTTGGGCTGATTATTGAATGACTTACCTAAAGTCGCCTAGTGAGCTACCATGCAGATTTGAACCCTGGTCCTAGGCCAACACCTTTACTACTATACCACATTCTCTATACCACGTCAGTATGTATCTGGCCAAAATTTTAAACATCTTGAAGAGATGTAATATTTTATGAAGGGATAATTTATTTGGCTGGCATCAACTTTATGGAATGGTCTTCCTCTAGGTATCTCCCATGGTACAGGCCTTCTAGAAGGTAGGGAAGACAAAATTATTCTGGATAGCTTTTGATGGCCAATGGTCATCTTGATAGAGGTATGGTATGCCTTTTTGAAGGGAGTTTGAGTTATGGCTTTCTTTGAGTTATGGAATATTTTACCATAATCATTATAATATTTCATGTTGAAATTGTTATGGCCCTGATGCACCTGTCTTCTGATGAGGAGACAGAAGAGGAAGAGGAGGAGAATTTAAGCCAGGGACTTTTAGGGATAATTATCCTGGAGGGGGTGATTCCAGCAGTGTTGAAGCCAATCACCTCACTCTGGCTGAGGCAGCTCCACCAAGCCTCCAGGACTCCCTACCTGCACCTGTTGGCTCTGAGGTTCACCCACCCAGCCCCAAGCAGGGGCATGGTTTAAAGATACAACAATGGAGGGCTGAAGTCTGCAGGTCAGATAGACTAGCCAAGAAGCAGGCAGGCAGGCGAGTAGACTCAAATGAGTAATGTACCTCAGCCATGCATCTGGGTGGTACCTCAGTGTGGCTTCTTTATTGGCCTCCCTCCCTGAGAGAAAATGTTGAGAACAACTTTTCAAGCCTCAGTTCTATTGTGTTTACCTCATCGTGCTGTGTTTTGACCTCTGGATTCCACCTCATTGTGTCTCTCATCTGTTCCCTTGGATTTGTCATTTGATTAAGCCTTTGCTACGTTACAGTTGCTGTCTCTAGATGCAGGCAAAAAGGACTTTTGATTCTAAACGTTCTGCCTGAGTTTGCCTATCTTTGGTCCATGGCAGGCATCCAGCTTGCTATCTTGTTGGCTGGCAGCCAGCAGTGCTGGCACAGAAAAGGAATTATTTTAGCAATTCCTATTTAATATTGATTTTGGATCATGGATTTTTTTATATATGTTGCAACTACTGAGCTTTATTTGATTGTAAGCTATCATAAGTCCATGTAGATTTGGATCATGTATATTTAATAATACATAAATATGTGTTCAGTAGTCCAAGACAACAGGTGAGACATATTCCTTCAGAATCTACTGAAGTCCAAATACATTACCTTAGATAACTCTTCTGTCAGTTAAATAAATAAATAGAAGATTCTTTCTGACTTCAAAGATATTTAAATGTATAAAAAGAAAGTAAGTGGTTGAATAAAATAGCTAAGTGCTATGACAGACCCGTCAAATCAAATCTGTGACAAGGTTCACGTATTGCACTAAGCTATGAATAAACCACAATAGCGCAGGATTCATGTAAGATGCTAAGCCATAACCCAAGGTTTAAAAAGCACAATGGTTAGGTTTTTCCAATATGCTAATGCAAAACAAACAAGCCACATTCTGGCTTAGCACAGTGTGGGAACCTCCCAGGATCTACCCAGTAGAAAAACAGCATGACCAGCCATGGCTAACTTGTTCCACCTGACATCTTGACTCTGAATGACAGGAGCTGTGGTCCCACATATTGCAACACTATCAAGGCAGAAAAGATTGAACCAGCTTCATAGGTAGAGAACTTGGCTATATAAGAGTCAGAATAGTCCGTGCTACATCAGAAAAAGTTGAAGTCAAGGTTTTCTGAGAAAAGCTGGCAGGCAGCAGAAACACTGGATATAAGAATAAGATCAAATTTAAATGTGTTTGTGTATTTTGTGCACATTAATCCTTCTGCATAGCAAGGGCCATGAAGGATTGGATAAAAATGCGAAGGAGGTGGAGCTAGGATTTCAGGGTTTGGGGGAGGGACTTTTGTTTGTTTGTTTGTTTGTTTGTTTGAAGCCTATGTAGAACTTACAGTGAGTTTTTCTCCTCTCAGAATGGCAGGAAACCATGTCTCCGACATTCAGCAGCTGTGCTTGGAGGTTGGGGCAGCATAAACAAAGTTTGAGGCTGCTGAGGTGGGAGCTGAGCTGTTGTATGTGCTGCATGTACTGGCTGGCCAGATTCACCATCTCTTTCTCTTTAGTGTATTTTGTCTTGTTTTGTTTTTGTTTCATTGTGAGCCACCCAGAGTCAACTTGGAGTTGGGCAGTATAATAGTATGTGGGAATGACCTTAGGAGACAGGACAATGAGACACAACCAAGGGAACAGTCAGATAAAAGGCAGCTTAGCCCATAGCAGGAATATGGGCAGGGCAAGAGGCTCAGAAGAGACCCTCCCTAGTTTTGGGGCTGTAAAGGGGATGGGGGGAGAGAACTACTTTCAAACTTGGAAGATTCTGTTAATGTAACCTTACAATAAAGTAGAATTAGTTCAACTGGTTGTGTTTCCTGTCTGGTCTACCTCATAAGGCTGACATCAATCTTACAAGTCTATTATTCTCTTCCAGAGAGAGGAATTTTAGGAACAGCCTGTGATCTCCAGATCAATGAAGAGCTGTATCGACGTTGTGTAATAATAGATGCCTGACTGGAGGAGTTAAGGCAGGGGAGAAACGGGAAGGAGAAAAGAACCTATAGCATGTCTTTCCCCATACCCCCCTCCCAGTGGCCTCTTCAGAATGCAGTGCAGGAGAACCCATGCAGATCAAGGCAACCAAGAGATCCCTATCATCAGCAGAGGAGCACAGAAGAAGGGATCATGGACTGTGCTTTTACTGCAGGGCCCCCAGCACACAGCCAGAACATGCTCCATGAAAGCTCAGGCATCTGACACAGCAACAGAATGCAGAACTTTTAAATCAATGGAGCACATAACCAGCAAGTGCCCAGCTTCCTTCAAAGTAGCACACCAGGGAAACTTTGCCATCCCCTCTCCCTGAAGCTCTGAAGGGGGGCCCACCACCAGTGAAGGAGAGCTCATACAGTCGAGAGCAGGCAAGCACATCTAATTACTCCTGTTATTGCTACTCTAGATGCTAGGCAGAAGGTGGAACTCTCTGCTCTTGTAAACTCAGGGGCAACCACTAATTTCATAGATGTAGAAACAGTGCAGAAACTAAAGTTGCCTTTCAAGCTCTAGAAAGCCCAATGATAGTTGAGACAATTGATGGACAGCCACTAAGAGCAGGGCCGATTTTGCAATTGACAATCAAAGATCAAACCGCGTTCGTATCGCTCTACATGACTGTTTCCTTGCAAGTGTCCATCATCTTGGGAATAAAGTGGCTTCATTCACTTGATCCAGATGTAAGTTGGGCACAAGGGACACTCTCATTCCCCTCCTGTAAATGCCAGCAGCATTGCTTACAAGCTTACCTCACCAATTCCAGTTCAGAACAAGGGAGGATCAGCACCACCAGAAAAATATTCAGACTTTGCAGATGTGTGTGTTTGGGGAAGAAGAGGCAGCTGTGTTATTCCTCCCCAAGTATGTGATTACATCATCAATTTGAAGCCAGGAGCCCAAGTCTGAGCAAGAAGACAATCTCTCATGTCTACTTGTGAGTTAGCCAAACTCAAGGAATATTTGGATGTCAATGTCATAAAAGGGTTCATTCAGCATTCCAACTCAGCAGCATCAGCACCAACAGTTTTGTGCCCAAAAAACAAGATGGAGAAACAGCAGCTACTCTGAAGGGAAAGGAAGGAGCCCACATGCGTACTGTTCATGACTACAAAGACCTGAACAGAGTGACAATTAGGGACCATTATCTACTCCCACTTATCTCAGATCTACTAGGCCGACTACAAAGGCATGAATCTTTACAAAACTAGACTTGAGAAGTGCTTCCAACCTAATCAGAATGAAGGAAGGACACAAATATTTGTCAGCCTTTGATACAAGGTACAGCAAGTTCAAATACACAGTGATGCTTTTCGGCCTGGTCAAGTGTGGAGCTGTTTTTGCTAGATTCATGAATGAAATATTTTCAGACATTTTAGACAAATACGTGGTGGTATACATAGATGACATTTTGGTTTGTTCCGAAGATCTCTCCTTGCATGTCACGTATGTCAGAAATGTACAGCAAAAACTACAGAACAACAAGCTCTTTGCCAAGCTTGAAAAATGTGCATTTGACGTGCTTTAATTGGACTATTCGGGGTACAGAATCTCAACAGAAAGTATACAGATGGATCCAGCAAAGGTACATTCTATTCTATCATGCCCCCACCCATCCGTAATGTGAAAAACATGCAACATTGTTTGGACTTTGCTAACTTCTATTGGAAATTCTTCCTTAATTTTACTGTGTAAAACTGCTGTTTCAATTGGTGATTCTCCTGGTTGAGCAAGTGGCATTTCAAAAGTTAAAAGAACTCTTTGCTTCTTAGCCCCACCCCCACCACCCTGACCCCTCCTGCCCCTTTGTGGTGCAGATGGACACTTCAGATGTGGTGGTTGGAGTAGTCCTGCTCCAAGCCGGGGGGGGGGGGGGGCAGATCTACTACTGTGTGTCTTTTATTTCAAAGTGCTCCTCCCAGCAGAAAGGAATTATTATATTTTCAATAAGGAGTTGCTGGCAGTAAAAACTGCCTTTCAGCAATGGAGACATCTGCTAGAAGGACCTGCCCACCCTATACAAATCCATATAGATGACAAGAATCTAGAGGTGGGGACAATTTTTCTCCCACTTTGATTTTTACATCTCCCACATTCCAGGCTTCCAAAACAAACTTCCAGGTGCCCTCTCAGATAAACTGGACTACAGTGTGCCACAATCACCCTCCCCTGAAAAATGCTCCAGCCATGCACCTTTGAATCACACCATAAATCAGACCAGCCTGAAGAGCTGGAAGCAGGGAGGCAGACTGTTGATCTCTCAGGTTAGATTAGGGCACAGCCATAGCAGGATTATTATGCCAGGGCCTGGATGGAAGACCTCCAATGAGCCCAGCAAGGTAATTTTGCACCTTTCACAGTGGAACAAGTGCAGCTGTTGCACAAGGGACATTTACATGCTCCTCTTCCCCTAAGGGAAGAAGTACTACAGATGCGCCATGACAATAAAACGGTAGGACATGGGAGGGGGGATGTTTAAAACTCAACTTAGAGCTCTCAGAGAGTTTTGGTGGCCTCACCTCTGTGCAGTCATTAAGGATTATGTTTCCTTTTGTCATGTCTGTCATAGAGCAAAACCAATTCCTGTTAAGCTGGCTGGATTATTGCAGCTGCTAGAGACCCCGTCACAACCCTGGGACACTGTTTCTCTAGTTTTATCACTGATCTTCCCCCAGTATGGGGTTATATAAGCATACTGGTAGTAGTGGATTTATTTACCAGACTGGCTCATTTTATTCCTTGCAAGGGTCTCCCAGAGCTCCCAAAAACAGCTCAGCTCTTTTTTAAACCATGTCTTTAGATATAGAGAATTGGTCAATCACATGATTTCAGACAATGAAAGTCAGTTCACTTCCAAATTTTAGAAGGCCACCTTGTATTAAAAATAATTTGTCTTCCTTGCATATCTGACCTCCAGTGGAGAATTTGAAAAGCTTAACCAACTGTTGCAGCAATATTTAAGATGCTATATTTCATATCAGCAAGACAACTGGGCTGACCTTATACCTCTTGCTGAATTTGATTACAACAATGCAGCACATTTCTCTATCCGTATGTCCCCATTCCAGGCCACTTACAGATTCTACCCATGGTCTTACCAACAACCAGGCAAGAAAGTGCTGTTCCTTGTGTCACAAATTTCCTGCATAAGAGGCAAATGGCCCAACGCCTCTTAGAAGGACATCTAGAACTAGCAAAGGCCATGTACAAAAAAGCAGCAGATGCACATGGACAAAAGGGAGCTAAAATTGCAGAAGGAGATTTGGTGTGGTTTTCTACAAAATGTTTGACTTCCACAAGGCCTTCCAAGAAACTGGACTCAAATGCACTGACCCCCATCCCAGTGATTAAGCAAATAAACCCAGTAGTATTCAAGTTGCAATTGCCAGCATCAGTGAAGGCTCACCCTGTATTTCACTGGTCTTTGCTAGTGAAAGAGGCACCCCCCTGAGCTCTGTATTCACAGGCAACACCCTCCCCCTCCCCACCTGTAGAGATGGCTGGTGGGATGATGGGTTGTCTCCCCCCCCCCCCAGCATCTTACAAGTTTTTTAAGGCCATAAACCAGAGGAGGTTTTTTAGGGTTTTTAATATGTTTTTAATTATTTATAGTTTTTAGCCATCTCGGTGAGAGCTGTGTTTTTATTGTGAGCCGCCCAGAGTCACCCGTTGGGGGAGATGGGCGGCATACAAGTTGAATAAATAAATAAATAAATAAATAAATAAATACTGGTATACAGGGAGGAAGAATGTGAGGTGGAGGCAGTGCTAGGCTCTAGATGCAGAGGGAAGCGGGTTGGATATCTGATCCACTGGAAAGTCTACCCAGAGTCGGAGAGGTCATGGGAGGCAGTTACAGATGTGCCATGCCGCAGTTGGCGTAACACTTTGACAACCAATACCCTGACAAGTCCCATCCTCAGAAACTACTTGCCTTGCAGGAGTTTGGCACTGACCAAGGTGGACAAGAGGTGTTCTTCGATGGGGTGGAGGGCACCTCGGGGATAAGAAGAGACCAAGTAGGGAGCAAGGTAAATGACGCAGCTCCTTCCATACGAGGCATATAGGACATGTTCTTGACCTCCTCCACATTCAGAAATTTAATATTCAGCAAATCACTCAGTGTACTTCATGTGCAAAATGTTAAAAGCAAAATCCAAATCATATGAAACTTGGCTGATAGTAATAGCACTAGAAATTCAGTTCTTATCTCCAATTCCCTAAGGTTCACTTATCTTTCAAATTAATCCATCTCTAATTCCAAGCAAATCAATCAGAGGAAAACTTTAGCTCATATGTTATACTGGAATATGGAATGTGTGTGTGTGTGTGTGTATGTGTACATGTACCGTAAGACTTTGTCTTTGACATTCTAATGCTCAATTTTTTAAAAAAATATCTCCACTATTTTAAAAAGTCAAAGGTAAATTTTAATCCTGATGTAATCAAATTATACAGAATATAGATATTAACAAGATTAGGGCAAGCATCTTTTGAGTGGGATAGGATCATAAGGAAGGCCTTCCCAAAACAGTCTTATGAGGGCCAAGAATGCTAAGAAAGTAAAAGACTGGTCAGGGAGTGAACTGGAAAATCAGAGGACAGAGAGCTGTAAGAAAAGGGAATGATGGCGGAGGGCATGGCTGAATTACTGTGCTGGAACACTTCCTACTGCAACTTAGTGTTGTAGGTTATAACTTCCAAGGTAAAAATGAGACAAGTTAACGTAAAATAAAATAATGATCAAAATAATAAATAATGTCTAACAATCTTCTCCACTTTTCTGTTCTTATTCAGAATGGGTACTTAAAAAAAAAATGTTTAGCCATAAGTAGAGCTCAGATAAATAAATAATGCTATTCTTTTTATTTGTCAAATCTGGAAAGTATTTTGAGGCAACACTTTGAAAACAAAACCAAAAGTAGACAGGGTGAAATGACATAGCCAGTAAAATAACTCCTTTTAATTTTCCTCCTCCACCCCTTATTAAACATATACAAAGATTCCTGGTTTAGCAGCAGCATTGTCAGCCTGATGGTAGCAGCAAACCAACTAAGGTGGCCGTTTGTTCTTTCTTTACCAAAAGTTAGAGGATTTTTAAAGAGGGCAAAAATAAAAGAGGCAACATAACACTTACTGGGTAGCACACACATGTACCGACACACACAGATCCATGACAGTTCACATGGAGTACAAGCCCTTTCCACAAACTGCAAAAACCATAAACATTTCAACTCAGTATGTCACTCCATCACTGCTATAAACATATACATGTCATAGAACATGAATTACATTACCAATGGCAAGCCTTATCATTACTGGGGACAAATACTGGCCAGTGCTTAGTTCATCTATCATCATTCATAGAGATAGCTTACATTCTGAAAAGCAAGGCCAACTCAATTCAGTAAGACTTACTTTCAGGTTAAATGTATAGCAGGCTTTGTAACTCATGCTGTATGTGTAACTATCCATTATCTTCTCAGAAACCACATAGTTCAGGCTCCCAAAGTCAGCTTAACCAAGAATAGGCAGTAACATAAGGAATGCGGCACAGATAGATAGATAAATAGATAGATAGATAAGCAGAAGTGATTTTTTAATAGATGGGATATAATGGTTTTTGAAGGTAAATTCATGTTTTCGCAGTCTCTTCAGAAAATCAGGCCTGGATAAATGTAGATGACTAAACTATGGCATCTAATCTCCCCCGTGCAAAATTAAAGTAAGGATCAGTCATCAGGGTTCCAGCTGTGTTTTCATGCAGAGCCCAGTAATTAGTAACTACAGTTAATTAGACTTCCCCCCCCCCCCCTTCCTTCCAATTACTCAGTTCGTCACCCATCTCATTAGGAAGAAATTCTACTATGTAAAACTTTGAGATTTCAAAGTCCTTTTTATTTTTCCACACCCATCAATTCAATAGTAGCACTTTTTTTCATAATAAAGGCTGTCTGAGTGAATGATCATTATTGTCACACAGTTAGATACATGGTAAGAGTCTTCACTCACATTATGGGCCCCTAAAATCTGACAAATTTAGGTGGATTAAATCCAGATTTAGTCATATTAAAGTCGACAGGTGTGACTGATCAGTCAACAGTATATCTCAAAGATAGAATGCTACTAGTTTATATTCAGTCAAACTAACATCTAATTTCTTTAGTCATTCAGTAGCTGAGTAATGAGGGGAAAGCAAAAATGGCATTCACAAAGTTTCTGTGAATGATTGTGGTAATTTCACAAGATCACTGTGTAGAAGGATAAAGAAACAAATTAATTGCGTGGAGCCATTTTTTGTTACTTTTGTTTATTTGTTTTTCCATTTTTTTCCTGAATTTAGAACTTTGGGTGTGAAAGGTAGCAAAAGGTAAAGGAAAATTAAATATAGCTTTGGAGTAGGGCATTTAAAAACAACCCAAGCCCACACAATGTGAAATAGCATGCATAAGCACCACCTACATACTTAATTTCAAATTCTCACATAGTTCAGAGGTAGTCACTGCCAGCACCTATGTGATTACAAACTCTTGCATGGTTTTGTTTCTAAAATCTAAACTTACATATTAGTGAGAGATGAATGAAATGTCCCTGCTCTAAAATTTTCTTTCATCATGGGCTCAGGCTAGACTGAAGAACTAAACCTATAGTGATTTCCAATGTACAAAAACGCATATTTTGCAAACATGCACATAATATCATGTTCAAATGTTGTTGTGGATTTTTTCCTCTTCTGCTTATATTTTTTCCTGAATCTCAATAAACTTGATAGATTCACTCATCCAATTTCAAGAATACTGACTGTGGTCTGGATGAATTATTTGACAAAGATAAGGAGAGAAAAATCCGTTTTATCATTTTTTAATCCCTTATTGTTGCCCCAATCAAACCAAACTAACAAAAAGTCTTATTCAAAGTAACCAGGTTTGTTTTTTTTTAACCAAGGTGAGAAAACACACCACACCCACAGACACATATTCTTATATTCTGCAATATACTTTCTAAGGTTTTGCTCTAACTTGGTCCATTGCTTTTTCGTGAGGGAAATTAATTAACACTATGTTCATTAAATCATGCAGCAAAGTTTCTACTCTGCAAATAATAAAGATTAACGATTGCTAAAATATTTGCTCTAGCAAAGCAGAACTCATTTTTTAAAAAGAAATTTCACAGCAATATGCACATCTAACTCATCTTCCAAACATGTAGCACACAGCGGAACCTCACTGAAGTAAGGCCCATCTATGTAAACTATGGCTTACTTAAATCTGGTAATTTTAAGGGGGAAAATCCTTAAACAACATCCAGCTGTGGCCATCTGCTGATGCAGTGTATCTATTACTTCTTTCCTTCCTGCAATTCCATTGCTTGCTTAAAATATGCCCTTGGAACATTGTTTCTCAACCTGGCACACCCAGATGTGTTGGGAATGCAACTCCCAAAGTTTCTAGTCAGCTTGCTAAATAATTCTGGGTTTTGGATCCCAATATAACCATGAGAGCAGCAGGTTTGAGAACAGTCTGTTTGTTTGACAAAGACACAGCCTCTCTCTCTGGGTGTGCTTCTAAATCACATATCAAGTATTTTCAACCTAACTTGATTTAGCGTGTCAGAGATACAGTAAATTCATATTCCATCTCTCTGGAAAAATCAGATTGATTGATAATATTATAATTATAGTTTTGGTGGTTTCTCTCACGGATTACACTTTGATTTTGGGCTTTTCAGTACAAGGCTGATATGGACGGGGAGGAAGTGCATATTTCAGGACCTTCAATTTATATACATTTAGGTTAAATAGAACATAAATCAGTCTAGTTTGAGAAATTCACACAACTTTCCAGATACAAAGACAAAACAGATAATGACCTATACTTTCAACCCCCCCCCCCCCCCCCCACACACACACAATATGTTGCTCAAAACATCCTGCTTTCTGGGACCATCAGTTGTTTGTGTGATTTAATGCACATGTCTGAAGATGCCAGTTTTTTGTTTCCTTTTTCCTTTTTCCTTTTTTTTTTTTTTTTTGAGTTTGATATTGTAGTTAAGGAGACCATGAGTTCTAGTCCTCCCTAGACATGAAAGCCAACTGGGTGACTTTTCTATCTCAGCTCAACCTACCTCACAGGGTTGTTGTTGTGGGGAAAATAGCAGGTAGGAGCATTAGGTATACTGCCTGAAGTTGTACAAAATAAAATGGGGTATAAATCAATACTTCAGAGCCACTTTTATCACCACGCTAAAACAAAATCTGTAGATATTTTACGTGTCCTTTGGATTTTCAGAAATAGGGATGTATCAGCCTAGATCAGTTTTGTATATACTTGAGCATACATCTTTTTGGTGAAATACGTGTGTCTTTCTGCCCCCCCACCCCACCCCACCCCAGATTGCATTATTAGCTTGCTTTGAATTGAGAACTTCAGTGCAAAATCCAGGGACATATAGAATCTAAAAGAGAACTGTGGTTTGAGCCCAATATTAGCCTGGGAAGTGTGAGTTAGCATGGCTTTATTTAGATAAGAGGAATAAATCAAATTGTTCATCACCTCATTCAGTAGCAGTAGCAGATGATAGTTTTTTAGTTCTCCATATTATTCCCTAAACTTATTATAGGATACTGCTATGTTTGGGGTCTATTTTTTTCTTTCTTTCTTTAATCAGGTGCTTGCCCATCTTAATAGCCTTCTCATTAAAGCATTTTCAGAGAATTGTTTGAAACTATTCAAATGAACTGAAACAATGTTCCCTATTACATTATCTTTTTGGAACTGTCCAAACCATTAGTTCCTGTAGGGTTGGTAGAATTTGTGTTCCAGTTAAATAACAATAACAACCACCACCACCACAACAACCAGAAAAAAGTCTGAAATATCTTCAATCCTTGAATTCGCTTTCAAACTGCATCACACTTATGTCTGCTTTGGGCTGGAAAACATTTTCTCGATAATGTGCATTAAGATGGTTATATGAAAATAAATTACATTATGCTGTATTGCAATGTTTTCAAATCCGACATTAGGTTAGCCTAACAGTGTAATTTTCTCCAATACTCTAATGACATTTTGCTACAGTTTGCTCTGTGGCTATTTTGTTCTTTCTGCCTCCGCGTCCCATTTGTTCCTGGAAGAAATGCACAAGGTTTCCCAGCACACATAAATAAGATCTGACTGTTCTTTGCTGTGGTCACTCAGGCTAGGGTTTTCTTTTTTCTTTTTTAGATGACTAAATCTAATCAGCATCTTTTGGGATAGCAACTTTTAAGCCTTAATTTCAATATTAAACATGGCAGGGCACTCATCAGGAAGAAAGGCAGCCACTGGAAGAAAATACATATACAGATTGCCATCTTCCAGTGGAACATCTCATAAGCAAACAAGTTGAGGAACTTGGCTTCAGTCAATGACAATCTTTTGCACATAAATGCTTATATAGAAGCTGGAATCTTCTCAGCAACTAGAGCTTCTATAAGATATTTTCACCTGCAAATCTGTAATTATTTTGTCTGGGATTTATAATATTTGGACTATTGCTCTCCTACTTCATTTTTCCTTCTCATTAGTTGTATATATCATTGATGGACATCTAAATGAACTTTCAGTGTGAATTAATACCTAGCCTTTCATTTCTATTTTAATTAAAATTTTCATTTTGACTGACTGTCCCCTTCCTCTAAAAATATTGTTTATGATTCATATAAGAACCTGCTAAGGGATATATACTGGAGAGCACTTATAAAAATTGCATGCATTAGTGTTTAACTCAATATTGCCCATTCATGTAATGTCAAAAAAACAGCTACAAATGTCAAAAACATCTGTAAATCAGATAAATGTTACATAAATCTTGAAATATTTTCTTGGGTGGGAAAAAGACTTTACAGACTTTTGTTCTGCTGTCTTGTTTTTTAGATGTTCAAGTGAAATGGTTTTGTGATTAAGGAATGGCAGACAGGTTTTGATAATTAAAATAATGAAAAGATTAAGCGATGTTAAAAAATACAGAGAGTGGTATCTAACACAATTATCTTTCAATAATATATGATTACATTCAGGCATTTAAGAAAATTATGCATATGCAGAATATGCACACCTGAGGGGAAAGTGTGCACAAAATTGTACATATGCAAGAAGAATACTGAACAAAACACATTATTTTAAGGGAAAATAACTTCCAAACATTTACATTTGATGAAAATAGCATTCTCAAAGGTGTACAGTAGAAGGAATGTGCACAATAAAGTATATGATCTTTCATGATGACTTTAAAAACAAAACAAAAATGTGGAAAAACAGAACAAAATGAACTTTTGACTATAATATTGAGGAATTGAGTCTGATTAAAGTTGAAAAATTTGTCCCATTTGCTTTGGGGCACATGATTCTTTCTTGCCCACAATAACCTATTTCAGTGGATGTAACAGGAAAATAGCAGTTCTTCATTAAGTGTCCTCTCTGTGTGATCATCCCATAACATTGCTTGTTTCCACAGTGATCAGTATCCATGCTGAGTTTGCGTGTGCACTACTGTGAATGTATATCATGTAAAAAAGGAGAAAAGCCATTCCAGGTTTTAATCCATTCCTGTTGTTAATAAATTTAGAACAGTTGGTTGTCCTCTACTCCCCCCCCCCCCCCCCCACTCTTGAGCACTGTATTTTTGCTTGCAGTTGGTAAGAACTTAGTGATGTTTGTCCATCTCTAGAGTGGAATAAATGACAACTGGCCCTTCCCAGCTCTATGACTGTATGATGTTAGGGGTATGAAACTATAATCTTCTACTGCAGTCATAAACATTTTCCAAAACGTTCTTCAAAATGTTTTCTGTTGTTAGAATGCTGTGCAGCTCCACAGAAAGGATTTTAATTTAATTCTACTATAGAAGGAGCTATGATATCCTGGGATAAGTGCATTCAGTGATTTATCTTATTAGTGTTCAATACTACTGCTTCTTAAAAGAAACACTCTATAAGGCTCCTCTTTCTATGCTGCCAGAATAAATTCATTCCATCTTAAATATGGTTTGAACATGTCTACATCTGGCAAGTTCAAGTTTTGCATGTTAATTTATTATAGTAAGGATTATGAAAAAACAGCTAAATCTTTGACAGTTCACTTACTGGAATGATTAACTGTTAATTTTTAAATAGAATTGTGCAAAATGGCAGTCTTAAATAAAACTTCTGGTAAGCAGTACCTCATCTAACATGATTACGATCATCAGTAACTGTATGATTACCCTCGGGGAAAGATATATAGGCAATATAGTCTAAAATAGCTGTAAATTAACTGAAGACTTGATATTACCAATAAAATGCCATTTGTGGTCAAGTCTGTAGTGGTATTTTCCAGTATGACTGCTGCATCTGCTGCTGTTACTTAATTTTAAGGTTGTCATCCTCTCCTTAAACACATGCTTAAAGCATATTGTTGATATATGCAGAAATGATAGCTAAATTACATGCTGATACGTGTAGAAATGACAGCTAAGCTAAATGATTTTTACAGTCATTGTGGATGGTGTTCCTAAATAATACAATCCGCTTATCTTTCTTAATGGAGGAGTCACATAAAAACACTCTGAATTTGGAAAATTAGCATGCTAGGAAGAGAGGCTACCCGTTAGTCTTGACATTTAGCTTTCGACATACAAACATATCTCTGTGTATTTTTTTAATATTGGAGAGTGTTCAGTTATAGCACTCTTTCAGCAAGCTTGCATGAGGCCAGCCATGCCTGCCAGAATCTTTCTCTGATATTATGGCAACATAGGAAGTCAACATCTTGTGCATTGTTTGTGATAGATGGCAATATGATTGGGGATGCATCATACACTGTACTGTTGCCTCTGTGTAGAGTGCTAATACCCATGACAATATTTCCCTATCCTGTGCAATTTTTCCAAGCTGTCACCCACCCCACTGAAAAGTATGGGACACAGCTTCGTGGGTGCTCTCCAAGAATTGGTTAGGTGCAAATCTATGCAGCTTCAACAATTCTGCAGTGAAAGGACCTGCCTCTGTAGTTTTCTGATTTATTTTGCTATCTAAACAGTTCTGTTTTTGAATCTATCACATAAAAGAACTATCCTACTTAAAAAAAAAAAAAAAGATAATTCTTTTGCTACTTATCAGCTACAGCTTTGTATTTATTGATTTCCAAGCAGGAGTAGGTAAACCACTGCTCGGGGACTGTGTGTACACCCAAAATCCTGTTTAGAATATTTCAGAGTCCTCTGAAATTCTCCCAATGGGAACTATACAGCTCTTTAATGACTTGCAGCTTTTAGATAGCATTCAGTCCAGATTCCTAAAGGGACTGTCTGAATACCTTGCTGTATTTTGAATACAGCACAATTTTTATAAACTGAGATGATCCCACTGTAATCTAGGGTCCATATATGGTAGCTCTAATTATGGCTCAAGTGCGACTTTTCCAGCAATTCCACAGCCAACATGTTCCTTCTTCCTTCCAATTTAATTTATTTTAATTACTTATTTTTTTCTAATAATAATTTTTCTTCTTTCTGGAAAGGCAGAACTCAGAATGATTTATGCCAGTGTAGAATCTTATAAATATACAAGGTTTTTTGTTTTTTTTTAATGCTTTCCATGTTGTTTCATGTTTATATGTCTTTCTGTTACATCTTGTAACAAATTGTCCTAAATTTGGTTTCTGTAGAACTCAAGCCCTGAAGCACAGCAGGAAATCAGGAGGGATTTGATCTATGGCATCTGAAAGACTGAATATCAGGAGTATCAACGGGGAGTGGAGGGGAGGGTTCGGTTGATATCCAAAGTGGTAAGATGGTGGGCATAATGTGACAATCCAAGCCCTCTCAACACACATGCAAAAGGTACAAGACTTGAATCATGATGCCACACCCACCATTTTGCAAATTTTGACTTCCCTGTGTGGATGTCACTATTGAGCATATAATAAGTTGTGTACGCCTCAGAAAATGTTTGGAAGCGATGCTTTGGATCTTGGACAAGCAGAGCACATCTCTGCTATTCAATGAAGAGGTACTCATGCCTGTGCAAGGTTGAAGCACTTCTGAATCATTTCAAAACACACAAAATTATTAATTATTTATAATTTTTCCTTAACTGTTGAAGTTTCTTTCCTAGGGACAAACTGCACATTACACGCAACTACGACTTCTCAAAAACCTGATTCCCCCCCCCCCCCACCACCACCTAACAAACAGTAGCCAGTGATTTAAAACTTTCAGTGGAGAAACAGCCAGAGGAAGGGAAGAAGACAGCACTGTTGCTCATCTCTGACTCTCCTGGAAATAACTTCTTTCCAAAAGAAAAATTATGGGTGGGAGTAAGATGATAACATTTTTCTTTAATTGCTTTTTTATCAAAACAAACAAAAGATCAAAACTAAATGTGAAAAAAAACCCCAGAATTTATAGAATAGCTTCCCACCCCCAAGTCTAGCACAGATTTTAACATTATTTCACAAAAGAGTAAAAACCTAGCTGCTCCGTAGCATCATTGATACTTAAGGCTACCAGTGTTGATAGCAATCATGGTTGGTGCATTTAGATATTGGGGAGGGTTGTTGGATTTTTTTTGTTTTATAGATGATCATAGTTGCATTACTGTTTGTTTGTTTGTTTGTTCATTTCCTTACTAGTTGGTTCAATTTTTTCTTGCCACAATCCAAAGACTCTTGATGGGATACAGTCTCATTAAATTGCATTAAAACCTCAATTGTGGTCCCATCCGCCATTGTCAGCAGCAGCTTCAGCTTCTCATTTTTCCTTGCCTGCTCAGCAACTATGCTTAACATACAGGTGAAACTCGAAAAATTAGAATATCGTGCAAATGTTCATTTATGTCAGTATGGCAACTCAAAATGTGAAACCAATATATGAGATAGACGCATTACATGCAAAGCAAGATATGTCAAGCCTTACTTTGGTATAATTGTGATGATTATGGCGTACAGCCTATGAAAACCCCAAATTCATAATCTCAGAAAATTAGAATAGTGTGAAAAGGTTCAATATTCTAGGCTCAAAGTGTCCCACTCTAATCAGCTAATGAATCCATAACACCTGCAAAGGGTTCCTGAGCCTTTAAAGGGTCTCTCAGGCTGGTTCAGTAGGAATCACAAGCATGGAAAAGACTGCTGACCTGACAGTTGTGCGGAAAACCATCACTGACACCCTCCATAAGGAGGGAAAGCCCCAAAAGGTAATTGCAAAAGAAGTTGGATGTTCCCAAAGTGCTGTATCAAAGTACATCAATAGAAGGTTATGTGGAAGGGAAAAGTGTGGTAGAAAAAGGTGCACAACCAGCAGGGATGACCGCAGCCTGGAGACGATTGTCAGGAAAAGGCCATTCAAAAGTGTTGGGGACTTTCGCAAGGAGTGGACTGAGGCTGGAGTTAGTGCATCAAGAGCCAGCACACACAGACGGATCCTGGACATGGGCTTCAAATGTCGTATTCCTCTTGTCAAGCCGCTCCTGAACAACAAACAACGTCAGAAGCGTCTTACCTGGGCTACAGAAAAAAAAAAAGAACTGGTCTGTTGCCCAGTGGTCCAAAGTCCTCTTTTCTGATGAGAGCAACTTTTGCATCTCATTTGGGAACCAAGGACCCAGAGTCTTGAGGAAGAATGGAGAGGCACACAATGCACGATGCTTGAAGTCCAGTGTGAAGTTTCCACAGTCTGTGTTGATTTGGGGAGCCATGTCATCTGCTGGTGTTGGTCCACTGTGCTTCATTAAGTTCAGGGTCAACGCAGCCGTCTACCAGGAGATTTTGGAGCACTTCATGCTTCCTTCCGCAGACAAGCTTTATGGGGATGCTGACTTCATTTTCCAGCAGGACTTGGCACCTGCCCACACTGCCAAAAGTACCAAAACCTGGTTCAATGACCATGGGATTACTGTGCTTGATTGGCCAGCAAACTCGCCTGACCTGAACCCCATAGAGAATCTATGGGGCACTGCCAAGAGAAAGATGAGGGACATGAGACCGAACAATGCAGTGGAGCTGAAGGCCGCTATTGAAGCATCGTGGTCTTCCATAACACCTCAGCAGTGCCACAGGCTGAGAGCATCCATGCCACGCCACATTGTGGCAGTCATTGCAGCAAAAGGGGCCCAAACCAAGTACTGAGTACATATGCATGCTTATACTTTGCAGAGGTCCGATATTGTTCTATTTCCAATCCTTGTGTTATTGATGTCATGTAATATTCTAATTTTCTGAGATTGTGAATTTGGGGTTTTCATAAGCTGTACGCCATAATCATCACAATTATACCAAAGTAAGGCTTGACATATCTCGCTTTGCATGTAATGCGTCTATCTCATATATTGGTTTCACCTTTTGAGTTGCCATACTGACATAAATGAACATTTGCACAATATTCTAATTTTTCGAGTTTCACCTGTAAGCAGATGGGAATGTAAGGAAGAAAAGTTGGTGGGAACATGGCTTCAAATCCCCAAGGAGGAAGGTGCCCAGGAAGCAACTCACAAAACCAACTCTCAAGGGTGCACCCACAGGGACTGCAGTACTTCACAAAATCAGGTGTTATCAGATAGCAACTGAACTTCTGATCCACAGTCTTCCATTTCAGTGCTTGGCATGTGAAATTATTCAGGACATTAAAGCACATGTGTGTTTTCAGAGGCCAGCTATTCCTGTTTGGTAGCAGGGAAGTGAGGACTATCTGATTGGCCTGTTTGAAGACACAACTTGTGTGCTATCCACACCAAACATGTCACAATGCTGCAGAAAGATAACCAGCTAGCATGCCACATATATACAGGGAGGGAGGGATTAAACTGTACAGCATGCTTATTTCTTATATTTTGAAGATCTGGGCTGGAGAAGAGGGAAACAACTAAGTTTCACTTCATGCTGTCCACACAGGTAATACATGAATACCTAAGTAACCCTAGGGAGAAATGCAAACTGTTTAACCATTCAACATTTCTATCCAGAATGGCATTTATACAAACACAGTTAAAAAAAAGAAAGAAGTTAATATAGGTAAGAAATGGTAACCAATGATAAACCTTCCGTTAATATCTCTTCAATGCTTTTTGCTGATTTCTTGATTTTTTTTTCACTAAAGCAATTTCCCATATTTTTAAATGAAATTATTCTAAAGAAATGGTAGTTTAGGTTCTCAGTGTTTTGTGATAAGAAAGATAGCAGCTAATAACAGGAATTTGTATTATACACCTTATATTATATTTGATTTGATACACCTAAGAAAAAGGGGATGAGAAAAGCAACAGCATGATTCATTATTTAAGATTACTAGGTGGTTTTTCCCAATTGACCAAAAAGAGTGACTAATTGGGTACTGCCACCAGTGATGCTAATTTGTATCACTTTGCTTGTGGCCCCAACATCTGGACATGTAGCTTCTGCCTACACAGGTTGTAAACTGAATAAAACTTGCAAAAAATCAAGTCACATTTTTCTTTTTAGTTAGAATCACAATACACAAATAACACACCCAAAGCAAATATAGAGAAGGATTTTTAGATAATACCAATTTTATTCCAAAGAGGGTTATGTAGTTCTTGCATTTCCCCTTTATAGCCAGCCCATCCAAATATTCTTTGGTTCCTCCAAATCTTTGCCGTTTCAATTTCTATGCAGCAGGCAAACTACAGGTAGTCTTTGGTTAATGATGGTAATTGGGACCGGAATTTCTATCCCTAAGCAATGCAATCATAAAGCACGATGACCACATTGCTTCGCAATGGTAATCCCTGCAGTGCCCATTACCACCGTTAAAGAAGGATCACAAGTCAGTAAACGAGGACCTCCTTGTAACTTCCTGCCAGCTTCCAACAACCAAAGTCAGTGGGGAAGTCGGCAGGAAGTTGCCAGTCCCAGGTGGATAGCAGGCAGGACAGCAGGCAGGTAAGTAGCTGCTGCTGAGTGGGGGAGGGTGCATGAGGGTGTGCAGGTGATCAGCAAGGCATGCTGTGGGCACAGAGAGGCTGGGGAAGGGTGCATGAGGTTCTGTGGGTGGTGGGGCTGGGAGTAGCTGCTGCTGGGTGGGGGATGGTGTGCAAGGGTGCAAAAAGCCTGAGAGCCACAATGTGGCAAGAAGTCCCAGAGCTGTGGTGCCTCCCCATGCGTGGGTGGGATGGTGAGCCCAGCAGAGGGAAGGTAGTCAAAGAAGTTGAAGGTCAGCTGGGGGGGCAGGGGCAGTGGGGGGGTAGTCATAAATGTGGGCTAGTTTGAATTTTTATCACATGACTGTGGGGGCACTGCGATGTTTCTAAGTTCAAGGACTGGTCACAAGTCCATTTTTTCAGTGCCATCATCACTTTGAATGGTCACTGAATGAATGGACATTAAGTGAGGACTACCTGTATTTTCCAGCAGGAAAAGTGCATATGCAGCAGGAAAAGGACCAAGTAATTGAGATGGGAGAAGAATTTGATCTTTCCCCATCGTACACTCCTTCATACACAACCTGCCCTAGGCAGTAACAGCTGTGTTCTGGCTAGCCTGTCACCTGAAAAATTCTTGCAGTCTCCTCACAGTGTGACCCCCTCAGAATAACATATATAAAGCAGTTAGCTATGACAGCTAGCTATTCCAGACCAGTATGCCCTTTAGGTGTAATGAATCAGATTTGAATGGCAGATCAGAAGGACAGCAGGGAGGACTTGACCCAGCCTACTGCCTATCCTAGTCTGCTACCTGAAGCATCAACTACATTCTACCTAATGATAGAACTGGCCCTGATTCCAGGGTAATGCAGCAATTGTCAAGTTATGAATGGGAGTATAAAAACCAAAGCCTTTCTATAACAATGCATGTATTACAAATGCCAGATGCACAATAATTGATTTCCCATCCCCTTGCAATTAAGCTATGTGCATATATCAACTCAATTTACCTTATACAAGATGATAAGCACTCATAATAATTATAATTCATCTCTTCACCATTCATATGATAAAAGTCACTGTTAGATGGTGTTGATGTATTTTAAACATAATTATAGGTATAAAATAATTGACTATAAATGCTTTGCCCTATAAATACTTCGTTGATGTGCACCATATCTATGAAGGAGACCATGTGGGCTTCATGATCTTCTTCTGTATCTTTCTTAACTAGGCAGCTCTACAAAACACCAGTGTGCTTGACCCTTGAGTTTTGAAATCGTTACTTGGAATATTTGGAGTATGATCTGTGATGCAGAACTTGATCTTCAGCAAACCATGAACTTAAACTGTTAATATTGTCATATACAATGCTGGGACAGGACTGCCACACCAAAATTAGGAGACGTTATTGAACCGTTGACTTACTCTGTCATGTAGAACATAGGACTCAGTTTTTTCTGCACCAAGGAGTTATTCAGTCAGTTCACTATATGGCACGGGTTGTTTTAAATTACGCTGTATTGGTCTTCAACCATAATAAAGATACTACTCCTACTCCTACACTATATGGCATGATATCTCTATGGTTCTTCATAGAGGAAAATGAAAATGGGAATGGTGAGGAGCCATTTGTTCTGGACAGCCAATTCAGCTTATTATTTCAATAGGCTTTCTGGCCTTTCCTTCATATTCTGTAATGTATTTGAGAGCAGATGGGTGCCTATGATATCTATTTTTATTTTTAATTTCCTCCAGATTATCATCATCCTGTTAACTCTACCTTTTGTGCCCTTCAAGGGTTTCTTTCCCTCAAATGTCTGCTCAGCATTAAAAAATCACAATTCCTATTCATTGTTTGCCATCATCCCCCAATCCTCCTTTATTGTGTAATGTTTATTTGGAAGATGTCCCACAACATTAATGCTGTTTAATCTTCATGCATTTAGTATATGTAATTACAAGATCAAGTTTTTTTCATTCCTATTTTTGAAGAAATGTGCTAGTTCAGGTAAGTTCTTCACAAAGAAAGGAACCAAGCAAACTTCTCAATCATCTGTACTGACTAAATTCAATAGATACATTTATTCCCAGCAAGGAAAAAGTCATGTTGTATCTTGTTATCATCTGTCGGTTGAAGATGAGGAATCAATTAGGAGAAAAAAAGTGTGAATCTAAACTTGGAATCCAGACTTTTAAGAGCTAAGCATCCAGCCTGGATGACTTTTCATGAATGGAGGAGACTTCAGAGTGACCACATTTAGTACACACCTGTGGAATTGTCCACATATGGACCAGGCTGGAAGGTGTTCTGGTGAGCACTGCAGAGGAAGTGCTGCTTGTCTCCTCCTGATCAAACTGGTAAGCGGTCAGAAGAAGACAGCACCATTCTCATTGCTTGTCAAAGTATTCAAATGATGAGTCTGGAGATTCCTGTGGGATTGTTCCCAGCATTCATCAATACTGCCCAACATGTATGACCATTGCTGCAAACCACAGACTTTCCAGGATGGCTGTCTTTAGCAAAAACTGTAGGCAAATCCCACAACATTTGCAAAAGCTGCCCAGCCTGGAAAAAACTTGTGTTAGGATGCCAAGAGGCAGCTCTTCTGTTCTCACCCTTTCCTCACAACATGAGCTTTGCAGAAGGAGGCTGGGAGGGAGTTCAAAGCAACATGTCACTTTGCTTTGCTCTTAGAAGTGAAAGGACTGTGATTACAATGTAGCTTCAACAGGATGCTTTCCTCAAACTTTCACTGGTGAAGCTTAAAGCTTTGCACACACCTACTGTTTGTGAAGATATTCTCAAATGTTGGTTAATTCTTTTCCAAAAAATGAAACAAACAAAATTCTTACTCATAACTACAAACTAGGTCTCTACTAGCAGCTTTGATTCACTTCAGCATATTGTTTTGCACCACGAAGAGGATACTCTTTGCTTCA
Source organism: Liasis olivaceus (assembly GCA_030867105.1). Classification (NCBI taxonomy): domain Eukaryota; kingdom Metazoa; phylum Chordata; class Lepidosauria; order Squamata; family Pythonidae; genus Liasis; species Liasis olivaceus. Next base: position 225,201,563 of record CM061349.1, read on the forward strand.
CAACCACCTCTTAGACTCCTCCGCAGTTTTAGAAGTGAGCTGGCTGATGTGAGATGGAAGTTCTAACATGGTTACCAAAACAAGGAACAGATTAACATTGTATCTCTGACCCAAAAGAAAATAACTTCCAATTTTTTATGCAGAGCAGGTAGAAGAAAGAGTGCATGAAACTCAAAATGGATTGTGATATAAACAGGGCTTACATTTAATGCACAATAGTCACTAAAATCCTAGGCAATATATTTTTATCAGCTGAGAGAGGCTGACAGCTGTTCTTCTTTACAAACTACTTTCAAGAAGCTACTACAAGTAATCAAATTCCCCTTTATAATCAGTCTCTTCCGTCTTTGACATTTTCCATATCTCTAAAATTTAGAATACAACTCCATCATGATTTCTGTTGTTGATCTGATAATGAAGTGTCCCAAGAGGTGGCCATTTTACAGTAAAAAAGTAAAGTGTCAACTTAAAGGCTAACATATTATTATCACATACACTTTCATAGGTCTAAGTCCATATATCAGGTGCACAGAATGCAGTTCTAAGAAAAGATTATTAAAACTGTTAGAGGTCCAAATCCAGTGTCATTGACCACAAGGGGGGAGTGGGATGTAGATAGAGCTAAGGATTTACTCTGTGACCCCTCTTTCTTTATCACCCTGCCAGCTCTTTGTTTTATGAGATTGACAATCTCAGGCCACTTATTATTTTTGCCTTTGTTCCCAGGTGCACAAGTACATGCGCTTGTAGTTGGCTGTGGTCACTAGGTACTAGGCTTGGCCTATTCCTTTAAAATATTTCCTTTCCGTTATAAAACCTGCTTCACAAATCATTGCTTGGGTCATTCTTAAGAACATGCACGCACACAGAGTGCTTCAAGCTCCAGTGGTATCTGAACACAGTTTTTATCAGGGAAAGAAAAGAGAGAAAAGAGGGAAATGGGTGAAGAAAAGGTAAGATCCAGAATCAAACTTAAAGCAGGAATTGGGTGTGACTCAAACATTCTTACTTTAAATAGCTAGTTAATATATGCAGTATGTCAAGAAACCTTGCTCTTTTTTAATTCATCAGAAATGAAGTTAAATTTTTCAATGAATTTTTACGCACGTGTTTCATGATGTAATTTGTAATTCCTTTTTCCTAAGGGTGGCCAGCTTCAGGTCCAAATTACAGGACCCTGAACAGCTGAAATGGTCCCCAATGATCTCACTATTTTGCTGTACCTCACATCAGATTGGTGTCCATAGTTCTATCTGTATCATCGTAGCATGGTGAAGAGCTTTAAAATAATCTACATATTAAAGTCATTTCCAAGTTTCCATTGCACCTAGAAATCAAGGTGGAGATATGGAGACAGAAGCAGGATGAATTCTTAGTGATTGGGGTCACAGAGGGAAAGATCAAGTTCAGCTGCCACTAGGCATTCCATGGGAACTGTCCATTTCAGTGTTTGTTGCAGATATTTCATTCTACAGAAGCAGATTTATTTGTGGGGACTCTTATTATGAAATATTTTCATAGCTAAGAAAATAATTTGCTTTGAAATCTGAATATTAGTTCTGACAGATCTATAATATTCTGCCCTTGGTTAGAATAGCTGCATTTGTTCCTGCAGCCCTGCAGTAGTTACAGAGTAAATCTATGTGTAACATGGAGTTCAGCACTGTTGATTTCACCTCAAGATGAGCTTTCTCCATTTGCCTTCTCCATTCAATCCTGTCAAACTGAAAGCATGTTCTCTTGATTCATGCTTGTCAATTTCACTGTTAAATCACTGATCTAAGCAGGGAAAGTGTGAAAATACATTAAGAGTTGATGCAAAATGCAAATCTCCTTCCTACCTCTGCAGAAAGTTATAGAAGCACCGCTACCTAAAAGTTAAAATAGAAATGCATTGCAAAGCCGTTGTTCATCTTACCACCCCAGTGAAAAGATTTTTGGGGGGGTGGGGATTCTCTGCAGAGGGATGAAGAAATCTTCACTATTACATTCATCACAGATATTTGTAGCCTTTGTGCCAGAACTATGTAGTACATGGTTAGCTTTGAACCTGCCAGAACTGACAACTGGATTATGCGCCATCATGAAGGACAAAAACTATCAGAGAATTTCGGTGAGTCTTATGTCTTCTGGTTGCTGGATAGCACCAGCCAGGATGTGTGTGTGTGTGTGTGTGGTGTTTCCAATAGACATATGGTTGGCTTCTATGGGAACAGAATTGTGGGCTAAACTGGTTAGATGCAGTACATCTCTTCTATGTGAATAAATGTTTGAAAGGCAGAATGAAGAAAAAGCAGGCATAGCATATACAGATACAGAACTTCTTCCAGGAACTCTGGATTAGAAATAACATGAACTGACCCAGTGAAAACCTCCCACCTTTACAACAAAGAGTTAGCTCCCATCCCCAGTAAGAATTCATTACCATGAGAAAAAAAGGTAAGGCTGTTGGAAACAACATAGTAGTGTTTGTCTTCTCCTCACACAAGGTGACCAGCTGCTAAATGGCACGTATGCATGCATACACACACACACTCATCTTAATCCCTTACATGGCACAGTTTTCACTTATTTCATTTACTGTTGCATCCCCTGTACAGTTTGCTGCTTTTTCTTTTCTGAGGGGCAAACATAATGTACTAAATTTATACTACATCAGAGGATTTTTAAAATCCATTTGCTTTTTTTTTTCAATTTAGAATGCCTGCTGTTGAAGTTTTTATTTATTCATTGGAGTATCTATTTTCTGTTTTTAAGACACTCCAGTATTTTTGTCTTTGTTCCAATGCATGTACAGAAAAGATTATTAAAGCAACCTGGAGGAGGGCAAAATATAGGAATGTAAACTTGGTATCCAAGTGCCCCTTTCTGATGGGTCAGACATTCCATTTTAACCTTTTCCAGAAGTTATTATATCTGAATAATTCTATTACTTACATGTGTGTATGCCCTGTGGAGTCTCTAACAGCATCCATACTGCCAAAAGAGGGGATCTGGTTGGGTTCCCCCTCCCTCCCACCACCACCAATGACAGAGGGAATTAGAAGCCCAAAGTATCTCATGAACCCCTGAATGCCATCTCAGATCCAGAAAACTTCAGCTTGAAGGACTGAGGACTAAATGAATAGAGAACTCTTGTTAGAAACTCTTGTTGGATTCTCTCATCATGCTGATCCAAAATAAACTTAAATTTTAGTGTGATGTGGGAAATGAAATGCTTATGCCCCAGGGTCTGACACAATTTCTTTATACACACAAAAACACACACACACTGTTGTAAAGTCTTTCCTTTCTCCTCCTACTTCCTGTTTCCCCCTTCTGAAATCAATAATTTAGGCAATGCCTACTTGGACGCATCCTTCTTAGCTTACGTTGGAAAGCCTGATAAACATTTAATAGACTGACAAAAAATCAGTGACAACTTGACAGTTACTCCTGAAAGTTAACAATTCATATGAACATCAACATTCACTGGTGTACATTCTGTGTTGGACATAGCCTACTGAATGCTGACAATCTCATTTAAGTGATTGCCATCCTCAATTGCTGCGTGTTTGAGATGTTTGGCTGTTGGGAGACAAACATTCAGCAAATCCTAAACATTGGGTTGTATCCATCTGCTGGTCCTCTGATTTTGGAAGACTCTTTGATCCATCACAGGTTCTCTCAGGGGAACAAGGAGGAAGATGATATAGGGATTCTTCTTTCTCAGTGCAGCCACACATATGATTTCCCATGCTGCTCTGAAGAATCTCCCAACTCTTTGGAGCAGATTTGGAGGATGTGCTGAATGGTGAGGGAAATTTAATGAAATTAATCCCTTCTCCATTTTGCTGGATCAAGCAGCCTTCCATGGAGAAAACAATGGAATATAACAACTCATTCCTTATAAATGTCCAGTAGGAAGAAAAATGAGTGTAGAGTAGAAATGCAATGTCTCCTAAAAGGGTAAACCCTTTTCATTGCTTACAGACATATGTATACACTGAGAGAAAAGACTTGGGACATTTTATTTCTTAACTAATGTGGTAATTTGCATATTCTAGCTATAAAAGAGAAAAGAGATTTGATTTGTTTGGCCACCTTTGTCAACTTTCCTGGATTTCACTGATAGCAAAATCACATACCTTTAAGCTAATAAATAAAAATGGAAAGAAGAAATATGATGTTGTTTCAGTGCTCAGTAATATGCAGGCCCACTGTGTACCTAAGGTACATTAGGCACTGTCACTCGTTTTATTATTCCCTCTCTTCCACTGACAGCAAGGTTGCAAAAGAAAATTAATGGGATAATTCTGCTTTTAAAAGTCTTCTGACATTTATTGTTCAGTATTCTGTGGCAGGATATTTGAGTTTTGGCAAGTTGTAAAAGAAGCAGACGTGGGAACTACATTTTTCAAATTACCTACTTCAGTGCAGCCACACTTGAGTCAACAGGTGTTTTCTGGATTTCATGATCTAAAACTGTATTGCTTTCTGATTAACACTACACATGAACATCATTGTGGTTTGCTCCAGAAGTTACTGAAGGGTAATGTTTAGTGTGTGTGTGCGTGTGTTGAGAGAGAGGGAAGTTCCTCAAAAGTAATACTCATTAAGTTCATCCATGAGTCTCACTGAATGGATGTTATTTCTATGGAAGTATACATAGGGTTGCAGAATAGTACCCTAAATGAATACTTCCAGCAGATCATATTTCCATGTAAATATGAAGTAAATTAATAAAAATACTGCTTTTATTCATAGTGTAGGGTTCCCCCCCCCCCCCCACTAATATGAAATGAGAGAATCAGTCCAAAGGAAGCTGAATGATACAATATTATTATATTCCACATGGATTATAATAAGTTGCCAAGGTCAAAGAACATATTGTCATCAAATTAATTCAGATTAATTAGTTTGATTAATGGGATCTTATATGAAAAACCTATGCCTACAATATTTTTATTGTTTTAAAAATGTATTCTTAATGACTCTTCATACTCTGTGTTCTTTATTTATAGACCTAATATTTGAAAATGCACACATAGAAAGATTAAATTTGTCAAACTGATGTTTGAGAGCTAAGTTGTATTCATTAGAGAGCTAAGTTAGATTGGGGACAAAGCTCATATTGACTATTTTATTCAGTTTTCTGCTTTTTAAAATATTTTTGGAAATGTTTAATGTTTTAAGCAATTTTGTACTCAGCCCAGAGAATTTTGATTATTGGGTGGATTAAAAGGATAATAAATAAGTAAAACTAAGTATAAACTTGCAGGTAGACCATATATCTAGTATGATGTAAATTCAAAGATGAGGCCCTAGAAGTTAATCTAACACTCAGCTAGATAGATCGATGGCCTGGCTCCAGGTAGCTTTATATAGCAATTTACTTTATACAGTAAGTTTGTTAATGATTTTATATGTTTATGATTATCTCCATTGTGATTTTATCATGACACTTAAAACTAACTTTTCAGATAGCAATATTAAAAGATGGTAGCTTTAAAATTGCTTAAATAGGATTGCATGCAGACTTTTGGAATAAATGGAACCTTATGTTGTGGTTAATACTCTGGTGGGTCTTAGATCAACTAAACTAAACTTTGGTCCTAGAAATAACTATAATAAGTAATTCTAATATTATGAAACTATAATACCCAAAGATTTTAAAGTTTCAGTACTATCTCTAGTGCAAAATCCAGTCATGTTTCTATGAATAGTATAATAGGCTTATAAATGCAATATACCTTAACTTTAACTAATTTAAACCTCAAGGAAATATATGTGTCTACACTAAACTGACTCTTCTAGAAGTAACCCATAGAAGAAAAGGACCATTTTTAGCATGGATTGGAAGATATGCAACACTGTTTACTGCGATTAGTTTCAGTGATTTCTAAGTGCATTTAACTTGTAAACTATGGATCTATGCTATAATCTGATCTTAGCTTTTTAAATGCATTGAGCTTGGTTGGTGTTCAGAATACTATAGAAGTAATTCTAGTTTGTGGAAGCTTGAATTAGTACTAGTAAAAAATTAACATGTCCTAAGATTGCATCATTAAGTAAGATGCATGCTTGTCAAATTATGATTACCAAGGATAGTCAAAGCTTTACAGAAAATGCTAGAGTGCTCTGGTGTCTGAATTCCCTGAGAACTAACTAGTTAAATATGACTTGATATCTTCATTATGATAACTGCTTAAGGGTCAATATTCTTTTCACTCAGATATGGACTTCACCATTACTCATGTTTATAATCTCTAAAGTAAAGTCCTTTATGCAGTGCTTGACTTGGGAGAGGGGGACCAGCAAAAGGGAAAAATAAGCATTCAGTATGTTTCAAGGAAGCCTTAGTTTCCTGGAGTCATCTACTGTATTTTTTCAGTTTTCCCCAAGGTCAATGCCTGACTCACTGTTTAAATTCTGCATGTTGCTGCTAGCATCTAAGTAGGATTTATATAAATTTATATTCTGATAAAATTCAGCAGCTGATTAAAGGCCTAGTTTGCTGATTTTACAACCCTGAATGTCATGCAAAGAGAAAATTTGTGGAGCAAATGACAAAATCTGAATGTATGTGGAATAGAGCCATTGTTGATACCTTCACAAGATAATAGAACAACCTCTTATGAACATCCTTCTGGAAGTGTTGCAGTTGTTAACCTCAGCAAGTATTATTGTTTCAGTATATGTATAGTATACAGAATGGTAACTCTGAGTAACTATTTCAGAATATTTATATAGCTGAGAGGAGCTGATGCCGTATCGTGTCTCTAGGCTCATATTTCAATGACAGTGACAGCTGCTATTTTTGAATGTTTTCATTTTGTAGGCATTTTTCAGCTGGTACTGCTTAAGGGTAGTTAGATGGTTAAGATTGACTTCTATTTGCATGGAATATTCAATAAGCAAATAATTTTAGCAGGCTTCAATTATCAATAAGAATTGTGCCATATAAGTGAAACTGGGAAAAAAATGTAAATGTAAATCCTATGGGTCAGAATATAGCATTGCAATCCATTATTAATTTAAATTTATATCTTTGCCAGTGCTGACTTTCTAGGAACAACTAGCCTGTTACCTTGATTCACACTCCTTTCCCCAAAGATCTGGGTTGCTAGGCCTGAGGGACATCTAACTGAAGTTTTCATTGAATTACTTGAAAAAAATCAGCATTACACTGGCTTCATCTTGGTCATGACAAACAGAAATCAATATGGAAACAATATCTGATACTGATATATACCAATTATACATGACATTCTCCAAGAATGCTTGGTGTGGGGAATGAACCAGAGACCCAAGTCATTTTTAGATTATATAAGAACATGAGTCCAGAAACCTGGTCATTACTATTTGATCAGTTCCATATTTCTTCTTACAAGATTCTCATAGTGTCCCAGATTGATGCTCAAGACCAATATAGAAAGTAACAGTACTTTTATTTAGGGAGACAGAAATAAAATGTTAGATTTTAAAGCCTTTTTTAAAAAATTGCCCATTTTTAGTGGACACAGCTCTCTTCATGCATGTCTGTTAGAGTTATGTCTGAATCTGTACTTACCTAGATGTTTAAGACTTTCCCCAGTACTTTCTACCTTTCTGTTCTCTCCTCCTTCTCCTTCTCCTTCTCCTTCTCCTTCTCCTTCTCCTTCTCCTTCTCCTTCTCCTTCTCCTTCTCCTCCTTCTCCTTCTCCTTTTTTGTGAATCCTATTATGCTGCAACTAAATAAATATGTACAGTATCTCCATTTAATGAAATGGATCTCATCTTATTATTCATTGCCTTGTCACAAAAAGAAAGCAATGAAAGAGAATGAGATTTGGGAAGTTGTTGCTAATTGAGATCACAGTACTAGACTAAATGGACTGATGAATGGAACCCATTCCAAGCAGCTTCACATGTTCAGTCCAAGATCCAACCATATATTTACATTATAATTCCACCTTTTTTTTTTTTTAGTTAACTTAGTTTTATCTGAATTCTATAATTCTACCTGGAAGTGCACTATAGTGCTATTGTGTAGTGTATAGTACATCTTAAGTAAATTATAACTACCTTTCTTTCATATCACCCATTACCACATTGTTCTTTCTCCCTGTTTTAGCAATAAAAAGACAAATCACACAAAGAAATACCATTTGGCACATCTGAAGTATTGTTTGCATATGATTAGCTTAATCAGGCACAACATTTAGTCTTCATTATGTTGAACTTTGTTAGTAGTTGGTGCCTTAGAGCACAATAATACATAATTTTGCATTAATCTCTATGTGCTCAGTATTCTTTATTAGTGCTGCAAACATATGTTACAAATTAGCACTCGTTTTGAAACTTCAGGGAATGCAAAGATTACACTTACACATCAAGGTTTTTCTTAACTTTTTAATATAAATGTAGGCATCCTTACTTTCTATAAGAAAAGGCAGAACCAGATTTTTCTGCCCCCCAAAATGGCATGAGAAGCAAACACAAAAGGCAAATGAAATCCCTTGAGAGGCGCAAAAATTGTTCACTCTTCCGTACTCTCAACAACATGTTTTTAGCCTATTGGTATTTGCACTTGTCCTCCAACTGGAATAAAAACATTGAATCAAATATTTGAGGGAGGGGTCAAAACTGCATTGATTAACATGAATGAGCTGCTTGAGATAACACACCCTTTTGCTCTCCGAGGTGTCACGGGCAGTCCTACACAGTAGGGATCTGTGCATCATTTGTGGTGATGCTTTGCTTTGCTTTTTTTTTTTTTTGTTTTAATAATTTTGTTGAAGTCTTTAATAAACATAGCAAAACTTAATACAAACTAAACTAGAAGAAAAAAAGAAAAAAGTTCAGGAGGTGTAGAAAAAAGAGAAAAGCAGAAAAAGAAAAAAAGTAGAAAAGAAAAAGGCAACAAAGACAATAACAAAGAAGGGGCTTCCAGCCTTCATCACACCAAGCATAAGCTACTATAATAACTTTTCACCCTCTTTTAAAGTTACAAATAAAAAAACTCTTCTCCCCATAGACTAACTTTTATCTATATGCAATCCAGAAATTGACATCTTTTCAGTCCTGCTTCAGGAGTTACCAGAAATATCAAACAAATAGTTTATCTCTGATCAAATAGTCCAACTTTATATTCCTTCTTTTTGCTCTTCACAATCTTGACTTTAAATCGTTTCAATGGCACTGCAGGATTTGATCTTTCATCAATCTTTGGCATTCAAGAAGAGTCTTCAAAGCTTTCACCAGCCTGTTTTGTAAATCCCATAAAGAGGCATCATCCAGGATTTCTTGTCACAGCTGTTCCATGCCCAGATCCTTTTCTTGATTTTCTTTTGTATTCTCATTTTGATGATTTCAGTTTTGTTGTCTTCTGTGTCTTCAAACTCTGTAATGTCTATATCAGGTAAACGTATTTGTATCTTTTCTGAAATTTTAGTTATTAATATCTTAGTCCAATTATAAAAAAAAAAACTCTTTAAGATAAGTAAAGGTTATAACAGCTTAGCCATTTTAAATATTTTCTGTTTGGTCCTTTAATTCCCTCTAGCATCCATTTGAAACCTTTAGCAAACCTCGGTTCCTAATATGGGTTTAGTTCCATTTCAGTAATTTCCCATGAGTATATTATTTAATTATATACTTGTTTTTCAGGTCTTACAGCAAAACAACTAATGTTCCATGTCACTCTGGACTCTCAATCTGTTTCAAACTTTCTTAAATCATTTTTTTTTCTTTTTGCCAATTTTATATTATTTTAAATACTTAAATCTCTGTGTAAAATTTCTTAAATCCAAAGAAGAAGATAAAACTCACCAGGTGTCAAATTAAGCTCACCATTTTGAAGGTCTCTAATATCCATAAAGTGGTTAAATTGAAATTTCTGAATGTGATTAGAAAGTGAGTTTGGCTGGCTTAATGTCCTTATTAAAGGCTCTGCCACTGCTGAGGGCAAAGATGTCTTCTCCCTCAGCTCCTGATGCTCAAATCCATGGGAGACCACTGTTTTAGTCTCCTCACAAGGAGCTGCCATTAAGAGCACTTGTGAGCATCTCCCATTCTCTCCTTCTCCAGAGAGCTTCAAAGGACCGGTCTACTCATCAGTCTTTAGTTCTACATAACGGTCATTGTCTCCATTTGTCTTCAGTCAGCCATGATTCACAGCAGAAGCCCAAGGTGATGCTTTGCTTTGATGAAGATTCAAACAAAGCATTCCCTTGGAACTGCTTTGCAAAACAGGATGACCATCTTGCTTCGAAGACCTACACATTGCCAGCTTCTCCTAGGTTCCTTGATATAACTAGCCAAGCTTTGGTAAACACTAAGTTACCTAACACAAGCAATGTGATCTCATATGATGCCCATCATGAAAGTTGACCAGGAGACAATAATTTGTCTTACTATTTCTCCTGGGAGATGTTTTGAATCTAAAGCTTGCTCTAGTCTTCCATCCTCTCAATCTGGATTTCAATACAAGGTGTCAAGAATAAGACTGTCCAGTTAGAGAATGGGGGATCTCTTGAAATTATTGTAGTCCAGGTAGGCAGAATGAACTCTTACTCAGTAGTCAAGAGTCCATGGGATGAGATGACCACTACCAACTATACTCTATAAAATAGCTCAAGCTAGAGTCATGCATTTCAGCTTTACCTTTGATGTTCCACAATGCAAGATAGGGAGTGGTCAGTGGCAGTTTAGATATAAAAGCTCATAAACCTGTTGGAGCTTGAAAAAATCCTTAAGAAAAGGGATCTGCTCCACTGAGGAGGATCATAGTTTTAGTGAGAAGGAAATTTTAATCCAGCACTTAAAGATTTAAAGCAATGATTCAAAGGGAAAATTAGCTGACCACCTTTTCTATCTTTTGAACTGCCATATCCCACCTTTGAAATCACTTACATTTGGCCAAGGAAATTTACAACAATATTTTCTTATTTAAGTTTATTATATTCCACAAAACTAATACTTTTAAGGATTTATCTGTCTATCTAGCTATCTTTCCTGGAAAGGCCTGGTATGGTTCCTGCCCTTGTTATGCTTTGTAGGGTCAGTTGAAAGATGGAGTATGCTGTCCCTGAGATGCTGCAAACTATATGTCAGAATACCTAACTGTCCCTCCTACCATGCTGGACACTGGCTCAATTGACATGGGCCTTCAAGAGAGGGATTGGGGCCTAAGCTGAAAAGGCAATAACTTCACTTCTGTAATTGCAGAATCACCTGCTATCCTTCCAGGAAACTGCTAGCCCCATTCCTCCAAGTTAAGGGACCTCCTCTCCTCTCCTCTCCTCTCCTCTCCTCTCCTCTCCTCTCCTCTCCTCTCCTGCCAAAAGATGACAAGGCTGCTTGGAGGGCAGAATCATTTTATCAACCTATGGGCCTATTTATTGCTTACTTGGTCATTCTATTCTATTCTTCATTGGTGGTGGTGGGACACATTTATTTTTGACCCCATAAAAGAATAACCAGATGCTTTCTGCACAGGTCACCCAAGTCTCTTAAATCCTAAGCAAGGGACAACCCACTTTTAAAAAGAGAAATCATCTTTAGTATATGAAACAACAGTTTTTCCTCTTGAGGAAAGGGTTATTATTTGAGTCCAAAGAAGGTGTCTATTACTTTAGAGTTTAAAAGCCCACACATTGTTTCTAGGGGAGAGAAGCAATTACTTTTTACTGCTGTGCTCAGCATGGAAACATCTGAGCGGGGAAAAAAAAAACTTGTTCCTTTAATCATGTTTTGATACCTATAGTTAAAAATAGCTTCTGATAACAAATAGAAAATGCATGTAAAATCTGCATGAAGATTGAAAATCCATAATAGGAACAACTAAGCATTAACAGATTAATAGAAAATTAAAGACTTTTCCAAACACCTATAATATTTTAAAAGTACTGGTTTGTACATATGATTAAAATATAAGGATTTAAAACTGATAAAATAGTAGTTTTTTACATCTGAATTTTGAAGAATATGATTTAAAGTCTTAATTTCTGTTCCAGTCTGACATCATGTGAGTGTGGAAGCAAGTTTCTGCACTGGTGTCCCCAGCCAGCAAATAAACATGGTGTTCTGTATGTGCAGATCCAGGAGCTAGAATTGTGTTCATTATTTTGGCCAAAACAACATTTTAATTTTGTGGATCAACTGCTCAAAGAAGAGTTTCCATTCATTCTCTGCTTTCCAAAAGGAAGGAAGGAAAGAAAGAAAGAAAGAAAGAAAGAAAGAAAGAAAGAAAGAAAGAAAGAAAGAAAGAAAGAAAGAAAGAAAGAAAGAAAGATCTCAAATCTGTTGCCCTGCATTGGGGCAATTCCTAATATTGTCAAGCAAGTTGGCATAGTAGTTGGAAACTTTTTGAAATTTTAGACCCAACACATATGAAGGCCACCAGGTTGGGAAGGGTTGTTTTATATATGTTCTGTAAGGATTGGTATCTCCCAGAACCCAGGTACCAATTTTATTTTTAAAATATAAAAACTGGAGTTTAGATGTTTAATTCCTATTCATGGACTTCCCCATCCCACCCCCCACTCTATTGCTGCGAAGCTTGTTTTCTTAAGTTTTATTTTGGTTGTATATACTGTTCCCTGGTGTTTAGTTCTGACTGCCAAAATAATAAAGTTTAAAAAAATCAGTAAACATTCAAATAACTTTTTAGTCTATACTGTCTTCTGTAAATCAATGAATTGAAAATGTGAGACTGTCAAACCAATGCTTGAAATGTTTTGACTGTTTCCAAGAATAATTGACAGAAATGGGCACAGTAGGTAAGGCACTTCTTAACTCTGCCTGTAGACATAATAATACACTTACATATATCTTTGCTTCAATAGATAGAAGACACCCAAATAATCTGTGATTAAGTAAGAACATTTTTAAAACAGTCTGAAACAAGAGTTGATCAGTTAAATATGTATCTCTCATTTAACTTTAAATTAATTAAGCAAAACGCTGAAATGTTGGCTTCTGTGCCATGATCGTAGCTTAGTGTGCTGAATCAATATGACTTACTTTTCTTTTTTTTTTGGGGTGCCTTCAAGTCAGTCAACTCTGGCAGTTGCCTGTACACATCCATGCAGTTTTCTTGACAAGATTTTTCAGAAGTGGGTTACTCTTGCCTCCTTCCTAGGGCTGAAAGAGAGAGACTGGCCCAAGGTCACCCAGCTGGCTTCATGCCTAAGGCAGGACTAAAACTCACAATCTCCCATTTTCTAAGCCAGTGCCTTTAACCACTACACAGACTGACTTTTTGTAACTTATTTTAGAGTAAATCTGTGTGTGATTGAGATGACAGAATACATCATACGTAAGTCAAACAGATTTGAACTTACCAATAAGCTCAACCCATTTTTATGGAAAACATATATCAAGATCTACTGTGCCTTTATTTAAGGCTCTAGCAAGGGGGTATTATTGGCTTTACTTTGGTTTTAACTTCTTAGATGTTTTAATTTGCTTAAGCTTTCATGTTGTTTTCTATTATATAGAGGTTTTTAAATTCACTGTATTTTATCAGCTACCCTGGAAGCGCTGACTGTTGGATGGTATAAAAACATCAAGCAAGCAAGCAAGTAATAAACATGTTCGTAGGCATATAACAAACAAATAGAAATCAATGCAGAGCCAAGAATTATGAGTCACGCCCATCTCCCAAGGACTGTGTATTTTTCTTGGCAACAGTATGGGAGCGACTTGCCATTGCCATCTTCTGAGATGATTTTTTTTTTACTTACCCATCTTAATTTATGGTCCTGGAATTTCCTGTTTGTAGGCAACCAGGTAGTAACCAGGTCTGGCCCTGATTCACTTTTTTGGGACACTCAGAGTTAGCTAAGAGCTGCCTACCATTTGCCATACAGATTTACCATTATCTGGTTATCTCTAGGCTGCCTTTAAGGATAAAAACTGCATTCAAGAAACTAACTTGAAAAGTAATACTTTATAGAAGTTAAAGTGTTCCTCCAAACATTAAAATTAATTAGCTTGAAGGTAAATTAGAGTTCTACCCATTCAGGAGAAACCTTGAGTGAATAAATGGGTCTTTTAGACATTCTTCTAAGCTGGCAGTGAGGTGATATTGATATATTTCTATAGGCTAGAGATTCTGTAAGAATTGAGCTACAGTGGAAGAGAGTTTCAACAGATGAAACTTCAAGTAACTTGGTTTTAGTCTATTAAGGACTTTAAAATCAAAAACTAGCTTTATTGTACTAGTGGAGCTAGTGCGATATAGGAGTCTTCCAATCATCAACTGAAATAGCCAGACCATCTTCAAGGGCAATCCGAACATACAGTCATCAAGCCTAGACATTTCTAGACATTGCCAGCATATAAATAAGTGCAGCAAACAAGGCCATCTTATCGGGTTGGGCTGCAGTTAGTCTATCACTTAAGATGGGGTAAGGAAGGGGACACAGTCATACTGAGTTTTACCAAAGCATAGAATCCAGGGTTCTTCCCAAAACTTTGCATTCTGGGTTTCAGGGGACTGCAGTCACAATCTAAGACCTAGCTAAATGACTTCTTTTCCTTCCTACAATGCTACCATTTTTCCAGAATAAATTGCAGTTTATTCACCCTCGAATAATGCCCCACCAAGTCAAAGGAGCTGTCAGAACAAAGCAAAATTAAGGGCACAAGAGAAAAAGCAATGATGCTTGTTGACAGGAATCAAAGTGAACACAAGGAGATAGGTGTGCAACCAAACAGGCAGATCAGGAACCAGCAATCATGGGTCATGACCTCTGACAACTTAATTCCAAAGAGCTGATAGTCACTTGACTCCAGACATGACTAGAATAACTTCTGCTAGAGTTTCTGTATATAGTGGATGGTGAAGGATTTCCTCAATTATCTGGCTTTAATATAGTCGAGGAAGTAAGTAAGTCTGTTCAAGAGTAGGACTGATTGAAACTTGAAAGGGCCACTCCTGGATTTGTTTAGAGAATAAAATGGGGTGGGGGTGGGGGAAGTGTTTAGGTTATTATGGCCTAAGCTTGAATTCCAGATATAGATAACAACATTTAAAATTAACATGTAATAACAGACATCTATCACACATAACTTCATTGTGCAAAACCTGGTTATAATCTCTTTTGCCTGCAAATTTATTCTTTGGGTTTCTTCCTCTTCTGAGTTTATGACAGCCACTTTGTTAATATTATTTTGATAATGTGTTGCTTTCAGATTCCAGTAAATTCACACCAGAGCCATATGGATTGGGGCTTAGAGCTCCCCACTGTGTAACTCGCTACATTGCATCTGTAACTCCAACCAGCTCCAGTGCCTGCTGCCATATGATGTGCCAAGCTCACTGTAAAATGCTTCCCATTCTCATTCCTGGGGTCATTATTAGAATTACCACTGTCCAATTTGTGAATTGTACCAAATATCTTGGGGAAGGGAGGGGAAGATAGCACCTGTTATTTCCATTTCTTTTCATTTGTTATATCTGAATCTCTTCCATAATTATTTTAGTTCATTAGCTTGCTACTTACATTCAGTCTTGATAAATAGATAGTTGTGTTTTTTGTCACTGTGATGGTCAGTTATATACTGCATATTAATCCCTTTTGTGATTTTAAACATGCCTTTTTAATTGATAACCCTCCAACTAATCTGGAGAACTCCATTCAAGTCCACCACCAGCCATGAGAAATTCATTGGCCAAACCTACCCCATAGGATTGTTGAGAGGATAACATGAAAGGAGATCTTCATGTAGGCAGCCTTCTGCTCCTGGAGGAAAGGTAGGATAAAAATCTAGTAAATACATGCATGCACGCATAGATGCAAACCCATCAATTGGGGGGGGGGGGGAGATATGCAACATTTTTAAAAATGCAGAAAAGGAATAAGAAATAATGAGCAAAAGGAATTAGAGACATAAGGTAAGAAAAAACAAAGAGAATATAGCTAAATCTAGTTCACACCAACACTATTCACTATATCTTTTTATCCTTGCAAACAATCCTTGCTTCCACCATTGCCTCCATATATCATTTCATGCACTGCCTTTCATTCTTTAAATGCTCCTCCCCTTTCTGTTTGATGATCTCATCAGCTTCATCCAGCTGTGACTTGCTTAGTCTTCCCCTCCCTCTTAACTCATTATCCCTTCTTGTTTCTACACACACACACATTTCTTTAAAACACCATTCCCACTTCATTCAATTTATTTTTACATTTCTCCTGAAAGACCTACCTCTCACTTCCATTTAACATAGTGGGCAGAAGCATGTTCATATACATAACCATTTTCACTTTTTTCAACAAATATTCATTCCTCATAACAGACTACAAATACTACCCTTATCTTTCTACCAATATTTGCACATCTTAACATTTCCCCATCTTCACTAAACATTCTACCAAAATACATACATTCATCTACTTGTAGTTTTTTTTAGTCACACCTCTAATGTCACCAAAAACATTCCTTATATAATTATTCCTACATATATTATACAACCAGGGGGACATCACAAAGCCTTGTCATACTCCATGGTCAACATTTAATCATTCAGATTAATACCTTATTCATCCATATTGTTTCCTGTGTTCTGATAGGGTAGCTAACTAAAAGCCATAACTTGTATTTAAAACACCAGGCTATAGTGTATATTGCATTCAAATTTGCCTGTGCCACTGAAGCTGGACTGGGAAGTTGAAAAAGATTGTGGAAGAAGGGAACGGCAAATCACGCCTGTGTTGCTGCCAAGACAATTACACATGTATGTCCAGAAAACCACCAGGAGTCAAATGACAGAAATAAAAGTGATGTATTCAGAGTCTGGCTTCCTGAAGAATGAGTCTTGTGAATTCTCTAATTTAAACAAAGAGAGAAAAGCCATGATCAGGTCATTCCTTGATGGAACTAAATCTTCAATATCCTAACTGTGTTTTTCTTCTTCCCTCCCTATTTACTTTGGTGCTTCTTCATGACTTTCAAGGGATCATCCCAAAAACTTGCAGAAGAACCAGAAGAAGATATTATGTCACTACAGGGCACACAATGAAGCACTGAAATTGTGTGGAAGCTGTTTTCTTATTGTTGGGTATGATACCATGTTATGTGCAGTGGCATCAAGACCACATCAGTGGATTCCCATTTGTGTAATGGGAAACCCACACCTTCTGCTCACTATGCACCCCCATTTTTCCTGCATATATCAGTAGATCAGCATACCAGATACAAGTAGCAACAAGAACAAAGCAAGCCCCTCCATAAATAAAGGCAATTGAATTTGTTTCAGAGCCTTGCTGCGTGTTAGACACAGGGCAGTACTCTCCTCCCCCTCCTCCTCCTCCTTCTTCTTCTTCCATGATTTTTTTTTTTTAACCTTCCAATTGGGTCCATGTGATCTAGGGAAACTTATAGTCCATCAGAAGATTCCACCCTTTCCTAAACAAACCTCCATTTGCAAAATTCTAGTTTTAAAAAGAGGTGGACTCAGGGGTTAGGACAGGAAGCATCTGTAAAAAGGGGGCCAATGTCATTTTTCTTCTTTTGTGAGCAGAGGAGGGCAGCTGATTCCTCCAATGGCTTCTGATATTCTGTCCTGGGAAGCTAGAATTGCTCCCTGGCCTTGAATTTTCTGAAATGTTAAGAAATGAATAGATGCATTGAAGCTGATTCCATGAAAACTAAGCATCAATTAAACATTTTCTTTCATTACAGTTGCATTTTTCAGAATAGTGCTTTGTTTTCCAAATTATAGAAATGTTTGTGTACATAAATCTGTCTCATTGCTTCTTTCCCAGCCCCTTAATTTTTCTAACATGTTGCCTTCCAGGTTTTGCATTAGAATTACAAATTTCTTTTTTATTACATCCCAGAGCATGTTAGCTAGGCTTCCTGCTGATCCCAGTGTGTTCAAATATTTGTTACATTCTAATCACCGCTGAGAGTTTTTTTTAATTATACACACACACATACACACACATATATGTATAAACATATTTCCAAATTTCTTTAAACATCATTAATTTCACCTCTTTCTCTAAATACAGTACTCTTAAGCCCTCCAGTGGAAAATGTAATTTTGTTTCACACCTGCCAACATAATGGTTCTTGTTTTTGTTTTTTTTTAAGTCATTATGGGGGTGGGGGGAATGTTGCAGGATTGTAGTTTTTTAAAAATTCTGCTTCCTGGCATGAACTAACAATCAGAGACACCCTCCCCCCGCCCCAGTTCAACATAATAACAACTTTATTTGTGAAACTTATGGGATTCTAACTGGAAAACAAAAAGCAAGGCAAGTTGAATACAATAATCAGAGGGAACATCCAGCTGGGATGAATCTCTTCTCTATCTGGCAGGCTTGGAGAGAAGCCTCAGAAAGACACCAACAATGAGATTTTTGCATAAACTGGCAATAGGAGATCTTGACAATTGGAGCTTTAAACTAGACTCATCAAGTGAAATTCAAAGTAAAATAGCTGTAGTACTGCCTTAGGTGCAGAGGGCAGATAAGGAGATTAGGTATGGCAAGATAATCACTTCAGAAGGAAAACTTCTAATTACTTCTTAATTACACATTCCAATGCTTCCAGTAACACATGCTAAAAGGAGGCCCAACAGGCAAAGAAAAACCAGATGTAAGCCTGTGTTTGGTGGAAAGGTCCTGATCCTCAGATGATAGCGCATTTGGAATGAGAATAAAAATTTCACAACATAATCAAGTGCTACTAGGTTGCACTATGTCTGACAGACACTGAGCAGAACAACTTGAGATAGGCCTGCCAAGTGTAGAGCCAACATTTTGCATAATACGCAGATTGGGTCTCTCTCTCTCTCTTTCTTTCTCTCTCTCTCTCCACCCCTCCCTCCCTCCCCCCACCCCCCACCCCCCACCCCCATCCCAGGGCTGTAAGATCTTAGAATGCACAGAGACATCTTCTAGTGGGGGCAAAGTATTCAGTGAAGCACTAAGCATTGGTCTAAGTATTTCATTTCTTGTCATTGGGTAGATCAAAGATAAATGGATCACTTACCTGTTCCAGAAAGCAGTCAGGGTCAGCCTTTTAAATGCCTTGTCAAAGTGTACGTAACTGGCTTTGTAATATCTTTGTATCAAGCAGAAGGTAAATGATTTTTACAATGTCTTTGGCTTTCCTGTACTTGATTTTGTCAGGTTGATAACATGCGGCTCCCTCTGAAGCAAACACATAACAACCTGTGTCTTGTTGTATATGACTCATGGTAAAAGGCAGAGTCAAACCAAGTATGGGACATGAATGGCCAGTGACAAGCGAGCATTGGTAACTCTGGTCCTTACCCAGTTTTGATCCCATCTCATACATCAACGATGAGGGTGAAAAGTGTTGAGTATTCTGCTAGGCAAGAAGGGTATTAATGACAAGAACATTTAAAATTGTTATGCATCTATTGATGATCCCCAACTCCCTCCTTGCTTAATGACAGTCTATTATAGTGTAGTATAGTTGGGCTGGAGAAGTATAAATATGCATCATACTGAATCCTTGAGGTTCACTTAATTGGAATTGTTGGTAAAACACTGACCTGAAATATTGTTATGAACAAAGGCTTTGTAACACTAAGTTCTAGCAACTCTGAAAAATCGAGAACAGGATCCAGGTTTGCAACTGTTTTCCGCACTGTTACTGTGGTAAATGAGGAGGGCTCAGTTCATAACCCCACATCTTCTTGACTATTTTGGTCTTTATGAAAGCAAGACATCAGAACAATCTGAAAGGTTCATGAGATATAGTTGAGGTTGTTTGCCATTTCTTGGATAGTGATTTTAGGCATTTTTTTCTAGCAATGATTCTTAAACAGCTTGCACGTGTGTACCATGGTGGCTTTCAAACAGGCAACATTTTTCATTTCAAATGATTGACTTCCTAGGATTTTAAAATACATATAGAGCCAACAGGGTAAAATTTTCAAAAATGTATGACTTCCATCCTGACACAATTCCAAGTAAGTCAGAACAGGATAAATAGCATCTAAAGGATACTTCTCTTGCTGATTCCTCATCTCATCTCATCTCATCTCATCTCATCTCATCTCATCTCATCTCATCTCATCTCATCTCCTTTCACTCTTTTAAAGATTTTTTAAAATCAAAATTTGAATAAATATCAACTGGTCTGATGGAAGGAAAGCATTAGATTCTTTTTTTTTTTTTTCTCTTGAAAATAAATGATCAAAGATGATCTCAGTTCAGGAATAGTAGGAGCACCAGCAATTTTCACTTGGAATTTTATCATAGTATTTCTGCTAAGCTAGCCAGGGACTTTATTTAGTGTCATTTTGCTTTACCATGGTTCAATTATTATGTAAGACATGTCTTCTGAGCCATGAAGATATTGCACCCAGATCAATTGAAGACAACAACTGGCAAATTAAAATTAAAAATAAATAAATAAATCCCTGCACAGCAAATAATATAAAGTGATACTGACAGAACTACACCGAGTTTCTTCTTTGCTGATGTGTTGGCCCAGAAATTCACTTTCTTTCACCTTTGAAACTGCATGCTTGAGTATCTTTGTTTGCCTTAATTTCTGTTTCTCTTGATCCAAAGCATAGCATTGCCCTTCTTCTAAAACACTCAGAAGTGTTGCAACTCATGGGACTTCAGACTTGCTATGGTTATTTTTAAAATAAGACATAATTTTAATTTTTAACATTTAACAAATAAACATAAAATGACAGCTGTTAATGTAAAACAAATTATAGTAAAACTGACTGAGATTTTCCACCTTGCATGAACTTTAAAGAAAAAAGAGAGAGTTGCAACATAAGGAGATTGAAAGGTAAACAAGAAGTGTGAGAGATATAAAGCAATAGATCAGCCTACATCCTGGAGTCATGGATGCCCAATCATTGGAAGTTTCCAAACAAAAGTTAGACAGCCATTTTTCTGGGATGATCTGAGGTATCCTACCCTGAGCAGGGTTGGACAAGAAGATTTCCAACATCACTTCCAACCCTATGATTTTGGAATTCTATAATTTTACAATTCTACAAGGTACCTATTTCAACTGCACTATCACGTGACTATCAGGGGCTTCCTATCAAGCACAGGTATAGGTTTGTTTAATTTCACTAAGTTTTCCCTTCTGAATTTATAATACTACATTGATATCTGTAGTAATTTGATTTAGCACACCAAAGTGGCATACCAGATTTGTTCCACAACTTAGAAGGCTGTGTGTGTTTGTGGGTGTGCCCACTTATCTTTTGTGAGGTGCTTCAAAAGCCTGTTTCAATCAATCTTTCATCAAAGCTTTGTTTAGATCTACTTGATTGTACAGCTGGAGTGGAGAAACTCTGGCTCTACAAATGCTCTGTTGCTCCCAGCATCCTTCTTTACTGGACTTGCTGACTGTGACTGCTGGAAATTGTAGTTCAAAAAGATTTGTAAGGTGGAAGGAAGGAAGGAAGGAAGGAAGGAAGGAAGGAAGGAAGGAAGGAAGGAAGGAAGGAAGGAAGGAAGGAAGGAAGGAAGGAAGGATTCAATATAAAAGTGCCTGTTCTTATTCTGTTGTGATATTTGTTATGATGTGTTGTGCTGGCCTCTCAAAGAGGGCTGTGAACCAAATTGTTGGTTTCAGGCCAACCATACAGAGCTGGCTCCAATCTTCCAACCATGTGAAATGCCCCATCTTGGAGCTTGAAGCACAGAGAGTAAAGCATTTGATCTGACAATATGCTGCTATTGCATAACATACAATACTAACAGACACTATGATGGCATTTGCTGCTGTGGTTTCTGTGCTGTGGTACTATTCCGTATCCTGTCTGGAAATGTTATGAGATTTTGTGCGTGCAGATTAGCTATGGAGGTGGAAGAGAGGCTGATCTGCACAAAGTGTGACTTGATAAAAGTTAGAAAAGGGTGTGAGAGACAATGCCCTTTATATTGATGGCCCTTATGCAGCATTCATTTGTAAACATCAACGAACCTGTGCAATCATTCCAGAGAATGCAGAGTGCTTCCTTCAGACAGGAAGGGAGGTAATTACATACTGCCTGACATGCAATTTTCCTTTAGTGTCAGAATACAGATCTATTTACTTTCTTACCTGCAACTCTCCTCTTTTTTATGCATTTTTGTGAGACCAGAAAAGAAAGGAAAAAATGTCTTTCTCTTTAGAGAGGGCTGCACTTAAGACAAAAGTAGCTGCCAACTCAGATTCTTCTGTCATTCTGTTCCTAACCATTTTATTGCTTGTGTCATGTCAGCATTTACCCACAGGTCACATTACTGTAGCTACTAGCTCACCCTATCTCTCCATGAATCTCCAGTAGCTAAATGCATTTCTTAGTGCACTACAGTGATCTCAAAATTGTCTGTCCAAATGACACATTTTGCCTTTGACATATTTGCTCCCGGAAGACCTGAAAATAAAAGCTTGAGCCAAGTCAATTCAGAGAGCAAAGTAGACATGGCGGTCAGTACTAAAAATCCTAGAGATAGGGAATCGATGGGATAACAAAACAGTCCTGCTGAGCAGTCCTTTGAAGAAATCTTCTATTGAACAGAATGCTTCAAAGCATTTTGCTTTGGGTATCACACAACCCAGATGAGAGTGCTTTCATTTTTGCTCCTGGAATTAATCTGCCAGCTTCTCCTTTCATCAGAAGGTGAATTCAGGATAGTGAGAACAGAAAGGGTATTTGGTAAAGCTCTTTTCAGTGGTGGCATCCATGCTTTGGAAGTTCCAGTTAAAAAAAACGAGAGAGAGAGCTGTTCCATCTTTTCCCGCTGGCCTCCTGCACAGTCTCTGCTTTATATAGCTTTCATCACCATCTGGGGATGGGGGAATAGAGAAGATGGATTGTCAAAAATAGAGGCAGAGTTGGTGTTGCCAATCCCCAGCTGAGTCCCCCACCCAACCAAATTAAATGTCCAGTATTTGCAGTCAGGATGAGTCTTGTGGAACAGATGCAGATTTTTCATCCAAACACTGAGCTAAATTTGAAGATCCCTGTTAGGCTGAAAGTCCTTACAAATATTAAGAGAGGGAAATATATATCAATGATAGGTATAATTTGGTATTCTTCAATAGGCACACTAATATTAAGTTCTCAGCATGCCTCCCATCTCAGTAACCGATTAGTCCCAAACATGCTTTGTTTAATCAAGATTCAATATATTTTTTGTGGACTGGTCAAATTTCATCTGCAGTATTTAAGGCATTAAAAAAAAAATCTGTGTTCTGTTCTTAAATCAGGAGAAATAAGTTTTATGTTTGTTCTTTGGCTCTTAAAGGTGACTTTGAAGGGGAAGGAAAATGTTTTGCTTCAAACGAGGCCCTGTTTATCCACTGAGCCAAGTAGGGTGTGGAAGTATTTAGGAATTGGTATTGATTTTTAAGCATCATTTTGGCCAAAGAACAGACTGCAAGTGACCTTCCGCTGTGATAACAGTATCTGTAATCTAGTCTATGTGTGTGGTGTGAGTGTATAGAAAGCACATTCTTTTATAGAGAGGTTATGGTCACAGGGTATGAAAATAAATAGGAATTTAAGGTCATTTTTCATTTTAAAACAGTTGTGCTTGACAATATTTAAGCTATCAAGTCAAGCGGACTTAGTATTTCAGAATTAATCATGTCTATTTTATATACTAGCAGCTGTTCTTCACTGCCAGTTAATTCATATAACAATTTCATGATGAGAGCTCTAATACCAAATCTTTTCAATCTGTTTTAATAAATTTATTCAACTTAATTGCAGATTTTTAAAAATAAATTTACTTCTCAACATAATGTTTTTAAAAAGCAGTTGTAGTCTTAGAATATCCCAGAACATCTCATTGTCCTCATGAGAAACTTACATTCAGGTCAGGAAGCTTCAGCCTGGACAGAACATGGTGAAACAGACTGTCTCCAGGATGGCAAAGGAGTGCAACAAGGTTGTATGCCCTACCCTTATTTATTCAATGTATATGCTGAAACATATTAAGGAAGCTGGATTGGAAGAAGATGAACATGTTTTAAAAACTGGAGGAAGAAACATCAATAACATGCACTATGCTGATCACAATACCCTGATAGCCAAAAATGCAAAGGAGCTGCAAGACCTAGTAATAAAAGTCAAGAAACACAGTGAAAAAAATGGAACTAAAATTAAATATAAAGAAAAGCAAACTAATGACAATGAGTAAAACAACCAGCCTTAGAATTGACAATGAAGATTTTGAAGTGCTTGATAGCTTCTGCCTCTTAGGCTCAACAATCAACAGTAAAGGAACAGGTGGTCAAGAAATACTTGGTAAAGCAGCCATGAAGGCCTTGGAAAAGATATCCACATGCCATGATGTGTCTATACTTACAAAGATCAGAATAGTGCAAATAGTGTTATTCCCTGTGACACTCTATAGAAGCAAAAGTTGGAATTTGAAGAAGCAGGATAGGAAAAGTATTGACATTTTTTAACTATGGTGTTGGAGAAGTTTCCTGAGAATACCATGGACAGCCAAGAAAACAAACAAATTGTTCATCAAACAAGTCACTCAAGAGTTCTCACTCAAGGCACAAATGACCAGGCTCAAATTATCTTACTTTTGGCACATTATTCAAAGGACCAGCTCTCTGGAGAAGGCTCTAATGCTGGGAAAGGTGGAAGGAAAGAGAAGGAAAGGACAAGTAGCAATAAGGTGAATGGACTCAGTTACAGTGACGATGGGTACACTGTTGGAAGACCTGAGATCAGGTTAGGGATAGATAATCATGGAGAAATTCTATTCATGTGGTCATTCAGAATCAACACCACCTTGATGGCACATAATCAGTCAATAAATCTTGGAATATAGATTTTTAGATTTGGAGGGGCCATTTAGTCTTTACTTAGTTCAGGGATCCAATTAGAAGCATCCTGGGCAGATGGCAAGTCTAGCTTCTGCTTGAATACATTTGATGAAAGGAGCCCACCATTGGATTGGATCCACTTTTGGAGCAAATTGTTCTTCCTGTTAAGAGTCTTTCTCTAACATTCAGTAGGAATCTATCTTCCTGTAACTTAAATTCATTATTCTATATACTGCTCTCTGAAATGAGAGTGGACAGGTCTTGGCTGCCTTGGTGACATCCTTTCAAGAGTTTAAAGAGTGATATTATACCCTGCTCCAGTTTCTCTAAATTCTTCTTAGTGGCATGTCCAGAACTAGACACAATGCTTGAAGGGTGGGCAGGGGAGGTCTGTCCAATGCAGAATGAAGAGAAACTATTACTTCCCTTGAGTTAGAAGTTATACTTCTTCTGACAAAGCCAACAAATGCATTTGCCTTTTTGCATCCACACCTCACGAGCAAACCATGTTCAGTTTGCAATCAATTACTATTCCAAGGTGTTTTTGTGAGTACTATTGCCAGATGAACTGCTTTCACATCTGATAACAGATTTTTTTTTAATCTATTAAAATTATTTTTAATTTTATTTTTGTCTTCTAACATTGATCATCCCACCCAATTTGGGGTGATCTGCAATTTTGTTAGGCATTCCATTCACTTCACCTCTTGAAGTCATTAAAAAAAATGTTGCAGACATCATTTGCAAAACACAGAATGAGTGAGAAAGAGTGTTTCTTTTAGAAGATCTCAGATTATTAGATGCCTTGGAGAAAAATGCTTTTCTGTTCCTTCAGACTTCAATTAAGCTTAGGCATGTAATGATTTTGAACAGATTCTACTTTAACTCAAATGTGCACCTTCCTAGCTTGTCTGACATTCAGTTCCAAACAGACGAATTTGTATATTCCATAGCAAATAGGGGTGATATTAGAGAGATGTCATTATCGTTGTTGGTCACACAGTCAGCCAGATGTTTAGACTGGATCTGGCATTTCTATCCACCTATCAAGTCCTTCCCAAGGACCTGGGATAGGCAGATGTTGTTGTTGGATGGTGTTAAAGGTATCGTCACAGGACATGAGCTGTTCCAAATAAAGCTGCCTTTTGCAATTGACTGATGGTGATTTTATCAATGCCGATCATCTTCCAGGGGTAATTATTATGGTTGATCACACGGTCAGCCAGATGTTTGGACTGGATTTGGCTGCTGATTATTATTATTGTTGTTGTTGTTGTTGTTGTATTACTTACCCTAGCAAATAGATGGTGTTACAAGCGGGATCGACAACTGTATCCCATGACTACATGCAGCTCCACACATCTTTGTTTTGCTGCCCTTACTGAAATTTTGCCAACGAACTGCAAAATGTGGCAGGGTGATATCCCACCATTTTGTGGTAACTGGTTGGGGAATTCTGGGAATTGAAGTCCACACTTCTTAAAATCACTGAGGTTGAGAAACACTGGTGTATACAATAACAGATAGAACACTTAGGGCAGCTTCACCCACCAAGTTTGCAGGACCCCAGCATTAGTTCCCTTCCCCTATGATCTGATAATATTGCTGTTCAGCAACTGAGCTGATTTATTTCTGGCTCAGCTATGGTGCTGCCCCAAACATCAGGAGGGCAGTTTTCAGGTTGACCTGATGAATCACTGCAGAGCTTGGGGTGGATTTGCCCATTAGTAAAAACTCCTCTCTCCTGGTTGTCTCCACAGGAACTCAACCACAGTGGTAGCATGGCAAGGTATCGCCTTTTAAAATGTGAGCAGAGGATGGGACACTGGTGACTCCAATTGTTCTAGTGATTGTGGTGATTTTATAAAGCACCAATAAGGAAGTACAGTGTTGAAGGGAAATGACCTGCTGGTTGGGTGCCATTTTTAAACTCTTCCATTGATCATCTGGAGGAAATACTGGTTGACTAATTATGGTTGTCAGGATTTCATAGATGGTTGAAGGGAGGGTCAGTCTGAAAGTTTTGGATGGTTTGGAGAGAGAAAATTGTGATGACATGGAAGGGACTGTTACATACCACTGTTTGTGTTCCATCTTCAGGTGTGGTTCTTCGACCTTCTGAAAAAGACACCGAGTTTGTTTCTAACTATCCCACAACATTAGTGAAAATTCTAAATTAATAAATAGAATAAGCAAGCTATTCCCTAGCAGAAGCCAATGTAATAGATCAAGACTTTATCAAAAGGGCAAATCTTATCTCACCTGAATTAATGTCCAGAAATCAGACTGAAGCTGAGAGACGCCAATCTCACCAACCCATCAAACAGACTCTTCAGTGACACAAAACATTGTGAGTGACCTGAAACACCACTATTTTCTCAGAAAGTTATTTCAACAGTCTTCCATTTAGGGACCCATTCCCCTTCACACCAAGTTGCAATGCCACCCTCTCCAGCTCTGCGCACTCCCTAAGACCTTATTTTCTGTGACAGACAATGATGCTGGTGGGAATGTTCTGCACAAGGTCCTGCTATGTCCACTGCACTCAATCTCAGAGGGGGCACCAGTAAAACACAGTCATATATGAACTGGGGGAGGGTGCCGGTAGCTGGGGGACTTCCTTCTCATCTTCTGTCACCCCATAGTTGCTCCCTCTTGCATCATGAGAGACAAGAGTGCAACTACCTCTTTGTCTGAAGCAGATAACTATCACAACAGCAGTTATGATAGGGCTACTAACCTCTGAACCTCTGTTAAAATATGCTGTGTCAAAGAAGCATTTAAACAAAAAATATAGCACTCCGTTCAAACCTAACTCTTTGGAGAAGGCTGTAATGCTGGGAAAGGTGGAGAGAAAGAGAAGGAGAGGATGACCAGCATCAAGGTGGATGGGTGGCAGTGGTGCACCATTGGGAGACCTGAGGGACCAGGTTAGGGGCAGTTCATCATGGAGAAAATCTGTCCATGTGGTCGCTAACTGATTTGATGGCACATAATCTATCAATCAATACTGAGGGCAGAGAATTCAATTTGATTTTCAGTGGGCAATGGATTGACCTGATTCACACTTTCTGAACTAATAAGCAAGGGAGAATGCAGTTATCCTTTCTTTTTATCACTTTTCAGAAGTTAGTGATGCAGCTTTCAGATTGTACCCATTAAAAGAAATTGTGTAGAAAAACGCATGCAATAGACAGACAGTTTTTTATGAAAGTATGTACAGTATATTAAGGAAATAGTCCTTATCAGATGCTTTTAAACGTATGCATTATAAATAAAACGTTATATATAAACTGGCATAAAAGAAATACAGACAGAAGTAATATATATTTTTAATGTGGAATTAAACAGATGCTTAACACAACGGAACAAATTCATTACCAGAAAGGAGAAAACTGATATGGACTCCCCCATTGTAAACTGAATCTTCAAAGCAAATCAAGCCAGATTAAGAGATTTCAGTGCAAAGGTACTGATAGTTTCCCTTTTTCATATTTCTAGAGTTTCTGCTGTTTTAATTTTTGTATCTCTTCTCCAAATATTTAAACAGTAACCTCACTGGAAATGTGCAATACTCAGAAAGGTAAAGTACATGATCATTTACTTTTTTTTTCCTTTTTGCTATAATGGATAATGTAGAAATGGTTTGGCAATACCATCTTCCAGGATTTTTTTTCTTTTTAAATTCCCAAGTCTAGTTTATAATCCTGGGGTTTCTTAGTGGTCTCCCATCCAAATATTAACCAGATCCAACCTGCTCAGATTTTTCAAACTCAGCCAAGGTCAGCCAGGTCCTGCCAATCAATATGGAGTGCAATTAATTTTTAAAATATCCTTGTGGTCTCTCTCCTGTGCAGAAGCATTAATATTCAGTGTGGTATGTGACTTTTGTTTCATGAAAAATATCTATCATATGCTAGAGGCAACTTTTTTCTCTTCTTCCCCTCAAATGTAGGCCAGTGTCCCCCGTCTTGTTGCTATGCAATTTATCCATAGCAACCAGCACGCACAAAAAGCTGTGGTAGTGTGATTTCGTTTTTTCCCTTCCAGGCAGGTTTACCTGGCCAAAAGAGACATGCTGGAGATAGTGCTGTCAAAATAGGTGCAGGATTTCCTCTGAGAGAGATGTCAAACATCTCACTTTTCAAAAGATTATATTGTGCAAAAATGCTAAGCAAGGAGGTGCAGAGGTTGTGCCCTAGCTCTCCATGGAGCCTGGTTCTGTTGTTGCTGAGGAAGTGCGCCTTGTGCAAAAGACAGACTCGAGGATTTTAGGGAGATGCTTATTCTAGAAGAAGTGTTTAAAAGGAAATGTAAAATGCAGTTTCTTCTTAAGGCATTTGATGCTGCAGGATAGTTAAGCAGTTAGGGGAACAGTGGGATGTAGATCTATTTCAATTTCTGCCCAGAAACCACCATTATCTCAGACAGAGTAACGTGTGATTGGCCATGTTCCTTCATGTCATTCTACTATTTTATACTAGCATTAATAACCTGGGAACTAATGGATTAAAGAAACAGTATCCTAGAGCTTGCCTATAGCAGTAGCAGCTGGCTGATTCCCAAAAGCTAAGCACCGTTGGACTTAGTTAACAACTGGATGGGAGACAACCAGGAAATCATAGGGCTGTAAGCTAGACTCAGAAGTTTTTTTTTAAAGAAATCCAGATGAAGATGATGGCAAACTATTTCTATACAGCTGCCAAAAAAACTATATGGAGGTTTCTCTGTAGTCACCAGGCATTGAGCTTGACCAGAAGAACTCTTTACCTTCACTATTTGTTACCATTCCATTTGATGCAAGGGTTGAACAAATAAAACTTTATGTCCTGCCAGGATCCTAGTTTGCTAGCAAAGCTTAGGAGAAGCTGAGTCACCCTGACTTTGGGGAGGAGACAAGGCTGTGAGAGTTCATATAGAACTGCCTCACACAGACTTGGCATTACTCAGCTTACACTAAGCATCCAAGATTGAGAAGGTGCACAGGTTGAAGAAGGCTGATATAGAAAGTCATTGTCAAAGTGACCAACAATGAGAGAACTCCAGTCAAAAGCTTTGTAAGGTCAGATGGAGAATTCTGGGTGAGGAAGAGACATTCATCCCCTTTCTCTGCATGTTTGCTTTTGGAATGCTGGCTAGTTGCGATGGAGGGATTCCAGCAACATTTTACAGCTTCCTGCTAACAGAAACTAGCCATTGGCTAGAAACACTGCCCTCCATAGCCACATTGTGTTCTCCAAACTACATTGCTACCTATGAGAAGAGAAACATTTTAAAAAAAAATCAGCATTCACCTCTCTTCTTTTTCTGACACCCTCTTGCCTTAAGAACTATTTGACAGACAGGTACTGTACAGTGTGTTCAACCATGCTGGGAATAGCTGTATTTCTTGAATCTGACTGTTGAAGATTTTGTTGGATACATTTTTAATCAGGACTAACCAGATCCAATTCCTCCTCCTGCCCAAATGGATGGAAAGAAATGGAGATTTGGAAAACTGAACGCATTCAGAGATGCATCTGTCCATTTCTAGGAAAACTCTAACTGATTTTAATGAAAAATGCATTCAGATGCTTCACCTCAAAATCTGATTTGAAGACTGAGCAGCATAGGGCATTGCAAGGTGGAAGGAAGAATGTTTAAGTCCTTGCAACCAAACTGATGCGGGTGAGGGGGTGAGAGATGCAGGGAAGCAAGCTTTGATGAGACAGAATATGGGTGGTTATGCTAGTTATTAACTATAACTATAAGAAATCTTGACCTGAAGTTGATGAAGTATTTAATATTTCCTATGCCACCATGACATCTTATCAGAGATACTTGAGTTAGAGTGCTGGGCAGGATTGGAGGAACAAAATCTGCTAGGTCAAATAATAGTATGTCACTGTCCACTTTTGCATATCAGTTATTTTGTATTATGTTTCTTGCTTTTTTCTGATATGTGTCTGAATTGCTTCCTATGATTTTTCTGGACTATTTTCTTTGCCTTACTGCAGCCCCTTCACAATGCTTTCTCCATATATTCCCTGCACCCTTAGGGCTTCTGATATACAAACAAACTGCAGGCAGGCAGACTTCCTGATTGTCCTCCAGTTAAACAAATAGGGGTTAAGGATGCAGAGCAGGTGGGCAGGTTCAGCTGAGGCACGGATGGCAGGGTGGTTCCATGTTGTCCTTTGTTTTCAGAGGAGGATACTTTTGAGCCATCTCTTAATGTCAAAATGTGTAAGGGAGGAATTCTGAAATGTTAATAGCCTTTAGTTTGGGGTTCACTCCAGAGCACCAACAAAATAGGCCAAAAGGAAGCTTGTTGGAATGGGAAAAAGGCCAACCTAGGGCATGATTCTGTTACTGCAGAAGTCAAGCTGATTTAAATGAAAAACACGTAAACAGGTTACACGTGCTACACTCTCCTGATCATGTTCTCCAGCATGTCCTACTGAGAGGTTTACTTTCACCATTTTTAGAAATAAAATATAGCCATCATAACTAACCCGTATTAATAGTCTCCTTAAAGCTCCCCAAGTTGGTGGTCATCACTTGTAATCTCAAGTTCCATCCACTAATTATACATTCCATGATTTATACCTGGTATCTGTCTGGAATCCCCCACCATTTATCTTCATTGAATGATCTTGGGAGGGAAAACAGAATTGTGGCTTCTTTATCAGCGTGCGCACCAAAATACAGCTAGCAACATACGTCCACAAACATTTGGCAGAAAGGATTGTCTTTCGGCTTCAGCTTCAAATTGGCAACCCATGAAGCAATGGCCTCATATATTGCAGTCACCTTCCCAAACAGGATATTAGACCATACAGGTTCAAAAGTTTTTAAAAACAATGGAAGGAGGGGACGAAAAATCAGTAGAAAATGCCTAAATAGGCTGTGCACCGTCAGAGATGGCATAAACAAAATACCATCAGTGACAGTGTTTGCTTTTCACGTTGCGGAACTATGTGCAAATACAAGGGAGAGTGAATGAATATCAGCTCTTCATTTGCAAATTAAGACAGACCAGCAGTGCCAATAACAGGACATACAGCAGTTCACATATGATGCCTGGCAGGGTGAACTGATAGCCACCAAGGAGCTACAGTCACCTAACTCTTTCCTTTTGGCTTTCCAGTGACTGGGGTAGGGGGTGGAATTGAATAAACAAGCACAATCAAGTGGGGGGGGGGGGGGGAGGCTGTGAGAAGCTGGCATATATTCCTCTGCTGCAAGAACTCATCTTCTGAGAAAATTAACTTGGTGATGCTCTACCATGTGTGCCATTAACAAGAGCATTCAAGTCATTTCTGGTCTTAAGTACTATTTTAAGCTGCTTATCTGATTTTCATTTCTAAATCCATTCAGTTGTCAGGCTTACAACTTGGTCCTTTATTGAGACTCACTCAGGAATCCAAACCTTCTAATTTCCTATACTGATTCATTTCAGAATCAATTAGAGCTGGTGGAGGCTCAGTCCTCTATGCTAAGGGGATTAACTGGCCACTCGCTCTGTTAAAGTTACCTTTGAGTTGTACATTCAACCTTCCACCATGAAGGAGATCTCTTTCTGTACAGGCCTCAGAAGCAACAGAATGACTGCAGCCAACAGATGGCACGTAATTGTTGGAACGGCCTACAGATTTGTCAGAGAAGCAAAATGGGTATTTCTGTCCTTCTTAGAGACTTACAGGATTTAGCGCTATCTGTCTTGGCACCTACTTCATAAGCAAATAGAGAAAGCAAGCCTCAGCCACTGAAGCTTTTTCTTCTCTAAGAAGTATCCAGGGGAAAATGAATGTTCTCAATCAAGCTAACCCAGAACTTCAAAGAGTTTCTTCCTCAGCTTTCCTCTGTCTGAGCTTTTGTATCTCTTTTTTAAGCAGGAAGTGCTCTAACTCTCAAAAATCCTTTCCAAGTGTGGATCATCCTCTGATTTGTTAATTCTCGTGGATAATTTGCTCCTACGACACTTGCAGCATGTCTGTTAACCAGTATGCAAAAGTCAGTTACAATCAAGCCAGTCATGGATTCTGCTCTGCCAAGGTTTGACAACTTCCATGTATTTGTCATTTCAGGAAAGCAGCAAAAGCAAGGTCTACTAAGCTCTAGGCAACCAGAATGTAAGGTTAATTAACAGCAAAGTTAATGAATTCTTGCAATTAGATGAGTATTGTTCTTTACCATACTTTATCCATGGGAAAAAATCTGATGTTTTACACTCTACCTCCTCACAGTCACCATATTTACATCATAGGAAACTAAGGATTTTTTTATTCCCCTCAGATAAATTACCTCTGAATTGGGTGAGGGGTGTGTGTGTTACCTTACATTTGCCAAAAGAAAGAGGGTACCACTGAAAACAAATGAGTAGCTATCTGTGGATGCCTTTGAACTTTAAATGTCACTTGATTGCTGCTTGCTTCATTAAATTTAACCCTTTTTGTAACCCCTAGCAGGCTTTTTTATCTTTTCTTTCTTTCCTGATTCAGCTTTTCACATTTCCACTGGAAGGAGGTTAGTATATACATATGGTGATACATGTATTTTATAAATTTTATTATTAGATTTAGATTCAGCTTATCATGCAAGGCTTGAGGTGGCTTTCTCAGAGATCTCCCTTTATCCCCACCATAGCAGTCTTAGGCTGAGGGAGAAGGACTAGTGCAAAAACACCCAGTGCGTTTCCATGGCCGAGGATGACTTTGCATTTCACAGCATGGCAACTTCCTTGATTATGTTAAAATAAAGAACCTACAGTTTAGTGATCTTGGATTACAGTAAAACCAGATGGCCTAAAATGTCACCTGTGGGATCCCCTTACATCTGCCATCCATATGCATGTTCTGTTATTACAAAAGACCTCATCACAAGATCCTGGAAGTAGGCAACTTATTTTCCATTGAACAAGCTGCATTTCTTTGGGAATAATCTGTAAGAGACCAGAAGTAAAGAGTAGGTAAGCCTTAAACAAAAGTGGGAAGAGGCAGAGACAATGATGGCCTGATAACTTAGCTTCCCTCCTAATTTCCCCTGTCTCTTCTCTTTCTTTTCTTTTTCTTACTCCCTCTTCTCTGCCTTTCCCAAACTGCAGGGTAGGACAGTGACTGCATGAAAATTAGCAGCTGTATTGATACCAACAACAAATGCATAAACTAAATTATAAGGGCTTTTCTTCTTCTTCTTCTTTTTAAAAAGCAACATCAGAGCAATCCAGAATATGTTGCTCCTTGGTTGTGGAAAACCAGTTTCGATAGCTAAAACAGGTGCCACCATTCACTTCCCAACCTGTTAATTTAGATAATGCAAAATAAAAAAGTCACCTCTCAGCATTCATTTAAATTTGATGAGACGTAAATCCACGTACCTACCTCCCTTTCAAAAGCTTAAGTAATTAGCCATGCTCTGTCCTACCGTTAACCAGAGTGAATCAACCATCTTTGGTAGCAGATGCTAGCAGGAAACAGCAGCTGCCTTGGCTGTTTCTCCTGAGTCCATCTATCCTCACATTTTTCCTCTGTTGAAGAACAGAATTAGATGTTCTATGCAGTCTGCCTCGCAGTTTCTAAGCTGTCTTGTTGACCTCTACTATGACAGAAAATATTAACACATCTCCAATATTAAAATAAGATACTAGTCAGTTTGTGTACATGTTGTCTCTTTTTCCATTCTGTCTTGTCTTGTTTTAAGCCTGATGCAGCCAGAAGAGGATTAAATTCAAAGGCACATGTTCCTAAGAAATTAATATTGTAAAATATCACACACATACATGTACACGTACATGTATACAATTTCATTAATTTTCTGCTATTCTCCAACTTGGCATCCCTCTGTCAAATGTAGTGAAATTTCAGTCACAAAAATTATTGGGATTTTGCAGTCCTAACACAGTTGGAACATTCCTGATCAGGAAAGATTCCTTTTCTAAATATCTTTTTTGCATTTCTACCTAATCATTCATTATAAACAATGTAAGCTGGGAGCATTTTCATACTTACTAAACTGCTAAAGTGTATCTATTATGTTAGACTTTATGAAGATGCCATTTTATGGGGAATAGGTTTGATATATTTCCCACATTTCTGGCTATCAACTGAAAAGGAGAAATTGGGTCAGAACTAGTATTTGTTAGATTTTTCTTTCTTAGCGTGTTCAGTACTGCAAAGAAAGTCATCTGCTTCACTTTCCTGACACAACCTCCCTTAACGTCTGTGCTTCTTCCATATCCTTGAAAAAGGTCAGCAGTTCATTGATGATCATGAAGAAAGGGTTTTCCTGAACCCCAAAGAAGAGAGATGCTGCTTGTCAGTCTGCAGATTTAACTGCAGCGAAAAACCAGCTTAAGACACTGCTGCTTTGTTGTGGCATTTATATCTGAAGACAATGACACCAAGAGGGAATTATACTTTAGTATGGAATGCAGTTCATGCTCTTGTTTAATTCCCAGCTGGAATTCAGAAGTGTTCCTACTGCTAAGATTATAATACCTTGTTCATGAAAGTTAAAAATGTACAACCTAATCTAAAGAAGAAGTGTTAAGAAATTCACCTGAAAGGGATCAAACACAAAGCTGTTCATCTGTATTTCAAGTGAAATAGAAAAGTGTACAAGTCTTGTAGTTCTGATCCAATCAGAGATATCTCTGTGTGCGGATGGCTTTGGATACAAATATTTTCTCTGATGGTCTTATTTCCCATTACTGACATGTGGGTGGGTGTTATTTATATTTTATACAATCTATATTAACATATTTTATTGATAGTTGAATTAATGTAGTCACCATTGTAAATCATACAATGTATTTACTAGTTCATACTATATAGCCATTTGTATAATTGTATATAATTTATGTTATTGCAATAATAAGGCTTTATAGTTAAAGAACATAATAATGCATAGGTTTTATTTAATTACTTCTATTCTGCCCCCGTTCCAGGAGGTCAATTCAGCATACAAATCTTCCTCTCATGCAGTCTACCCTGTGTGGTAGATTAGGCTGAGATATTGACAATATCACTCATTGAATTTCCATTGCAGAGAATGAACTTGAATCTGAGTCTCCTCAGTCCTAGTCCAACATTATAATCATTATTCCATACTGACTCTCAATGTTTTAAGCTTCTTGATATAATCATGTTAATGCATGTTGAATAGTAACATTGATCACACAGTACCATCCAGAAGTATATCAACTGTGCATTTGTAATAGCTTGCATGTCTATACTTTGATGGTTGAGTGAAATGTATGCAGATCACAGTTTTGCAATGTTACATTAATTGTCCACATGAGCCACAGTTTGCCTTCAGACTGTAAGAAGAAAACAATATAATAACAGTATTATTCACAAGCAATCTAAAATAATATTTTCATAGGTCTGCAATATTAATGTATTAGAAAGTTGCAGTGGATATATTGAAACATGTCAACTCTATCATGTCATCTATCCTCCCTGCCTCCCTCCCTCCCTCCCCCTTTCTTTCTTTCTTTCTTTCTTTCTTTCTTTCTTTCTTTCTTTCTTTCTTTCTTTCTTTCTTTCTTTCTTCCTTCCTTCCTTCCTTCCTTCCTTCCTTCCTTCCTTCCTTCCTTCCTTTCCTTCCTTCCTTCCTTCCTTCCTCTCTCTCTCTCTCTCTCTCTCTTTCTCTTTCTCTTTCTCTTTCTCTTTCTCTTTCTCTTTCCAGGCCTCCCTGCACTTACCACAATCTTTTTATATAAGAGAAATTTATCTAAAATAGTTGAAATAATAATTGCTTGACCAAAAATATAGTATATTTTTTTCTTTGTATCTTATAATTGAACTTTATTTTTGACCTATCATAGAGAACAAATTATTTGTGCTATTCTTAATATTGCAATAATTGTATTCACCATTTCTACAAAAAGATAAAATCCATTGGCCCACCCACAGTCTTCATAATAAGGCACTGAAACATCTTGACAAGGGTGTAGGTTGTGAGATAAAGTCTGCTGTCAATCTGAATTTGTATTTAGCGAACATAACCACACAATACTTGAAAGGGGCTAGTTAGAGCGAA
This sequence comes from Liasis olivaceus, assembly GCA_030867105.1. NCBI lineage: Eukaryota > Metazoa > Chordata > Lepidosauria > Squamata > Pythonidae > Liasis > Liasis olivaceus. The sequence goes on from CM061349.1 coordinate 225,238,349, forward strand.
TGCAGTATATTATGGTACCCACAGTTCCTGAAAGCTTTATTTCCCTATTTTCTTTTTCATTCTCATTCAGCTCATTTTTCTTCTGTTCATTCCAAAGCTGCTTTAGAATTTATTTCAATATTTCTTCTGGTGGTGTATTTGAATTTACTTTTCTGTCCATTAGGATGGGTGTCACTTTTGTTTTCTTTTTCTGGTCACATGTATGTCTCTCAGCGTCCTGAGGAGTTCTATGATTTCTTCAGATCACTGGAGATACAATGAAAAGTTAAGCACATTTCTAATGTTAACTGCAAAGATCCTGTACTCCCAGCTGTGAGAAACGAAAGCTGCTAATTTTCCATCAGATTAAAAATGTAAATGAATGATCAAAACAATGTGGGGGTCGGGCAGGGGAATCGCCCATCAGGATCCATGGACTGATGCTGATCAGAAATGTAAAACAGTTTAGGAATATTGGAAGATAAGATGAGTGAAGTGCAAATAATAGAATGGAATTTCCCTTTATTTCCAAAAATATAAAAAAATCTATTTTGCTCTATGGATACTAGAACTAATTGCATTTGGAAGCTAAATAGAAATTATTTAGATTTTATTTCTTTATCTATATCATACTCCACCCAAGCTGGCTGACATTGATTTACAATGTAACATAGCACGCTGTAGATCAACACTTAAAACTTTCCTATTTTTTTTTCCCCTTAAAAAACAGAAAATGTCTGATTCCTCAGGCTGAGCCCAACTAAAGAGAAATGTACAGCACTTCTTAAGTATGGTGCAACTATGTGACTATAGCAGAAAAACAATCTTATACACTGGTAATAGTTCCCCTTCAATTTGATCCAAGAGAATACAGATATTATTTCAAAGGAGAAGGCAATTTCAGTAAAATTTTCATGGGTGGAAGTGTTGTTATGGCAGGAGTTTAGTTACAAAGGGACCAAGTCCTATGTTTACATCTTATCTTTCACTGCACCATCGTCTCTCCAACAGTCTGCAGGCTCCCTGGCTTCCCATATCTATATACTGAAACTTTCCTGTCTGTTGGCCTGTTTGTAACCTTCAGTTGGCCAAAACGATGCATCACAGGGCAACAATTTTTGAAGAAGGGTACCTCAAATGGGCTAACTTAAAGAATGCATCTAAAATCCAGTAGCCATGACTCCCGTGGAACTGAAATTTCAAGGATCTTCACACCAGTTCTATTTGCAAAGCTGCAGTAGCATTACCATGGTTGTGGAGTCCTTGGGGTTCTCTGACCTTGGTTCTTTTCTTGCAAATGTTTCATTACCTGGCTAGGTAACATCTTCAGTGCTAGAATGAAATGGGGTTTGCTCTCTGTTTATATACTGTGGCACGCCCTGCCAGTGTTGATGGGGGTGGGGGTTTTGTTTTGTTCCTCTGGTAGTTCCTTGATTAGGGTATTGTGTACTGCTTGATTGTATGTCTGGTGATAATCTTGGTGTTAATCTCTGCTTATCTGGGTGATGATTGCTGGTAAGAAGATATTCTGGTCTTTTGTTTTCCTTTCTATTGTGTCTTTTGAATAGTGTATAGATGTTGTTTATCTCTATGTGCCTGTTGATGGCTGCCTTGTCTGAATACCAAGCTTCTAAGAATTCCCTTGGATTTTTGGATTTAGCCTGTTCTAAGATGCTGACAGTTTCCCAGTTGAAACCATGGTTAATTCTGTCCATGTGTTGTGAGATTAAGGAGTTTTTATCATGTCTTTAGGCTGCTAGTTGGTGTTCCTGGATGCACTCTGCAAGCCTTCTGCCTGTCTGTCCTACATAGTGGTTGTTATGGTCCTTACACTGTATGTTGTAGATGATTCCTGTTTTTTCTTCTTGGGCTACCGGGTCTTTTGGTTTGCTTAAGATGTTTTGGAGGGCTTTGGTTGGTTTGTGTGCTATGGAGATGCCATGTGGTTGTAATAGTCTGTTGGTAGTTTCTGAGATGTTTCCGATATATGGCAGTATTATCCTTTTCATCACTTGTGTTGGTTGTGTTGTAGTAGGTTGAGTGGTCAGGCACTTTATAATGAAGTTGTGTGGATATCCATTTTGTTGGAAGATGTTGTATAGGTGGTCTGTTTCCTTTTTCTGATGTTCTGGGTTGCTGCAGTGCGTTTGTGCTCGTCTGAATAATGTTCTTACACAGCTCCTCTTGTGGAAGGACGGGTTGTTACTTTGGTAATAGAGTACTTGATTAGTGTGGGTGGTCTTCCGATAGGCTTGGGTTTCTAATTTGCTGTTGTTTCCTCTGCTGATGAGGATATCCAGGAAGGGTAGCATGTTGTTGTTTTCTTCCTCTCTGGTGAATTTTATTCCTTTGAAGATGTTGTTGATGGTTTCATGTGTCTTCTCTAGTTGTTCCTTTTTTATTATAACAAAGATGTCATCTACATACTGGATCCATACTTTAAGTTATATGTGTGGAAGTGCTATAGCTTCTAGGCGTTGCATTACAATCTCTGCTATGAGTCCTGACAGTGGTGATCCCATGGGTGTGCCTCTGATTTGTTGGTAGATTTGTCCATCAGACTGAAAATAGGTAGTGAGGCAGAGGTTGATGAGGTCCCTGATTCTGGGTATTTCGATCTGGGTGTATTTGGTTAGGTCGGGTGTGTTGTGTAGTACTGCTGATATGGATTCTTTCACAAGTAAAAAATAAAACAAAACAAAACCCACACCCTCACCAACACTGGCAGGTCATGCCGCAGTATATAAACAGAGCGCAAACCCCAACCCATTCTAGCACTAAAGATGTTACCTAGCTGGGTAACGAAACATTTGCAAGAAAACAACCAAGCTCAGAGAACCCCAAGGACTCCACAGTTCAACCCTGTGCTACACATATTTGCTTCTATTGCCATGGTTAGCCATGGTCACATTATCGTGATTTACAACTCTACTTCCCAGAAACCCATAGGTTGCATGGTGCAAGGGAAGGCCCGATGACTGAGCAGCAATTTGCTGCTTTGGAACCAAGGCCGACAACTGAAATCTCTTAACAGTGGTGGGTGGTGAGGGAAGGATGAGGGGAGCAACTCAGATGCCTGCTGGCAGGGTAGGGCTGGCTGGGGGATGCCCATGGTCGATGGGTGAACCTTCTTCCTCCCTGGAGGGAAGGTGCCCTCATGGACACCCTGGAATGGGGAGCAGGGATGTAGTTTTCTTTGCAGTCCATGGCTCCCTTTGTTCCACTTCCCCCCAGCAAACTGGCAGGCAGTTCCACCAGTCAGCCGAGGAAGAGGAGGAGGAGGTAGCTTCACTGGGACTCTGCTGAGGGTTTTAAGGGGAGGTGGAATGGTGCCAGCCTACATTATATGTGGAAAGAAGGATGACCCAAGGGGTCATGGGTTATCAAGTTGCAGTTAAAGCACAAGGGAAGACATTAGATGGGAACTCCTACTGAGTTTTTTTTCAGACTGGGAAGTCTGGACAGCCAAGATGGCTTCAGTGATGGACAGAGATATAACAGAAAAGTATCCAACAGTATCACTCTCCACTACCTCCATCAGAAATACCACCAAGATAAATTCAAAAGATATTCTTAAACACCTGGCTGATACAGTAGGAAAAAGAAAGAAGTCTCTTTTGCAGGGGAAGAAACCTAGAGAAGTTGCTAGGAAAATTGCAGCTCAGTACTAGTTGGACAGCAATTTTCAGATGTCAGTAGTAGAGGACAAAGTTTTACCAAAGTTGAAGAAGAAGCTGTGAGGCTCAGTATCAGCTCTTTCTCCATGAAGCAGATGCATTGTGGTAATAGAAGGAGATAACAAAGTAAACAATTTCACCTTAGGAAATATGCTGACTGTGGATTATGGTGTACAATGTACATGAGTGAGAACTGAGAAAGAACACAAAAAGAAACTAGAAATTAGCAAGATGGGCAGAAAAAAAAAATGAAATTCAGCTCAGATAAAATGCAAGCTGGTACATCTCTGAAAGGAAGAAGAAGCTGAAGCATTCCCGTGCATGCAGAAACAAAGGCACCGGCTCAGCAGGAAGGAAACCTTAAAAACCAAAGTTGTAATTCTGTTAATAGTTGTTGGTCAATTAGATATCAGTCCGCAGTTTGACACTAGTATTGAAGGGAAAAAAAAGCCAGCTTAATTTCAGGCTTCATAGGCAGAATCATTATGTTATGAAGCAGAGAGAAATAATTGCTTCTTTCTTTCCCCACCTGGCTCAGGTGATGACTTCACCTTAAATATTGCATTTAGCTTTCGGCATTTCATTTTTGTATAAACAGGGACATATTTGGGCTAGATGAGCTACCAGGAGGGGGAAAAACAAATTATTCAGAATGAAAGAACTTTTATTGAAGTCCAGGTTCTTAAGTGACCGACAAATGCCACTGGGTAACATTCCTAAATTAAAAATCAAAACACATTAGCAGTGGAATATATTAATACCGCTGATGTTACTGTGTGCTATTTTAAAGATAAAATAGGAAGCAACAGGCTGCAATGAAGAAAGGGAAGTGTTGGATAACCATTCAAAATATGCTTTGTGACAAAATCTTTAGGTATAGCTTTTAAAGACTAAGCCCAAACAAATATTGGGGATGGGGGAAAGAGATAGTGTTCCTGTCATTTTCTCTGTCACACTCTTTGTACAGAAAGGGCGAACTCCTTAGGGGACAGGGCGATTGTGAAGCTTTCTTTGTTTTTTGTTTTGGTTTTATCCATTTTGGTTTGGTTTTGGTGTTTTTTTCCTTCTGGTTAGTTGTATTTTTATATGTTGGTTTTTGGTTGTAAGTTGCCCGGAGTTGTTTGAGGTAGGGGGATTTCTCATGAACTGCCCAACATCGGAGGGCTTGGGTGACCCAGAAACAGGAGAAGGAACTGGACCACACACCTACTAGGAAGCATAGGAATTCATAGGAATTGAAAATAAGAATGTCTATATAATAATGGTTTTATATGACTCTATGGTGGCTCCACACTTGGAGTATTATGTACAGTACTGGCTACAGTGCCTTAGAGTGATATTAAAAAGCTGAAAAAGACACACAAAAAAGAGCATCCATGAAGTACTTCCTCCAAAGAAATTGTGGCTACTTAGGCTGGAATGAAGGAGGGGAAAATAAGAAATGATACAGGTATATAAAAGCAAAGATGGCATGGACAACATGGAGATAAAGCAAAGTTTCTCTCCCTCACACAGTGTTAGAACTAGAGGGCGTTTACTGAAACTAAATGCAGGCACATTCACACAGCACTTAGTTAAACATATGGAATTTGTTCTAGCCAATTTGGATGGCTTTAAAAAGTAGTCTGGATAGGTTCGTGGGGGACCAGGCTATCACAGTGACTAATATTTGTGGTCATCTTGTTCCGAATCATAGTCTTCATGCCTGAAATACTGGTTGCTGGGTAAAGTGCTAATGCCCTCCAATCCAAGCTTATGAACTTCACAAGTGCATGCAGTTGGCCACTATATGACACAGAATGCTAGACCACATGGGTTGCTCCGATTATTTTCTTATGTCTTGTGTCTTTTCGTGTGTTACTTAACCTACATAAATATATAAAATACACCTGGTAGCTTGCAAAAAAGTCAGAATATTTTGGGTTCAAATGCACCCAATGATACAAAGAATTTTAAAGATTAATATTCAACTGAAACCAGAACTTTTCTTATTGGGGCTAATGGATAGACAATTAGAAAGGAGTTATGGAAAATTGCTTTTATATATGATGACTGCTGCAAGATTATTATATGCACAAAAATGGAAAGACTCTGAAATACCCTCAACGGAGGAATGGCTGGTAAAGATGACAGAATTAGCAGAGATGGCAAAATTGATTTCTTTGATTAGAGAAAGGACAATAATTACATTTATTAGTGACCGGAAACCCCTTACGGACTTTTTCCTTGAACAAGAAAAAAATGAACTTGTGATTTATGAGTTTGATGATTAGAAAGGGTAGACTATGGAAAGAAGGAAATTAGGTTGTAACCTTAGAGAGAGAGTGTAAAATATAAATGTACTTGTAACTTCTGTTAAGATCAGAAGCTGTTTCTTTATAACTTCCTTTCCTTTCCTTTCCTTTCCTTTCCTTTCCTTTCCTTTCCTTTCCTTTCCTTTCCTTTCCTTTCCTTTCCTTTCCTTTCCTTTCCCTATTTCTTTGCACTTTTTTTGCTTACTTAATACTTTTCTTACTTTCCTTACTTTTTCCTTTCAAAATTTTAATTGTTTTTAATTTTTATTCTTTTAAAAAATCATACGCACACACACTCACAGAGAGAGAGAGAGAGAGAGAGAAATAATTGCTTCTTTCTTTCCCCACCTGGCTCAGGTGATGACTTCACCTTAAATATTGCATTTAGCTTTCGGCATTTCATTTTTGTATAAACAGGGACATATTTGGGCTAGATGAGCTACCAGGAGGGGAAAAAACAAATTATTCAGAATGAAAGAACTTTTATTGAAGTCCAGGTTTTTAAGTGACTGACAAATGCCATTGGGTAACATTCCTAAAACATTCCTACACACACATATAACAAATAAATAAATAACTACATAAATAAAGTCCCCACCAATTTTAGGTCCTGTTTCCCCCCTGTTGGAACAGGGCCTTGCTGGGCCATGCAATAACACATTCAGCTCTTGAAGTGACAGAACTATGGTACTTCTGGTATTAAGGCTGATTTAGTGCAGTAAAAACAAAGGGACATAAAAATATGAAAGCAGAGGAGGCCACTGCCTGGAAGACTGGAGGCACAGGGGTCCTCAGGCTCTCTTTGTTTCAGAAAACATGGTCATGTAGGGTCCCTAAAGAAGCCGTAGCAGAGAAACAGTGTGAAATAAAGGAGGGGGCAAGTGAGAGATGATCTGCCACCACTGTTGCTGCTCTTCCATCTCCTTTTCGGTTGCTGCTCAGTCAACAGTCACCACCAGCTCCCGCTTCCTCCTCCAATCACTCCAACTATCTGGAAGTAGCCCAAGTATTGGCCAGACCACATGATGGAAGTGGAAGCCCTGATGGCTTGTTTCTGGCCGCTCTTTTTTTCTCTCCTGAGCCCCTCAGGGGTGCAAGAGGACTGCTGTTGCAGAAGAGGAGGAAATGCCTTTGTGTGACCTCTTCCTCTCTTCCTCCTGTCCTCCTGCACTTGCCACAACTGGGGGAGGGCAGTTGCATTGGTACCTGTGGTCTCCCAACTTTAAGAAGCCCACAGAGTTCTTTTTACCCCTGAATAAAGAGATAAATCTCTGCTCAGCTATTTATAAATTAGCTGATCTTGGGCAAGTGATAATCTCTCAGCCTATACAATATGCTTTAGAGGAAGAGCAATAATCAGATGTGTAATTTATATCTGTCTCCTACATATAGCAAAGGATCCAATGAAAACTTTAATTCTAAAAACCCAGTTTGGGGCCATTATTACTCTCTAATGTTTTTATAATTTATTTATTTATGTATTGCTTCATTTTACATGGATTCAGCCTTTTGGAAAGAAATAAAACCACCATCCTTGATAAACTGTACACAGAGAAGCAAGAATCTAATACACTATGAATAAAACTGTATTACGAACAAGGGTGGGGGGAGTTTAAAAACACCATAATCTAATTACAATGAATTAACTTCAATCCCTTTGATTCTAGAATCATGAAGTTTGAAGTGCCATTTATTAGGTCACTGAATCCAACTTCCTCTTCAGTGCAGGAACCCAGCCTCAGCTTCTGCCTGGACATTTGCAATCAAGGTGAGATCACAACTTATCATTATTAAGTTTTTCTTAATATCCAATTGGAATCTGCCTTCCTGTAATTTAAGTCCATTTTTCATGACTAGTATTCTGTAATGAATACCTCTTAAAATTCTGCAAGTCCCTCAAGACCTGGCTGTGTGATCAGGCCTAGGGGTCCCAAGGGACTGGGGAGATTTTGCGATGGATCCCTTATTAATTTTATCCCCTCCTGTTTTGTGTGCTTTTATAGTTTTTTATTTGTAATTTTTTTAATGCATTTATCCTTTTTAGTTGTTCTACTCTGCCTAGAGTCACTTTGTGTGAGATGGGCAGCTATATAAATATGATAAATAAATACATAAAATGATGCAGAACAATTGATGGGTGTCTTTTGTGTGTCATCTTTTCAGGAATTTGAAGAGTGCTATCATCTCTTCACTTCTCTTGAGAAAAAAAATATTTTCTTTTCAAGAATGGACAGCCATAACACTCAGTTGTAGAGGCAACTGAACTTGAGTAGGGAGACATAACTCACTTCCCCAAGTAGATTCCCCAAGTAATCACCAAAGTCTGTCTGTCTGTCTGTCTGTCTGTCTGTCTCCTCTCCCCCCCCCCCCCCACAGTTTTGTGTATTTTTTAAAGGATGGGAACTGGAGCAGAATGCAAACCCTTCACATTCGTACTCCTTTAAAAAATGGATAGAAATGACCTAAAATTCTGCCACTGAGATTTGGCAACAAAATGACTAGTTTTCAGTTATGTAGTTTGGGGCTATTTGTGAGTAGTTTCTGGAATTCAAGGTGGAAATGTGAACAGTTTACTTTGAGAAGGCTCCAACTTCCATTCTCATCCCTAGTTTTCTTTTTCTTTTTAATTATATATCAATACTCAGAAAAACATTGTGTCAACTGGTTCCCTTTTCAGGTACATAAATCATTCACCCTGTTTTAACAATAATAATAATAATAATAATAATAATAATATGTCAGAGTACTGCTCCTAATATAGATTTATCACTCATCATAACACTTCATCTTTAACTTACAATATTTAAAGTGTCAAAGTAGTTCTTTTGTTTTTAAAGGAAACTGCAATTGAAAATGAGCAATTTTGGTGCTAAATTTCACAGTGTGATTTGAAGATCCTGGGGGCTGCAGATTAGTTGCTTAGGGCTTTTCACCACATTCTAAAACTTTGTTCTGTCTCCATTAGACCTGGTTTCCTTTTCCTTGATTATCCACACTGCCATTTTCTGAACCAATTCCAGTTTGAAACTTCCTAAATACAGGTGAAACTCAAAAAATTAGAATATCGTGCAAATGTTCATTTATGTCAGTATGGCAACTCAAAAGGTGAAACCAATATATGAGATAGACGCATTACATGCAAAGCGAGATATGTCAAGCCTTACTTTGGTATAATTGTGATGATTATGGCGTACAGCTTATGAAAACCCCAAATTCACAATCTCAGAAAATTAGAATATTACATGACATCAATAACACAAGGATTGGAAATAGAACAATATCGGACCTCTGCAAAGTATAAGCATGCATATGTACTCAGTACTTGGTTTGGGCCCTTTTTGCAGCAATGACTGCCGCAATGCGGCGTAGCATGGATGCTCTCAGCCTGTGGCACTGCTGAGGTGTTATGGAAGACCAGGATGCTTCAATAGCAGCCTTCAGCTCCGCTGCATTGTTCGTTCTCATGTCCCTCGTCTTTCTCTTGGCAATGCCCCATAGATTCTCTATGGGGTTCAGGTCAGGCGAGTTTGCTGGCCAATCAAGCACAGTAATCCCATGGTCATTGAACCAGTTTTTGGTACTTTTGGCAGTGTGGGCATGTGCCACGTCCTGCTGGAAAATGAAGTCAGCATCCCCATAAAGTTCGTCTGCGGAAGGAAGCATGAAGTGCTCCAAAATCTCCTGGTAGACGGCTGCATTGACCCTGGACTTAATGAAGCACAGTGGACCAACACCAGCAGATGACATGGCTCCCCAAATCAACACAGACTGTGGAAACTTCACACTGGACTTCAAGCATCGTGCATTGTGTGCCTCTCCATTCTTCCTCCAGACTCTGGGTCCTTGGTTCCCAAATGAGATGTAAATGTTGCTCTCATCAGAAAAGAGGACTTTGGACCACTGGGCAACAGACCAGTTCTTTTGTTCTGTAGCCCAGGTAAGACGCTTCTGACGTTGTTTGTTGTTCAGGAGCAGCTTGACAAGAGGAATACGACATTTGAAGCCCATGTCCAGGATCCGTCTGTATGTGGTGGCTCTTGATGCACTAACTCCAGCCTCAGTCCACTCCTTGTGAAAGTCCCCAACACTTTGGAATGGCCTTTTCCTGACAATCCTCTCCAGGCTGCGGTCATCCCTGCTGGTTGTGCACCTTTTTCTACCACACTTTTCCCTTCCACATAACCTTCTATTGATGTGCTTTGATATAGCACTTTGGGAACATCCAACTTCTTTTGCAATTACCTTTTGGGGCTTTCCCTCCTTATGGAGGTGGTCAATGATGGTTTTCTGCACAACTGTCAGGTCAGCAATCTTTCCCATGCTTGTGATTCCTACTGAACCAGCCTGAGAGACCATTGAAAGGCTCAGGAACCCTTTGCAGGTGTTATGGATTCATTAGCTGATTAGAGAGGGACACTTTGAGCCTAGAATATTGAACTTTTTCACACTATTCTAATTTTCTGAGATTGTGAATTTGGGGTTTTCATAAGCTGTACGCCATAATCATCACAATTATACCAAAGTAAGGCTTGACATATCTCGCTTTGCATGTAATGCATCTATCTCATATATTGGTTTCACCTTTTGAGTTGCCATACTGACATAAATGAACATTTGCACGATATTCTAATTTTTCGAGTTTCACCTGTATATGGGTCCCCAAACCGGACACAGTATTCAAAGCAGGATCTGACTAATGCCAAATAAAGTGGAACAATTCTTTCCCATGATCTGGAAACTACATTTGTTGATGCACCTTAAATCTGCATTTTCTTTTTGCAATAGGCATATCATGTTTCTTACTTATGTTCAGTTTGCAATCAATTTCTATTCCAAGATACTTTTCACAAGTACAGTTACCAAATCAGGCACCATTCATCCTATACATGTGCTTTTGATTTCTTTTCCCTAAGTGAAGAAGTTTGCATTTCTTAAATTTCATTCTGTTACTTCAGACTATTTTTCTCAACAAGCAAAATAATTTCAAATGTTGTTTCTGTCTTCCAGAGTATTACTTCTGCCAGCTAATTTTGTGCCACCTGCAAAGTTAATAAGCACTCCTTTCACCTCTTTATCCAACTCATTAATGAAAATGTGGAAGAGTACTGAGCCCAGGATTAAACCCTGTGTGCCCCACTTATCAAACCTGTTCCAGTTTGACAAGAAACTATTGACAAATGATTTTTAGTTCTGATTTTTGAACCATCTTTGTATCCAACTAATAGTTATCTCATTCATCACATATTTAATAGCTTGCTAATCAAAATGCTTTGAGGTAGTTTATCAAAAGCTTTGTTGGAATCACAATATATTTTGATCACAGCATTTCCATAAACTAGAAAGGAAAACATCCAAACAAAAAATAGATAAGGTTACCTGGCAAGAGTTGTTCACAAATGTAAGCCGACTTTTAATAATCATTGCATTGCTTTCCAGGTGCTTACAGATCAATAATTTTATATCTGTTTTAGAATCTTCCGTGGTATAAATCAGTCCTCCTTCTTTACATAGTCTAGTCTAGTCTAGTCTAGTCTAGTCTAGTCTAGTCTAGTGTGTGTGTGTATCTATATATATAATTAGAAATTTTCACATAGGTAAAAGATAACATAAATAAATTGCAGAAATAATAACATGAAGTAATACAAAGCAAGAAGAATAAAAAGAAAAGATTAAAAAAAACATGGATGACATCAAGCTGTATGCTAAGAGTGAACAACACATCCACTCACTGATCCACCTGACATGGATCTACAGTGAGGACATTGGGATGTCATTTGGATTGGAGAGATGTGGCTGGATGGTAGTAAAAAGAGGGCAGGTAGTTAAGACTGGAGTGGAACTACCAGCAGGCCACATAGCAGACATACAGACCAGCTACAAGTACCTTGGTATTTCACATTCACATGGAAATCATGATGAGGAGGCAAGGAAGAAAGCGACATGCAAGTACCACCAAAAGATAAGAAAGGTCCTGAAGAGCCAGCTCAATGGAAAGAACAAGATCCATGCCATTAACACGTATGCCCTACCAGTCATCAGATACCCTGCCAGTATAGTGAGCTGGCCAAAGGCAGATATGAAAGCTGCTGATGTGAATATTCAGAAGCTCCTCACAATGTACAGAAGTTTCCACCCCAAGTCCAACACCCAGAGACTGTATACGAGCTGGAAAGAGGGTGGGCGGAATCTGGTGAGTGTCAAAGGCACTGTCCTGAATGAAACCCAGAGCATCCAGGAGTACATCAGTAAGATGGTACCCAAAGATGAGCTGCTGAGAAAATGCCTCAGGCAGCAGCAGACATGGGAGGAAGTTCAAGCAGAAGAAGTGACATGGCAAGACAAGCTCCTGCATGGGATGTATCATCGATGGATAGCTGAGGTGGCTGACATTGGGAAATCCTACCAGTGGCTGGAAAGGGATGGACTAAAAGATAGCACTGAGGCACTGATCATAGCAGCACAAGAACAGGCACTAAGCACCAGATCCATAGAAGCAGGGGTCTAGCACACTAGACAGGACCCAAGGTGCAGATTGTGCAAAGAGGCCTCAGAGACATTCCAACACAAAGTGGCAGAGTGTAAGATGCAGGCAGGAACAGCATACACTGAACGGCACAACCAAGTAGCTGGCATTGTGTACAGGAACATCTGCACAGCGTATGAGCTAGACCCCCCCCAAGTCCAGATGGGAGATTCCACAGAAGGTCGTGGAGAATAACAGGGCTAAGATCCTATGGGACTTCCAGATCCAGATGGACAGGCAGGCACTGGCCAATCAACCAGACATCGTGGTAGTAGACAAAGACCAGAAGACAGCGGTAGTGATAGATGTAGCAGTTCCAAGTGACAGCAACATCAGGAAGAAGGAGTATAAGGAGCTGGAGAAATACCAGGGCCTGAAGGAGGAACTACAGAGGATGTGGAAAGTCAAGGCCAAAGTGGTCCCAGTGGTGGTAGGAGCACTTAGGGTTGTGAGTCCTGAACTGGGAGAGTGGCTCCAACAGATCCCAATAACAACATCCGAGCTCTCTGTCCAGAAGAGAGCAGTGCTGGGAACAGCTAAGATACTGTGCAGAACCCTCAAACTCCTCTGGACCTGAGATTGAGAAAGACACATACCACCCAAAGGGGTAAGAGGGGATTTGTTTATTTTTTAGAAATCTTCACATAGGTAAAAGATAACATGAAATAATACAAGGCAAGAAGAAGAAAAAGAAATGAAGATAAAAGAAAAGGACAAAAAGTAATACAAATAGAAAAAAGAAAAGAAAAGAAATGTATAAACGACTCCAGATCTCCTTTACAGCAGGTAAAAATAAACTTATTGTCTCTCAACCCTCTTTAAAATTACATATGATTCCCTTCCTCCCATATTCAACCCTTTTTTAATAAGCAAATCCATAAATCAGCAACTCATTTTTTCCCATTGTCGTCATAGTCCATAAGAGGTTCCAGTCTTTTATAAAAGTATTTGTTGTCTTATCCCTGATCAAACAGGTCAATTTTGCCATTTCTGCTAATTCCATCATCTTCACAATCCACTCCTCCATTGTGGGTGTTTCAGTATCTTTCCATCTTTGAACCACCTATTTTCTCCTACCTTTTCTTTTCTATAAAATGCTTCCTGTGCTGAAACCAATAAAGGCATTTTCGGGCATAGCCTGGGTTTATACATATTCCATATTCTTAGTATGGCACTTTTAACAATGATTGTTAAAATCTACATTAATCTTAACTTTATCATACCATGATTATCCATGCCATCCAAACCCCATGTTGTGTTCTAGCATTCTAGCATTCTTTTATTTCACAACAGCACCCACTCTTTCATCTAAAGCAAACAGCAGGCTGCAAAATACAGTTTGAAATCAGGCAATCCTAACTCTCCTCTTTCCTTTGCATCTTGAAGAGTTTTATATTTAACCCTTGGTTTCTTCCCTTGCCATATAAATCTAGATATATCTTTTTGCCATTGCTTGAATAGTGTATCATTTGTCAAAACAGGTATTGTTTGAAATAAAAACATTATTCTAGGTCATACATTCATTTTTACCACAGAAATTCTCCCCCTCAACAATAATTGTAACTTTTCCCATCTTCATATGTCTTTCTTAATTTCACTCCATACCCTAAAACTATTATTTCAAAATGACATATAATTCTGAAATATTTTACTTTTTTCTTAATATAAAAAACCAGTTTTTGCAGTCTTTCTGATCTTCCATCCTCATACTTTTGTTAACATCTTCTTTTTATTGTTGATTTTAAATCCAGCTAGTGCACCAAATTCCTTTAATTTTTCCATTAATATTTTTATTCCTTCCCTAGGATTTTCCAAAATTAAAACCAAATCATCTGCAAATGTCCTTAATTTATATACTTCTTTTAAAACCTCACCTTAACAATCCTCTTACCCTGTATTATGTCTCTATTCAAAAATTCAAGAGCTAAGATGAATAACAATGGAGAAAGTGGACATCCTTGTCCCTTTCTGTATCTCACATGGTTTTGTCATTTCCCTATTAACTATGATTTGTGCCTTTTGTGAAGTATATATCAATTTCACCCATTTAATAAAATTTTCTCCAAAGTCCATATCTTCCAGGATTTTAAACAAAAAAGTCCAGTTCAAATTATCAAATGCTTTTTCTGCATCAAGGAGGAGCAGCATGGCTTGTTTCTCATTAGGCTGCTCCAAGTATTTCAGTATATTAAGAACATTTCTAATATTGCCTCTTAATTGTATTTTCAGTAAAAATCCACATTGATCTTCAGGAATAAAGTCTTGCAAGACACTTTTCATCCTTTCAGATAAGATCAATGTAAATATCTTATAGTCATGATTCAATAAAGATATTGGTCAATCATTTTTTGGTAAAGTCAGGTCTTGATCTTCTTTAGGGATTAATGCTATCTTTCCACCTGTCCAGATGCCTGGTATCTTTCCATTATCTAGAACAGAGTTCATCATTTTTGAAGAGGTTATAACAGTTCACCTTCAAAGTATTTATAATAGGAAACTGGCAGTCCATCTGGACCAGGTGCTTTCCCTATTTTTGTCTTTTTTATAGTCTTACAAGCATGTTATAGTTATTGTTATAGTTCCATTCGTCATCTGTTTTTGTTTATCTGTTATCTTTGGTAAATTTTGTTTCTTTAAATATTCATCCACTCTCTTCCTCCTTTTTCCTGTTTGAAGATAGGGACATTTGTTCTCCTCCAGTTTTCTGGCATGTTCTAATTCTACAAGATTCCTCAAGTATGATAGAGATTTGGCTCAACAATTCACAAATTTCTACAGTAAGCTAGGACAGAGAGAGTGCAAGGGACCAGAAAGTCAATGCACCTTAGTTAGGTAAATCAGGTCACTTTGGCACCTGCATAAGACATTTCTCATACAATCTACTAGTTGGGGACCTAAAAAATAATATATCACTGGTCTGGAGTTTTCTCATGCTAATCTAGAATGAGACAACTTAACCATTAATAGTATAAGTTATACATGACTACTGAGAAGTATGTTTAAGATAGATCACTGACTTAATATGCCACAGTAGGTATGTAAGTTACATACATACATACATACATACAAACATACATACATACATACACTGTATATATGACCCCACTCACTAGCCAAAGTTTAAAAGGAAAAAAAAAATGTGTAGGCTATAAGGAATTACAGTCTGTTATATCCCTCTGGATGATTCTTACCAGAGGATGAATGTGTACCTTCAGATTTGTCACAGGTCCTGCTTGCTTTAGAAGCAGGTTGTATGAAGGAGTTCAGGAAAGCAATCCATTGTGAATCAACAGAGGGGATGAATTCCCACCATGCTTAACAATGAGTGTGCTTTTCTGGGAACAGGCCCAGAAATGCAATGCATATCTGAAGAACCTGTTTTTTCAAGAGTAAGAACATACATGTGGATAGAACTTTCTCTTAAGAAGGAATATCATCTCTAGTGTTTAATGGCTCTCATTTCAGAAAATGCTAAGTCCCATTACCACAGTTTTTTTAATCAATTAGAAAGTGGTTTGCTGTCATTTCTGATGGCTACCTCCTTGACTTATCCTTTTGGAAGCTGACATTGCTTACTGTTCATTCACATGCTTGAACCTTGAATATGGATTGCTGGCTTGATTAGTTACTGACTTTCTGCATTCTGCATTCTGCATTCTGAATCTGAATGTGTTCTAGAAAAAGTGAGAGAAACTAGGATTAAGCCTGGAATGGTCTAGACTTAGAAGTCTCACTGTTGAAAAATGTTCACAATGTTCCAAGAAATACGGACTTTTCAAGAAATACAGCCACAATGTACTTTGATCCACAGTGTGTTGTAATTGTCATTCTTTCTATAAACATGCATGTATCAATAAATTAACATGTTGTTAAGCTTAATTCTGGGCATACAATTTCATATCATTTCATTTCATTTCATTTCATTTCATTTCATTTCATTATTCTTTTATTTATTTAATAAAAAGCGTCAATTCATAATGACTCTTGGCAGCACAAATGTTAAAAACTAAAACCAATACAATTAAACAGATGGCAATAACCAGGGAACTAAATTCACACATTAACACAATTTCACTCAGGGACACATAGCTTACTAACCTAAGGCCTGTGGAAAAAGCCAAGTCTTCAAAGCCTGTTCAAAGGGCAGCAGGGTCAAAATATCTCACACCTCCATGGGTATACTGTACTACTCTAGAGGGCAGGCAGTGTGCCAGAGAAAGCATGCCTTCTAGGTTCCATCAGGTGATGGAGTGATTGATTAAATGCCATTAAGTTGGTGTCAGCTCTTAGCAATCACATAGAGTTTCTCTTGGTTGATTTGTTTTCAACATGGCCTTTTAGGTCTCTCAATGGTGCATTCATTGCTATTGTAATGTTGTAATACTATCACTTTGTCTTGTCTATCCGTGTCTTTTTTTTTGGGGGGGGGGGTGAGGAGTAAAATATAAAAGTGGTTTACCATTACCTTCTCCTGCACAGTATGAAAGGACACCATTGCCATTGTCAAGTGATCATCTGCCTCCACGGCTTGCCTATATCACTGCTTCCTGGTATAGATGCCAGCTTCCTTTAGTTGGGCAGCTAGGATGATCTTCATTCCTTGGATGATTCTACCAGGAGTATATACTGTACTGGTGTCCCGGTGTGCTTTAGTCATCCTTCCCATGAACAGCTCTCCACCACAATGAGGCAAAATAGCAGAACTTTGAGGGAGGTGAAATCAGATGACACTGGTTTACAGATGGAGCATGCCCATTCTGATTATCTTACCAGATGGCCAAAGGCAATGAGAAACAGTTGGTCCCTTTGGTACCCAATCCTATACTATGAAGGGCTTTATAGGTAATGACCAGTACCTCGAATTGCTGCTGTAGCCTGCACAGCAGATATGTTAGATGGATATTCCAAACTTTGCCCATCATTGTCCATGCCGTAGCTTCCTAATGGGTGTGCCTAATTTGGACATGGATTGGATCTAGTGGTGTCATTCTGACAATGGAATGTGTCCTTACCCGCTTCTAGCCTAACCAGTTCCCTCCAATTCTTCTCTGAATGTAACATTGGTTATATGCCAAAGATATAAAGAAGATCTCAGTGTTCCACAGAAATGTCCTTCTTATTGTCTGTATCCAGGGAGTTCCCAAAGTACCTTTTGGACCCTACCATGCTAGCAAAAGTGTCTGCAATTTGTTGAAAGAAGAGTTTAAAACAAAGCTCATGGAATAACTTTTCTAACAATGTTGGTACCTTTCCTAAAGTAACGTCTCAAAAGAGTTTTTATTTTTGCTTTGTGATTAAACACTCTATTGCTTCTTCATTTCTGCAACCTGACAATCTGAAGTGAGACAACAGAACATGAAATTATGTGCGAATGAAACAGAAGATTCAGCTAGACTTATTTTTAAAAACCCCACAGAATTTAGCATAGCCATAGCAATTTTGTATTATTACAGGAGAAAGGGGAAAAAAATCTTGCTATTCCTGCACTTTTGAGAAAATAATATGGATAGATTTCTGGAACACTAATGTAACTGTCATTTTTGATATATCCACATATTGCTGAGTGAAGATCTTTCCAGCAATGGTCACCCAATGTGACCATTTCAATGGAGTGTCAAAGGAAAAAAAAAGGCTTTTAATCGCTATCCATACACACACCAAGTTCATTCACATGGATCTTGTAGATGAATTAAATGCCACTCAAATATATGGTAAGCATTTTTCCCAAATTCAAACTCCATTTGTTTCACTGATGTGGAAAAATGCATTTTCCTTGTCATTGTTCCTGTTGAACAATCTCAAATCTATCCCCCTCCCCCACAACAATTCTCATAGTGGTATTTTAAATTTAGGCAAGAACCAGTTCAAGAATCACAAATATAATTGTATTTTTTTAAAAAGACAATTGACATGAAATACAAATAAAAATAAATAAAACTATTCTTCTGATTATCTTTTGTTGTTTGCTACCAGATCAGATAATTTTACAAGAGCTCATGGCTTTACAGTGTCCATCAGTTATGGGAGCATCTAAGATCATGCATGTTCATTCAAATCAGTCTGAAGGAAACTCGGGCACTCGAGAGATCTGGAGGCAAAGGAAAGCAGTAATTACACCTAGATTTTCCAATCATAATGTTGAGGAGTGCAGAATAGCTTTGAAATGATATCATTCCCTATTTGCTAATTCTCTCTCTTAAGAATTTGTGGGAATTGAACAAGTAGTGCTGCTCCCTAGGATAAACCATACAAAGGACTGGAAATGATAAAATGAGCTTGATTCCTTGTGACTGCATGGATATGTCCATGTGGTTTTCTTGGCAACAACTTTCAAATTTTTGGTCTACCTACAACCCTGAAATTTCCTGGTGGTCACTATTTCAGCACTCCTAGAAAAAAAGTGGGCAAGTGGAAAAGGCCACAGAAAGTAAGACAAAATTTCAGGCAATTGTGGCAAATTGAGAGTGAAAATTATCATCCTTAGACAAAGATGTCATGTTACTCATTCTAAAATCTAGGAAATATCTTCATATGTGTTCACCAATATTCAGGTTAAAATGTTCAAATATACATCTTTCTAACACACTGGGGAAAAAACTCAGGAAACCAATCAATAGACTGGGAAGCTGAAGCAATGTGTTCCTTTTGAAATGATGATTCCCCCAAATGAGTTCTGGTTAACGCAAAGAAGAGTAAAACAATATGCTTTTTTTATGTAAGGAGATAATATTTGGCATGTGATAATTCTTCATTTCAGTTCAAGGTTTTTACAAGGACAACAGCTGGATACTGTGTTAATCCAAACTATTTCTATTCAGCCAATACAGCAAAGCGTCTCTGCTTGCTAGGCAAATTAAAAGTGCATTCAGAGTTTTTATCTCTGCTATTAAATAAAGGAGTTACAATCTGCAAAGACTCTTGTTTTCCTTTTGTTTCTATCCATTATTATAGACATTTCTCTATCATAATTGAAATAACAAATGTTATTATAAAGAACAATTCAGTACCATTTCCCAGAAACTGTAAATCTCTCAACATGAGACATTGAATTTGAAAAACACAGATTCTTAAATTTAGGCAGTGTTTCCAATTAGCTTCTCTTATCAAGAGAAGACTAAGAGGCTAAGCCTTAGAGACTAAAGCTAGATTTACATGTTTCTCTTTTCTTCTGTGGCAAATGTGAAACCTGTACTGGGATTCCCAAACATAGTCATGAAGCAGTTGAAGGGTGAAAGCTGCTTCCTAGGCTCTCTGGAGGTCACCTTGGAAGTGTTTCTAAGATGTTCTGGAGTTCCTCAGAAAAGAAGGATCCTTGGAAAAGCAGCAGAAAACACATTACAAATCAATTAATCAGATTGGTAGCATTCTGTATGGAAATAATGCATTTGAAAACCATATCTTCTCATAGCTAAGAGTTCCTTCAATTGCTCTTCATAGATCATGGGTTCTAAGTGGGCTTCCCCCCCCCCCCCCCCGGTTTTCTCTCCTGATCATGCTTATTGTTCTTCTCTGCTTGTTCCAGTTTCTCCAAGTCCTCCTTTCAGTGTGGTGCCAAGAACTTGTTACAAACTAAAAATGGGTCTGAGCAATTCAGGATAAAACATAATATTACTTCCCATGATTAGGAAACCATTCTTCTGTTAAGGCGGCCAAAAATGGTTTTTACTTTTTTTTTCCAGCTGATTCATATTTCAGCTGCAATCAACAATTATTCCAAGAGCCTTTTCACAAGCTTTGCTGTCAACGTAGACATCTTCCAATCTATAATTGTGCATCTGACTTCTGATTTCTGATGGAGGAACTTTCCATTTGTCCCTGATAAATTTCTTTCTGTTATGTTCACCCTGTATCTGTAACCAGTCAACATCATTTTGAACATTTCTGTCTTCTGTTGTACTTGTTGTTTCACACAGTTTTTCTATTATCTGCAAATCTGATACAACCCTCCTCCTCCAAATCATTAATAAAATGTTGAGGAACACAGGGACCAGAACTGAATACTGTGTCACCCCACTCAATTCCTCACTCTACTTTGTCAAAGTACCACTGACAAGCACTCTGAGTACAATTTTCAAGTCAACTATATCCACTTAACTGTAATGCCATCTAGTCCACACTTAACTAGCTTATTAATCAGAATGTTGTGGGATTCTTTGTCAAATGTTTTGTTGAAAATAAAATCAATTATGTCTACAACTTCCCAATAGTCTACTAAGAAGTTTATCCAGTTAAAAAATTAGATAAGATGACTCTGGAAAGGTTTGTTCTTGACAATTCTGGACAACTCTATGTGGAGTTCTGGTAACTACTTCATTGTAACAAAGAGGTTTAGGTATAAATTTAGTAATCTAAAACATCTTGATAGTGGCAGGTTCCCTGCCTCTACATTACATAGGGTATGGCTTTTTGGTAAAGAACAAACAATTTATTTTATGGAAGGCATGACATTCATACTATACCTCTTAGAGATAAAAGAGTATTGATATAAGCCAAATAACAAAACAACCAAAGCCGAGTCCAATTTAATATGAGAAATATTCTCAAACTCTTGCTGCCAAAATCAAAAAGACTCACAAGTATGTTGCATCATGTTCTATATATTTCTGACTTTCTAAGATAACGAGATAATTATTAATTTATTTTAGCACCCCTTGTACTACACTTATGATTTGAAGATTATAGTCTTTAAAAACTACTCTGGAATCACACTTTTATTAAGAAAGTTGAAAAGGGAATCTTTAAAGATCAATAACATAATATTAGATTAAAATACCAAAATGAGAAAAAGGTATATTAAAAAAAAGTAAATACTTGGCATGCTAAGGAAAGTGTGGTTTTCAACAGAGTATTTTAAATTAATAGAAGTCCATGAAATGTGTTGGGGGAAGTGGGGGGAGTCTGTTATTTATGTCTTGGTTTAGAAAATTGGAAGAAAAATAAGCAGAAAGGGAAAGATGAACCTGGAGCTCTTTTTAAAGTGAGCATTCCAAATTACACAGTGATTTGCTTTAAGGCCATTGATTATTTTGTTCTTAGTAATTTGTAGCTGAATACTTGTATTCTGAGGGTTGTTTTTAAGTGATGGAACAAATGCTTATAAAAGTGACTAAGGACCGAGAACACTTCTAATGAAACAGCCATACTTCTGGCAGTGGGAAACAAAGTTCTAAATCTTTTGAACAAATTAATATTTTGATATATATGCAAATTTAAAAGTCTCCATTGACTACCATTGCTGTCCATGTGGTCATTAAGGAATTCAGGTTCCTTAATAGCAAGCAGTTATACAAGGAATACAAATTTTAGAAATGAAGGTAAAGTTTTACCTTGCTTGTCTGTCTTTAAATAAAAGCCAAATTGATACAAATCAGTTTGATTTTATCTGTTATTCTTTATGATTGTCTGAGTGACTACATGAGCTCTGTTAAAATATGATTGTCAAATCTATAACTGCTTCTATTAGATTTTTTTTTAAGAATACAAGTTCTATACAAATGAGACTAATTTATACTTGACCATTTGTAGACTCTGAAAGTCCACAAAAATAGCTGGCATTGGATGGGACCATGTCTGTTTAACAGTCGTGGTCATTACATATATGGACTGAGATGGGGAGGGATGTTCCTCTCTATTCTCTTTGTGAATTAGCTTTCTATATCTTTATTGGTCCTTGGCTTGAGCCTTTCATCATAATGAAGCGGAAGAGAAGATCCCCAAATCTGCTGGATAGTTCTGTCCACCACACTGTTGGTTGCAGGTGCCTCCTGCTGTCCAGGGGAAAAGCCCTGCCCTTGAGCAAAAAATGTTGAAAGTACAGTTGCTTATTGCCTTTTTTGTTGTTTTTTTTAAACAATATTGTGATTAACAGGGGGTGCAGAGGGTGCTTCTCCTGGGTTTCTGGAGCACCCATGAGAGGATGTCATAATATAGCTATGAAAAACCACCAGACAGCAGAACAAAACTTTAACCTTTCAACTTAAAAAGGGTGGGTCAAGTAAAAGTAGGCTAATCCCACTTCTCAGCTCTTTATACACCTCCTGGAGGGCAGTAAGCAGGGTGAGAATTAGGAAGAAAACAAGCATGTTCTTAATGGGAAAAGCATTTCCCAGCACTGATTAATGGCTTTCAGCATCTCTTTAGTTGGAGTCTGAGTCAGTGTGAACTTTTCCTTTTCTTTTTTTTGTTTTGTTTTTTGTCCCACTGGGCTTTGGCCTCAGTTTTCTGTTTGGACCAAGCAAAATATATAGCTATGACCCCCAATCACTTGAAGACAGTAGAAAGGAGAAGTGTCATATCATTAATTCCCCCATGGGTTATCTGAGGAACCGCCTCGCCCCGGTCATTTCAGCCCGCCCCACTCGGTCCAGCAGAAGGGGCAGGTTGCAGACCCCACCAGTCAAGGAATTTCAATTGGTGGGGTCTAGGCAGAGAGCCTTTTCTGCTGCGGCGCCCGCCCTATGGAACATCCTGCCTCCTGAGGTGTGGTGTGCCCCTCCCTCATGGCCTTCAGGAAAGTGCTCAAATCCTGGCTCTGCCAGAAGGCCTGGGGGCCAGAGGGGGGCCCGCACCTGTGGAGATGGCTGGTGGGGTGATGGGTTGTCCCCCCCCCCCCCAGCATCTTACAGGTTTTTTAGGGCTAAAATCATAGGAGGTTTTTAGGGCATTTTTAATATATATTTTTTAATTATTTATAGATTTTATTCATGTTTGGAGAGACCTGTGTTTTTTTCTTCTTTTTTATTATTGTGAGCCGCCCAGAGTCACCCGTTGGGGGAGATGGGTGGCATACAAGCCTGAAAATAAAAATAAATAAGTAAGTAAATAAGTAAGTAAGTAAGTAAGTAAATAAATAAATAAATAAATGTGTGCTGGTAAAGTAGGGTGTTTCTTTCTTGATAAACAAGAATATTTCAAAAGACTATAGCATTGTGACAGACGAAGAAGAAATCTTAGGGAAAGAATGGAAAAACTAAGAGGTAATAATAGCATAATTATTTACTACTTTTACAGTAGTAAAAGTGATATATACAACTGATCCTGAAGTTTTTGATCTTGGCCTGACTAAAAGTAATATTTCAGAGAGTAACTTTTGTCCAATAAAAGGGTATAATTTTGGATTTAAGTATTCCATATCTGAACCAAGTTTGCTCCCAAGTTCATTAGCAAATTCTCTAACCACAATGTATAGAACAAATAATTCATTTTCATATTTTAAAGTTGATCCTTATTACCATATTTCTAAGTGTTTATAATAACTGCCAAAAAGCTGTTTTGCTTTCCCACTGTTTTAGCCAAATCATTTTTAATCTAAAATTTCCAATTGCAGCACTTATCCCAGCAAGAAATCCATTTCCTTAAAAAATAATGGAAAGGGGCATCTTGTATACCAACAGAGCATATTGGTTCATTTGAAACAAATAAATTTAAATTCATTCAAGTGCATCCTTTGGTTAATTACAGTAACCTCCACTTTATTTATAGCTTATTCTCATTATTTTTAAAAAATAACAAGATAATAAATGTATGCAATCTGACAATTACTTTCCAAGCACTAAGATGTTATTCTTGACTAAATGAAAAATAAGAGAAATGAATCAGTGAACACGCTCTTTCTAGGCTGTGTCTCTTGACATTGCAGATGACACATCTTATGTACTTACTACTTCCCTATGTATTCTGGGCATCGGAAGTTAGCATGTCAGGCAGAAAGTGTTTCAGACATACACTGTCTCTGATTCCCTCCTTTCTAAGTGCACATATGCAGCAGTCTCTTTGGAACCCCAAATATGGTGATGGAAAAACTGTACTACACTGCTAGTTCTTGTTTTCCAAGTAGCATATTGGACCCTGAGAAGAACACACACACTTACAAGATTTCCTTTTGCTCCTCCCCTTGTGCCCCTATATATCCTCCAAATCTCCCCATCACCTCGTGGAGATTTGAGAAGCAAGCCATTTTGCCAATAGTTGCCATTCCCCTGCTAGATAGTCAGCACTGAATGCAACCTAGAAAAGTTTGTTTTCATGTTCCTTGGACGCTTGTCCTATGGGGATAATATTTATTATGTTTCTCATTTTTATGTAAATATTGTTCCTCATGTTTTAAAGTTACTTAAATTTGTTATAAACACCCAACTCTGACAGACTCATCTGCCATTGTTTAGGAAGAAACAAAATGATCAGAATCAACTCATAGGATTTAAAATATGTATTTATTTCATAATTCAGGATGAAAACACAACATGACAGGCTAAGTCACTATGATACTGAGACCCCTTCCCCATGGGACAACTACCCTGAACTAGGATTGGCATAACACTCTCTGTCTATGCAACATGATAGGTCTTCTGGAAATCTGCAGTGAAGTTAACTCCTAGCTCAGTTGCTGCTCCAGAGCATTTGCAAAATGGTGGCTGCAGTAAAGCAGCCAGGAAAGGTTAAAGATGTTAAGCGAAATATCTAAAACAAAGGATACAGGAAGAGAACTGCCTTTCTTGCTAAACTTTCTGGCATCCAGGTTATACTTTAAGTAGGTCAAGTACTGGGGTGGAGGGAATAGAATGGATATAAAAGAAGTGTCCTGTGCCAGCAATTAGATGTGCAGGATATCCAACACAGAATAAGGTCTTTATGGCAGCTATTAATCTTATTACACTGCAGGAATGTGAGGGCTTAGGAAAACAAATAAGCTTTTTTCGGAACCTGAAGTTTCAGACAAATCCAGGAACTAGAAGCAGCACACATTTAAGAAGTCACACCCAAGACTGTTTGCCAACAGACTCCCAAGCCCTTTTTATTGCACTGACTCAGGCATGCCTATTTTCCTGAGTCATGTCTCTTTCTTTTGAGGAGCTTCACTGAATATCTCTATTCTACTCCCTTGAGCTTTCAGTGTGTGCAGGGACTAAGAATCTTGCCCTGCTCAAGCTATAGATCATTGACTTAACCTCCTGCTGTGCTTCTGTAACAAGTGGCTGATTAACTGACTGCCCCAGACCTACTGGCCCTCCAACAGGTCCTGCTGTTTCTGAATCATCTGAAAATAACTAAGAACCCATTGGCTGCTGAGTTTTAAGATCACAACTGTCAAGCCGTCTTTCTCCAATTCAGAATGTGATTCATCAGATAAGCCCATAACAAGAAGCTAACTTTAGGAATAAGCGGAGAGATAGCTCAGAAACATATAAAAGCCCCACATTTGGGTGTCATAAGAGAAAAGAGGAGAAGAAGAAAGGAAACCAGCAGAATGCAGAGTCATCCTTGGCTGGAAGAAAGACTCCTCATGAATAAGAGGTAAAAAGAAAGAAAGCAGGAGGCTGAATGGGTGAATTCCTACTGGAGGGAACTTCTGTTTTATATCACCTCCCTGAACTTCCTTTCTGCTAAAACCAAGGTGCCATTGTGCCTTCCCCCAACTTCCCTAGTTTCTCTGAGAGCCAAACGAGGATGGAGGGACAATACTATGTGGCTGCTGTTTTCATACTCTCCCGTTGGCCAGCTGTAAGGATTATTAGTACCATGAGGAATCTAACAATGGAAATACTCATAAGGCTGAGCCAAAAAATGCTGCAGTGGTGAAGGTAGGAACTCTGTGGAAGTGTCTGAGATTCACAAAATGAGATCAGTGAAGTTCAGTTCTGTAATGACATGTTTTGATATACAGGGTTTTAAAGTACATAATTTTGCTTCTTTAGACTTAGCTCATGTTTTAAACTCATATCAGCTAAAAAAAACAACAACCCTATGGCAATTAAGATCTTTTTGTCTGAATCGAGAAGTCTTACACAGGTGTTATGTCTTGTATGACCAACAGTGTATGACAGAAAGAGTAGGATGCTCTTTGTAGGCTCTGTCCCATTCTTCTATGCCTTGCTCACCCATGCATTGGAAGGGAAACTCTGAAAAGAAAGTTCCTTCAATGCTTATTATAAGCATTATAAGTTCTTAGAAGAACTTTGACAATGCAAAGCTTTGAATTATATGGGGAACATTTATTTGTAGAGCATGTTTCCTACTTCAGACCTTCCCCTCAGTGGGAGATAGTGGGGTCAAGGCCAAGAAATGAAGCCCTGCAATTCCTCTCACAAGAAAGTAATCTGACAATACCATATAATAATACATTGTATCACAGAGTTGTTTTCTGTTAAGCAGCAGCAGAAGTGAAGGTTGAAATGTGAGGTCTTCAAAGAAAGGAATGGCAATATCTTAGACACTGAACTTTCAACTAGCAGCTGCTTCTGCCCTTGAAGTAGTCCCACTGAGAGCAATGTTAGAGACTCAGGGCCTTACCAGATAAAGATAAGATTCTATCTTTTTCAGTGAAATGGTCAGAAGCTTGTGGCTGTGATACTTTCCAAGCTTGCTTTGTTATTTCTGAGGAATGGAAGGAAATTATTTCAAGAAAGCTGTTCTGCTCCTCCTGAATCAGGAACAAACAGAGCTAGATAAGAGTCAATTGCTCACAGACAACTAATTGGTTGGTGTTTCCTAGATCTGTAAATATGTAAATATGCCCATTCTCATGGTGTTATTGTCCTGATAGCTACAAAATTCAGAATATAGAATACCGAGTCCAGTTTTAGGTGACTTTTCAAGTAGATTTGGAGATGGAAAGGCTGGTCACCCAGCAGGGGCCTCAGAATTCTTGTTTCTTTCTATTTTTAGTTATCAGATATGTGACTTAATTTCCCCTGCTAAAAAGTTATGAATTTCAGCCAAAGTATCTTATAAATTGTTAGACTGCCCTAGATTTATATACTTCAAGAACCAAATATGATATATATTATACCTTTTTTTCCAATTTGTCCCCTCAAATTGGGACAGTAAGTTAGACTGAGAGACAGTGACTGGTCCAATGTCACTTCATTGGGTGAATGTGGATTTGAACCTGGTTCTTTCACGTCATAGCACAACTCTAACTGACATATTGTATTGGCTTTTACATCAATTCCACTTGCCCAAAGCTCCTGCCAGTTGTGAAAATCCTGTTTTTATCCATGTTCCATGGACAGGTCCAATACTTTATTTCCATTTGTACAAGTGATTGTACAAGCTGTTTCATAAGCCAGTATGCTAGTGGTTGTACAAGCAATCATCGAACATGCTTCAACTTCTTTATGATAGACTTTGTTGAACTATTTATACCAGTTGTTCCTCTCTGCTTCCTCAGTCAGTTATGAAACCAATGATAACTCTTCTTATACTGTTATTTCTGAACTAATAGCCTGTTTTCCTCAAAGCTCACCACAGTACAAATTTATCATATAAGGGATTACTGAATCATGATAAATTTTAAAGGATATATAAAATTAGACTATCAGGAATTGCTTTATAAACAATGTACTAAAAAGTAAAAGTCACTTAACCACTATGAGCATATGGACAGTTGTGATAAAGTCAATTCCTTTAATGATTCCAGTCACTCAGTCAAGCTGCAACTTTTAGTACTGTGTGTATGAATGTCTAGCTTGTGGACAAACTTGTTAACAGGATAAATCCTTTGTTTTAATGAGATTTAATGATTTTCATGACAAATACCAAGCACCATGCTTTTTTTTTTTCTGTGAAAGATCCATGGCATCTATCAAAATAAACAATACACTGTTATTGATCAGGTTGAGTATAAACAAATGAATACTGTGAAAATGTCAGTAGAGATATATTCACCTACACAAAGTAACAATTTGTTTCAGCAATGATCCTCTGTTTGTTGACATGTTTAGAAATCATTAAAGCTCAACGTACTTTGGTTTAGAAGGCTTTCTTCCTTGGGTTTATATATTATATGTTATAGCAGTAGTACATTGTGGGAATGTATACTGATCACATTCAATTCTGGGCCTAATTAAGTGCTTTATAAGAGGGCTCAAACTGAATTAGAGGCTGAAACCAAATCAATTCAAACTAAATCAGAAGCTTTCTACTTCAACTCAGGTTCTAGTCCAAAGTGACCATCATGCTTCCCAATCACTATCATGGGAAGATGAACACAACTAATTGTAGTCTTTTTTTAACAGAACAAGATAGATTTTGTAGGAAGATGAGACAATTGTGAGAGGTTGACTATGAGTGAAGTTCAGAAAGCTGGTCCTAGAACTGTGGCAATGTAAGTCAGAACAACATAGTCTTATTCTGAATGGCATCTAATTCTGTCCCCCAAAAAAGTTGCAGTTCAAGGGTAAAGCTAGTAGACATCATGCAATAAGACATACTTTCTTTTCCATGTTTATTTCAACAGAATCATACTAAGCAGAACTATTCCAAAAGATCTAGTGAATGGTTAATACAGTAGAATATCCTATGCAAGGCATATAAAACACTGTTCCTTGTTTTTGCTGTTTTGAATGAGTTATCATGATTTTTTTTTCAAAGGCATGGATAGAAGGCTTGGGGTTAGATACAGATTACCACAGCTTGTTAAATCCAGAAGGCTTTGTGAACCTTTAGTGAAAGGCCAAATCATTGCTTCATTGGAATAGGGAAAAATTGTTAAAGAATGTGGTGATCCAATTTCAGATACATAGGTAACTGGATAGATATAAAGGTACAAATATTCCAATTACTGAGCTAATTCAACAGTAATTCAAGAATAATGGTATTTAGTCAAATCACAATTTTGTTGGATGTGGGTGATATGTATTTATTTCTAAGAAATTCCAAAAAGTATGTAGGAAAGTAAGTTAAATGGTTTGCATACAGTGAATTTTATTAAGATTTGGTTCAGATATCTTCCTTGTTTGAAATACCTCTAATGTATATTGACCGAAGAATAAAATCTACATTTCATTATCGGGTGTTCTAAGAAATAGTCTAGTTCACAACAGTTTATTTAATATGATTTAAATACCATTTATTCCTTTGCTCTCAGAAGTACATTTTATGTTAATTTTGTCCTTGTATATTTACAGAAGGTTCCTAATTGTACAATGCCCACTCTTGTCATTTCTGCTTAAAATGAATAAAGCAAAGGATTTGAAAGTCTAATGTTATAGTGCCAAACATTCCTTAGCTTTAAGTTATTAAGGTTTAGCTAAGGGTGGGGGTATGCGATAACGCACTGAATCCTCTTTTTATTTCTTTTACTTTTTTTCTCATTTAATACTGCTTAGCAAAGAGAATATTTTTGGGTGACACTGCAATATACAGCTTATGAGGGAGAAATGCAAGCTTCCCTTTCTCCTTCCCAGTTTGCTTTAGAAAGAAGACAAAAATGTAAAACTTTATCAGTTTCTCTGTTTTTAATAAGTGATCCCAATGTTAGAACAAAAAATAGCTCAACATTTAGTGGAACATCACCAGACATTCAAGGGGTCACAGCATTATCATGTATGTAGCCTTGCTTCCAGATCTCAACCTTCAGATGAACAAGAGAGAGGAGATATGAAAGCTCAGCAGAGGCTCATACACTTCTCCATTTTCACTCATCTAGCCAACCTTTCCTTGACCCTGAAATAATTCCAGAACAAAATGATATAGGAAGAATAAAGTACTGTTTATTTGCATGATTTTTAGTAAGGATACATGAAATCACTCTATTTCACTGAAATGCTTTGCTCAAAAAGTCCTGCTGAAGTTTCATCTCTGCAAGCCCTTCAGATTTTCTGTAAAACTTAGTTGCAGCCTATGCCTATGCTCAGACTCCCTAAACCTTTTTTCTAATCTAAGGCCAAAATAGAGCTTTTCCAGGTTTAGGAAATCCTCTTGTTTTGGAAAGTCATGTCCATTTGAGAAAATAATACCATGTAGCTTGTGTCCAGAGAAGACTAGCTACCAATATCATATGGCCCTGCAGAAATTATGGAATTTTGTCTCTCACTAAGGCTGATCCAAATCTTTTCTCCCTTCTTCAGCTCTTTGCCTTCTGAAGGATGGACCCTTTTTTTCCACCCCATTCAAATTCTCTGAACATAATACCACATTATCCAAGTTGGTGCCAAGTTGTAGCATGAGCTAAGCTGAAACCAGGCTGATGCCAAGTAATAAACATGAAAGTGTTATTCTGCATGATAAAGGATAAATGGAAGAAAAGAGAATAAATAAAAGTGTTTAAAGCACATTTTAATAATTCAGTAATAACAGCATTTAAGACATTCCATCCTGACATGAACCTCTGCCCCTTAGCTATATTCAAAGCGATGCTCATTGCCCATGACTGCTAGCATATAGAGAAACTGGAGGAAAGTCAGCATTCAGATTAGGTTCAGAGTGGGTATGATTAGACAAAAGTAAATACGATAGAGTTTTTCTTATCAAAGTTCTATTATTGATAGATTTGGGTGTACATAATGCACGGCTAGGGTCTAAAGGGATGATACCTACATGAACAGGATCATTGCATGTATACCCTTTTCCCCATTCCCGTAAGTTATAGCTCCCACTATTGAATAGATGAGCCATGTTTTATTCTTAACTCTAGAACAAAGGATGGAATGTGTTTGGGGCAGTTTTCAGTACTCCTGTAGGAGACACCTTAGTAAATATTTAAAATGCAAGTTCTGAAATATGGAGTGTGTTTTTTTTTCTGTGGTTGTTCAGTTCCCAGAGCTGCCAAGATGTGTTAGAAAATTTTATAAAATATTAAAATTAAAATACCTGCTGGTCTGAATTTTTCACAAATCACGATTTCCCACATGGGACACTGTTTAATGTATTTTTTAGTATCCATCCCCTGGCTTAGTAATTCAGCAAGAATTTTTATCAGTGTTTCACGCCCACTGTGTAGATTATCATGATTGCATTTGTTTTCAGTGTTAAGATAGTTTAAGCTGCCATTAAAATATGAACACTATCAACCCAGTTCAGCAGCAAAAAAGAAAAAAAAAAAATGATAGAGTGTTTGTATGCTTCTAGGATTTTTAGCATCCAAAATATAGAAATAGATCATAAAATCCACACAGAATGTGTCTTTGCATTTGCCTGATTGCACTGATGCCATAGATTTTCTTTTGCCTACTAAGATCCCAACTAGATGCTCTGATTGACAGTAGAAAAGTTCACTGTACAGAAGCTCCATTGCCTTTAGGATCCCTTAAGGCTAGCTTATATACTGTGTATATTTTACATTTGCATCTTCAAATTAGGACAACTGAGGAACCATTGAAGGAAGGCAGAGAAAATTAATTTTCCCCTCCTCTTTCCTTATTATGTTTCAGGCAGCATATGATTATTTTTCAAGAGCATCTGTATGACTAGGCCTCTGAAGTAGATATATATGCCAATGGGACAAATTAAAATCCCCTTCATTAAATGAAACGGAATTACTATGTGTTGATCACATTGGTGTAGGTAATTATAAATACACCTTGATAGACTTTAAACATTGTTAATTTTTTTCCCCTCATTCAGGATTTGTGATGGTGTCTCTTTCTAATCTATAGAAATGTTTAGACATAGCCCTGAAACAGCACTGACATAGCACAGCACTGGTTGCAGTTTTGATAATCTACAATGGGTTCAGGATGGGGAAAGTGCATCTCTCCTGGCCTTCCTTGATCTCTCAGCAGCCTTTGATACCATCAACCATGATACCTTTCTGGACCCACTGGATTAGGAGTGGGGACCACAGTGTTACAATGGTACCCTTGCTTTGTAAAGTGTCTGATTCCTTCTCCTTTCATTGTTGGTTAATATCTGCATGATGCTGCTGTGTGAGGTCATCCTTCAGCATGGGGTCAAGTTATGCATCTCTGCCCCAAGCCAACCAAGTGATGCTTTTTTGGTTTTGTCCCAGTGTCTGGAGGCTGTGGGAGTCTGGATAGGGAAAAACAGGCTGCAACTCAACCCTAGCAAGACTGAATGACTGTGGGTTTGGGGCACCCTGAAAATCCAGTTTTAGGGATTTTCCATCTCTGGTTCTGGGTGGGGCTGTACCTCTCCCCTTGCAGCCAGTATGAACTTGGGAGTCCTCCTGAACTCATGACTCCTGCTTGAGGAGCAGGTGGCAGCTATAGCCATTAGGCCTTTGCACAACTTTGTTGTGTGCCAGTTATGCCCATTTCTAGACTGGGAGATCACAAACACCCATGTATTAATATAGTTGGATTTCTGCATTGTGTTCTACATGGGACTGACCTTGAAGACCACCCAGGAGCTGCAGATGGTCCAGAATGCAGTGGCATGGCTAGTTATGGGCATGCCTCAGTATGCCCATGTAATATCACAACTTCACAAGTTGCACTGGTTCCCAATTTCAGTTCAAAGTGCAATTCAATTCACCTATAAAGCCTTACATGGCATAGAACCAGGTTACTTGCTTGAGTTCTTTTCAGTTGTTTCTGCCTATCCCATGAAATTGCACAGGTCAAGAATGTTCTAGACACCTTCTTTGAGGCAATGGTACCTAATGGGGCCTGGGAGATTTGCCTTCTTTTTTGCTGTACCTGCCCTGGAATGAGCTCCCCCTCCTAAGGTTCAGATGGCCCCAACACTATTGAGCTTCTAACAAGCCATGAAGACCTGGCTTTTTATTTCTGTGCTGGACCAGGTGAGCCCATTTGGTGATGAAAATTTATACTATAACTGGCAACCTTGATAATGTGTTAACTATATATTTTTGTTTGCTTATTTTTGTCTTATACAGCATTTTTTCTTTTTCTTTTTCTTTTTCTTTTTCTATTATTATTATTATTATTATTATTATTATTATTATTATTATTGCTGTGTTTAATCCACCAGCTGCTTTGTTAATTATATTTTAAGTGTCACATCCTCTTACTCTGAATACACAATTATCTATCATCATATCTGTCTCTATCTATCTATTTAATTTATCTGTTACTTCTTTTATCTCTTTTATTTATTTTTGTTTTTCACATGTTGTTTGTGTTGCTCTTTCAGTTGGGGTTTTGTAATGTTATTGTCTTTTTTTAATCAGAGGATGACTATTTTAATTTTTGGAACATTATATACTATAATTCTGTAAAAGTTGTTAGCTTGTAGCAGGATAACAAATAAATGAATGAAATCTATGCAATCAACCAATTTATCTATCCCCCTACCACTCTGTATATCGATCAAAGTCAACGTAAGAAGAGTAGGACTATAAATAAGTCAAGCTATCAAGTTAGCAAAACAGTTTAGAAGCGTTAAGTTGCTTTTGAAGTGCTGGGAGGGGTACCACATCACAGAGGTTTGTTCAAAGCTGAAAGAAAATCAGAGTCTGCAGAGTTCTGAAATATATTGATTTGTTACATTATTATCATTATAATTACTATTATAAAATAAATTTAAAACCATAAAGGCAGCAAACCTTATGGGCTTTGGATAAGGTTCTGAAAGCACACGCGAACCCATACAGACTCACAGACATAAAATCAACATGATTTGGATTTAATGTCAGTTGAGCATATTAATCTGTAAAGCAAATGGTTATTAATAACCGTGAAGTGTGTATATGGCAATTTTACTAAAAATGCTAGAATCAATAGTACATATGATAGAATTGATTGTACATTGTGCTGTACAAATATTAAATTCGATAACCCAACTCCAATTCATTTCTTATATGTTTGGGAGCTGTTTGCTGATTAATGTAATGCATTAATAATGTTGCTCAGTGGAAACCAACATTCTTCTGACTGAATGCAATCATTCTTCTTTCTTGCTACAGTACAGAAGGAAGAGACAGATAATATTTTGTAAATAAATTATTCTTAGTGATTGGAAACTCTATGAAACAAAAGTCCTGTACTGATATTACCACCTGGTCCTCAGTTTCCTGTTCCCGGTCAACATCAGGGAAACCGAGATTAGGCACTAATAAGAACTGGCAAAAGGACTGTCTTCATACAAGATCTGGCAGAAGGCTGTGTCCTAAGTCAGGATCCATCTTGGAGTTTAGCATGATATAAGGTTCACACTGGGTATTAGAAGGTAATGGGAAGCTCTTTGAGATAATCTTGCTGTTCACATTTACATCTTTCATTCTTCTGAGAGTTAGGAGGCCTTCTTCACTCAGATGTCCTTGAAAAGCCAGGCTCCTTGTGGTATATATGCATCACAAGCTGTCAGAGAGACACATGCAGAACACCTCCATGATTATAAGAATGCAACATATTCCAGCATTTCTTTTCCACATTGCTACTGTATTTATGTATCAAATGTAGGGCTTGTGGTATTCTGTTATGTTGTTATTACTATTGGGTTCTTTTTTCCTTCCCCTTCCCCTTCCCCTTCCCCTTCCCCTCCCTCCCTCCCTCCCTTCCTTCCTTCTCTCCCTTGGTATTATGATGTATTTCGCCCCCCCCCCCATGTCAATTTAAGTTGCTTTTGTGACCTCACTTTTGTGAGGTGGCTTGTAATTTGAATAAATACACAAATAAGTAGTGAAATCTCCTACCTTATATGCCTAAATTCCAACATGAAAAGGGGTTTTCTGCACACTAACTCTGCTCCCAAAATAAACTGCCATACTTTGGCAAAATTATTTAATTAAAACAACACTGATGCTTACAACCACCACCCCCCTCCCAGGAGGAAAAAAAAAGGTAGGAGCATGGTCATGCAGAGCAGTGTAGAGAAAATGGTTAAGGGGCAGTTGGCCCAAGTTTACAGATGAAGTCTTCTCCTCCTCTCTTGAGAACAGTCAGATTATACCTGGCGAAGGCAGGAGATGGATTCAGACACTTCATGTGGTTTCTGAGGATTATGCTGCCCCCATGTCATTCCTCTTTCTCTAGGCTGGTTCCCTTTGTTGGTCTCTGAACTGGTCAGCAGATTTCTAGGAACTGGTGCTTATGTAGATGAATCTTTGTTTTGAAAACCGACTCTCATGAATGAGAACTTAAGATATCCAGGACATTTCTTTGTCATGAGAAGCTTGCTATTCTCACAACACACCCTTGTCCAGTCCAAGTTGCATCAATTTCTCAAAACAGCCTGGTTGTTGTCATTTCATTCAGCTCCATTCTTATCTACACATATATCACTTTCACAGAATGGTTCCCATATAGACTTAACCGAGTTAAGTCTATATGGGACTAGTTAAAAATAACACTATTTACTGTGACCATTTAGGGTCTTCCAGACATGATGCTGCAGCCATTTCAAACGGTTCATTCATTCTTTCATACACTAATATGGCTGCCTTACATTTTAATGCCATAGTTGGCATTAGTTGCTATTGAATACAGAAGAAACTATTGGCTTAGGGTACCTAAATTCATAATGCACCAAACTGTGATGAACACAAAGAGCTCCCTTTAACTCTTCCTAGACTCTTCCTAGACTACAGTACTTTATTTCCCGGACTGAAGTATAAAGAAAGAAGAAATGTTCTATACAACAATAAAAGTATGAGTCTGCATTAGCGGAGTTCAAAAATTAAAATTAACATAGTATCACTGAATAAAGAGTTCTGTATATGAAATAATAGCTTGATCTTTATCAAGCTGTACATTTCCCTCTAACTTCAAATCCAGAATATATGAATCATATAATCTAGTAAAGATGATAGCCAATAAAATATACAGCTTCCCATTCTAGCAATTTTGACTGATTATCGAAGTTAGAGAAGACGTGAGTGGTATCATCAAACTTAATGCTTTGAGCATGAGTGTTTCAAATTAATAAGGGAGAACTATCTTTCTTAAATAGTTAAGTTGTTCAAGCATGTAGAAACAGGGGCACCTGCGGATAGCCATGTTGATATCTGTGGGGAAGGGAAAGCACCAGATTCCTTTTGAGTAAACTATAGTAGCAGTGTCTGCAAACTCAGTACCTGCTGAGCATAAAGGCTGCTCCAGTGAAGGAGCAAGTAAAAGACTGAGGGAGATGTTAGAGGACAATGAAGGGAAATCTAGGAACAAGCTACCTTTGGGATTACCCTTATCAGGCCTATACAAAGTCACTTCCTCACTTTTCTGTGCTGCTGGGCCTTGACTTAACTCATTGTCCAAGTAGAGAAGAGAACTGGTTCCTCAAGCTGGAAACTTTTCCTTAGAATTGAAGGAAGGGAGCCAGAGATTACACAAGGGTGGAGCTGCTTATGTACCCACAAGCTGTAAAAAAATACTGGAAGACTTATTGAGACTTTGGTGAAATAAGCAGAAAACCAATCTTCAATAGCCACTGCCAGAACAGGTTATTTTCTTGTTAGGCACTTTATTTTGAATGTTACTTTGAATTCTTAGTTTGGACTGCTTAGGCTCCAAAGAGTTTGGTTTTTCAAATCCTGTTTCGGAAGGCTCAAAGGAATGGGGAGAATAAACTTCAGTAGGTTCTCTATACCTTTGGAGAGTCCAATGTTTGCTTTCTGTTATTGCTAGTCAGCTACTCATCTCTCTATCAACAAGGGTCACTGCCACAACAACAAAATGATAAAACTTGCATCATGACACAAACTCCATCCTTTCGTAATTGCATTGTGACAGTGTATACTGGTATGTAATGAGTGAAACTTGCACTGCAATGATGTTTCATCATCTTATCACAAACACACCTCCCCTGTGGATACCCAAGTATACAAGCAGTTCCTTTTGGGGTTTCATTGAATAGTCTGATATGTGTCTGCTAAATATAATGGATACAAAAAATAAAATAAAATAAAATAAAATAAAAATCAAATTCTTGGAGTCCTCCTCACTTAAAGAGAAAGGTTCTTTATTTATTTTTTCCATGTACTAAAATGATGGTATTCCATTCCTAAATATATATCCAACAGCTTTGATTTTATTTCTGTTTTATTTAAAAGCAAGAAAAATCACTGCAATTCAATAGGATTCCTCTGTGCACAACTACTCACCCTTAAAAAAATCACCGATTCATTAAAATGAACCGGAAGATATACATACTTAGTCCCATGTATGGGCAAATGGGTTCTTTCTGCCATGTGCAGAACATATGTTTCATTTCTTTTGGGATCATATTATGGGCTCTGTATGAAGGATGATTATGTGCCATCATGTTGGAGTTGACTCTTAGCGACCACATAGAGTTCTTCAAGATGATCTGTCTGTAGCCTCACCCTTCAGGTCTTCCAGTGGTGCAGCCATCACCCTGCTACTGGTTGTCCTATTCTCCTTTTTTCTTCCACCTTTCCCAGCATTATAGACTTCTCAACAGAGCTAGGTCTTTGCATCATGTTTCCAAAGTAGGATAATTTGAGCTTGCTCATTTGTGCCTTGAGTGAAAATTATGGATTGATTTATCCTATGATTCATTTGCTTATTTTCTTGTTATATTATCTATAAAAAAAGAGTCAACAGATGGTGGCACTACTGAGCTAATCCTGGTTGAGCTTGATCTCATTAGCACTTGTTTGGGAGATCACTAACAGTACCAGGTTAGGGTAGGAAAATTTTAAAAGCTCAGAAGGAAACAATGACAGACCACTTCTATATTGTCAGTAAAACTACAATTACTAGGAGTCAAGCTTGACTCTAGAGAGATAAATTTGAATTTTTATTTTTTTAAAATAAGTTGTGATATTATTCCATTTAGAAAGATAATTGATGTGCCATTGAGACACGAGTGGGTGTTGGAGGAAGCAGGATTTGGTTGATTTATGTAGACAGGGAATTTACCAATATTATTTTGTACTGCTGCATGAAGCAATGAGCCAATAAAGTATATGCTGGCAGGTCTGCAATCCTCCACAGTATTGTAACTGCTCATCCATAATTTCTAATGATTTCTATTGGGTTTTACACAAGGGATCATAAATCTGTTTAAAAATGAATTTCAGAACTTCAAGGGCATTTTGATCTAAAGAAATTGTAGATTCACATTCATTATGCATAGCTGACCCTTTCCCCTCTTTGTTCTCAATGCAATGGGACATAAAGGCTGGGATTTAACATTTTTTTTTTCTGTATCAAAATGAGTAAAACTGTCATTCTTTGCATTAATGAGAGGTTCGGCTATTGATTGCTCTTTGCCCTATTGTCATTGACTTGGTTGCTTTCCCCCCCCCCCCCCCCCCATCATTTAGCCTAACGTCTGCCAATAATTTATTGACCAAAGAACAAAAAGTCAATCAATTTTATTTTCTGTGGACAGCATGGACATTTAATTTATCTCCTATCTATTGCCTCTTTAAGAAGAGCCTTGGGAGACAATCATGTGGCTGCTTCCATGTGGATTTTTTTGGCTTCAGGAAGATATCAGTATGTGAGCTGAGCTAATTTCAGCCACTTTTAATTCCAAGGTTAATAATGCACTGACATGGAATACTTGAAAAGCACAGCATTTTATCTCCTGTATACCTAAGAAATACAGATACTCTTCATTGGAATTAAATCCTAGCCAATTATCATGTATTTTTTGATGCTATTATACATCACTGCTTGGTTCTTATTATTTTATCCTGGGTTCTTTCTGTCTAACTGGGGAGAGATAAAGGCATCAGGTGTTAAACTGGACCCAGGCTATGAATGGCACCTCAGCCAGAAGGACTGTCCCATCAATCTGGGATAAAGAACTATTAAAATATACAACAGGGAGCAGCTCTGAAGTAACCTATTAGTAGTGAACACAAGGCAACAGACTAAGCAGATACATGACTCATGTGGTCACAGTCTTTCCCACTATGGTATAATACAAGAATTTTCAAACTTAGCAGTGCCATTACCCCCTAAAATGATAAATGAATTTGTGGGACCTTCCCATGAATAAAACAAACAGGTTAGGATAGGCAAGAAGTAAGTATCCCATTTACGTTTAATAATTGAATTGCAGTTTGTATACCAAGTAAAACAATGATATAATCTTGACGTTTTATTTAAAGGAACAACAACCATTTTTTCATTAGAAATAAACAACACATCAACCTACTTCTGATTTATTTATCTATTTGTGGGCTTCTATTTTTCAGCCAGTGACTCTCATTTCTTGTTGGACGCTTATTTGGGATCGATATTTGCTCTTAATAGCAGCAGCTGTAGGAAATGATCTCTTTGCTGACAGCTTGTCCAGGCAGAACAGGTGCAATCCAGCAATTCCACAGCCAAGCTGGTCTGCAAATCATGGGAGTGCGGGGAAGTGGGATGTATCTGGACACTCCAAATGGCAAGATGGGGATGCATCTGCAGGTGAGGTAAGACTACTTAACATGCCTTTCAAGAGATATACCAAAGCCCCAGTGGGACCCACATCAATTTAATAATTATCAATCTTACCTTTTTGGAATAATGTGCCTTGAAAAAATGGCTTTTCCTACTCCTTCACTAGCACAAAGCAAGAGAGCAGAAACAATAGGACGTAGGGCTTGCTGTTCTCCTGCCCTTGTTAATCCAAGACAAGCAAAGGAAGAAGGGAAAGGAAAGGAGGCTTGCCTATGTTAACCTGGAGCCCTGTCAGAACTTGCTGCAGGCTTTTTTTGCACCAGCTTTGTAAGCACAACCCTGCTCAACTTTGTTTGTGGCTCCCTGGGCCACTGAAACCAACTATTTGAGAATACTTGCTGCAACATATTGCATTTCTATATAAATGAATTATAGATTTGCATCCATAGATGGATAGATGAAGATATGTGTAAGCTGTAAACAAGGCTGTGCTCTGTTCCTCTTTCTTAGCAATTAGGAAGTGGCCAAGTTAATCTAAGATTATGAATACAGCACCCTTTTTTACTCATACTCTCCTAAAAAAAAGAAAACACCCCTCCTTACCCTTCCTGGGTAACCCTCTTTGTTGCAAAAATCTGTCGCTGGAATCAGCAGTTTCATATTCATTTTAAGCCCTATTAGCAATACAGGGTGGTTTTAGATTTAGATATACTCCCACGTTATCAGTTTTCACTGTCAGTTTTCAGACTAGAGCTTCCTTTTCATGATATGCTCTGCTTAAGCCTTCTGTACATGTTCCCTTAATGGATTTTTTTTTTTTTTTTTTTGCACATCATCAACAGCAAAAGAATAAATGTTCAAGTCATATACTCAGACCATACAGCATCACAAAACTTTATACCTCAAACAAACAAAGAATCCTGATGTACTTTCTTTAATAATAAT
The DNA here is from genome assembly GCA_030867105.1 of Liasis olivaceus. Lineage (NCBI taxonomy): Eukaryota > Metazoa > Chordata > Lepidosauria > Squamata > Pythonidae > Liasis > Liasis olivaceus. The sequence goes on from CM061349.1 coordinate 225,278,766, forward strand.
TAAAAAAAAAAACTGGGTAAAGTCTCTATTGATAATAGCCCATCAATAATTAGAGTCCATTGGAGTTGGGTGGCTATAACAAATTTGCATAAATAAGTAAATTATCCCTGATGATAATATTATTCAGATATGCTAATGCACTTAGAAATTAAGGTGATAAAGTCAGGAGTCAGAGAAAGAAAGTAAATGAATGCTGGTGATACAGAAATGAAGAGGAAAGAGAGAGAAAAACAGGGAAGTGAGAGAATTGGGCTTTGTGTTCCACTTTTTGTTCTGCCAATCAAAAATAAGTATACAAAAATATATAATTCAATGAGACTTCCAACAGGAGCATTCAGATACTCTTCTCCATGTATAGAAGTTTGCTGGAACTACCATTCTGAGTGCAGCTTTTTGTGTTGTATCTGAAAATACTAGAAGCTGAGAGCAATGCAGTGGATAGGTAAAAGGCTGGAGCACAAATGGAAGATTCTCTGAGAAATTAGACCAAACATGGAGCAGAGTGCTCTTTCGGGCCTATTTGTGTTCTGCATCAGTGGGCGTAGCAAAGGGGGCTTACCTCTTCACTGCATCAGGGCAGAACAGGAATGCTGTGGTTTTCTGCACTCTGCAGCATCTCCATCAAGATGTCAGGAGAGGAAAACTGGAATATTGGAAACTCACACTGAGTAATTTTCAGCATTCTTTGCAGATGAAGTTGGTTATATTTGTTTTAATTTGGTTTCTAATGTTGGCACAGATCATAAGGAAATAACTTTGCAAACACCTGTCCAGTTCACATGGATTCTTTCCAGCTGGTAGCTCTCAAGGTTATGGGAGAGTAAGTAGAGACCCAGTATGGCATAATGGTTAAGGTGTTGGATTAGGACCAGGGAGACTCTGGTTCACTCTCAGTTTCTGGGTGATTTTGGGCAGTCACTCTCTCTCAATTCCACTTACTTCACAAGCAGTAGCATCTTCAGGAGGTAGGAAGCTATAAAGCTGCCTGGTTACTCAGATCATCAGGAAAAAGCCTTCTTAAGATGCCTGGCTACCAGATGGCTGACTATCAGCTATGCTAGAAAGGGTTTTCTCTTGTGCGGCTCCCAAGCTATGGAACGTGCTCTCTAAGAAGGTATGTTTGGCCCAATATTTAGAAAGATGGTTAAATTGCTTCTCTTTACCAAGATTTTAATTTTAATAACATAAAATTAATTATGTTAATGACTGTCTTGATAATTACATTAATTTTTCAATGTATTGTATTTTACATTTTTAACTGTTATAGATTACCCTGGGATAAACTAAAAAGTAGGAAATAGATTAATCTTCTGGATTTTGGGGAAAAACTTCTGGGTGCACAATCTGGAAGCAGAAAGATAGAAAATCCAAAATTTCAGATCCTGGACAAAAGAACCTTGAATCCCAGTCATAACTGTAAAGACTGAAATACTGCTTTTCTAATCTGTTTTACACAAGTGTAGTGTGAAACCTTAAAAGACCAGAAAATTGATATATGACTTAGCCAAACATTATTTTTGAACATTCTATTTTCTGAGCCATGTCACCTGAGAACTAAATTATATGTTATACTTTAGCTCTGTGTGATTGCCAATTTTGCTGCACAGTGATCTTGGAAGGGATATCAGCGGTGCACTTAGGTAACTTTTATAGATTCCTGGCTTAGCACTTCCCTTAGGCAGTAATATACATTAATTGATTTATTTCAAAATATAACCCTGATAAATTTGGAGACCCTTCTGCACTTCCTTCTGTCCACAAGTGCTGCCCTAAATGTTTTACTTCTTGGGATAATACTTAGGAGAACAACAGTAAGGAAATTCATTATAAAATATATCATTTCCTTCTTTCTTTGCAATGAAAGCCCTGCCAAGTTTAGTAGATTGCATTGGTTTTCCATCCCAGACCTGAATGTGTAGACTTATCAATTGTAATTGTCACTAATGAGATTCATGGTTTGCACAACCATCTTACCCATGTTTACTCAGACATTCCACTAATTCATAGGACATATTTCCCTAGCAACATGCTGGAAAGACATGTGGTCCCTTGGGACTAATGTGGATTTACAGCTGCAGAGAATTTGAGTCCAGTCTTACTGGTTCTATTCAAGAGACACCTTGTCTCCATTAGACCACACTGCTCTGTAGTAGATAGAATTCTGTTTCAGTTGCAAAGATCCCGCATATAGAAATTAGCAAATCAAGTAGAAGGATTACACAAAGCATTTTATTTCTTAGTTACAGAATGTTCTCTTCCCCCAGAATATCCTGTCTACTTCCTTGAAATTTATGGTTAGGTACACAACTAAAATATAGAACCATGTTATCAGTTGAGTGCATTATCCTAACAAAAATCAATTGATTTATTATGTGCCACCAAGTCAGTGTTGAGTCTTAGCAACCACATAGATAGATTTTCTCCATGATGATCTGTCCCTAATCTGATCTTCCAGATCTTTCAGCAGTGCACCATTGCCACTGGAACTGAGTCCATCCACCTTGCTGTTGGTCATCTTCTTCCTCTCTTTCCTCCTACTTTTTCCCACCATTAGAGCCTTCTCTAGAGAGGCAGGTTTTTACATAATGTGTATGAAGTAGGATAATTTGAGCCTGGTCATTTGTGCCTCTAGTGAGAAAATGGGTAGATGACATTTAATCAGCTTTGTTGTTTAAATGTGATGCATAGCTGTCAAAGGATAACCAGCAGAAGCTCATACTTTTAAATATGACAAAATGCTTTTTGAGGTTCTGTTCTGCCTGATAGCACAAAGTTCTTTATGAGTGATAGTTTTATCATTCAGGCAGTAATGTTTCAATGAATGTGATGGAACTAAGATTTTAACTTACCAAAAACCTAATCCAAAACATATTTTGTTCAACAGAATTTAAACTGAGTTTATTTATAAGTAAATATGTTTAGAACCAGGCAAATACCACAACAAATCATGATTCTACTGAAAGAGATGGTGTAATTGCTTTCCCTAAAGCAGACTGCATACATTAAGTCTTACTGCTATAAGACTTTCGTAGTTAAGCAAACATCAATATAATAATAGCTGTATCAATTATGAAAGATACTGCTTTCAAATTACTGGTAAACATTTTCTTGAAAAAGTTCAGTTCTCTGCTTGGTGAGTTTTAACTAAAAAAAAAAAAAGGATAACATTTTCCAACTGGACTTGTTTGTTTGTTTGTTTGTTTCTATTAATGTTAGAGGATAGAATATGTCTGTGTGAAAGTACTTATATGCAGACAAATTACTCTAGATGGTTCATAATTATGAAAGCATACAAAAAACTGAATAATAGGCACCATAAAACATCAAGAATCATTCCATAAAAATCAAGTTAGAAATAAAAATTAAAATCCAAATCAGAAAAAAATGGAAAATAAAATTTAAAAATATATGAAAGTTTTCAACATTTGTTCATCATATTATTATGAAGTGCTATTCTTATGGTAGCATAGTATTGTTTTCCAAGTTCCATAATCTTAACGTAACATAACATGTTGCACAATTGTGACACTTTCCCCTTTTCTAGAGAATAATGTCCCTTTCATAGTCTCATTGACAGCAAAATGGCCCCCTGGAACTAGAACAAAGACCACGCTGCCTTGTGTACTGACTATGAATGGCTTCAACATTTGTCGAAGGCAGTGTGCCACTGGAGGTATACCAGACTGTGAATCCAGTTTGATGTTCTGTCAGAAAAACTAGTAAGATTCCAAGGGACACAGCAGTTTTCAGCCAGGCTCCACCAAATTTTCAACTTCACCACTCCTCACCCAAATAGACTCAACACAACTAATAGTGGCTTACTGAGGCAACATAAGCTGGGGATAGTGTCATAAGACCTCATTTTTATTTGCTTGCTCAGTTGCTTGTTTAGCTGTAGGCAAAGCGGCTGAAAAAGAAACCGGCAAAACAAAATCTGGAGTGCAACCAGGGAGAGGATGTCCTCATTACCTGCTAAAGTTTTCATGAAAGATAGCAAAAAGCATAATTTGCTTCCGTTGTTGAATAGTTTAAGTCAGGAATACACTTCTTCCCTCAAGCTGAAGGCCACACTAGGTCTTTGCTCGGCATGCCAGAGACCTCACTCCAAAAAGTAAATTGCATCAATGCAAAGGAGTATGACAAGGACAAACACTAAATTTGACTTTAATTTTAGTTAAATTAAATTTAAGTTGAGTAGAATTGAAGAAGCCCAGTTAATAACATTGTTCCTGTGTATGAGAAATTTGAGAAAAATTTGGCTGCATTTTTTTTCAGAAGCTCTAGGGGTCAATTGCAGCTCTGGGGGCTCACATTGTGCACTTCTGGGTTGACAAAAGAAGAAAAATGGATGAAGAATTCAAAATATACAGACATATAATGAAAATTGAAAAACATAGCAGGAAGCTGGGGACTAGAGTTTAGGCAAAGTCTTCCAGGCAGATATTAATATAATTGGCTTCATAGCTTTCATTGTCATTTTTACTCTTGAAAATCTTTCCTGATGGTTTGCAAAATCTGCTGGGATGCCTGTTCATCCTGAGCATATTTCTTGCTCATTTCTATGGAGCTTTCAGGGAATAGGTTTCCAGTGGTTAAAACATTATAATGAACACCACAGAATAATAAGCCCTTGAGGCAGAATATTTAAACTGAGAAGTGCCTGTTTCAATGATGTAATTTGAGGCTAGAGAAAAACCACCTGCCACCTGCATGTTTTAGTCTCCCCCCCCCCTTTCATAATTAATTCTGGGCAAAAAAAAATGAATAGTGAAATAAAGTGGGCACCAAAAAGAAAAAAAAAAAGGAAAAAGACAGAAAATCTATATTAAGACCATGTAAATCATCCCTGAGTGTTTACAATCATTCAACAATAACTCTCCCAAATCCTTATTTTCTAAATCTGCCTGAACAATGTTGGGGAGCACATGTTTCAAGAAGAGTTGCTCTGAATCCGTGCTGATGCATTTGCTCCTATTTATTTAAATAGTATGTTTGGTGGCGGGGGTGGTGGTTGTGGTGGTGGAGAAAGAGAGACTGTCACTTTTTTTGGAGTATATATTATGAGAATGCCCAATTAGCTGCTGGAATGCAAAACCGTTCCTTTTGTCTGACCAGCTGCTATAGCGTCCTGTTGCCCAGCTAATGCACAGGAGGGTACATGACAATGGAATTATTGTTCATCTGTTGCTGATGAGGTTCTTTCACCGGCCAGCTGCTGGACACAGAGCTAACAGCTTGCTAAAGCACAGATCACAGAAAATCCATGGGGCAAGATCACTACTGATAAATATCAGCAGAACTCCATTTAGTTCATCACAATGCCACTTATTTAAGTCAATGTCTTTTTTCCCCTTCAAACGTTTGGACAGCATCCAGCCTTATAGGTGCTAACGTCTTCTCTCTGCCCCCACTGAGTCTTCCTCCTCTTATTCTAATTCTGTCATCTGGAATTCAAGACCAGAAATAACAAAAGTTTTGATCATACTTTTTAGTCCATATACATTGTAACTACGGTTCCCCTTTCCCAGTCCCTTCTTTTAGGATCACTACTTTAAATCTGCACTATGTGAATAGAGGGTAGAAAAATATAATAATTATTAAAGCTAAATGTTGTAAAGGATGATAATGTAATAAAGATGAATGTAAAGCTCCCATTTTTGGAGGGCTGTTACTTGATACGTTAGTAGATGCCACCAGGTCATCACAAAATAACTGAAGAAACATCTGGGTATAGCTGAGTTATTTTTAAAAAAGTCATATTCAAGTCTTGGGAAGCTTGAATGATAAACAGGTCATTGCTTATTTTCTAGTATCATCCAAACTTTAGAGTGCTACAGAAAATAAAGCTGTCAAACAGGGTAATGTCTACTTTGATATACATCTCATCAAATCCTATGGGATTTACATCAAGGGAAATGCTTAGAAGACTGAGACTTTAATTTACATATATTAATTCAGGAATAGAGTATTAGGACTTTCTAGATGCTGCTGAATTACAGTTCCCAACAGCTTTACCCAATATGGACAATAGTAGGAGATGCTGTGAATTGTAGTTCAGCAGTATCTCTGGATCCCACAGTTTCCTCACTCTACCTTAACTCCTCACCCTCAATCTTTCTATCACATGGACATTTGTCTTTTCATATATATATATTTCTCTATATTTTATGGTCATAACTACTTTTGCAAAACATTTTTTTCATATTATTATGCATACTAGAGCTTCATAGTGTTTCAGATTCAAAGGCAAACAGGTATTTTTGAGCACTGGGGCTTATAACTAGCATGTTCCTGGGACTCTTAAAGCAGCTGTATCTTTGCTAGGATTGTGCCAGAGCTTCAGAGAGCAGCCACACAACCCCAGGAAAAGACACAACTGCTTCAAGAAGTCATAGACAGAAATTACATGAACATTTCCACACACTCCTAAGCTTCCTCCCCCACCCAACAGATACGCTTTTTTTTTTTTTTTGGTCTCATTTCTGCTAAAGTTTGTAGATATGCTTGTTCCGTTTGAGACAATTCATCAGAAAAGATATGTCATGAAAATCAACTTCTTTGGTTTTGGATTAAAGGAACCAGTTATGGGAAAAACTTTATCATTCCTACAACTCTATATGCAATACTGTTTGTACAGAGCTAATCCATTACACTTCCCAAAAGGAGAATAACTTGGCCACCCCTTCCCCTTAATGCATGCTTCTTTAGTAAAGTTGTGTCACTTCTACATAGTCCTGCAAGTGCTACTTACTTTGAAGTAACTATTCTGTGGTTTGCTTTTCAAGATTGTACTTATTAGACTAGGTTATTTAGGCCACCATCCCTCAAGATCTGTGGAGGAAGGGGAAGTCTGAGATTGGCATAACTATCATTGTTTTGAGGATAGTCTATTAAAGAGCTATCAACTTTTATCCAGGCTATTTTCTCATGCACCACATTCAGGGCTTGTTTTTCCAGCAAGTTGACATTTCAAACAGTATTACATTTCACCATCATCTTCATTTTCATCATCACATCCATTATGCTCTTCCTGGTGAGGTAAGCAACATTATGAAATGTAGGGATACATAATAGTGTCCTTACACAAATCTAGCGAGACCGCACTCTAACCCCGACCTGGAATTCAGATTATCACGCCTTAAGAAAGATATTATAGAGTTAGAAAAGTACAAAAAGGTCTTGAAAAGGATAATGAGCTACAGCAGCTCTCCTATGAGGAAATATTACAGTAATTGGACCTGTAGAAGGAAGGAGGAAAAGGCTTAGTTAACATATACAAAGAAAAATGTCTTCTCTTGCAAGTGGCAGGCAATTGCGATGATGTTAAAAGGAAACTGGCCAAGTTTATGGAGCTTCAGACTGTCCTCACCTATTAATACTTATGGCTATTTGCTACCTCTTCAATCATAAGCAGCATGCCTTAAACATTAGTTACTGGGAACAAAAGTGGGAGGGGCTCTTGTTCCCCAATCCAGGCTTGTGAACTTCCCAAATGCATCCAACTGGCCAATATGTGACACAGAATGCGGGACAAGATGGGCCTGTGGCCTGACCCTGCAGGGATCTTTTTATGTTCTTATCTTCTTAAATTGCATTTCTCCTGGGCATTCATTTTGTTAGCATAACATAATTTACCTTCCCAGGGCTGCTTGGAATAAGCTTTGAAGAAAATGTAGCCTAATTTTGCACCACTTTTTCACTGTGTGCAAAGTTATGTTATACAACACTCATATAACCTAATCAGAATTATTGTATGCTATGTTGTTACCGATTGTCTGGATTTGTCCAAACAGTTCACCTTTAAAGTATTATTTATGAACGATGACAATTTACCATTTCTTACTTCAACAATCATGCTACTACTTTGTTCCTTCTCTAAATTCCATTTTAATTCTGGTAAGGTAATCACAATTCTAAGTCCTTCTTAGATTCCATTTAATATATTTTGTTTTTAATAGTTTAGTTTCATGCACAATGCATTCTTTTGCTTGCTATTTCTCAGAAAAATAAATTTGACTATTAAAAGCTGATAGGCCCTATCAAAATTTGCCAGAGGCAGGATGTTTGATTATCTGTAGCAGAAGGACTACAGTGATTATATTTCAAAGGGTGGGGGGAGGACCACTACCTTTAAAAATTATATTTTACAGGCTCACTTATCATCTTTAAACTTGCAAAGCCTGCACATTTTAAAAGAGAACTGGCACTTCTTGATATAAATGAATAATCACCAGATCTTTGTTAGCTATAACCTTTTTTAAAAAAGAAAGAAAGAAAGAAGGGAGGGTGTCAGAATATTAATTACAAGCTTCCAGCTAAAGTGCAATTTGTGTTTTAAATCAAGAACTTTAAACAAAAAACTTAGAACTATACTCACATCTAACTGCATAAGGCTCTCTCCTAGATTTTATATGATTGATGTGCATTTCTTTAAGACCAGAAGTCTCAGCTTGTCCCTGGTGCAGTCAGTTAACAAAAAAGAACATAGCTGCTATTTAAAAGCTTATTGTGTTACACCCATGATGGGATACAACCACCAAATTCCTTGAGGAATAGTAATCTCCAGCCTTGTTCCATTCACAAATTCAGCCATGAAATCAACAGTCAGATGCTTTAGACAATTTCATTCCTATTGTACTGAAGATTCTATGCAAGGAGCACGTAAGCAGCCAACATATCCTACAGACCAATCTCCAACTTGGTTCATAAACCAGTGCCAGCTCTACCATAGTAGCATTAGACATATTTATTGATTCACAATATAACATACAATCTTATGCAAGGCTATTTATCAAGATATGCTACATGATTGTGGAAATTATAATATAAAGAAATACTATTTTATTGGGCATCGCTTTTGGGTAGCACAAAATAGTTAAAACCTTTGATATCTAGGAGATTGTGAGGAGACTAGGAAAGGACTGGAAGAGAGAGCAGACATAAGCAATCAAAAGATAAGGGGGTGAGTCAGTTGACAGCTTATCTCATAAATGGCAAGTTAGCCCAGGTGGAGAGAAATCCAGGACGAAATGTTTCAAATCATTCAAAGATACTCCACCTTAATTAACTCAGTATAAAGGAGGAAATTCCTCTTCTAGTTCCAGGATTCTGTAATTAACCCTAATGAACATTAAAAATATCTTACTGAAATCTTGCTTATTTGATTTTATCCAGCTGTGTGGGGCTTGACAATATCTTTCCATTACGTTTTGGCACTCAGTCCAGCCAGAAGATAAATTGTGTGTACCCCTGGAAGTCCAAGTGTCTCTTTGCAGCTTTTATCCTGTGGACCAACAAATAGCAATAGCATGAGCAAAAAGTCCTCTCTTCTACCTCTCTTTTTCCCTGTTCCACTCTTTCTTAAATGGAAGACTGATATTCTTAGGCTGCCCTGTAAATGAGGTTATGTATTTTCTATTAGAGAATCAGTCCATTAATATTTCTGTGAAAGGAGCTGAGTTCTGTTCAAAATTGTATCAAGCATTGGGTTTCAACCTGGACTTGTGGTCTTTTAAGGTGCTTCCCTTACTGGGTGGTTACTGTTGTTGCTATTGTTGAATTGAATTATTGTATTTTACTGTACTTGACTTCCTTTTCTTTTTGAACTTTGACCATAAATAAAACAATAATAATTCTTATGGTACTGTTATTTGATGATTGCAAGATTGTTAGTAGGAGTAGCATTTTTCCCACACTCTAAAGAGACTTTTCTGGTAATTTGATTCAGTGGAGAAATAAGAATAGGATGTTCTTCAGATTTCTCAAATGTTGTCATTGTCACTTTCACTGGGCATTGTGTGCCAATATTTTGGGTAAAGTTTTTGGAGAATGCCCTCTCCCCTTCTACCTGGAAAAAATGTGGTATAATTTTTCAAAAGTTAAAACACTAGTTTTTTTTTTTTTTTTTAAGGAATGCTCATTATCTGAAGGAGGGCAGATTCTTTTGGGATACTGATTGTAAAATGCATATGTGATTATCTAAATGCACTTAGATCAATTGTTTATGCCTATGACAGCATAAAGGAAAAGTCTAGCTTCCACAGAGGAAAATGAGTAAGAAGATCTTGAGATCCTGCTAGCCCTTTTGATGGTCAAAAGCTACACTGAACTTTTTTTAAGGAACCAAAGACTGAAGTGGGAGGGATGATAATGCGGAGGGCATAGGATCATATGATGCATGTGGATAAGGCAAGGATTTTTTGTTGCTGCTGTTTTCCTATGTGTTGGGGAAACAGGATTTTTGAAAGTGGTCATTGCTGTTATTGTGGTGTTAGACTTGTTTTAGGGCTTCCTGTAGCTTTTGCTGCATTTCCATGCTCAAAATGACAGGAGATCTTGTTGCTACTATGTTTAGGCAATAAGGGGGAGACAGGATGGGGGACAGGAGTCTACATGTAGCCTTCAGGCTCCAATTTGCTTGACCTTTGCCCTTCAGACTAATAAAATGATAAATTTTCTTTCTGAAAAGTCTGTGTCAGACTTCATAGACACAGTTGTCAAAAAAAACCTCAGGAATTATACTATAGCGATTAAAAGCTAGAAAAGAATTTTGTAATTTGGAATAGGCTTATTAATAGCAGTAATAGCAACAATGGAAGAAATAGGAGTAGCAATAGTATATTCGATGCAAAAAATCCCAAAGCATTTTGCGAGTTTAATAAAAAGCAGGTGAAAAGCATGAATCAGAAGCTAGAAACTTGCATTGCTTTTAGGATGAACAATGTTTATATATTTATGAATTTATAAATCATGTGAAAAGACTCTGAAGAACATATCTGAGGCTTTTTTGCTGGCCTATTTTATGTTATTTTATTTTAAAGGTAATGTCTGGATGCAGTAGGAATATAATATGGAGACAAATATTTATCAGGTCATTTCTGATGTCCTGGGGAAGACTTTGGGCTAAGGCCAGGAAACACCTCTGCACAAAAGAATATAAGAAGAGAGGGCTATGATGAAGCATTGCAAAGATCAGTCTAGCCTATTCCCCACAATGGCCAACCTGATGCAAGGGTGTTCTTCCCAGTGAAGCACAAGATTTACCATTGCTATGAATGGACCCAGTTCTCTCTCCCTTCCTATTCTACTGCCATATCAGTGGTACAAGAAGTGGGATTTTCCCCAGAAAGAGGGGAAAAGAAAGCAAGTGGAAACAGCAATGCAAGGGAGGACCCTGCAGAAAAATCATGCTGAGAGTGGTAACTGGGCAGCATTAAGAAAGATGAAGTAGTGCTTAATGCCAAATTCTTGATCAGGAAAATTTAGCCATCTCTTAGCCAGTAGCAGACTTACCATCTGAATGTGGCTATTGCCTGGATGGAGTTGACTTTTCTAAGCGATGTATTTTGTGAAGATGGCATTTTGCCTTTCCAGAATGCCCTGTCCTTTGAATTAATAGGGTGACTTAGAATTCTAGTATTCTGAAAGCAAGAGAAATCTTTCCTTCTATCTACATGCTCTATGCTATGCATTGTTATAAACCTCTGTCATGTACTATTTATTTGCTTCAGAAAATAAAAAGTCTTAAACAGAAACATGCTCAAAACAATGTATTTAATCACCTTTTCTGTAGTTCTTGCTATGTGCTTATCCTGTTGAAGATAAAGTCATCAGAACTGTACACAATATTCCAAATGTTGCTATAACGTAGAGTTATCCAAATACATTGTGATCATGGCAACTTTATTCTCTTTCCTGTAAAAACTAATATGGAATTTTCCTTTTCAGCAGCTGCTATAGTACATTTTCCCTGCACTAACCACAATTGGTTGTATTTCAGATCCAGTTTCTATTAAGTCATTACCAGTTCAGATTCTATTAAAGTGAAAAGGTTGCTATGCAACTTTTATGACATCATTTATAGGAATGGTCTGTTAGTCTACTAATAGGTGATATCATCATCTCTGAGCACCTTGGCATCTAATTACTGAAACAAGATGCAGTTTTCTATTCTGACATCATTCAACTCTGTTTTGATAATGTAATATTTTATTTTTGTGTTGTGTTATTTTCTTCCCATAGATGTTGTTTGGTAATATGATTTTCTAAAATTAAGAATGATGAAAGGAAGAGAACTGAAGATCCACAAGAAGCAGGATTTTTTTCTTCTTCTTAATGTTGCAGTTTACCTTCTTGAAGTAATGTTTTGATTGAATGTCCAAACAAGGAATCCATGGAAACCTTACTTTTCACAGGAATTCAAATACCTAAAATCTGCAATATGGGGACTAGGTATAATTTTCACAAGTCATGATATTTAAAATTACAACATGCTGTTGGGAATAGAATATTTATAGGAAGTTAATGGTTTTCAGGTAAGTAGTTGTTTACAAAACAAAATTGATTTGATTTAGTGAAAAATTCCCTTATTTTAAGTAATCTAGATGTTATTTTCATACAAAAATTAATTGTGGCTTCCCAGCAAATCTCAAAGCCAGTGAATTCAGTTTGAAACTGTATACCTTCCAATAACCTTATTGACTACATACCACTCTATGTAGCTCTGTAATCATCACTTCATTTGAGATTCAGTTATTTTTAGTGGAAATAATGGGATTTATTAGCACATTAACATATTCTAATCTAATAGGTCCATTATGAAACACACAATTTTCTTGCATATTCATTTCTGATCACCCAACACCCAATTTGAATTATCCCACTTCAACTTAAACATATGTCTTAGAAAGCTCCCTTTATTAAAATTAGCATTTACATAAGTGCTTTCTTGATTGAAATTATTTCCAATTTTTATTTCATTGCCTTCCTTAGTCAGGAGTAAAATATTTTGGTGGATCTGAGCCATAGCACTCAAATGTTCCATCCTGAGTTATTACTTAGGAACAAGCACTTAATTTCTATAAGGAATATTTCTGAAAGAGCATTATGATTAGACCTGTTGTTGCTCTTCTGAATTACCAAATTATATCATGCTATGAGCAAATGGGAAACTAATTTGAGCAGCCACTACTTTATTAAGATTTAGGAAAGTATTAACAACAGAACTGATTAAGAGTAATTTTGACAGTCACCTATTTATTTTATGTTAAAATGGGAGGGGGGATTTTTGTTTTATTTTTAGTTACAGATGGTCTGTATAAATGTTATAGAACAAAAACACACTTCAGATACTGTGTAGGTACTGAGCTTCTGTTCATGTTTTTCCATTTATCTTCTTACCACATCCTCTAACTCGAGAAGGGCAAAATTATAGAGATCTGGTTCATACAACATGCTAAACCATAATTGGTTAATTTCACTTGGCACAGTGAATTCTGTAAGACCATGCAGAGTAGGACTATTAAATTTAAATATGGCTTAATGTGATGGGTAAAACAGATGAATACTCTCATTCAGCTCAATTATGGTTTAAATATGCATGTACCCTATTCAGGCTATGTACCAGAATAATTTCATAAATATGAAATAGATCCACCTTCTAACTTGGTGCCCTCAAAATACACTGAATGATAGACTTGTCATTTCTAGTTGGCCTGGCCATTGGTTTGACCAGGTTGTGGAAGCTGTTATTGATATTAAACTCAAGTTAAAAGCAGTGTTGTATTTAACCAATTAAATAGGTATATATAGCTAGAACACTACATTCCATTCCCATTGGAGAAGTTTATTCAAAGAGTCAGCTTTCTCTATTAATTTTCATCTTAACCCAATTCAATACCATTTTTAGGTACCACTGTTAGCATTCCAGCAGAGCTGCTCATCCCGCTATATTTCAGTAATTGCTGTATATTTATATCCCCTCCCCACAATCATCACCCAGCTTTATTAATTTAAATCCATCCTCTTTCTTACTGATGCTGTTGGAGAATAAGAAATGACAGGCCAGGAAAATCTTCTTTGTCTGAGGATTTAGAGCTACCAGTAGAATTCCTACAGGTTTTTATGTATTTTTCAGACCCTAAGTTTTCATTAGAGAAAAGAGCTTTTTTTTTTCCTTCCCAAAAAGTGCTTTGCAGTGCCAAGTGTTTTATTTCCATCTTTCGCAAAGCAAAACCCAAGCAACATTGTATAATAGATTGCCAAGAGTCTGACTGGATATTTGCTTTGATAGCCTTACCTGTATGGCAAACTTGGCTAAATATGCTAGATGTGGATGATGGCAAATAACACTGCTGAGAAACTGCAGTTTCATGCAGATGGATGACCCACCAAGCTGTAGGGCTATGAAGCATCCTCAGACTGGCTCCACTGACTTGGCTGGTTATAGAATCCTTATGGACAAGAATTTGTGTAAGGTAGCTTTCTGTTTTGAACAGAAACATACAGGATATTTTTGAACTTCTATAACTTTCCTCTTGTCCTTTGATCTCTCTTTCTCTGAAGAATAACATATACATTTTTAAGTAAGTAAATGAATAAATATTGATCTCCTGATGTAATTCCTGGTTTCTCATTTCCAGGTCTTTCCTCATCTAAACTAGTGCTTATTGTTCAGTAATATGCAGCCATAATATTTAGCACAAGTCATTACGTATATTTGGATAATCAAACGTATGGCTCCGCAAGTTATCAACAAGCAGATGGTGGTACTGGATCTTAAAAGCCACATCAATTCCTCTCTAGTCGTGACATTTTTTCAAATGATAACCCAAATTTTGGTAGATGCTGCCCCTACTATGGTCATTGCTTCTATGGTTAAGGAAAGTTAATTTACTCTTCACTATAGAGGTAAAACCTCAAAAGAATGTCAAACAATTCCAGAGCAGAAATATAATAAGGCCACTTCCAACTCAATGCAACCACAGTGACTTTGTGATATTTGATATTTGATCACCAGGAAAGCAAGTCCATTCTTTCTGTCTGCTACTTCTCTCACCCTAACCCTACTCACACATCCATACTGTACACACTGGAAAACATAGTGTCTGCTGTCTAGTCAAAATAATAATAATAATAATAATAATAATAATAATAATAATAATAATAATAATAAAGTGACATTAAGCTCTGTTTTTCCAATTGTCTTCTAAACCAGCACCCATTGGTTTCGCAGATGCAAAAAATCTTGCTCTGCTCATATACAGTTGCAGGCCTGACTATGAAATAGTTATGGGAGGTAAGTTGCTTTACTGAAAGGAGCTTCATGGGAAGAGACATTTGTCTGATGTTCACAAGACCCAGTTTGTCTTCATCACAACTTAGAAAATCATAGAATCTGAACAAGGCAATGCTGAGTTTTCACACTAGACACACTTTAGTCACATGCCTGTGGATGTCTTAGTCAGGTCTCTCCATCTGACCAGTTTGTTGGCATTTTTAGGCCCTGTCCTTTATGCTATGGCAATAGACAAAGCAAGAAAGTTTCAGTTGCCATCTACCTGCTGACGAAGTAATCAACACACACCTGTTTTCTGCTGTGAAAACAAACCTACGCTTGTTAATGTGATGGCCTTTTAATCTGCAAGATGGTAAGAAACAGGCGTGCTGTAAAATACGGAAATTTAGAAACTTTCTCTTCTGGCTTGTAAATTGAGCAGGAACAGCAGGGTACTGGCATAAGTATCTGTTTCTGTGATGACAGATGATGATGCCACTGCTAAAAATTAGGCTCTCACATGGCAAACAAAAGGGAAACCCAGCTGTGTGAACAAAGCTTTTGTTTCGATCAAGATGTCAAAAGCAGTTCTTCCTCTGTACCAAGTTCAAAACCTAGCACTAACGGCTGTATTCTGTTGTTGGGTTGCAAAATTTGGGAAGCTTCTTTTCTATACCTGTTTTCTACAAAAGTGCATATTTCCAAACCTGAAATGCAAACTCTTTTCGCATGCTTTTGATATTAAGAACTGCCTTGCAAAATTGGGAGAAATCAGGAATCCACTTCTGAACGTGTGATTATATTCTGTTCCACAAATCATCTTGGGAGTCAATTCACATCAGTTCCTAAGCTTTCCATTCCTTAACCATTCCTGATAGAATCAATTCTGGGATATCCTTAAGGTATATATTTAACCCTGCTTTCCCTCAAGATTCCAGATTGCTATGAGTCCATTGTTTTACCTATCGAGGTAAGCAGAAGCTGCTAATAGCATTGATTTACTTAACGACTGCATCACTTAATGACCTCAATTCCAGTCTCAATTGTAGTTCCTAAGTGAGGACTACCTGTACATACTTTGATCCAGAGGATTTTAAAGATCAATATTCAATTGTATCCAGAACTTTTCCTTTTAGGATTAATGGAGCCACAGAAGATTATTTCAATATATGATTACTGCAGAGAGATTACTATATGCACAGAGATGGAAAGATTTTGCTGAAATGGATAAATTGACTTCTTTGATTAGAAAGAAGACATTATCTACATTTATTGGTGACTGGAAGCTTCTTATGGACTTTTGCGTAAAAATGAATAAAATGAACTGATTTATGGTTTTGATGATTAGATAGGATAGATTATAGAAAGAAGAGTAATATGTAACTTTAGAGAGAGAGGTTAAAATACATTTGTACTCATAACTGCTGTGAAGAATATTGGAAGCCACTTCTTTATATCTTTTTTCTTTTCTTTTTTTCAACTTTTCTTTTCTTGCACTTTTTGCTTTTTCTTTGAGTTTTTCCTTTTTTTTTCTTCCTTACATTATATTAGTTTGTGTTATTTTATCTTCTTGTTTAAAAGTTTTAATAAACAGTATAGACAAAAAAAAAATAAACACAACACACAAAATATATCTTCACAATACACAGAATTACCATTTAAGATGTGACAATGGCACTTGTTCAGCTGGCTTTAAATGGCTTTAACCAAATGCATGAAAACAGGTCTCTCAATAGCTATGAATGATCGGTGTTCTGAGGAAGACCTACTGAATTTCATGTATGGGGCAAACAGCAACAGGGGTAAGACAGTTTTATTTATTAAGAACATTTATATCTCATCCTTCCAACAGAATATTGCTCCTAGTGGATAACTATAAAAAGGATATTAATTAAAGAAAAACAGATGGTTGAACATATTTAAAAATACACCATTAAAAACTAGCTGGTGTTCAAATCAATTGTCCTATTTTATGAAAGTTGTCTTCCACTTGAAGGAAGAAGCTTTTTTTTTTCTTCTTCTTTTCTCAGGAAACTTTTGAATTTCCTTGGAGCACCTTTCAATAGGTTCTTTGAGCTTGTAACATTGCTATGGCACAGGGAGTCCTTGTGTCTCTTCATGTATCTAAATTTTTATTTCTACTACATTTCTCCTTAACACCCTGTAGATGCCCTGGACGCCTTCATTTCCTGCATGGAAAAATACCCTCAAGACAGAAATAAACTCATGACAACTTTCCTGTTGGTTCTAGAAGGATGGGATAAGATGGAGCAAGACAAGAGGTGCTTAAATTCTCTAAAAGAATCCCCCAAAATGTTATTCTTTGCATATTTAAATGCCTATTCCTTTCTTCCCAACTGAACTAGTAGTCAACATATTCAGAAAATTACAGCGTAAAACATGGGCGTGCACACATGCTTAATGCCTTCTAGAAAGCTTTGCACAGACTGCTTACTGTGTGAAGTAGGATTCTGGACTAGTGAGATATTATTTTTTTCACTTCAGAAAACAGGGTGTAGAATATAGGTATTGAGGAGAGGTATAAGGCAAAACAAAGAACAAGAAGGGACAAGAAGTCAGGAGGTCATAAAAGTGAGGACAAGAGCTATTAATCTGACTGCAGAGAATTATTCAATTCAAAGGATATGGTCATTATGACTACATAAAAGACATTTATCAGAGGCATTTTTAAAGAATTAGTCTGAGGTTGGTAAATAGGAATAAAAGAAACTGTAGCTGACAGATAATAGAAATGGGCTGAACACAAATGTAATTGTGCAACACAATCTTAGGGAAAATTATGGTCCTCTTTATCTGGCTCGTGAAAAGGTGATGGAAACAGTGGGTAACAGCTATTCAGAACACAGTCCTTTGACATCATCCACAGAGCACAGGATTTAGGCTCCCAGGAACTCTGCAGAACTTTGTGTATATATTTGTTACTATGTGCCTTTTGCATGACTTTTGATCCTGCAGTGGCAATTCAACTGTATAAATATCTTTTTCTAGCTTTTAGCTGAAATAGCCTATGTGAGAAATTGCAGCCAGATGGACAAAACAGCTGTTGAATTTTGTTAGGTACATGAACCATTTTCCCAAGGCTATTTTAGGAAGTCAAAATAACCTTTCTGGTCAATGGGATCTTTCACAAATGTATTTATATTAATTCCATTTTTGCCATCTTATAGGCATCTGAACTAAGGGCTCATATCTGTACAATTTGCAATTCTTCCATTTTATGTGACAAAGTGGTTATCTTTATAAAGAACTCCATATATCTATTAGCCAGAGACACTCAGCTCTGGGTATCTGGACAATCAGCTTCTGCTTCATTAGGTTATAATTGCTAGCAACTGTCTCATTAGACATGTCTAGGATTAATGTGTCACTGGAACCGCTCTCCCCAGCATGGGATGGCAATGGCAAGACCAGCTCTGCATCAGCGCTAATCATATCTGTTGAAGTGCATGGATATTGTTGAAAAATGAACAGAGTAACTTTTGGCTTGCCAAGGTTGTAAGACTGCAGAGGTCAATTGATTCATTATGGACACATGTTAAAAATCAGGATGTCAGATTCAGAATTTTATATTACTGGTAGAAACATCCCCAAGAGGAATTCTGCTCAGAACATTCCTCTTCTAGCAGACAAGGGACAAAATAAGATTCAAATCCCTTTATTTTTGCTGCAATCCCCAGTGCTGTGGTTACCTTGACCACTGTTTTGAAGACTAACCCAATCTTCTGAATCTGATTTTTGGGAGAGGTACGGGACTTCAAAGGAAGATGATTGTTTGGATAGGATTGTTTTCTTCCACACATATCCAAAAGAAACACTAGAAAAACAAGTTTCCATGGACAGAAGGAACCTTTTCATCTATGGAAGGATTTTGCGGGTTCCGACCTTTTGTTTGGAGCCAGCAATCCATATTTGGATTCATTGTAGCTTTGAAAATAAATAATATGGACTTTTCCTTATTTTGTGGTGAGATGGGCTGTTCTTCAATCATGGCTGAATCTGAGAACATGCTTCCTAAGCCTGTGATAGACATTACCTATGCAGGTCTATAACAATTTCCCCAATGCCTCTTCCTTGAACTTCTTTAGAAAAGCACTTTTGGGAAGAGGAGTCCAGTAGAGAAGAACTGAGGAAAAGATCTATTATTGTTCCCTGTTTTCCATTTCACAGTGTTCTGACCCCTGGTTGCAGCTAATAACTGTCAACTTTCCATGGCAAAAATCATGATCTGGTTAATGCGTAATATTTTTGTAAAAGTTCTAAATAGGGGATAATTACAATATTACTGTGCACAGAGGCAGTGAGTTGTTATCTGAATCAATGTTGTGCTGCTTACTGTGATTTAACATGTGCTTCTTTATAGTATCCTTTAGTTTAAAGCTGGTGTAATTTAGATGAAAATCCAGAACAATTCACTGTTGCTGATGCTCCTTCCTGTTTTCCTCCTCCTCCTTCTCCTCCCCCCTTTTGTAATGGAGAAAGAATGATATAAAGAACATCCTGAAAGCTGAATTCTTTTAAATGTAAGATTATATGAGGTGGGCGGAGGGAGAGATGGGATCTATTGATGTATTTTATTTGCATTTCTGCATATGATCTCCAGACAGGATAGTATAATCACAGCATGACACATAAATCTTAACATAATAGCTTTAATGGATTTCTCAGAGCCACTACAATTTAGCATGCCAAAGCACTCTTAAGGAAGCTTTAATTTATATTATTAATTGTGGGGTATGAAGCTGAAGGTGGGGAGGAGAAGGTAAAGGAGGCAATTCACCTTCCCATAAAAACGGCAAGAGCTTGTAGTCAATAGATAGAGTAATAACTAAATGAAACCAATAAAAGTAATAATCTAATAAGATAGGACAATGTGTGAGCTAACTGCAAACTAACCTGCAGGTCCACTTAATGGGCAACTGTGGGTCATAGCCAGCTTCTTTAGGTCGATGGAATACTGCCATTTTCAGATGCATAACATTGGAGAAAGATGGATAAGGATCTCAAGAATGGGTAAGCCAAGGCCCATGGCTCACAGGCTTCCCTCCAGTCCAGTTCCTCCAATCCCCAACCCTCCCTTCCCCCCAGTATCTTGAGAAGGCAATTTACTTGCCTCTTGCTGAATGCAATTCTTGATGATGCATTTTTTAAAATAATAATAATAAAGCACAAGTCCAGCTTATAATAGGTCAGTTGTTGTATCTTTTCTCATTAGTTCCCTCAAAGCCCCCCCCCCCCCCCCCAGCAATAAGAAGGCTGCAAAGTTCACATTCTCTGATTAGATCATCTGGTTATCACCCCACCCTTGTGACTTTTGGAGGTCTTGCTCTTCTTAAGGGATTCCTTCATACTGCTGTAATAAGGCTGCCCGCCCCTTCTATAGATATAGGCTATCCTCACATTAGAAACAAAGTATTTATAGATTTTATCCATGGTTGGAGGGACTTGTGTTTTTTCCTTTTTTATTATTGTGAGCCGCCCAGAGTCACCCATTGGGGGAGATGGGCGGCATACAAGTTTGATAATAAATAAGATAAATAAATAAATAAGCTATAAGCAGTACAGCTTTGTAACATCTGCGTCTAATGATTATGGTCGAGTGTGTGTTTACTCTTTTGTTGATTTTCTCAAATCTTCCACAAGAGTAAAAGTAAATTCCTATTATTATATTGCTTTCACTCACACCAGAAAGAGCTTCTGAACCTCAGGATAATAATCTGCATTTATTTACACTGTACAGAAGCCTTATGTGAATTTTCTATGATGCAAAAAAAAAAGATAAAAATTTGTCAGAAAAATGCCTAGAATGGATCATTAAGATTTTGATAAAATATCATTGATCATGAGTTGACCAATTGATTGACTGATTATGTGCCATTGAGTCCGTGTTGACTCTTAGCAGCCACATAGATTTTCTTCATGATGATCTGTCTTTAACCTGGTCCTGCATGACAATCTGTGCCTAACCTGGTTATCCAACTAAGTCCATCCACCTTGCTGTTGGTCATTGACTTCTTCTCTTTCCTTCAACCTTTCCCAGCATTAGAGCCTTCTCTGGAGAGCTAGGTCTTTGCAAAATGTGTCCTAAGTACGATAATTTGAGCCTGGTTCTTTATGGCTCAAGTGAGAATTCTGGGTTGATTTGTATGTAGTTAAGGGTGTAGGGGTATGTGTGTTTCTATTCATTGAGAAAATTTTATGTTTGTCACATTTATAAAACATGACATTTTAAGGAAGAGTTATATAACCTCCATTATTGAATTACTTAACCTTTCCCCCAAAAAACTCATTTCATTGTTATGAGAGTTATATTCTAATTGACAAGCAAAATACAGAGAACATTGGTGACTGGTGCAGTGATTTATTTTAGGAACCTCCCACCAAATAATCAAATGACCTGATTCCACTGGTTTGAAAAAACATTTTAGTAAAACTGCCTTGTTCTTCCTTTCTTACTTAGGGTAGTGATGAAGAATTTATAGATTTATGAAATATTGAAGAAAGGATGGCTGGAAAAGGATGGCTGGAAAAAATGGCTGGAAGGACACATCACCCATATGATAGCATCAAGTTAAATCTTTTCTAAAGATTTTATGGAGACCATGGGGACAAAGCAATAACCTGTGGGGAAGGGGGGACTACTATGAGATGCAGTCAACAATAGAATTGAGAAGAGTAAAGAAATCTGACCTGGAAGACTTCAGCTTTGGATTCCTCATGGTTTCTTGTGGGTTTTATCTGGTACTAGTTATTGATGATGTAGAAATGGAATGCAATCCTTGCCTCAGCTGGATTCAAATTGACTGTTACTTGCATTTGGAAGTACAAATCCTATAACTCTGCAGTAAATAGTGATAATGGAGGAAATGGAAATAAATTTGAAGGAAAACTGTGCATTATTCTAAAAATACATCAGTAGTCGGGTCATATAAACAGAATGAATGAGGAACAGATTGACAAACAAATATATCAAATCAGTTGGATGGAGTGGATCAAATTCTCAAAAGGGAATGGTGGTAAACAAATGGTAATGTATAAATTGGTGTATAGGCACAACTGCTATATGGGGCTCAACTGGGACCTTATAACAGTATGGTTACCTTAGAAGGAATACAAACAAAACTTCTAAGAAACATCTTCCAGGTTACCTACTGTGCTCCAAATGCTGTACTTTGACGGGAAGCAGGAGTCAGCAAATTCTAATCCAATCTCTGAATAACTATCTTTACCTATTGGTTAAAATTACATCACAACTCCAGTGGACTGACCCATCTAATCTTGGCAGACAGCTTCAAATCCTCTTGGGAATTAGCCATCTGAAAGAAACTAAGTCTTTATGGTTTCTCCAGTGATGCCATTTTAACCTTAGAATTAGAACAAGTGAGATCAGTGTTAAGGCAAAGGATCTTAGATATAGAAGGCCAGATAGAAACTGCTGAATTTTCTTGCAATATAATTGCTAATAACCAAATCTTAGCACCCAAACCAGCTTCATATCTATATCATATTACAGTTCCCAAATACAGGATAGCCTTATCTCTAGCCTGATTAAATGTCCTCCCCACAGCTGTTTTGGAAGGGAAGTATAGGATAATCCGATATGAAGCCCAATATTGCCCCTGTGACACGGGTGCTACAGAAACCACATGTTCTTTTATATTGTCAATTCTACAGGGACATTCGCCACCAGTTAATTAGCCCCCTTTTATTTAAATTTCCAGGGCACTCTGATAATTTTTATTTGCATTATCTGTTAAACAACCAAGATAAATGTATTTCTCTAAAAGTAGCAAAATTCTGCTACATTTGCTGCTTCGCCCACAAATGGTCGCTAACAGTTAGTGATGTTAGGGGATAATTCTGTTTTGTTTGTTTTATAGAATGTATTTTTATTGGTCAATGTCTGAAATAAAGTTTCTGTCTGTCTGGGCATGGCAGATATAAAAGTAGATTGCAAGGATAGGAAGTTATAGATTAGTATTGGTGTAAATTACTTTTAGCTATGTTTATTGTATTTTTATAATGTTATGTCTTTAATTTCTTTTTTTACAGGTTTCCTGTACTGTGCATAATAACATTGCTTGTTCCAAAAGTGAGCAGAGTGATGGGAATGTATGTACAATACTATGTCATTTGTCCTATTTTATTCATGGAATCAGTTTTAAGCATGACTAAATCTGTATCTAACCTAGAGTCATGGTGAATTTATTCAGCCATCTAATCAAATAATTTTGTTTTGTGTTCACCTTTTCCACTTCTGTTTGGTAAAAAAATATATATGATTGAATTCATTTTAAAACACTTGTGTATATCAGGAGGAAATACCATATTTTTCCGACTATAAGATGATACTTTTTTCTAAAATCCTTACGCTAAAAATTGAAGGGCATCTTATTCAAGGAAGTCAGCCGAGGAGAGAACCACGCGGTTGCAAAACTGCCCATACTTTGTCTCTGCAGATAGGCTTCCTCCTATTGCTAGCCTCCAATCTCGAGTGAAATAGCTTGTCTCCCAAACAGACTTCTTCCAATCACGACCCTTATGTAACTAACGTCAGCTGATGCTGAACAAACCAATTAGAGGAAGGCTGTTTGCAGAGACAAGCTATCGGCAGTTTCACTTGTGATTGAATGTAATCAGTTATGCAAAAGAGCATGGAAATAGAGCTTCAGAGAGACGGTTTGAACCTCCTCCCACTGAGTGTATCTGCTAAATGTTAACTAATTACTAAATAAAAATGTGTTCTGCACTATTTTTAAAATATTGATTTCTTAATTTTGGGTTGGAAAAGTGGGGGTCGTCTTGCACATGGGGGCGTCTTATTGACGGAAAAATACGGTACTTTTCTCAGGCTACTGTATCTGGATTGCAGACATCTGAAGAACCACTAGATGGCAGCAGAGAGTTACGTGTCTAATGGCGATCTTGATGTTTCTAGCCCAAATATGGTAGTCCTACCCTTTTCTATTGTTTCTGTTTTTCAAATGATGATTCCTGATACAATACATACCTATGTGCTATATGCTTCACTCTGATTTTATGCTGCAATAGATGCTAAAGAGAGGAATATGTTTTTTCAGGGTTACCGCAAACCTCCTTCAGCAAAATACATATGATTTTCCAATGATAAAAGCCAGCCCTTGCACTCTTTAGCCAGCTCCAGCATTTGAGGATCTAATTTTAATGCTCTCAAAATCAATTTGAGCTTTTCTGTGTGATTGTGTCTCAGCAGTGGCAGCACCTGGCCAGCTTTTCTGGCCTTGGAAGCTAAGCAGGATGAAGCCTAGTTAGTACTTGCCTAAGAGACTATCAGGGAATTCCAGGGCTGTAGGCTAGACTGAAAGGTTGAAATACATCCTGGGAGAAGGCTAAGGTAAACTCCTGTTCTATTATTGCCAAGAAAATGATGTGGCTATATCCATGAAGTCATGGAGAGTAGAGCTCTACCTGAAGATTTTCCTCCTATATGAAGTAAAGGAGCAGCAGATGTTCACGTTTTATGAAAATCCAACCTTGTTTGAAAGGCAAAATGGAGAAACAGGGCTTGCTTACTATTCTTTTTACATTTACAAAGAAGAAAAGGATTTTCCCTCAAGCAATAACATAGGGGAACCTCTGGTTGAAGAACAAGTCAAGGTTGATCTAAATTGTGTATTTATATAATTTAGTCACAGAGCAGAGCAATACAGAATGCAATCCTTATCAAAAGATGACTGCAGTATTATTTCAAAGGTATTCACAGCATGGTTGCAGAATTATGTTTTCAAAAAGAAAGAAGCATGAAGACTGAGTGACTTTCTTATTGAAGCAGAGGCATTCCATGTCTGGCACCCTACTTTACATTTTCCTTTTGGTCTCAAGAAAAATGAAGGGGCTCAGTTAAGTCTCCACAGTTAATACCCATCGCATACTATGTGACGTAATTTAAGACAACTCACTGCTATCTAGTAGTCAATAGGGTGCAACATAACGGCACATATATTTCAACATTTCTTTTTCTACTTGATTAGTAACGTTTATGGTAAAGGCAGTTTTATTTTCAATACAACCATAGTCATATCATTTTGAATGACATGTTTGATAAAATAAATTTATTGGGTCAGGTATGTGATTATTTATACTCATGTTAAGGTAAAATCTCTTACAAATCAGGCTTGATTCCTGGTTACTATTCAGATATGAATCAGCAGTTGGGAAGTAGCCATTTCTGACTTCTTCCCAGACCCTTCTTATAGAGGTCTATCTTAGCTTACCTGGCTAATATGCACCTATATCTATCTATAGATATCTCTGTATCCATTAGAAAATCAGCTGTTTCACATTTGAGTCTTCCAGAACTTTCAGATGGGTTATCATAGGATGTTGGTGATTTATTTGTCAACAAGTATCAATAAAATCGAAAACTCCATGTCTTGTTACCACTATTTGCTTCAGTTCCCTAGACTTTCTCTCTAACAAAGTGAGCATATCTTTTGTTCTATATCTTCTTCAGTAAAAACAACCTCACAGAATTCATTCAATTTCTCTGAAATCTCTTCATTTAGTATGTAATTAATTCCCTTGGCATCTAATGGTCGAGCAAGTAGAGATATTGAAAACATTTTTAATTTCAAACACAGCTCTGCTAACAATCTTTCTAATTGCTACCTGCTTATGAAATATTAAAACATTTTGCATATCATATTGTCTTCTTGCTTTTTGAGCAATTTAGTGTGTATGCCTTTTTATTTCCCTATGTATGTTTTCACTGTACCGCATAGTAGCTTCCAGAGGAAAATATTAAATATGGTTCCCTTGAACTCATTTACAGGACTTGATATTTGTTTTAACCCATCCCCCCCCCCACCTTTTTAATGAGGCTTTTTTGGAGTCATTTATTTATTTATTTATCTATTTATGCAGTTTCTATAGCTGCCCATCTCAGTCCAAGTGACTTTATTCTTCACTCCTGGCAACTACATGGACAAGCCCCAGCAGATTTTCAGATGTGGGTTTGCCCTTGCCTCCTTCTAGGGCTGAGAGAGAGGGACTGGCTTTGTGCCCGAGGCAGGACTAGAACAGTCTCCTGGATTATAGTCTGGTGCATTTAACCATTATACAAAACTGCTTCTCAATCCCCAGTTACCTTGATTTAAAAGTCTACAGGTGATTATTTGAAAGCAAATATTCAGTTTTATGTCATTCACATGTGTTTGCTAATCCCAGACTAGTTGACATTTTGCTGTATTTTATTTAAATGTTCATTCATTCATTCTCTCTCCGTCTGTCTCTCATCTGTTAATAATAAACAGCCATGTTTCTTTATGAAAGTACTAAGTTATGATTTCCTAGGCTACTTTCTTCATGCTGAGGTGGATTATTATATTAACCTGTATTCTATGCAGTATAAATGCTATACACACACCATAATGAGCAACCTAGACATTTTTAACATTTGCTTATGTCCCTGTGGCATTTAAATTAAGCAATTTTTTAAAGAATATTGGGATAAATTCCACCTTGATATAATTAGGGTAGCTCAATGAGTAGCAGGATAATATATAAAAAATAGATTGAATATATAAAATTAATTAATTAATCTTGTTTTGAGTAGTAAACTAAAGAAATGCACCCATCTTTATGGGTTGAAATTGACACATGTAATTCTATTAAGGAGACTTTAGCACTGTGAATGGTTTAAGGAAGGTCCTTGCTTAATAATAATAGGAAGCCAAAAGCAACCAAATATTAGGTTACGCAAGGAAATAGTTAAAGAAAAATGTGAAAAATAAATGTGGAAGAAGAAAACATCTCGTTTTATGAATTAAGAGTTTGTTCTCTCTCAAAATATAGTGTGCAATAGCCATGAACCAACCTCAAAAGGAACATTGTTAATTAGACAGGGGAAAGGAAAGGGCAATGATTATTATCACAAATGAATCACATGGAGATAGACAGAGTACAAAGAGAATGTTGTGTGTACATGTGTGTTCACTTTTTCAAAAAATATTTATTTTTCTCATCCTTGGTTTAAGGAGAAATTCCAGGTATGACCAAAAGTGGGCATGACCAAGCACTGGTATGTGTTCACTTTGAGCCTACTCAGTGGTGATCAGAGCAGCAAAACAATAGTTCTTTTCCATGTTTCTCCACATGGATTCTCCATATGGATTCTCACCCAGTGACCCTGTTTACTTGTGGATAATGTTAGAATATTAGAATGTATATTCTGGTTTAAAGATCCATTGGAGATGAGTAAGTAATGTGGACAGGCAGCAACTTGCATTTTCTGGAGAGTAAAAGGAAAGAAGGAGAGAAATATTTCAGTCTTGCAAGATTCTGTTAATGCAACCTTACAATAAAGATAGAGTTAGTACTCATAGTTGTGCTTCTTGTGTGGACTACCTTGAAGGGAGAGATAGGGCTCCCATTCCTTGTGTAATTTACTGGCAGGTAAAAGAAAAAAATAATGTTAAAAAAATTTTTTTTGTTGATTTGGCTTCTTGCTAAAGCTCATTGTTTATGAGATAGGTTTTTTTGTTTGTTTTATGGTTAACGACAGTGTTCCCGACAACAAACACACATAGAGTTATTTCACATAAAAAAGCACCAAAGATAAATTCCAAATTAATACAGTGCTTACATTGCATCTTCTAAATAAGTCTAAAATACCACATCAACTTCTACAACATAGAAGTCTCTTTCTTGCATGCTCAAAAGCTTTCCAGAGCAGAAAGGACTTGTCCACACAATTCACTTCAGAAATAAGGTTGCAGAATTCGTTTGCTGCCTGGAAGATACAAGCACCTGCTCATTGGAGTTACTCTGGAACATTAGGCACCATCTTTCATTTCAAGTGTACTGAATATTAATCCCAGGAAGATAACTGCCAAATGTAAAATGTGTGTCCCTATACACAGATGGCTTCTTGACTTTCTCTGGGGGAGATGGGCAGCATAAAAATGTAATAATAAAATAAAATGTTAGGATAAAAATCCTAGCTCTGATTTGATCTATTGGAATTATAGAGTGATGCATTGCAGTAGCCCAAACCAGTGTTCTGATGGTTTGATAAGATTTGGATGGTGGTTCTTACTGTATTATTTATTAGTTGTTTTATAAAATGAATTGTTCAAAACGAGTTGCGGAAAGAAGAAAAAAAGTCAAAGTACAGCTACCATGAAAAGAACAGGTTACAGTGGCAGTCCACAAGTGGCTTAGATTGACATATCAAGCTAGTGTTCCATTATGACCCTCTCTGTTCTCCATAGCAGATTTACACATATAGTTCCCATTAACATGGCAGTGTTGTGCACGTGAGTCCCCATTGCCTCAGGATGAGAATACCGTGTATCCCAGTATCTGATAATTGATGCCATTCCACTTCATACACCTTCCTTTGCAGCAGAACACAGAATGAAAAACAAGCTCCTTTTCCCTACAGAATTTCAGCAACTTACATTAATGCCAAACTTATAAGGTAGAATATTTATTAGAAGGATGGGGGGGGGGGGGAGAAGAAATATGATTACTATAGTAACAGTGGGAAGGCTGATATCCCTTACGTTTGGAAGTATTAGGAACAAAATTAATTTCTCACAAAGCAATTGCTGTATCTTTGGATTAGATCTAAATTAATGAAGATTTATCAACTTGGATGTGTTTTTTATGTGGCCTTGTCATGGTGATTACATTTTTTTCCTACTAAGACTGAAAATGAAACAGTGGAGAAGGGGGGGGGAACCCTAAGCTACTATGGGGAAATATGACATTTATGTAGAACAGACTCAAAAGAAACAGGCAGAGGGTTTATGCACCATCCTCTTGTCAAGGAATGGTGGCAAATATTTCCTCTTTCCTGACTTTTGGTGGGCTGAAGGGACTATATTTTGATGTGGGAGGGAGGACAGAGTAATGCATTATTTTTAGAGTGAAATCTACTGTGTTTCAGGAATCAAGGGATACCATTATGATTATGAAATGAGATGACAGAAATTTCTGTTTTTTTAACAATTACAAAAGCTTTGCCATCAGCAGCCTAAAAATGCTCCTAAGTCCTAACTGGAATGATACTACTTCATCACAGAGCAACACAGTTAAACTGTGCAATTCACTGCATCAGATGTAGTGGCAAACAATCCATTTAAACCATTTTAGAAGTGGCTAGACAAACCTAATGTAACTTTCCATGTCACCTTTCCTCCCGGAATTTACAGAAAATTACAAAATCCAGGTTGCTACCCTTGATCATTAAGAGAATCATGCCCCATTTTACAACCTTTTTTGCCATGGTTGTTAAGCAAATCATTGCAGTTGTTAAGTGAATGACATCATTAATTGAATCCAGGTTCCCCCACTGACTTTGCTTGTCAGAAGCCCCCTGGGAAGGTCACGAATGGTGATCATGTGACCCCAGGACACTGCAGCAATCATAAATACATACAGTTGTAAAGTGCCCGAATTTTGATCACGTGACTGCAGGGATGCTGTGATGGTTGTAAGTGCAAGGACCAGTGCTTTTTTCAGCACTGTTGTAACTTCTAACACTCATTAAATGAATGGTCATAAGTCAAGGACTACCTGTACAGTAGTCAACCAGATGCCCTATCAATAGGTCATGAAAGAAGTATCATTTACTCCAGCAACTAAATTACTAAGAGATATTGCCTCAGTTTAATAAATTCTATCTCACTTAAGTGGTACAAGAAGGTAAATCCAAGTTCATGGCTGAGGACAAATTATTCACAAAAGTGAAAGGCTGAGTTTTAAAATAATGTTTCCAAACTAGGTAGCAGAGTAACAACAAGGCAGATGATATTCAATATAAACACATGTAAAATGATCTACACCAGACAAAAACTCTGACTTCACACATAATGTTAAGAGTCTAGACAGATAAGAGATCTAGGAAATGTAAGAGACAGCACAATGGATATGTCAGACAACACACAAGTGTTCTGGAACAAGGCCCATTGATGATAAAAATAATCAAGAACCAAAATTAAAACAATAAATAAAATTTCCAACATTGCAATGTCTACCTAGAGGTGGAACAGGGTGCAGAAAAATGCAATAAAATTATTGGAAAGTTGGAACATCTATCATGAGCAAAAGATAGAGGCTTTTTAGTGCATTTCTTAAAAATATGGAAGGACATGATAGAGATGGAAGCTTATAAAATGACACAGTATGCAGTAGCTGAGGACGAAATGTTTCTCAACACAATCCAGAGACAGCACAATGGATATGTCAGACAACACGCAAGTGTTCTGGAGCAAGGCAACAAGACAACACACAAGTGTTCTGGAACAAGGCCCATTGATGATAAAAATCATCAAAAACCAAAATTAAAACAATAAACAAAATTTCCAACATTGCAATGTCTACCTAGAGGTGGAACAGGGTGCAGAAAAATGCAATAAAATTATTGGAAAGTTGGAGCATCTATCATGAGCAAAAGACAGAGGCTTTTTAGTGCATTTTTTAAAAATATGGAAAGACATGATAGAGATGGAAGCTTATAAAATGACACAGTATGCAGTAGCTGAAGACAAAATGTTTCTCAACACAATCCAGAACTGATTTTTGGAATTCACCCGCTGCTCACTAGTTTTAAATAGCTTTAGAAATACAGCTGACAAATTGGTAGAAGAGAAATTGTTGATCAATAGTCGTTTGCCGTGATGGGAACTAAATAGGACTTCCTGGTTTTGAACAGGAAATTAAAACTGAGTAGAAACCAGCCAGTAGCTGGTTTGTCAGCTTCCTGACGGCATTTCTTTAGCCCTGATGGAGAACAAGATACCACCTACTTCCTTGTAAATACGTTTAGGGTTTCATCCTCCCTGTTCAGTTTTGCTATATTTTGATGGAAGCAAAACCAATCAATGAGGTTTGCTTGGCCTATAATTGCTATCAAGGTCATGGGCAGACCTAGTGCAAAAATCTGTAGATACTATGGTTATCCATACAAAACCCCAGCTTAATTCAGAAATTGTTCCCTCTTTCCAGATTGTTGACAACATGCAGACAGCTCTCTCTATCTTAGGTCAGTTCTTCAGGGGCAGCATCACCTTGGCTTATATAGGTTTGTATTACCCAGGAATAATTCGAAATCAAAGCTGTGGTATAGCCTCTTCCACACTCAAGTATTTCAATAGTTATAGCGATTTGGGTGATGGGAGGGCACTATAATAAGGAAGTTTCCTTCCTCTCCAAAATACATAGAAACATAACAATCCCTAGTGCAAGCATCAAGATCTATACAATTAATATTAAGAATAGGCAGGAATGATCTGTAAGGATGCATTTCAGGACCCATTAGGGTCTCCTATCCCAACAAAAGGGTCCTCTAAACATAAACAATATATGTTCCTATACCTTAACTTTTATCTATTTTTCTGAAATGTGTTGATTTTTTTTTTATCCATTAGAAAAGTATAAAATTACTATGGTTCTCCTTTTCAGGAATAGGGGGCAGGCAGGGGAGAAAACCTATTAATACATTATATTGTAACACATGCTGAATTCCAAGAATTCAGCCCATTTTTCCTCTTCTTCCTCCCTCTCTTTTTCTTCATCTTAATATCCCTGATTTTTTCTAGCCACTCTGAAGAGCTGACACAATGAAAACTTCTCCTGCAGGTCATCATTTTTCATAAGCTAATTAGATATTCAGGTATGATTAATGAGTAAAAGAGTTTAAAAGGCAAAATTCTGCCACCCAACTGGAAGGTGAAGGAAGAATTTATCAAGTTTTTGGTTCATGTAAAACAAATCAACTGGCAATTTTAAAGAGGAACAATTGTAGAACAAGAAGAACCTTAAATTATCATGTTTTAGGGCAAGCTCCATTTTTCCCCTGAAAAGTTGTTTCTCTCTCATTTTTTTTTTGAAATCATACCCATATAACTATATGAAGAAAATATTTCTTTACAGCACTGTCTGTAATTATAAAGTCATACCAAAAGGCTGCAAAGCATCTACTTCTTCTTTGGCCCCCTTCAATTAAAAAAAAAAAAAAAATGACAGGATGAAAGCTAGCTTGGGACCCAAGGAAGGGCTTAGCCATTTGCCTCTGTTCTGGTTCAGGGCAATATATCCAAAATTTAAAATACCAAAATGTAACACTGTAACATGTAACCCTATCAAAGAAAGAAGTAATGGGGAAGGCCAATATAAATTAGAGTTACTGCAAAGAAAAAAACATTACACACACACACACACACACACACCTTCTTCAGCTAAGGTCCACAACTGAATTGAATAACCAATATTTATTTTAAGAGGGTGAAGGGGGGGAAGGATAAAGTAGTTGCTAAGCTATTTCTTTAGAATACCATGCAGTCTGATTTGTTCGAGATATTTTATTCCTTTATTTATTAAATACTGCATCTCTCTCATCTTTCCTCCAGGACTCAAGGCAACATTCATGGTTCTCCTTCATGGTTTCTGCCATTTTATCCTCAAATCCTCCACCACCCCATGAAGTAGTTTTGAGATACCAAATTATCCAAGCTCACCAGTGGAATTTAGTGTCATTTGAACAGAGTTTGAATATGGGTCTTCCTGTCCTTGAGCAACCAGATCTGGGCTACCAAAAAATTCAGACAAGGCCTCAATGGCAGCAAAGAGATGCAGAAATGAGTTTTTCTGACTAGATCTGACAGCTCTACTCCAGAGAAATGGTTCCCCACTGGGTCTTCTTTTGAGTTACCTTGAAAAGATCCCTTAAGCTCCCTTTTGCAATGACCTGAACTTCTGAGCAATAGCTGGAAAGGAAAATTATGCTGATTTATCCTAAAGTCAATACTTGTATATAAGCAGAGAGTTTTTCTGTGATGTGTGATTTTCTGAGAAGACAAGGTACAGAAGATAAAGAGCAGCAACAAGCATATTCATATATACAAACCTGAATACATTCCAATCAACCAACAAAACAGAGAAGATGAATGTCTCATAAACCAAATGCAGGATGGGCATTTCAATTACTGCTTTTGCAGCCTATCAAGAATAGTCTAATTGTATAATGATTCTCGCTTCTTTTCATCCACTATCTTTTGGGTGACCTGCGCTTTGGGTAATGAATGTTGCTACAATGATGCAGGAGATACTGACTTGGGCCCTGGCTTTGTTTGTTTTGTTTCGGTCCATGTGTGAGTTTTTCTTCTTCTAAAAAAAAAAATCTAAATGAAAGAGATCACTTTTTTTAAAAAAAAAAATCCCTTAATAAAATGTGAAAATGAGACCGATCTATTTGTTTTGGAGACATATGCTAAAAGAACGGATTACTGGCTTGCATAAATGAGGAGGTTTCATAATCAATACCCTATTAAGTGCAATGGAAGATTTCCAGGCACCTTTCATCTTTTCAGAAATAAGAAGCTGGAGGAAGCCAGTTTTAAAACTAATGGTGGAAATAATTAAGCCACAGTGCACAGTTCATTGTTACCTGGGACTGGGTATCTGACAAAATTTTAATCAGCCCTTGTAAATTGTTAAATCCTTCATGAAGGTAAGAGAAGCTTCTGGGATATGTTAAAGACAGGTCTCAACAATCACAAAAAATGGAGAAGGTAGAGAAGAAAAAACTGATTTTGAGGTCAGCTTGTTGTTCAGATGGACCAGATAAAATGACTCATTAGTTATCCATGATAGCCCATGATGGGGAATATGCTGATTTAAAAATGTGAGAGAGGGCAATGCAGGAATGCAACCATTTTTTCTTGCTTTTATCTTCACAAATGCTTCTCATTTGGATATAGGAACACGTTGTAGCTTGTTTTCTGAAGTGACAAGAGATGCATTCTGGTAATTTAGTGCTAAGAGAAGGTGACACAGAAGCAGGCATTCACTTTTATTTTCTCCTCCAATACAGCCAAGAAAAGGGGACTTAAATGCAGTGTTTTACTTTGTCTGAAACAAGTCAAACTGTGCTTCATTTTAACTACAGTATTGTTTCTCTGAATAAGCCATCTTCAAACAGTGGTTTCTGGCTAGATATGACACAGTTAAAATATACCAGAGTTCCTAGTTTCCACAGATCGATGAACTATCTGTTATTTGAATTATGAGACTTCTTATCCAGATGGGAGAAAGTTAGTTTAAATTGAATGGCCTAAATTCCCCATCTCCTCTTGACCTGCATATTTCTTCTGGAAAAATATTGCTTGACTTTGTCACATTCTGTGTCTCTTAGACATAGATTAAGTTAATACATTTGCAGTCTTCTACAAGTCACCACAAGGGCCTTATTCAGGTCAGGGGCCAGAAAATCTGATACTCTGGCTTCTGTGGATTCAGGGCATTGGCAAAACAAGAAGGAAAAGAGAAGGAAAAGAGGAAGCTGCTGCAACTGCTAAACTGGGGAGAGGGGAAACATTTGGGGAGGTAATTTATCCTTATATGGCCTTATGAGGCAAGGTGGGGGGGGTAATTTATCCTTATATGGTCATCTCAGCTGCATTGGGGCAAGGGCACTTTGGGAGTGGTGAAGAAACTTGCTCTCCAGCACTGCGGACCATCCTTAGGACTGAAAACGTTGCCCGCACAACATTCTTAAAGCTTGTAATTATTTTTGTCAATCCTCATTTTTTAACTGTAAAAAAACAAAAAAACAAAACTATATTTCTATCTACCTAGGATGGTCCCAAGTATGTAGTGTGACCTTAATGGTCCTGTTTCACTTCCAAACTGATAGACATCACACCCACGTTTGTTATTGTAGTGAGTAAAGATGCCCTTGATGGAGATAAGCCAGATCCGTTCCCAGAGTGATGAGGCGAAAAACACAACTCAAGCCCAAAACAATCTGAGGGGAGGAGGAAACAACTCAGGCAGACAGCTCCGTAATTTCACAGGATGTAAGGTGGGTGGGAGGGAGCACAATCAGACTTGCAAGATTCTGTTACAATAGTCCATCTTAATAAAACTAATTTTAGACTTCTCTGGAGTTTGTTTCTTGGTTTGGTCTACATCACGGGGCTGACAGCTATATACTTGCTATAAGAAAGGATTTTTTTAAAAAATCCATTCAATCATGTCCAATTCATGGAGACTGTCTGGACAAGTCCCTACAGTTTTCTTGGCAAGGTTTTTCAGAAGTGGTTTGCCATTGCCTCTTTTCTAGGGCTGAGAGAAAGTGACTGGCCCAAGGTCACCCAGCTGGCTTTTTGCCTAGGTAATTGGTAATTGATGCTATAATTGCTATTGACCAGCGGATGGCACTATGTGCTGGTTTTGTCCATATTGGGACTCATCAAGTACCAGTAGTTTCCACATGCTCAAACCCTTTACAGGGATTTGAATTCACGGTCTGTGCACATTAAGTTTAGAGATATCTCACCCTGGGTGTCAGTAGCTTGTAAGAAGGGATATTTATGTTCAAGTATGCATAAAGAAGGAAAAAACATTGTGACACCTAAAGGATAAATCTAATCAGGTGGTAGATTACAATTAAAACAGTAAGATATAAATCCTAGGAATCACATTACAACCAGATTTTTAACAGTTTCTTAAATGTCACAAGGGTGGGAGCCACACAAATCTCTGGGACAATATTGTCACAAAGTGCACCCAGTCAGCTTGATGTTCCAGCCTGTCCTCTCACCTCCCCCAGTCTAGGGAAGACTGATCAGACCAGGACATTAAGGAGAATCTGAGCAACATTTATATCCAACTATCCTAGTTTGATACCTTTTCTATTAGAATCTCAATACTAAATAGATGTATT
Organism: Liasis olivaceus; assembly: GCA_030867105.1. Lineage (NCBI taxonomy): Eukaryota > Metazoa > Chordata > Lepidosauria > Squamata > Pythonidae > Liasis > Liasis olivaceus. Next base: position 225,314,549 of record CM061349.1, read on the forward strand.
CATGACAGTAAGATGCCCCTGTGTGCCTCCTTTCATTTCCACATTTCCATCATGTGAGTCAAATCAGTCTTGCACAGATGTGAAATTTGCAAGGATGCTTAAAGCTTGAATTTAGCTTGCACTCTTCAAGGGACATGGAATGGACATTTCTTGGAAATGGTGGGGTAGAATGCAGCTATTTTTTTGTGTATGGGACTTCTCAACATTGTACAACATGTTTTACAAAATTACTTCTGTGCGTCCTACAGCAGGATGAGTGCCTGGTGCTTGGTTCATGAGCTAGTTGTAGGGACAGAAGATCTCTTGACAATTTATTGTCTTGATTATAATATAGTTCATGTTCCTATAAGAATTCAGTTACTTTAAAAACATTCTTTGTAAGACCCATCCCACTCAACAGCCTTGGGATGTATAATTAAACAAGGAGAATATGAGAAATATTTCCTTACCAAACACTCAGGAGTTAGTAGGAAGTTCTCCAATACCCAGCACCAGTTCTACTGCATAGCTCCAGCTATACCTGGAAATACTTCTACTAATTTAAAGCCAATAATAGGAGAGGAGAGGCTATATAAAGCTAAGTTTCAGCAAAACAACTGTTCTCATCATGATTTATGACTATTTCTGTACTTTATTTCATTAGCTAAAATGATGCATATGCTTAATTATTTTACTAAATAGTATTCCAAATTCTCTAGAGACACAGGTCAAGAGATAAAGTCTGCATAGCAACTATAGTATTATGTACATCTGGAGTCCCCCCCCCCCCCTTATAAGTTGGGATCTGCACAAAACAAGGAAAATCCAAAACTCCTCAGCCAAAACTCCTCAGCCAGAGTTCTATAGAACCCAGTTATGGAAAGCTGGTTTGAGTCTTCCAAATTTAGTCAAAACAAAATTTCTCCTCTGGTTAGTAACTTCTAGCATGGATATCCCCTGGCCTGCTCATCTCCCCTTCTTCACAGCCCCTTCTTTTCCCTTCCTTCCCTTAATTGCCACCAATATCCCAGCGTAGCGTATCTCTCCAACCTCTCCACCCTCTGATCTGCCCAGCGTCTCCACTTCCTCCCTTCAGCCATTGCTGCTGCACTGCTACCCATATCTTCACGTACGATGTTCCACTTCCTTGCACATTCTTTCTAGCATTCTCCCTTCCCTCCTTCCCCTGCCTCCTCTCCCCAGTTACTGCTTCTCCCAAACCATTTCCGCCTAGCCCCAAACCACCACATTTTGTTCCATGCATGGATTCCAAACTCTAGAACAGCCCCATTTCCGTTCCAGCATGGACCATCCAAAGCCAAGTACTCCATGCATTGAATGGTTATGCACTGAATATTTTGCTATCCTTACATATAAGCATTGCCTAAAGCCTTTTGTTTTAAAGATATATTAGCTATATGGATGTCCAATTATTGCTGGGAATACAGAGTGGCCCAGAAGTTGGCAGCTGGGACTAAATGTCCCTTCCTTTTACATTGTCAGTCCACATTATTTACAGGAAGAAACTGATGGAGGTTATGCAAGAAAAAAAAAGTTCCAAAGGCATACTTCCAATAAAATGATCCAAATGGAAATAAAATGCAGGACTGTGTTCATCAGTGCTTGTTTATTATTTTTTTTAAAGGATTTGGTCTCTGTAAAGGCAAACTTTTTTTCTTTTTTGTACTTTGAAAGCAGAAATTTACATATATAGCAGTCAACAGAGTCATCTGCTGAAATGTCTGAAAGACAGAACGTTTCAAAACTCCTCTTTGAATTTTGAAAAGAAGCATCTCAGTGGAATCTCCCCAATTTAGTTTGCATTTACGATGACCCAAAGACAAAGCCTTCCTTTTGTTTTCTTTTTGATGAGATGAAAGGAAAGGAGATTTAGAGGGGAAGAATTGGGGGAGGGATGCGTGTCTAAAATCTTTTCTCCCAGGTGCTGAATCTGCAGCCAGCAGGAGGCTTTTGGCAGCCAAGCTCTTGCAATGGGCAAGGGCTGTTTATTTGATCAGCCATGGACCTCCATTGTTTGTAATCCTTTTAAAATTAATGCTTGATCCAGAAGGCTGGCTTGAATTCCTGACCAAAGTATAGGCATGAACCAATGGGAACTTAAATGGCTTTCTAACAGGAAACTCATATTCTTACAAAAAAGAAGTAATTCTTGCAAAAAAATCTTGGGGATAGAAAGTGTATATAACTGGTAACTCTAACCATTCAAGAAGTGTTACAAGTTGATTAGTAGATTGTCCAAGCAGATGGGTGAGGAAGAAATAACAAAAGAGAAAGGTCATTTTATAATACTCATTATCATAATGGTGATGTGTAATATTCAGATCTGAAACAGGCAAAGGTGCTTCGGGTCTGACATGGTCATTTTCTGTCGCCCTGTTGAATGCTTCTTAGAAGCTCTGCCTTTTCCTGCAGTTGCATAGTAACCTCCCAGATACTTTACGTTCTTCTCTCTATAGAAGTTGCTTTCTTTTAGATTATTTTCTAATATTTCATTTCTACTGTTTAAACTGTAACATCGATGCTATAACTATTTTGGACCACGCTTTGATGAAAGTATTAGCCTCATCTGAGAATAATTTGCATATATTTCTCAAATGGTCTTTTGAATCATAATGATTTTATTCAGTAGATGAGTGATGGTAGAATGCTATAGTATTGACAGGGACTCAACTTCATCATTGTCTGGTATGTGATAATACTATGTTAGAGGCTGTGTCATTCTCACAAAAAGGAGAGAGGATTAAGGTTAAAATTCTAGAGGATAATGAACTGTTAACCTTTTAAGCATCCCATCCACATCTTGAATGGAATAGACCTTTGATCTCTGCAAAATATGAACTTAACTTGTAACACCAAGCAACAATACTGGGAAAGTAAAGACTAATATAGTAAGGTACTGGCTTTTAGACTTAAACAAATTAAGCAATGTAATACCATAAACTTGTATTCACTATATTCATAGGAAAATGCATGAAAATTTTCAATCATTTAATCAACATTTTCAAAAATTTTAATCCATATGTACTGTTGCAATCTCTCATTAATAGATGAGATAAATTGTTCTTTACAGAATGAACAAAAGCTACCATAGGACCACATTACTAAGTTCACTTTACCTCTTTCTCTTTGAGAAATGATGACTACAATTAAATTATGAAAGTGGAAAATAGTGATTTTTTTTTTTTTGGTTTTTCTGGTTTTTTTGGTGAAGTGGTACAGAAGCTATTCATTCATTATTCATTCTGTGCCATTAAGTCAGTGTCAACTTTTAACACATAAATATACCTTCTCCAGAATGATCTGTTCCCAACCTGGCCCTTCTGGTTCTCCAGTGGTGCACCCATTGCTACTATCATTGAGTCTTCCACCTTGCTACTGGTCATCCTCTTCTTCTCCTTCCTTCCACCTTTCCCACCATTATGGGCTTCTGAAGGGACATGATTCTTTGCATAATATTCAATAATTTGAGCTTGGTCATTTGTGCCTCAAGTGATTGGAGGATTGATTTGTTCTATGATCCATTAGTTTGGTTTCTTGGCTCTCCATGATATTCTAGGAGTCTTCTCCAATGCTAAAAGATATCAGTATTCTTTCTACTGCTTCTTCAACATCAATAGAAGGCAGAAGGAATGGCCTTGAAGGGCAGGAGGAAGAGCTGCTACTAAGGCAACGGTCAGATAAAAGGGGTCTGAGTACAGGCCAAGAAAGTAACTTGAGAAAATGTCTCAAACAAACCCTTACATAGTTCACACAAAGATAAAGGGAGGGAGGGAGAAGCACATTCAGACTTGCAAGATTATAATAATACTAGTACTGACTACATAGCATTGTTTTCTTAGTCTTCTAGGGCTGACAACATCAAACTTTCATTTCCATAGAATATCACAGGGAAAAACATTTCCTGCATGATTCAGATTGTTGTAGATAATGAGACATCATAGTGTTTCAATATATTTTCCAAGGCCTTCATTGCTACCTTGCCAAGTGTGGTATATTTCTTGACTGCTTCTTCATTTATTGTTGATAGTCAATCCTAAAAGGCAGAAGATATACACTTTCAATATGTTCACCAGTGTGTTTCACCTTGTTCCATCTAGATTGTAGTTTTCTGCCATGTGTAGCAGCTTCTCATGAGGACAATGAGATGTTCTGGGATTTCCGTTTTCCAAAGCATGTTCCATTGCTTGACATGGTCAGCACAAGGCCTTTCTATAATCAATAAAGCACATATTGACTTATTCTAGTATTTTTTAGCTACCACAATTTTCCAGCATGCATCAGCAATAATGTCTCTTGCTCCTTGTACTTTTCTAAAATGCCAGCTTGAATATCTGACATTTCCCTTTCCACGTAGGGCTCTAAACTATGTTGGATGATTCTAAGCATAATTTTGCTAACATGTGAAATTAAGGATATTGTATGATAGTTTGCACACACTGTTAGGTCTCTGTTATTTGGTATTGGCATGAAGACTGACTTCCTCCATGTCTGGTGGCCACTGTGTCATTTTCCAGATTTGCTAGGATAGTATGGTTAGAACTAGACTGCTAGAAGGTCAAACCAGTCAATCTTAAAGGAAATCGACCCTGACTGCTCATTGAAAGGATTGATAATGAAGCTCAAGCTCAGATACTTTGGTCACCTCATGCGAAGAGAGGACTCTTTGGAAAAGACCCTGATGCTGGGAAAGATTGAAGGCAAAAGGAGAAGAGGACAGCAGAGGATGAGATGGTTAGATAGCATCACTGAAGCAATGAGCATGAAACCGAGCCAACTCAGGGAGGCAGTGAAGGACAGGAAGGCCTGGCGTGATATGGTTCATGGGGTCGTGAAGAGTCGGACACGACTTAACGACTGAACAACAACAACAACGGTTAGAACTTTCACTGATAGTTCTTCCATTACTTGCCATATTTCTGTACCTTTCTGACTGGGTAATAACTGAAGCATCAATCTAACTCTCTTTCTAGTTCAAGAAGTTCTTGTAAATAGGGAATATTTTCTAAGGTATTTTGGAAGTTGACCTCGCTACTGTGCAGAATTTCCATATAATCCTTCCATCTTTGCTTGATTTGTATTATCAGTAAAGAAACCACTGAGTTGGCAGCAAATGAAATTTTGTTCTCCTGCTTCTGCTCCCTAGACTGTTTTCTCCTATACTATTTCCAAATTTAGCATTCCTGTCTCCAACCCCAAACAGCACATCTTGCTTGCATGTTCTGTCAGTTTCAGACTTTGATGAATTTTATGGTCAAGTTCAATCTCTGCATTAGTGGTTACAGCATGAACTTGGGTAATTGCCATATGAAAGATTGTCTGTGAAGCAATATTAGTACTCTGAAAGAGCTTAGTTCTTCCTTAGTAGCATGCTGAGTGCCATCTAAGGTGAGGGGCTCATTATCTGGCATTTATCATCAATCACTTTTATCTGTCTTTGTAAAATAGAGGCATGATTTACCATTACCTCCTCCCATGCAGTATGAAATTATTCCTTTGCCATTGTCACTGAAATTATTCCTTTGCCATTGTCCACCTCCAGTATCTTCCTATATCACTACTGCTTCATGTAGGTGCCTGCTTGCTTTAGCTGGGCAGCTGGGATGATCTTCACACATAGGGCAACCCTGTTGGAAGTATATACAGTACTCTTAGTGTGCATTTCTGGTGTTTTTCCACCCTTCTCTCCCAGGAACATGCACATTCTTGCCACAATGATGCAGCTTAGTAGGTGTTAGGTGAGGGGAAAAGAAACTGTATTCAGTTATTTCATATTTTACTGGGTATAGATGTGAAGATGTTTTAAAATAGATTCCTATCCCTTAGTCTTAATGAGGCAAATACTATATCCTACCTAGGTAAGGTATGGATCTTACCATCTTTTCAGTTACAGACCTGTTTCTTTCATAAATGTGGAGGTTAAGATTTTAACAGATACTTTAACCCATAGATAACATAGATTTTGAGTGATTGTTCAACCATCTGAATTTATATGATGTGCTAATATTAGGTTTTTAACTGATATAGTTGCTTTAATTCAAAACAGGCAGAATCCATCAGCTAATATTTGGGGGGGCACTGAGAAAGCTTTCGATATACTTTTTGAGAAGCTTCTGAAGTGCACGCCAATGTTTCCTATAGGTTTATAGTCTAGACTGAATATTTATTTAATCCCTATATTGCATGTTATTATCAAGAGTCGTCATCATGTGGTCAATATTATGCCATATTATGCCATGGCCTTATCAAGGATGCCTTTTTTCTTAACTTGACTTTAGCATTTCTTGTTGTTATCATTAAAAACTCTGAAGACACTAAAATGATCACTATAGAAACACAAGCATCTAAGATTCTGTTACATATCAATGATGTGCTTTGTTTCATAGTTAAGCCAGAAAATTCACTTCCTAATTCCATTGCACTAATACGTGAGTTTGAAACCCTATCTTGCTACTTTCTAAAGTACACGTATAGGGATTGGGGTTTTAGTTTGGGTTCTGAGCTTTTTTTCTTGGTATAAAGATTTCTAGGAAGCCTGCTTAACTGTCAAATTTGAATTTATCTCTGATTTTGACACAGTGAAGTAATTGGTCTATTATTCTTTTGAACATTTGGGTCAGGATAAATTTGACTCCAGTGTTGTCTTATATTTTAAATAGGGATATGAAGCAATTTTAGATCTGAAGTGGAAAAGATGCAATGGAGGCAGTGTGGATGTGCTCATTGCATCTATTGTATTGGGTCATCAGCTCCTTAACTCAAGCATGTACAGTATTTTCTTGGGGTCACCAAGTTTAAATGATAGACCAGGGACAGGTATGACTTCTTTATGGAGGTGCCAACACCTCTGAGAATATTGAATAAGGGTTGGATGGCCTTGCCTCGTTGGAAATGAAATGTAGACATTAACTCATCCACTTGCACAGGTTATACTTTAGGAATGAAATCTACACAACTGTTGTTAATGTGATTTTAGATCACTCACTGCTGGTTAAAAACCATGCACTTTCCGTTTGCATGGTTGGGCCCAGTATTTATCTATCAAGGCATCAAGAAGTGGATGTTTCATACACGGGGGATGGCCCAAAAAAATTATATAAAATTGCAGTGACAAATCTACACATTAAACTTGCTGCAATCAATTGCTGATATATGTAGCCTATCAGCTTTTGACTTTGTTTGCTTTTTTGGCAAGAAATGGCAAGGAAGTCAATATTAAATCAATATGTCAAATTGCTTTCTTCATCAGAAATTTCCAGGCTGTAAACTGGAAACCCATTTTTGGCTATATGGAAACGATATATTCCATGCAGGTGAACATTTAGAGTAATAAGCAAGGGCTGTGAATAAAATAGAAACAGAGACAAGATGAAGGAACCAAGAAAAGAAGAAGACATGTAAATAGTCAAAACTCACTGTTTAGTTAGAAGTAAACCCTGTTTTTAAAATTGTTGTGCTTTTTTCTTCTTTTTCTTTTTCGTTTTTTTTTGTGTGTGTGTGTGTGTGGCTGTGTGATGTTGATCTTTAGGGTTTTTTTTTTTAATTTCTTTTTCTATCTGTATTCGCTCTTTTCATTTATGTTTGTTAGTTTGTGTTGTTTGTATTAAATTTTATAAGCTAATAAAGAAATCTTGAAAAAAAGAAAAAAGAAATTTCCAGGCTGCTGCTGCTGCTGCTGCTCCTTCTTCACATTATTTTATTAACTCTACTTCTGTGTAATTAATGAAAGATAAATTATACACGTGCTATAAAATACTACTTCAAAAAGGAATATATAGGAATAAGCTGTATATTTTACTCTTGTGGTCAACAATATTTCTGATAGAGATTTTTCTTTTATAGAATTAAAAAAAAAAGCATAAGGAAGGCGAATCACAAACAGCAAATTTGATAATTGTCCGAGCATGATCCCCACTCAGGAATCAGAACTTTCTTCTCTTTTCTTGTTATATTAATGCTTAGCTGTGGAAGGCTGTACTAACCATATGATAAATAATAATAATCCATCTTTCTTATTGTGTTGAATTTGGCAGTACACAATAAGCATGTTTGTATTTTCTCTTGCATGGTGAGATACTCTTTACACAGAGGAAATCTTCAAAGGACTGGGGTCATTTGGATTCTGGCTCTGTGGTACCTTTGAGAGTAGTCAGTATGTCTGGGAAGCAGGTGCAGAAACATTCAAAGATAACAAGGAAGCATAGTCAGATTTTGGCAAAAAGGAGGAAAAGGTATGCAATTCCAAATGGCAGACTCCATTTCACTGCAACTTTCAATGCAATTTTCATTTTCCTTGAAGAACATCTGGCCTAAAACTCTTTAATATTTTTTCCTGATTTAATATTTCTTTAATATTTCTTCCTGACATAAAATGCACATAAATATGAGAAAAACAGAGAAATTTGGGTAAACTGGCATGTACCTAGACATACAGAGTACAAAACCACAAATTTGGTTAAACCACATTGCTTTCTCATTCATTTAGCAGAGTTCCATTTATTATTGGAATGGATCCACCAGCTGAATCAAGGAGTTGTGGCTATCATTCACAAAACTGAGCACTCCTAATAGTTTTCATGGAAAAAGTTAGTGGGCTTCACTTGAGGGGTGAAAACTAAATTGCTTTTGACTTCAGGCACTGATGTAACCTAAAAATAAGCTTTCTCATCAGCTTTTGAAGCTTCCAAGAGTGGAAATACATAATTTTTCCTTGTGGATGACACTGATTTGTTTGGCAATGGTACAAGTGGGTAGAAAATGGAAGACCTTTTCCAGGAAAGCAAAAAACAAACCAACTATCAATAGGTCAGAATAGAAGAGCCGCCCTATTTTAGTAGTCTAGGATGATCAAGAGGTATATTAGCAAACTCTTGTTTCATTGTGTATGTAATAAAATTGCGCCCTTCCTGCCCGCCTGAGTAATGGAGTCGGTTTTCATTGGACAATGAAAATGAAAGAGCAAAATGAAAAATCATATAATTGTAAATAGAGAGGATACTTTTCCTCCACCCCAATGTTTTGTTGTTTTCTCGGTAAAAATCTGAAAGAGAAAGAAAATAGAATGTGCAGGTGCAAGTAGTGATAAATGCCCCATTGAATTTGTTTCCTGAGGGCACAAATATTTCTCCATCATCAGAGGCTGCCCCGAACCAGCTATGGTGCTGCAATAAATAGATTTCCTGAGTTCTTCAATTTGCATTCTGTCTCTCAAATAGAAGGGTACATTATTTAAATACTAAGCTGTCATGAAGCTATCATGAGGAGAAAGGAGTTTATTTATGCTATCAAGAAAGGTCACCACGACATCGCTGATGGGGAAAATATGGATGCAGAAGTTTGTCAATTGGTTGATTTGTTTTGTAAAAAGTAAACACTTGGTGCTGCATAACTGTCTTCATTTAATTAGCTTGTCAAAAGATTTTGACAAAGACCACAAGTGGATTACTGTGCAAACCTGAATGGCAGATTACCTCTATTGAATCATTTATTGTCCTTCAGTGCTTTTAACAGAACTGATCTAATCAAACCACTTCCATTCCCTTATCAAACGTTATGCTTTCCTTTTGTTTGTACTGGTTGCTAGCCAGTTTTTCAGAAACGCTTCTTTGTTACCATCTTTGATGTAATAGAACTGTAGTTGAACACCCTCTTTAGATAGCAGCTGATATCACTACTTGGATTTTGGTTCTTATCAATTTATCACAGAGGGTAATGTCTCCTGTTTTTTCCTCCTTTCCTCCCCTTCTCTGATTAGCAATGAATGCATTTTTCTTTATACTGCAGATGACATTATTCATTTTCCACACTTACATTTATCTTGGGAAGGACATACCATACACAGCACATCCCCGGCAGAACGGCATGAACACTTCTTGCTGTGTTTTCACTCCGCTAAAATGAGTGCAGGGGGAAAAGCTGGCTTGGGCACATGTGACTGTTTTTTACTTCATTATGTTTTGTATTTTCCCAGCCCTGGGTTCATTTTAACTCATTTCTGCTTCAGTTTACCAATTCAGCAACTAAATAAAGGTCTTCAAAAAGGACAGATTTCCATAGATTGGTCCTGATTTATGCGTCATTTTAGAGCATTTCCTAGAATGTGCTCTTTTGGCTAACAACATTTCTCTTTTAAAATACAGTATGTTGCTATGCATGCTTTTCTCAAGCACATGTATGTTTGTGCCCATTTCCCCTACATATACATATGGTTCTGTACACATTTTGGTGTGATGAATTTCTCTGGTGCAATTGCCCAGAGAAAAGATTCTCTTTTACCTTCTACGTACACAGGAGCCCCATCCCCCCACCTACCCCCAAATCTGCTGCAGAAGAATTATGGGAAGATACTCATGGAGGATTGTTAGAGGGAGTCAAGTTTTACAAATGGAAATCTGAGCACATACTATTGAATAACAATGATATTTAATGATCAGAAATAGCCATCTCTAGCTGGATTTTTATAATAGCATCTAAAACTGTGTGAAGGGGATTCTATTCATTACCTTCTCAGCATGAATGCCCTCAGATTTTGCTATTGGGAATTGCAACCTCGCTCACCACTCCCCTACATATAACTAGTGTGTTGGGGACAGAAAGGGTTGCGAAGGAATCAGGAAATGCTCCCTCCTCATTGCTCTTCTAATAGTATCCCTTCTATCAGCAGAACCACCCACTGCATTTCTTCCTTAGAGTCTATTATAGTCTTTTAAACATTTATCCTATTGCTTTCACATAACTGTGAATGCTTAAGTATAGGCCACAGTCTACACTTTACAAAATACTACTATTGGATAATCAGGAATGAAACTATATAAAAATTATGACATAGAAGAAGGAGGAGGAGAAAAATGCATATTATTTGTGAGGTAGGGACATTCCATTTTCTGTTCCTAATCCCACCATATGAATCTGTCCAATTTTTTTTTTATGTCTGCATAGAAAGAAAAAAAGCCTATATGCTTTCTTTCAGATAGGTCAGTAGGGAAGAGAGTACATATTACTCTTATAGTATATAACTATTTCTTAGCTAACTTCCTCTATCTTAAAGTTTATTAAAGTGTTCTAAAAGTGTTCTACAAAGACTCTTGAGTGGAAAGTTGGCCTTTATGTCATCATTACTGGACAGTTTTTATTGCTTAATGAAGTTTTTTTTTCAGTTCATGCAGGACCTATGTTGTCCTTCTCAGACAGCCCTTACAAGCATCTATATTCATTGCTAGCAAATAAAATTAGCATCTAGAAGCATAAAGACAAGGATGATAGGTCTGACATGTTATCAACCAGCCCACACCAGGAGCAAAACCATTAATTTGTTGAAGCATTGTTTTGGAAAAGGAGCCAGTGACTGAATGCAAATAAACATGTCATATTATATGCAAAAATCCTTTCACAAAGCAGCACTTTTCTACACAATACATACTTTTAATATTCACACATTTGTGTTATTCCTATAACAAGCTACTACAATTCTACTGTGAAGAGAGCATGCTTCTAAGAAAGTCGCAAACAACGAAATCTTAAAAGCCCTAAAATATAAAGAAAGAAAGGTAGCATGTTTCCAAACAGCAATGAAGGAATTTCAGAGACTCCTATAGTTAATCTTGGGTTTAATCTGCAGTGATGAAATTGATCCACATTAAGCACATACTTCTAGTAATTGGTACATTGCAAGTTTTAAGGGTAGGGGTATGCAACCTTCTCTGGACTGAATATTGAACTTAGCCTATGAGTAATGCAACAGAGTTCTCATTCCAAAAAGTATTGTAGGGCAAAAACTGCTTCATTCCATTCCATTCCTTTTCCAATTTAATTTTGTTAAACTAGGATCCTAGATCTGGGCTGCAAAAATCCAGCCAGGTATTGTTTTATCTTCCATCATATTGAACCAATGGCAATTTAGTGATAGCTTTGGAAGATCTCTGAGGGTTATACCCAAGGCTTCTGTGGAGACCACAGGATGCAGATCATTATTTTAGGATATGATTTTTTTCCCCATGTGCTAATCAGCATTTGCTTGCACAATTATTAAAAAAAAAAAAAAAACATTCCTTGCTAAATTGTGGCCAGATTGAATCTCAACATCTTGTAACTAAATAATTTTGCGACCATCTGAGGGTTTAAAATATTGGTGTGTAAATATATATTAATATAGTCTAGCATACATATAATTTAACACTGTGTTACTGTTCTTGCAAGATATTTTTTCAACACTGTATACAAGAAGGTGTGAAAAAGTGGTATCATCCTGTGGAATATTTTTAAAAAGAAGTAATTCCATTTCTATCTATGTGAGAGGCAAAAACACAGGAAAGATATATGCAATTTGTGGAATGTTAAAACATATTCAATTCTGTGTTAAGAAGATTCTACTGTATAGGAAAAAGCATACTGCTTACTTACATATAAGAAAGTACAACCCACTTTTTATTGCTAAAACAATCTCAGGAACTGGGATATATATGTTATGCATGCAGTTGGTCCCAAATTCAATCCTAGCACCTTCAAAGAAATGAAACTAAGCCAACAGGACTAGGATATACCTCACTGAACAGAAGTCAGATACAGCATTGCACTAGATAAATTCTAATGCTCAGTATAAGGCAATGTAAGGAGCTCATACTGGTAGAGAAAGGGGAGAAATCTGTGCCAATTTCCTCTGTCCTCACTGCTTCAGAGATACCAAAGGGATTTTTCTAGTGGTACAGCATGTTCTAAGAGCAGGGGAGGAGAATCCATGAATATTTTGGTCCTCTTCTCTTCCAAAGGTAGAAGTTCACAGTGAATCAAAAACTTTGTGTGGATGGAGAAAGACCATTTTTGATCCAATTCAAGCAATTTTAAGGCCAGTAGCATCACTTTACTTCTGGCCAAGACCAATGGCAGCCAGAATCAGGAAGTAGTCATTTTCTACAAAAAGCAGAGAGATGTCTCAGAAAGGGAAGGTCTCTACCAGTCCTCTGGAAGACATGCTATTTTGGCTCCACAGAGCATAAAACAGAGCACAGAAGTACAGAGATATCCTGAGATTCTGCTGGAGCAATGATGAAATAACTACAGTAATTTAGCGAAGGTACTGGTGTACCATTGAGATTTAACACACATCTTTCTGCACTATGCAAAGAGGTAAAAAGGGAAAAGAAATGCTTATTTAAATAATCATTGATAAGATGTATTTTATAATTAATGTAAGTGAGAAGAATTTATTGCCAGATTCCTGAAATCTTTTGGAACTTCTCCATGAGAAAAAAATGATTAACTACTCCTGGAAAAGTACTAAGTAACTATTAGTTCGGTGGCTTGTTCCAATTCCCTTTCAGGTTTCAGTGTTCATTAAGAAGTTATGCAAAACAGAATCTTCATATTGATTTTAGGATCCCAAGACATTTATCACTGACCACCAAGAACTGCATGCAAAGTCAAAATACAATTGGGGAGAAGTTTACACTCTGCAGAGGCTTTATCCATGCAAACTGGTATATTTGATCTTGCATCAGGTGACTAAAACCACCACATTTATGGGTTCATAGGATAATTCTGTAATTTAAAGGCCAAATTGTGGCAGCCCATGCAGTTTCTCCCTGAATTATATAAAATGCATATAAGTCAACCAGATGTCATTGAGTGTTAGAAGTAAAAGACTGACAGAAGAGAAGATTTGATCCCTAGATGATTGGTTTAGTGATCTTAAAAAAGGGTATTCAGCCTTGTTTTGCAAGATTTATGTTTAAATTTAAGTTTGCTAAGTGATACATAGAATCAATTAAAAAATAAGTTATTCATTTTATGGATTTATAATGAAAGGCTAGACCTGTGGAAATGAAAGGTACAGGAAAAGGGGGAATTGGTAAATTACAATAAACCAGATTTTAAAAGTTCAGTGATGGAAAACCATAGGTATGACAGGCCTATGTGGACATATAGCATCTCTTGGGTTTGATTCTATGAATTGCTAGACTGCGGCTGCACTTGTTGGTCCACTTCTCCTGTTGAACCAGGAGGTTCTGCTTCCTTCATGAGCTGAAGGCACTCTGAAGCAGTGTGTCTACTTCTCTGCATGAAAGCTCTCTTTTTTCTCCAGTGCAGGACTTTGGTAATGGAAAACCAACCAAGATATATGGCTAGTGAAAATGGTCCCACTCTTCACCTGATTGTGTGATGGCTGAATGAGACTAAGGAAAAGATCAAGTAATGGTTCATTGGTAATAGCTCACTCAGGAAAGGTGATGCTATTGTGGCCAGTTAAAACATTGTTTATATCATATCTTGATAGTATTTTTAGTACCCATGTCACATAGAATTCCACCCTAGAAATAAATGGTGGATTACAGGTATGTTCCAGTAATTCATTTGATTTTGACTTAAATGATATGTACTTTTGGTTCTGAATGTGAAGCTATTCTCCATCATGATGTGAACATGACAACATTGATTGTTGCAGAACCTGGCTTATTACACAATCTCTCTAATGCTACATACAAAAATTGATGTTTTATGTATTTATATATATTTATGGTTTTAATGTTTTGTGTGAGTCACCCAGAGTTCCCCCATTGGGGGGAGATGGGTGGGGAAGAAATTTAATAAATAAATAAAAATAGATAAATATTAGTTGAGCAACTTATTAACTTAGACTGGACACAATGTCTTTAATGTAGCATTTCCATCTTCATTTATACCAAAGTAATTTCCTACTGTTCCATCTCAGATAGACGCCAATAACATAGGCTAGCTTTGTATCTCTCTCTGTTTACACCAGTATAAATGTGATATAAAGATATCACATTTAGATGACCTGAGCTGTTCTACAAGATTCTACCATCACAAATGTGCATTCATCAAATAAAATTGGCTAATAAAATTGACACCAGAGGGCTAGGTATATGTATTGAATAATATGTTCACTATATAATAATGATAATCTATATTGATCATTTTATTATTTATTCAGTGTTCCCTGACCTTTGCCCCCAGATCCATTAAAAATGAACATCTATGACCCTTTCCTTGGTGTTTGTGAAGTAAACATGTCTGAATTGGGGTTGGGTGGCTGTTTAAATCAGAAGAAAGAAGAATGGCTCCCTGCACAGTCCCTAAAGAAAGGAACCATTCCCCAAAGTGAAAGATCACAAGGTCCCTGATCTCTCATTCCTCTCTTCTAGCCATATCAGTAAACAGTTCAGGAGATGATATAAGAGACAGACTGTGTGAAATATCTTTACAGAAGGAGCTTTTTCCCCCCACATCTCCTGTGGATTTATTATTTCTATTGGAAGCTTGTTGTAGACATTGCCTCACCATCAATTATTATTCAAAGTTGACAAATCCCTTCATGTCAAGCCCATTGTGAATTTGACCGATGAATATGCTTACTGTGTGCTTATTTCCTGCTGTTGGGAGAAAATTCAAACAATCTTATACTGCCTCATAAATATCAGAAGCTCAATATTTGTGCTGAAGTAGTTTCTGACTATAAACCAATGAAACTGAGGATGCCTCACATTTTTGGCTTGGCTTGTGTTTCTTCTGGATCACACCAGCTGAGATCAAAGCCAGGGGGTTCAAGGTTCATTGTTTGTATTCCTGTGAACTCCATGGCATGACTGATATATGGAAACTCAGGAAGCCCATTAAGCATTGCAGTCCTAACTAAATCCCACCAAGAGGTAGAGTTGATTAATTTGTTCAAGACCAATGATCATTTGGCCAGATCTCATGGTCTGATGGCCCATACCTTTTACAGACATAAGGTAAAATATAGAAATGATGGAATTACCATAAATGGTTTCCTTTGAAACAGTTCCCGACTTTAAATGCTGCTTTGGTTCTGCATCATGAAAGTATCAAGAGGTGTGAACGAAGTCATATTCCAACTAGATTATTTGCAAAAGTCCAACCATCCAATGGACAGTGGCATCTAGGGCCAGCTGGCAACACAATTTTTATATGCTTCCTGTATACTCACTATGGACTGTTGGAAATAGTGGCAGGAATACCAGGTAGCTGATAAAGGCTTTACTGTTTTGTTTATTTGTTTTTTGGGCTTTTCCACCCCAAAGAGATTAGTTCATTTCTCTATTGTATCTTGATAATATGTTACAACCCATCTTGGAGACTCATTGATGGATGGAAGCTAAATCTTTATAGCAAAGAAATAATATATTTTGAAAATCAGGAAAATCAACTGAAATTAAGCCAGAGTTGCATAGGGGTTGGCTGAGGTTAATTCATAGTAGTATCTTTTATGGATCTTCAACAGATATAATGTTGGATGTTTACTTCCATCGCTGGCCAATAATGAGTTGTAATCCAAAAAATCAGGAAGGTATCAGTGGGGAAGTCTGGTCTATATAATAAAGGTACTATGCCCTTCCCCTTCATGGATCACTGCCTTGTCGTGGCGAAGGGGCTTGTGTAACTCAGTGAAGCCATGAGCTATACCGTGCAGGGCCACCCAAGACAGACAGGTCATGACAGAGAGTTCTGACAAAATGTGGTCCACTGGGGAAGGAAATGGCAACCCACTCCAGTATCCTTGCCAAGAAAACCCCATGGACAATGTTAAAAGGCTAAAAGATATGACGCCGGAAGATGAGCCCCTCAGGTCGGAAGGTGTCCAATATGCTACTGGGGAAGAGCGGAGGGCAATTCCAAGTAGCTCCAGAAAGAGTGAAGCGGCTGGGCCAAAGCCCAAAGGACGTTCAGCTGTGGATGTATCTGGAAGCGAAAAGAAGGTCCGATGCTGTAAAGAACAATATTGTATAGGTACATGGAATGTAAGATCCATGAACCAAGGCAAGCTGGATGTGGTCAAACATGAGATGACAAGATTGAACGTCGACATCTTGGGAATCAGCGAATTGAAATGGACGGGAATGGGTGAATTTAATTCAGGTGACCATTATATCTACTACTGTGGGCAAGAAACCCTTAGAAGAAATGGAGTTGCACTCATAGTCAGTAAGAGAGTAGGAAAGGCAGTAATGCGGTACAACCTCAAAAACGACAGAATGATCTCAGTGCGTATCCAAGGAAAACCATTCAACATCACGGTAATCCAAGTCTATGCCCCAACCACTGATGCCGAAGAAGCTGAAGTTGACCGGTTTTATGAAGACCTACAAGACCTTCTAGAACTAGCACCAAAAAAAGATGTCCTTTTCATCATAGGGGATTGGAATGCTAAAGTAGGAAGTCAAGGAGTAATCGGAATAACAGGCAAGTTTGGCCTTGGAGTACAAAATGAAGCAGGGCAAAGGCTAATAGAGTTCTGTCAAGAGAACAAGCTAGTCATAGCAAACACTCTTTTCCAACAACACAAGAGACGACTCTACACATGGACATCACCAGATGGTCAATACCGAAACCAGATTGATTACATACTTTGCAGCCAAAGATGGAGAAGCTCTATACAGACAGCAAAAACAAGACCAGGAGCTGACTGTGGCTCAGATCATGAGCTTCTTACTGCAAAATTTAGGCTTAAATTGAAGAATGTAGGGAAAACCACTAGACCACTCAGGTATGACTTAGTTCATATTCCATGTGAGTACACAGTGAAGGTGATGAATAGATTTAGAGGATTAGATTTGGTAGACAGAGTGCCTGAAGAACTATGGACGGAGGTCCATAACATTGTACAGGAGGCAGCAACTAAAACCATCCCAAAGAAAAAGAAATGCAAGAAAGCAAAATGGCTGTCTGATGAGGCTTTACAAATAGCTGTGGAAAGAAGGAATGCGAAAAGCAAGGGTGAAAGGGAAAGATATAAGCAACTGAATGCAGATTTCCAGAGAATAGCAAGGAGAGATAAGAAGGCCTTCTTAAATGAACAATGCAAAGAAATTGAAGAAAACAATAGAATGGGGAAGACTAGAGATCTCTTCAAGAAAATTGGAGGTATCAAAGGAACGTTTAGTGCAAAGATGGGCATGATAAAGGACAAAAAAGGCAGGGACCTAACAGAAGCAGAAGAGATTAAGAAGAGGTGGCAAGAATACACAGAAGAACTATACAAGAAAGATCTTAATGTCCCTGATGTCCATGCTGGTGTGGTCACTGACCCTGAGCCAGACATCCTAGAGAGTAAAGTCAAGTGGGCCTTAGGAAGCATTGCTAACAACAAAGCTAGTGGAGATGACAGTGTTCCAGCTGAGTTATTTAAAATACTAAAAGACGATGCTGTTAAAGTGCTGCACTCAATATGCCAGCAAGTTTGGAAAACGCAACAGTGGCCACGGGATTGGAAAAGGTCAGTTTACGTTCCAATTCCAAAGAAGGGCAATGCCAAAGAATGCTCAAACTATCGCACAATTGCACTCATTTCACATGCTAGCAAGGTTATGCTCAAAATCCTACAAGCTAGGCTTCAGCAGTATGTGAACCGAGAACTACCGGATGTACAAGCTGGGTTTCGAAGAGGCAGAGGAACTAGAGATCAAATTGCCAACATTCGCTGGATCATGGAGAAAGCACGAGAGTTCCAGAAAAGCATCTACTTCTGCTTCATTGACTATGCAAAAGCCTTTGATTGTGTGGATCACAACAAACTGTGGCAAATTCTTAAAGAGATGGGGATACCAGACCACCTTACCTGTCTCCTGAGAAATCTGTATGCGGGCCAAGAAGCAACAGTTAGAACCGGTCATGGAACAACCGATTGGTTCAAAATAGGGAAAGGAGTATGACAAGGCTGTATAGTGTCACCCTGCTTATTTAACCTCTATGCAGAGTACATCATGAGAAATGCCAGGCTGGAAGAATCACAAGCCGGAATTAAGATTGCAGGGAGAAACATCAATAACCTCAGATATGCAGACGATACCACCCTAATGGCAGAAAGTGAAGAAGAACTAAAGAGCCTCTTGATGAGGGTGAAAGAGGAGAGTGCGAAAGCTGGCTTGAAACTCAACATTAAAAAAACTAAGATCATGGCATCTGGACCCATCAATCCCTGGCAAATAGAAGGGGTAGAAATGGAAGCAGTAACAGACTTCATTTATTTGGGCTCCAAGATTACTGCAGACGGAGACTGCAGCCATGAAATTAAAAGACGCTTGCTCCTTGGGAGGAAAGCTATGGCAAACCTAGATAGCATATTAAAAAGCAGAGACGTCACCTTGCCGACAAAGATCCGCATAGTCAAAGCTATGGTTTTTCCAGTAGTAATGTATGGCTGTGAGAGCTGGACCATAAAGAAGGCTGAGCGCCGAAGAATTGATGCCTTTGAACTGTGGTGCTGGAGAAGACTCTTAAGAGTCCCCTGGACTGCTAGGAGGTCAAACCAGTCAATCTTAAAGGAAATCAACTCTGATTGCTCATTGGAAGGATTGATAATGAAGCTCAAGCTTAGATACTTTGGTCACCTAATGTGAAGAGAGGACTCTTTGGAAAAGACCCTGATGCTGGGAAAGATGGAAGGCAAAAGGAGAAGAGGACGGCAGAGGATGAGATGGCTAGATAGCATCACTGAAGCAATGAGCATGACACTGAGCAAACTCAGGGAGGTAGTGAAAGATAGGAAGGCCTGGCGCAGTATGGTTCATGGGGTCACGAAGAGTCGGACACGACTTAACGACTGAACAACAACAACTATGCCCTTAACAAATCACTATCACAAAGTCTGAATAAACCTGAATAGGAACTAGAATCCTTCATTGGCTTCCTAGACCCAGCGAATCTGCAATAACTGTTCCTACTGATATGTGGATATGTGCAATGCTAACATAATAATAGGTATTGTGCTATTATATTTAATACAAAATAAACTATGATCTGGTCAGATTTTAAGAGACAAGAAAGATACTAACTAATGTTTACAATGCTTCAAAGCACCATGTAGTGGTTTTCTTAAGCTTGGTACTGTTCAGATGTGTTGGACTTAACTCTCTTAATCTCCCAGCCAGTCAGATTTGGGGAAGGCTGAAATAGAATATTGGTCTATTATATTTATTTGCTCATTTATAGCTCAGAGCAACACCACCTTATTTTATTCACCAAAGAACCCTGTAGAAATTCAAACATAGGAATCTCCCTTTAGGCCAATACTCTGATAGCTGCTCTTCTGTTCTCAGGCAGAAGAAAGCCTTTTGAAACCTTTTGGATCAATTTTTATTTGATTCTTTTTAAACTGGAGATACCAGGGACTGAACTTTGGGAACTTCTGTGTGGAAAGCATACAGTCTGAAGTTGAGTTGTGGTCTCTTGGCAATTTATTAAGAAGTAGATCAGACTCAGCTATAGTGACTTGTTGAAGACCATGTGGTAAACTTAATGACTCGCTTTGGATTTGGATCCTGATTTCACCAGGCCCTTGGCCAACACTCCAGGCATAATGCCAACCTAGACCTTAAAGTATTAAAAGTATTATCATTGCAATCAGTGCAAATCCATTTAATTTCCACTTTACTATGGATTTCCCCATTTAATGGTAGGCTTAAAATAAAAGAATCACATTCCTGACTCTTGTTAGAAAGTTAATCTGATCCATTAAATATATTGCTGAGTTAAGCTGCTAAACGCAATTCTCAAATTCATGTTATTGATATTCATTGTTATAACTCAATAAAGTTTAAAGTAGACAAATTATAGACACAGTAAGACTTTTGCACTGCTAAAATGTTATGTTACAAAAGGATAACCTTGGTCACTTTGTGGTTGTATCCCTACTCAGGCAGTGGCACATTCTACCTTGCACTGAGCTAAGAGTAGCTAGTCTCAATCTATTCCTGATTCTGAAACATTTGTTAAAAAAGGGGGGAGGGGGCTACCATCCTATTATATATCACATGGAAAAACTGTAAGACCCTTAGAACATTTTGTTTTCTTTTGTTTCTATGGAATAAGATAGTAATTGCAGAAAAGTTAGGTCCTTATGAGGCAACAAAGCTGAGCAAATTATCATAGCATCACTTTTACACACAGAACTTATTCAAGTGACCACAACCTGTGTTGCTTTTCACCTAAATAAGTGAAACATACAGGAGAACTAGGACATTATGAATTTTAGTTTTTCAATTATTTTATTTTTCATTCCTTATTTATTGTAAGTGGCCCAACACCCTTCCCTTTTCAGGGAATCTTTTCTGCATCTAAAGTGCAAAATGGAACTGGAGCACCACAGCAGAATTTGAATCAGATATAGGATGAACTAGACTCTCCCATTCCACTTTGAGTGAGCTAAACTCCAGCCCAAATCCCCACATTTCATCTTTTACTCATATCTGAGTAAGATCAAAGTCTTATTACAACAAATATTTTTTTAAAAAATCAATGTTATTAGAAGGTTTAAAGATATTTGAATTTTTGCAGAATATGTGAATCTGAAATCTACATATATATTGGAATGTATGTTTAAATACTAGTAGATTAATGAGTACAATCCTATACATATTTACACAGAAGTAAGCCCCTCTGCTTCAACCCTGTTCCCACTTGCCCAATAAACTCAATGGGCCTTCCTTTGAATGACTGTACTATTGGAAACATTATTGAATCACCCCTATGAAGTCACCTTGCTGAATCTGAACCATATGCATTTCTAGGCCTTTCAAATCCAGGGAGAGATGTTCTTAGGTTTATGAATCAATAAAACCAAGCAAGAAGAAGGACTAATTGTGGGTTACTAATTGTAACTCCAAAAAACAATGACAATAAAACTCATAGCCTCACCTTCTCAAATTCATTCTTCAAATATAAAATACTAATTGGTCTAAACTTAAAATATGATGCTGCCTTCTGTACTAAAAGAGTTATAAACTCCAGCTCTTTCTTTTAATCAGTAAGATTCTTAATGATACATTAATCAGGTTTCTGAAATGTCATTCTATATATATGCCATTCCATGTACATTCAGCATCTGTTCATTCTTGACCTTATCTGTTCTTGTTTTGCGACAGACAATTCTTCAGTGGCCTATTCCCAATGCATTGAATTTCGTTTTATGTTATTCCTAACATACCCAGCTCTCACTTCTATGTAACAAAGTGGGCAGAAACACCTTCTTATACACAGGTCATTTTTCCTTTTTATAGTTAATTACATATTGCCCACCACAGACCACATACTACCCACTACCTTCTGGCACAGATGCAACCATCATGTACAGATTAAACAAATCCCATAGCCACTCTTCAGGAAGCTTTTTTCATAGTTTAGCATTTTTCTAGTTATATAATCTTTACCTATAGCGTAACTCTTTCCCCATATTTTAAAGCATTTATTATTCTCTTTTCAATCCTTTTTTTTTTTTTTCTGGGATACTAACTTTTATAGTATTTGTTACAATTCCTCTCTTTGATGTATTACCATCATTCCTGTACAGGTGCCTCAACTGTTTCTTCCAGGATCCCCTCACTTCAGCTTCACTCCAAATAATTTCATCACTTTTCTTTTTAAGTCCATTCACACAAGGATTACTCGTTTAGTCCTCTTCACTTCAAAACAACTTTTGGTTTCCATCAAAATGTCTGTATTTTCTTTTCTCTGTTAATCCTTCCTTGTTCTCTTTGACCGCATACTTTGTAACTCCCTTTTTCTTTATAAGTACAACATCATCCTCATTTTTTTGCAGCATTCTCTTATATAGGGTGCTTATCCCCCTCTCATCTGTAGAAGTTCCCACCATTTCAAATACCCCTTTAGGTAACTTCAAAATCTGTGACACTCTGAACTATAATGATTGTCACTTTGTTCCAGAAAATTCCTCCTCCTTTTCCCTTATGATCACTTTCCACTCATTCTATTGGGAGATAGATGAATCTTCTAGCATTTTTTCATACAGGACTTGTTCTTTTTCTTCCCAAAGTCATTCTGCTTCCATTCCATTTTTTTCCCACTTCTTTCCTGTTTTTAATGTCCATTTTTTTCCCAAGATTCATTCCTGATGTTATCCCACATTCAGAACCTTTCATTACCCTGGCATCCTTCACTAGTTCTCTCAGGTGCTCATCATAAACAATAAGGTCATGTTTTTAGATTTATATTCATTATTTTCCCCTATGAACATGCACATATGTAAATGAGACAGAAAAATCTTTTCCTATGCAGATACTCACTACTCTTGCTCATCCTTGGGTCAGTGAATGACCTGATTGCTTTTTCTGTACTGTCTTGTCTCATTCCCACCTATAAATTCATAGTACCTAGCAGAATACCCCCAGACAGTATTCAGTCAGAATATTGCACATTTTTTTTCAAAATTAAACATCTGGTTCTTCCATTATCACTATTTACTGGAATATTATGCAACTATCATCAACCTATGGATTTTTACTTTCATACACACCCTAAAAATCAATCTGTACTTTCTGAAATACATTTTAGCCCTTTAATTTAGAATTAAATCTATACCTTTGCTTCTATGCTTATATTGATAAACTCCACTCCACAAGATCATTCATATCTGTTACATCCTTCCCCTTTCTCTTAATTTCACAGGCAAAGAACATTGTTTTTCTTTTTTCTTTTTCCTACTCTTTTCATTCTTTTCATTCATTCATGAATTCATGGTCTTTACCGCTTACTTCTCTTATAGTCCAAATCATGATTTTATTAAGTCTATGTTTATTACCAGGTAGGCCCACAAATATTGATCTCTGACATTCAGCATGCCTTTGTTCAATCATGACTTGTACATGATGTTTTTAAGTAAGATGGGGAAGGTATAGGTTATCAGCCATTGATATACCTGTGTCATGGGTAGCACTTTCTTCCAACAATAAAGATCTACTGGCTAGTTTTGACATTTTTTGGCCAGTATTATTAACTGCAACCAAACCCAGTTTTATTCCAAGCATGCCCAGGTTATTCTATGCAGGCTAGCATCTTTAATCTGGAGATTAACTTCCCAGCCAACACAACGTTTTCTCTATCTCACCAACTAGGAGGTGTATGCAGTGTCTTGACATACATTCAGGATACTCTAAAGGTGTGTTTCTCAAACTTGGCAACTTTAAGATGTGTGGACTTCAACTTCCAGAATTCCTCAGCCAGCATGGCTGCTGGAGGATTCTGGGAGTTGAACTCCACACATCTTAAAGTTGCCAAGTTTGGAAACACTGTTCTAAAGGAAGATGCTGCCAAATGTTTTAATGTTTTTCTTTTAATTTAATGAGGTCAGTTACCATGTTCCCTAACACCCATTCTAAGGATTTAGATAGCAGCCCTTAAGTGATATTTTATTCTAATTATTTGAATCTTACAAAATTATCTTAATTAGAAGTGAGCTTTGACTTTAATATCAAATTCAAAAGCAACATTTAAGAACATTGATAAAATAATAATGTGAGTAGGGATGGTGGAATCAGCCCATGTTTCAAAGCTATAGCTCAGGTCATTTTAGAAGAATAATTGGAATATGTGAAACCCATAGCTAAATAGGCACTTGCTAAATTTCTCTTTCTCAGACTTCTACCTTGCAGCTTAAACAACAGATTACTTATTAATGCATAGCATATTTGTATTGCCTATTAATAATGCACTGTTTTAAGCAATACCCAGATTTGAACTTTTCTGAAAAGTGTAGGTGTATGCATCTTCGGACCTTTAAAAAAAAAAATAATTCTGAGCATGATCTAGACAAAGCACACATATTTCCTATTTAATTCACTTAAATACTTGGCTAATATCCAACTCTTGCATAATCTGAGGCTATTTTCTGGCGTTGGAAAGGAAAACTCTTCAAATGACCAGAAAATACACATACACACACAGAGTATTATAATGAATGTCCATTACTGAAGCCATATCTAAAGTTTTTAAGCCAGATCCTCTCCAATTTCTTTTATTTGTGCAATCGCATCAGCCAACCCAAGACATTTTGCTGACCGAAGTGCAAAACATACCTTAATCAAACTATATACTACCTTTGCTTGCCATGGGCCTTCCAAAGAAAGATGTTCACAGAGCAGAAGAAGAATAAAGAATTCCAAAACTTAATGCAAGCACAAAAAAGGCTTTTTCCTGTTCCCACATTTTAACTGCATTTAAAGAACACTGCTGCAAATATTTTATATTCTATCTCTTTGCAGTGAGTAATTATAGGAAACAAGAAACATTGCTGAAAATGTGGGATTTAAATCAGATTCAAATACCATTTAGTCATCATCAACCACTTTTTGTCCAGACTCACACTCAGTTATCTATTTGGGCTGTATACATTTAAAAATGATTAGGAACAAATGTTTTAGAACTCATGCAAGCATGATGACAGCATCTGTCTACTATTCCTTAAAACTGCCCAACATTTTCAGGCTTTTGCAGAAGCCTAAAAAAAGATGCTACTGATTTAAAGAGACCGCTCAGTGTGCCTCTTAAAGCAGCAACATTATTTTTTTCAGGAAGCCTGAAAAAGAGAGCCTGCAGAATAGCAGAGAGGGGCTATGCTCACAAAGCTCTGAACCATTTATACCAAATCATTTTTGAAGCATGCACAACCCTATCAGCTTAGTTAATACCAACCTTTCTCAGTTGTAAAGACTATTGAGATAATGGGCTGAACACAGAGAGCTATCTTCAGAACAGATAGGAAGAAAGCATTTCCTTTTCTGGCAAACTTCTCAGCATTCCAAAAAATGCTTTTTGGATGTCTGGAGACCTGCTGACCAGAGTGAGCCATAGCCTAGGGCATGCTAAGGAAGAGAGAAATCATCCAACAGAATGTGCCCCTGTCCAATTATCTATAATCTTCTCCTTCCTACAATATCTCCTTCTGCATCACAGCCCATCATTTTCAGCATGATTCCTTGACCTTCAAGAGAGTAGAGGGGTGAGGGTGACCCAAGGAGCTGCCAGGGAAAAGAAAGCATGAGCAATGTCAATGTAGGCGCAGTGTTCCATCTGAGAAAGATGCTACATAAATACAAATTATGATTTTTCAGTAGACCTAGTATTATAGAAAAGACAGAAAAGCATCATTACTTATACTTCACATTCTAATTCAGAGAGTTCAGTGTCTGAAAATAATGGTCTGAGATTTGCAGTGGATGTCCACGAGCTAGAATTAGAAGCTTTCTCAGAGGAGATAAAGGTTTAATGATATGCAAGGTTAGTCCTTTGTGGCCAGAACTTTGCCATCACAGCCTGATTCACTAGTATCAATTGCACAAAGAAAACAGTAAATCCCCAATGTTCTTCTTCAAGGAATAGTAGTTTTTTGCTGTTACTCTAGTTTGTTTGATTTCTGTAACCCTGGGATATCATCAACTCCAATAATTAATACTGCTTTAAACAACATTATTCAGTTCCTAAATACTAGTGCTGTTATTTCTCAGGCTTTGGATTTAAAGGGGAAAAAAAATGAGAGAAAGAAATATGGAGTTTATTTATGCAAAGAAACAATATCATCAAGAATTAAAAGAAACTCTTAAGTAAACAAACGAAAGAAGAAATTATATGTTTAGTGCTATTTTTTGAAAAAAGGTATTTAGGGAAATATGGCAGATGTGACGTGACTAGTGCTACTACATACCTGGACTTAGCAGTCAATCAAATATCTGATCCCTGGTGGAATGAGTGGGTTGAGGTTGCTTAGAGGAGTTCATGAAAATTGTTCCCATAGCAACGAAGCTGAGTTCTGTCAAGTAACTCATGTTAAGATTAAGTCCTATATGTGTGCTGGGAAGCAACAAGGGAAAATAAGTTGGCTTTAACAACCTTGGTTTCCTAATTGAATCAGTTTGATCCTTTTCACACATGGACATGCAGGCAAAAGGACAGGGACCTAACTCTAGCACCATCACAGCAGCATGAGAGAAGCAGGACTAATATCATTTCCATCCCAAATTACTCCAGCTATCATCATTGCTCCCATATACAAGGCTTCCAATTCAGCCAACTGCAGGAAAGAAAGAGTTTCCACTATTGTGTTTAAATGATACATGGGGACAGAGTTGTGTACTCTACCCTTGCCTATATCCCCATAATCTACCAGGTCTACTCATCCTTTCCTAGGGAGCTAAAGATGTGAAAAGTTTTTTTTTTTTTGGTCATGTTCAACTGCACACTTTAAAATCCTACATATGATCAGGATCTTACATGAATCCCAAATTATGTATGATGACTTGAAGGACATTCAACCTTTTCATGAAGAACTGGTTTCTAACCTTCAATCTATATCTAAATGTTGGCAGTGATAGTGGTCAAAATGGGATCACTGAGGTTACAGGGTTAGCACACAGAACCCCATTACCTCTGCATGTGTTGACTACACAGACAAAAACTTTAGAGGAGGCTATGTGGTATATAGCACAGATATGGTAGCTATAAATTATATTCAGATTCTTCAGCAAGAGATTCATCTTTTAGATTCAACAGTT
This sequence comes from Liasis olivaceus, assembly GCA_030867105.1. Taxonomy (NCBI): domain Eukaryota; kingdom Metazoa; phylum Chordata; class Lepidosauria; order Squamata; family Pythonidae; genus Liasis; species Liasis olivaceus. Next base: position 225,341,857 of record CM061349.1, read on the forward strand.
GACCTTTTCATGTAATGGTCCTTGTGGGTTTCAGCAACACCCATCATTTCAAAAGTCCAGATGCACCAACTGTGCCCCCCAAATTGGAAGCTCCCTTCTATTCTGCATTTGTCAATCATATTGCCTACAGCTTTTGTAGAAAAGGAAATCCCAGTTAAACTGAATCAGGTCTGTGCTATTGTTTGTTGTTTTTCCTAATGTTAGCTTGGTTGGTTGCAGGTCTATTGGATTTTCACTCCATTCACTTCATTTCACATGGAGAAGCTATCAACACATGATGCAATGAGGAGTTATATTTTTTGTCCAGCTTCTTTGGGTTGATACTTCTTTGGGTTGAGAGAAGGTAACTGGCCCAAGGTTACCCAGATGACTTCTGTACCTAAGGGAGGACTAGAACCTGTTTATCCTCTTCTAATCCAGCACCTTAACTACTACATCATGCCAGCTCTCAAATTAAGCCTGTGCAAAATGGCTTTTATTGACCTTGATGAAGAGATCTGCACATCTGATTAGTGAAGAGTGATGGACTATGTTGAGGTGAAGAGATAATGTAGTTTGTATCAATGGGTGCTTCCTGTTACTTCTCAGCTTCCTCTTAGCTTCTTCAGACACTTGCAAAACCTAGAAGAGGCATTTGCAGACTTTATTTTATTTTACTGGGATTATAGAATGCTCCTGCCATGTGCATCCCATTTCAGTAAATTAGGTTAAAACAAAAAAAGTGGTGTTCATCTGATTTCAAGTAGGTTGGGCTAAAACAATACAATTAACCACCCAATATATTTTCCTTCCTTCCTTCCTTCCTATCAGCCTTTACTCCTGGTGACTATATGGACAAGTTGATGACGTTTTCTTGGCAACATTGTTCACAACTGGTTTGCCACTGCCTCCTTCCTAAGGCTGAAAGAGAGTGACTGGCCCAAAGTCATCCAGCTGACTTTGTACCTAAGGCAGGACTAGAACTGATCATCTCTTGGTTTCTAGTGCAGTGCCTTTAACCACTACACCAAACTGGCTCTCATCAATATTATAGTCAACCATATAGCACTGGAAACATGAATTAATTCTTTCTTCTGGAGCTCCCCCAGCCCTTTGGACTAGCCGCCAACCTGAGATTTGAGGGCCCCCTACATTTTTAGCTTTCCAGAAGGCTGTGAAGACCTAGCTCTTCCCCCAAGCATTGAGCTAGGAAAGGGTTGAGTCAGAAAGTCAATAATTTGGTTCATCTGATGCCTGGTGGGAAGAATTAGTTTTTATTCCACTGTTTGTATTGGTTGTTGTGGGGCGCCTAGAATCACTATGTGAGATAGGTGGCCATATAAGTTCTGTAAATAAACATTCAACCAAAACCAAAAATAAACCCTCCAGTGCAAGAGAATAAGCTTGTAGCATTCCTGCTCCAGGGCCTGATGGAATGACCCCATTTTAATGGCTTTCCTAAAAACCAGTAGAAAAGAGGTCACTTAGCTATCCAGAAGGATGCTGTTTGACAGAAGGGGGACAATGATTGGGAATGTTCACTTCCCTGATCCATGGAGAGAGAATTCCATGAGCAAAGGGACACAGTAGGAATCCACTCTTTCTGATCTTATTGGAAATGTAGATACTATTTGGAGAAGGTAGTCCCACAGATATCCAAGGACCATAATGGTGACAACTAGCACTAGCACATACACAGAAGCCTCTTCTAGCTGTTGTGGTTTCCAACTGAGGCAAGTGAACAAAGCCTCACAGCCATTTCAATTTGCTTTTAGAAGGGGGGGGGGGGGCTGCCTCACTTTATGAAGCAGCTCTGAAACAGTCATCAAAACAACAGATCTCCTTGAAGGTTTACAGAGCCTAGTATTTCTTTTTTACTTATTTTCCATATTTCTACCCACTGCAATCTCAGCAGTTTACATGAAATATAAAATCATATAAATCTCCCACAATATTACAAATATAAAAAGAGTAAAACACCACCATCAAACAGAAAATGAGAAACAATTAAAAAAAAAAAAAAGGAAGATGGCATGATAAAATCAGAAGAAGGCTGTCCAGAACAACTATGACTTTAAAAGCTTCCAAAACATCAACAAGGAGGGGTCTAGCCTGATCTCCACTATTGGTGCTGCCACAGAAAAGCAAAGCCTCCTCACTTCAGCCTGGACCTGGACTTCCTGAAAATGTGAGATCAAGTACAATTTGTCTCTGTTTGATCTAATTGATCAGGTTGGTGCTGGTTGGAGTAGCTGTCCTGTAGATATCCAGGTGGCAAGCCAAAAAGATTTATAGATTAAAAGCAGTATCTTAAATTGTATTTGGAAACCACCTGGCAATCAATGTAGGGTTCACAAAACTAGTGTTATATGCTCCCCATGTCGGGAGCCAGAAAGTATGCAGGCCACTACATTTTGGACCAGTTGTAGATTCTGAGGAGTTTTTAAGGGCAATCCCAAGTACAGTATGTTACAATAGGCACTCTGGGTGGTAATAAGGGTATAGGTTTCAATAGATAGGTTCTCCTGCCCCAGGTAGGATCACAATTGGTGCACCAGCCAAGTTAGGTGTAGGTTTTCATCTGCTGTTAGATCAGGATCCTAGAGTCCAGGAGGACCCCAAAGTTTGAACCTGCTCCCTGATGGGTAGTGCTTGCCCATCAAGGAACAACTCTAGTGGTGACAGAGAACCCCAATGTATCCATAGCAACTCAGACTGACTAGGTTCAGCTACATAGTGTTCTCTCCCATCCATGCCTCCAAACACTGGGAAAGGACATCAACAGCATTTCCCTCACAGCCTGGGGTAGCAATGTACAGTTGGGTATAATCAGAAGACTGATGATACTGCACCCTGAACTGTTGGAGGAACTCTCCCAGCAGATTCATATAGATGTTAAAGAACAGGGGAGAGAGGACCAACCCCTGTGGCACCCCACATATAAGGAGTTATCAAGCCAACTTGTCCCCCTCCCCAAGTATCTATGCACACTTACATGTACATATGTTTGTACATTCACATTCATTAGAATTCTTTTTCTCTGTTAAGCAGACTTGTATAGGTTCACATCTTAGACATCATACTGGCATGTACAATTAAGCCAGTTAGAAATGGATAAAACTTACAAAATGTCCATGAAATATCCTATGCATAATGTGTCTATTTGACTTCAAGGTCTTTGCTTAATGTTTTTTGTAGATCCAACAATGAACATTTTTCACACTACAGCTATTGACAGAAATGACAGCAGAGTGGTGTACCTATACCTTATTCTCTCTATTTCTTCTTTTTCAAAGCAGTTTCAAACAGTTACTGAAAGCCTCATTATTGTCCACCCAACTTTGGCAAACCTGTTCATGCCACCCCGTAAGTGTCCTCATTTTTGGTTGCTAAGAAACTTCTTGAGTTGTCCTATCATCCCTTTCTTCTCTTCAGCTGCTCAATGGCAGAATGCAAAAATTAGCGTTGTAGCTTCAAATCTGTATTCTTCAATTCCTTGCCATGTTTGTTTGTAGAGGGTGGGGAGAAACCCACAAACAGTCACTGTGGGGATGTGGAAGAGCTATTTCTTGGCTTGATCAGGAAGCACATAGGAGAAACAGCACCAAGGCACCATAACAAGTCCTTTTTTGAAGAAAGAAGGGAAATCCCATGAATTAGAAGGAGGAGTTCTGACAAATGGGCAATGATAGCTTTGCAGCATTTCCTGTACTGCAACAGTGGGACTTTCAAAGTTAGTCAACTCAGCTTGCAAAGACCTACTGAAGTCATGGGCATGGTGGGACACAGAAGCAGGGCCCTTACATCTAGAAGGGACCTCAGTTATTTAAACTTTACTTAAATGTCTCTGCCAAATAATTTGAAGTGGCTTGTAACACATTTTCAAAACAGAAACATAACAATAAACAGAAATTTAAAAGCATAATCTACAGTAGAATCCAATTTAATCTTGAAATGATTTCGTGTATAGACCACCGAAGTTTTAGTTGATGTTATGAAACAGTGTTAAAATAAATGTGTAGATACATTCTTCTCATATTTTTTAAATATTTTATTGTCCATATTATATTTAGGTAGTTTCCAAAAACATATTATTACAACTTATTCTGTTGCCATGAGTTTTAACTCTGGTCCTAAGCAGGCATTCACACATATGTGTGTATGAGTGTGCGTTTATCACATCGGATTTGCTTTAGGATCTGATATGAAATATAGGCCCTATATTATTTGGAAGTTTAACATGTCCTGCAAGATCTGCCTCAAGGGAAAACAATGGAGAAGAATGAATACTACTCTACCCTCAAACCTGTAATGCTCTTCTGACATAGCCCATCGAAACTGATTTTTATTACATGGTCCACCAACCTGAAGGAGACCTTAACTTAACCTTGAGTTTAGGATGATGGAACAAGCAATTAATCATGCAGGGGGAGGATAAAATAAGGAGGTTGTGAAAACCAGAGAGGGATCAGCAACAAATGAACTTATAAAACAGCACAATTTCACTACTGTCTAGCTAACAAAATATATAGGTTCTGAACATACATATATTTAATAATGTTTCACTCACCTTTTCCACAGTACATTGCACATGTAATAGCCACATCAGGCTGGCAGGGAGTCCATGAAAAACTTTAATTGGAAGGCAAACAGACAGCCTGAATCTGGGAGTCCTTAGGTCAAGAAGAATAGCTTGCAACCTATCAATACAACGTGGTTTAGAATTATATTAAATGTTTGTTAAATTTGTTAGATGAAGTCCCCAGTGCATTGTGAAATGCTGAGTGAGGCCATAAAGAATCCAGATGATTAGCTTTGTTTATTTTCTTTTATGCTCCAACTAAGTAAAGAGAAAAATCAGTTACATTAGAAACTGTTAACATCCACTATGCAAAGCAGACATATTTCTATGCTAAAAATTATGATTTAGATCTGATTAAAATGGGAGATACTGAAACAGTTTTAATCCTCTTCATTCTTATGTCATGACAGACAGGCAGGGTTGGATCCAGAGTCCATATGAATACTATTCACCTTTTTACTTACATCATCCCTTACAGTCCCATTTCTGTGCAAGAGGGTTGGGAGCCACTAGACAGCCTGGAGGGCTTCACAGAGAAAGAGAGTCAGTTAAAGCCACTTATTTCCCATCTCTCCCATCTGAATCATCAAACAGAGATAAGGAAATAATTCTACCTAATTTTTTAATAAAAATTTACCATATTTACACTTTCTAAATCTAAAAGCAACACAAAGCACATGGCAAAATCCACAGAACCAAAGTTTATAGCCAATCTTTTTCAATACTAAGGAAGTATAATTTTGTCCTCAGCTAAATTTGGGAGACTGCTAAGACACTGTCCTCCTGCAAGAAGGGAATGCTGTTATCCCATGAAGATGACTCAAGGTATCTACTCTTCCTCCTAGTTCTTCCTTTTGCTGCTGTAAAACAGCCATAGGTGCACAGTTTGTTTTCTTTCACGTTTTGCACATATCCATAACCTTCTAGAAGAGTTTGTTCAAAATTCTCCTTTGATTACAGTGAAAATATTTCATATAGCACTACAGTATCTTCCTGCTAAAGCCTTCACTGTGATGGGTCTCAGTGACTTTGTTGTTGTTTAAACTAAATGCCAGCCATAAGGTAGGAGTGGGAAGGACAGATGGAAGGTTCATTTTTCAAACTATGTTGGCATGAAATTGCAATCTTTAAATGTTATTCTCTAGTGTAGGCTTTCTAAATTATAAATGATAACTTTATTCCAACAGAGTGATCTAGTTGATATAAAATTAAGAAATTGATTGTATAATACAGAAAACAGAAAAATAAGTCCATATGTCAGTGTTGAAAGAGATTATTGAAAACTTTATGGCTTTCACCTTTAAAATGAAAGTTATTTTTTTTAAAATACATAAATTTAATTTATAATAGATAGTTGCACAGAAAAAAAAATTGGTAATGTTCATCAAGGCAGTCCATTTTATTTAACATATTTATTATGATATCAACTTAATAATGTCTATAATAGGAAAGTAGGATGAGCTGGGCTATTCTTTAGATAATTCCCATTTATTATCAACCAGGATTATCAGTGAATCTTTTATATAAGTTACAATTTACAGTTAATTTCCGTAGAGATGAGGCTGCAGTCCTACATGCACTTGCTTCAAATCCACTGAAATCATTATGGATAAACAATACAAAGAAGGATAATTAGGACCATATTACAGTAAAATTGTATTCAACAGAGCCCCATTTAGTCAGATGCAATGGACGCCATTTATGTCCAGACAGCACATGAAATAATCAATAAGTCCATTGCCTCTGGAACCATTTGAACAAAGCTCCTAAATTTACTTTATTCCATATTTATATCATTTTTATTAATGTATTTCATCTGCATTTACACAAAGAGTGTATCTTGAAGAAAATGATGAGAATGGCTGCAAATGATGAACTTTTGGATTTAACAGCTTTTTGGGAATAATGCACACACTTTCCCTCCAACTAATTCATTACACTGAGGGTTTGCAGTAGCTTCTTCAAGAAAAGTATCGCATCTAAAGGAAGAATATAACTTTAATCAGAGTTAACAATGTCACATTTGGAATTTCTGAAAGATGAAGAACTAGACTCTTAAACTGTTAAGAATCAACTGAGGATTTTAAAGCTGTCACCATCTATTTTACTTTTTTGTAAATTAGGGACTTAATTAAATGTGTATGCAGTTGCATATACAGTTGCAAGAAAAAGTATGTGAACCTTTTGGAATTTCATGGTGTTCTGCATTAATTTGTCATAAAATGTGATCTGACCGTCATCTAAGTCAAGAGTATTGACAAATATAATGTGCCTAAAATAATAACAAAAAAGCAATTCTGATCCTTCATGTCTTTATCAAACACACTCATTCAACATTCAGAATGCTAGTGGAAAAAGTAAGTGAACCCTTGGAATCAATAACTGGTTGACCCCCCCCCCCCCCCCCAGCAGCAATAACCTCAACCAGGCACTCCCTGTAGCTGTGGATCAGACCTGCACATCATTCAGGAGGGATTTTAGCCCATTCTTCCTGGCAGAACTGCTTTAGCTCTGGCATATTCTTTCAACATCTCATGTGTATGGCTCTCTTCAAGTCATTCCATAGCATCTCTATTGGGTTGAGGTCTGGGCTCTGACTTGGCCACTCCAAAAGGCAGATTTTGTTTTTCTGAAGCCATTCTGTTGTGGACTTGCTCTGGTGTTTTGGGTCATTGTCCTGTTGCATCACCCAACTTCTACAGAGTTTCAGCTGACATACAGACATTCTCACATTATCCTGAAGAATTTTTTGATACACTTGGGAATTCATCTTCCCCTCAGTGACTGCAAGCTAGCCAGGCCCTGATGCAGCAAAGCAGGCCCAAATCATGATGTTTCCTCCACCATACTTTACGGTGGGGATGATGTTTTCATGATGATATGCAGTGCCCTTTTTACGCCAGATGTAGTGCTGCATGTTCTTTCCAAATAGTTCAATCTTTGTTTCATCAGTCCACAAAACATGTTGCTAATACCACTGTGGAGTGTCAATGTGCTCTTTCGCAAACTTCAGGCGTGCAGCAATGTTTTTGTAGTAAGCAGCGGCTTCCTTCATGGTGTCCTGCCATAGACACCCTGCTTGTTCAATGTTTTACGTACTGTAGACTCATGAACACAGATGTTAGCCAGTTCCAATGATGCCTTCAAATCTTTGGCTGTCACTCAGGGTTGTTTCTTGTTGTTTCCACATTGATGAATCTTTGTTGTGCTCCTGAGGTCATTTTGACTGGACACCCACTTCTTGGTAGAGTAGCCACAGTCCCAAAGTGTCTCCATTTGTAGATCATTTGCCTAACTGTAGACTGGTGAATTTCTAATGTCTTTGAAATCACCTTGTCACCCTTTCCAGCTTTATGTAAATCAACAATTCTTGATCATAGATCCTCTGAAAGCTCTTTTTGGCAAGGCATGACTCACATGAACGTATTCTTCTTGTGCGGAGCAAACTCAAAAGGTTTGAGTGGTTTTTATCAGTCAGCGTAGCTCTAGTCCACACCTCCAAACTCATTTTCTTAACAAGACTCCAGGTATGCTAACACCTGACTCCAGTTAGCTTTTTTGAGGTCAACTCAAGGGTTCACATACTTTTTCCACTAGCACTATGAGGTTTTTATGGTTGTTCTCAATAAAGACATGAAGGATCAGAATTGTTTTTGTGTTATTATTTTAGGCACATTATATTTGTCAATACTCTTGACTTAGATGATGGTCAGATCACATTTTATGACAAATTAATGCAGAACACCATGAAATTCCAAAAGGTTCACATACTTTTTCTTGCAACTGTAGTTGAAAAGCAAGAAACCTGTTCTTTATTTTTAGATTTATACATTGTGTGCTTTTCACTAATAGGAATTACATAATTATTGTTAAAAACTCCAAAAAGTTACAAAAAAACTTACTGTCTAAATGAGTTGAGAGAAGAAAACAAGGGAACTAACAAACTAGGTTTTTTTATAGCAATTAGTTTAAAATGAAACAACAAAAGGAATAGAGGACCTGATCTAAGCTGAGCAGAGAAGATCCATTTCTATATGTGAAAAGGAAGCAAATGCTCCCTCTTAGATGGGGCTTACCTTATTGCCTTTTAAATAAATACTCTTTAAAAAGAAAAAAAAAACATGTAATTAGGAGCATCTTTTTTAATCTGTTGAAAGTGGTATATTTGTTTAATCTAATATAGTTTACACTGGAACTTTTATTATGTATTTTAATTTTTGTATACAGTATTAACATTCCTACTGAAGCATCTGTCCTATTCAGAAATAAGTAACTCTCTCAAGTTTAATTATATTCAGATTAAGCAAATAAGCTTATAATCAATTATAAGAAGTATTAAAAAGGAGGGGGGAAATAGGGATAGGAGCTATGGGAGAAAGGAAAGAGATGCAGATAGAGAAAGGCAGAGATAGTAAGCTATTTGAGAGTCCATAGGCCATAAGAGGTTGCCCATAGACATTGTTCCCCTTGTTTCTGCACTGCACTGGTAAGACCACACTTGGAATGCTGGGTATAGTTCTGGGTACCACATTCTCAGAAGGATATTGGGAAGTTAGTACATGTTCAGAGGATAAGAACAGTGATGATGCAAGGATTATGAGGACAGGCTGAAGGAACTGTAGGTGTTCAGTTTGGAGACAAAAAGACTGAGGGAGACATGATATCTGTGTTCAGGGTGCCATAGGGAAGAATGTCAGGAATTGTTTTCCATTGTCACAAAAACTGAGAGCAGAAATATCACATAGTAGCTATGGTTGTCTAGATATTATTTAAATATAAGAAAATACTTTGGATGAGAAGATCTGTACCCCAATGGAACAGTCTACCTATGAAGGCTGTAGGTTCTTCATGCCTGCAGGTTTTTAAGTGGAGGCTTTACAGCCACATTTCAAGGATGGGTTAACTGATTTTCCTGAACATGCAGAGGGTTGACTAGATGATCTCTCTCTTTCAATTCTATAATTATACGATTTCTTTGAATGTTGTAAGAAATGTCACTAGCTAAATGCATACATGTTGTTGTGCTCATTTTGGGCAATTTCTTAAGCAATGCCTATATTTTCATTTCAATACAGCTGGATTTGTAATCTTGCCATCCCTGCAAGAAATTTGCTTCGCTATGCAAATCTCTTGGTGCTACCAGATGCTAGGCATTATAAATACACACCAAAACTTAGAACAGAAATGAAAACTTTTTCAGACTTCACAAAATACTTTAAGTGACCCTCCCCCTTCTTTTAAATACCTTAATACTCAAAAGATCATCACATCTCACAAGACTTCCAGTGGGTTGGTTTAGACGACTTTGAAATATCAGAGATAGGTGGCTGGCAGCAGTCACTGGCCGCTCAACTTGCTCCGGATCAATGAGGAAGCAAGAAATCAACCCATCTGGTCCACTGGTTGTGGAGATAAAAACCTCTGCAAAAGGCTTTCAGGTTGAACGGCTGGGAGGCAGGGGATCCGTCTCCATTCGCAGCTGCAGTGCAGCCTTTTATGGACACCAGAGCTGACCAAACCTCATTTCTAAACATTGTGGATTATAATTATTTTTCAACTCAAGAGACACCTTCCTTTGCAACAGGTTGAGCGGCTGGGAGGCAGGGGATCCGTCTCCATTCGCAGCTGCAGTGCAGCCTTTTATGGACACTAGAGCTGACCAAACCTCATTTCTAAACATTGTGGATTATAATTATTTTTCAACTCAAGAGACACCTTCCTTTGCAACAGATAAGTAATTATCTTGGGGCTTATCCTTCTTTTGGGACTTTATTTTAAAAGAAGAAATGGAGCTTTAATTTGAATCTGATTAATTAATTTGCAAAAAGCTGGATGAAAATTGGAATTAAAAAAAAAACTTAAAAGTTATTTATAGTGAAAAGGGAAGATTTATGCTTTAGAAGTTTATTTTTCTACAAAATTCCATCTGCAGTAATGAGGTTTGCTTTTTCCATGGGAAAGTTTTGTGTTGTGCTAGCCTATGCCTGTTAATTGGCTGGGTTTCTAAAACAGAAGAAGACTGGAACTTGATCCCTGTGTGTTCCCTTTGACATGTGCCTCCAAATTCCAGCTTGAAAGACACCAGAGGGCATGAACTATCAGTTTTCTTTCTCTTGTATTTAATTATATCCAGTTAGCCATTTTACTTGTGCAAAGAAAAGAAAAAATAAATAAATAAAATAAAAAGATCATGGCCACCAGGAAAGTAGTGAAAGAAATGAGAGAAAGACAAGGCTCTGTAGAGCAACCATTAGAGGAGAAATGGTTGCTTTGAATTTACTTAAACCAATGTTTGATGAATTAGGAGCTAAATTTGCGACTTTGGAAGAAAATGGAAGAAAAAATGGATAAGATAGACAGTTATGTGAAACAAATAGTTGGAGAGATGAAACAGATCTCTGGAGAAGTGAAGCAGGTTACTGAAAGAATGGAAATGTTGGAGAATAAAGCAGAAACCACAGATCTTGAGTTGGAGAAAGGACTGGAAAATGTGGCTTTCTTGGGTTAAAGGAGAAAGAATTTTGTCTGAGATTCAGAGCTATTCCAGAAATTTTAGGGGAAGATATTAGAAGGGTAGTTCAAGCATTGGCAGAATTTTTAAGTTGGGAAGAATAAAAAGCCGAAGGTGAGATTGATAAGGTGTATTGGGTAAATTAATGTTATGCAGCAATAAGACATGTACCAAGAGATGTATCAGTACATTTCGCAAAGAAAAGGACCAGGGATCAAGTTCTGCAATGGCATTTTAATACCAGATTGAAGATTGACAATGTCGATATAATTGTATTAAAAGAAATTCCCATTAGAATTTTACATAAGAGAAAGGATTTTTTTTGGGGGGGGGGGATGGGATTATTGAAACAGAAGAAGATTTTGTTTCATTGGGAAAAATTGGAGGGAGTGGTTTTTACTTTCCAACAGAAAATATTTCAACTGAATTTTGTTCATAAAGCCAAAGAATGGAACAATTTAAAGGAGACCTGGAGGAGATGCAAGTGGAGGAGGATGAGCAGACAATCTCTAAAGCCAAAAAGGTCCAGGAGGAAGATGAAAAAATGGACTCTGAATTGGGTACTACGGGTATAGACTTTTATAGACTACAGGCTTAATTATGGATTACAAATGGCTAATATGGAATATAAATGGAGCAAATGCTCCACAGAAGAGAAGTGTTCCATCACTTTAAAAAAGTTAAACAAGATGTAATTTCTTTACAAGAAACTCATATTAGAAAAAAGAATATAAAATATTTGATTTATATGAATTTGGGACAAGAATTTATTTTGGCAGGTCCAAAAAAAGTTAATGGAGTTGTTATATGTTAATCCACAATTAAAACCAAAATTAGTGTTGGCTGATGAACATGGTAGATTTGTTGGAGTAGAAGTTGAACTAGAGGGAATTAAAGTATTAATTTTGGGACTTTACACTCCAAGTGAAGATAAAGGAGAAAAAAATAAATGTCTTATGGAAAAACTGACAATTTTTTCTCATGAAAATCGGTGCCTGATGGGAGATTGGAATGGAGTGGTATACCCACAATTGGATAGAACATCAGAAAAGGAAGTTAAAATAACCAGGGTAAATTACCTAAAACATTTTTTTATTTGATGGACAGTTTATCTTTAGTGGATATATGGAGACAAAGAAAGGGCACTTCTAAAGAATATACTTAGTTTTCAGAAAGACACAGATTGTTCTCAAGGATAGATATGATTTGGATTTCAAAAGCTTTGGCTGTTAATACTTCTAAAGTAGAGATTTTACCAAATACTTTTTCTGATCATAACCCAGTGAGTTGGACTCTTAAAAAAAAATCTAATTCATTCAAATGGAGACTAAATGAAATGTTGCTGCAAATGGAAGAGATAGTGGAAGACTGTAAAAAATCATTAATAGAATTTTTTGAGAACAATTTAAATAAATGTACGGACTTGAGAATGGTTTGGGATGCGAGCAAAGCTTTTATTAGAGAGTATTTCATACAGCATAACACTGAATTTAAAAAGAGGAATCAAGAAAAAATGCAAGCTATTTTGGATGAGATAAAGAGGAAAAAGGATGAATTAAAGTTAACACTGGAAAAGTTAAGTATTTCAAACCAAATTAAACTTTTACAGCAACAGCTATCCATGTTAACAGTGAGAGAACTGGAAAAAAAGATGAACTATGCCAAAAAGAAAGAAAGAAAGAAAGAAAGAAAGAAAGAAAGAAGGAAGGAAGGAAGGAAGGAAGGAAGGAAGGAAGGAAGGAAGGAAGGAAGGAAGTGCAAACAAGCCAGGGAGATGGCTCGCATGTAAATTAAGAAAGGAGAAAGAAAAGAAAATGATTACAAAACTTCACAAGAGGGAAACAGTAATAATGGATAATGAGACTATACAATACGTATTACTCTAATTTATACAAAAGACAAGATATCTCTCTGGAAAAAATAGATGACTGTGGAGTCCTTGGGGTTCTCTGAGCTTGGTTCTTTTCTTGCAAACATTTCATTACCCAACTAGGTAACATCTTCAGTGCTAGAATGGGATGGGGTTTGCTCTAGATAACTACTTCAAAAAACCAAAACTGGCTAAAGCTTTCAGATAAGCAAAGACAGATTGTGAACAGTCCTATAACAATAATGGAAGTAACTGAAGATGTTAAAAAGATTAATCCAACTAAACACCGGGAGCAGATGGGCTTCTGAGTCATATTATAGATATTTTGAGAAAGAAATTCTACAACCACTCCAATCTATGATGAATTTTATATTGGTGGAAGGTGGAATGCCAGAGTCTTGGAAGGAAGCCAATATAGTGCTATTACCTAAAGAGGAACAAGATTTGACTCTAAAAATTATAGACCAATATTGTTATTGAATAATCACTATAAGCTGTTCACAATGGTTTTAGCTGACAGATTAAAAGTTATATTACAAGAATTTATTGATGAAGATCAGTGTGGATTTTTTTCCTAAAAGACAATTAAAATATAATGTTAGAATGGTGCTGGGCATTATAGAATATTTGGAACAGCATAATGAAAAAAAACTGCATTAAAATCTTTTTGGATGCAGAGAAAGCTTTTGACAACTTAAATTGGCCTTTTATGTTTAAAGTTTTGGAAGATACAAACTTTGGAGAGAATTTTATGAAAGGAGTGAAATCAATTTATACATCACAGAAAGTACAAATTATTGTGAATGGAGACTTAACTAAATCATGTGAGATACAAAAGGAAACAAGACAAGGTTGCCCACTGTCTCCTTTGTTGTTGATTTTAGTTTTGGAAATTTTGAATAGAGATATAAGGGCAGATGAGAAGATAAGGGGCTTATATGTCTCTTTCTTGATTTTTAAGTTGAAAACCTTTGTGGATGATTTGGTGTGGATGATTTCAATCCCCTTGAAGGGGATTGAAAAAGTTGAAGGAAATTGGTGCTTTGGCTGGTTTTAAAATTAATAAACAAAAGACTAAAATGTTAATGGAAAATATGAAGATACACGAACAAGAAGAACTGATGAACATAATGGATTTTAAGGTGGAAAGAAAGGTTAGATATTTGAGGGTGAACTTGACAAATAGCGATTGTATATTGTTTCAGAATAATTATGCTAAGACTTGGAATGAAATTAAAAAAGATATGTTAAGATGGGAAAAATTACCATTATCATTGTTGGAAAGAATTTCAGTAATTAAGATGAATGTTTTACCTAGAATGTTATTTTTGTTTTAAACAATACCTGTTATGACAACTGATGTTCCATTTAAACAATGGCATAAAGATATATCTAAATTTGTGTGGCAAGGTAAAAAACCATGAATTAAGTACGAAATTTTACAAGATGCTAAAGAAAGAGAAGGTTTAGGTCTCTTGAATTTAAAGGTGTACTTTGCAGCTTATTGTTTGGTTTGGATAAAAGAGTGGGTGACTTTGAGAAATAGGAGGTTATTGGAACTAGAGGGGCATGACTTAAGATTTGGGTGGCACAGCTATTTATGGTACAATAAAGTTAAAGTTAATATAGATTTTAAAAATCATTTTATTAGACATGCCATATTGAGAATATGGAATAGATATAAATATATGTTGTCTCCAAAGGTTCCTTTATGGTTGTCACCACAAGAGGCTTTTTATAGAAGATAAATGATAACTAGAAATAAATGGTTAACTTTTGGTGATGTTTTGGAATTTTCTCAAAGGGACTGTAAGACAAGAGAGGAATTGATATCAGAAGGATACGCGTGTCATTGGTTTTCCTATGTACAATTACAAGAAATATTTAAAATAGATAAAAGGACCTATGGTTTTAAATATGGTAAGACTAAATTTGAAGCAGAACTATGTACTAATGATGAACATGTTATTGCAAAGATGTATAAACTTTTATTGAAACTAGAGACAGAAGATGAACAAGTTAAGGGCTGTGTGATAAAATGGGCTAAAAACCTTGACTACAATGTACAGATGGGAAAATATGTGGCAGAAAGGATCAAAATTTACATTGTGTTATAACCTTAAAGATAATTTTTATAAAATGATGTATCATTGGTACTTGTCACCAGAAAAATTATCTAAAATGTATAAAGGCACTTCGAATGTATGCTGGAAATGTGAACAACAAGAAGGGACATTTTATTATCTCTGGTAGTCTTGTAAAAAAGCAAAAAAACCCTCTGGAATGAGATACATATTTGTATACAGAAGATTTCAAAGGTTAATATTCAGTCAAAACCAGAGACTTTCCTTTTGGGTTTGATGGATAAATAGTTGGAAAAAACTCATGGAACTTTGCTTTGATATATGATAACAGCAGCAAGACTTTTACCTACAGTGGAAGAATGGATGGTGAAGCTGATGGAGTTGGCTGAGATGGTGAAATTGGCGGCTTTGATTCAAGATAAGACATTGTGTAATTTTAATGCTAATTGAAAACCTTTTTTGGACTTTTTGTGGGAAACAGAAAAAAATGAAATTATGTTGAATGGATTTGATGATTAGAAATAATATGGGTTAATAGAAATAATGGAAATTATGTTTTAAACTTAGAATAAGAGTTCAATGTATACCTGCTGCAAGGAGGGGCAGAAGTCAATTCTTTTTTTTCTTTTCTTGTTCTCTTTTTCTTTTTCCTTTTCTTTTCTGCACTTTTAACCTTTACTATTTTCTCTTTTTTTCAGTTTTCTTCTATCTCTCAATATTAGTTTTTGTTGATTTTTATTGTTCTTTTTAAAAAATTAATAAAGTTATTTAAAAAATTCTCACAATAATTTGACAGTTGCACCCTCAAGATTTTGTATTACATCATATGAAATAATGACATTTCACAGTCTCATGTGAGAATTAGAAACATTGCCTGAAATCTTGTTAAATTTCAATATTGTCAGGTGAGCTCTCAGACAATTTCATGCAAGAACATTGAGATCCCATAATAACTGGTGATCTCATGAGCTTTTGGTCATAAAGCAAAGCATTTTAAGGGGACTGTGGATGCATTCAAGGAATATCACAGATGTCCTAGCACTGAAAATTCTACATTGCAGACCCCTGACTTAGGATCAAAATTACTGTTTATGAGGCATGCATACACTGCAGAGAGCTAGCTAATAATAAATAGATGAACTAGTGAATTTGTGGAATTATAATGAAAATACTATGGCCAGCATGCTGCAAGGTTGCCACAAATGGTAAGGCAACAGGGATGACCGATACAAAGTATATTGGACTAAGGTAGAAAATCACGCTTGTACTTCTGGTTGTCATTGAAGAAACCTCCCTTCATGTTAATTCTGAACTAAGCCAACACATGAGACTCCTGGAGCCATATATCTATTATATTAATTACTACTATATATACCCATGTATTCTATTCCTTCCCTTTTCCTGATCCTGTTGATGGCAACACTAGAGAAGGGGTCATTGTTTCTTTGCACCATGAAAAAGCAAAAGAGCATTCTGACT
This sequence comes from Liasis olivaceus, assembly GCA_030867105.1. Classification (NCBI taxonomy): domain Eukaryota; kingdom Metazoa; phylum Chordata; class Lepidosauria; order Squamata; family Pythonidae; genus Liasis; species Liasis olivaceus. The sequence continues at coordinate 225,358,362 of CM061349.1, forward strand.
GCCATGACTTCTTTGACCTGAAAGAAAGGGGTACCTACTCAGGTTTTGTGGCTTGCCACAAAATAGAGCAGATAATGCTCATGAGCTCAATAAGATACATTCCAACTCAACAGTATGTTTCAGTGACATCACTATCTACTTCTTCTAGACTTCCCTGATAAACATTTCTGGGGAAGACGTGGGACAAAGAGTGGTAGAGTATATGTGTGTGTGTGTGTGTGTGTGTGTATCTGTCTCTCTTTGTGTGTATTCATACACATGAATATGTACACACACACACACAAATACCCAGCAGAGATGCTCTACATAATATGTGGATTTGATTTGTGGCATACTTGCTTTAAAAATTACCTTCATTTGGGAGAATGCATTAGCTTTGAACTGAAAAAAATAAATGAAGGGAAAGGTTATTCCATCCATTCACAATTATGTAATAGTAAAAATGTGCATGGAATAATTAGAAGAGCTCCTTTTATTTTAAGGGGCAGAGAGGGAATGTTTTTCAAGGCAAGGCTCTAAGGGAAATACATATATTGATTTGACTGAGGGTGGTCATTTGAAAACATTGGCTGATTAAAATTACTGGTATTGCAGTGAGTACAGGGTGTGCTCCTAAAATCTGAAATAAGGCTGCTAAAATATTCTGCAGTTCTAAAAGATTGGAGGGCAACTACTTTCCTTGCTCATCCAATCAAGAATAAAATGGGAAATGATAGTCTACATCTGCCGTCCCATTAGCAAATTGTTTCCATAAGTTGTTATTGTTAATTGTCTATATCTAGAAAAATACTCTTAATTTTAACAAATTTGGGAGGAAATTGTAAAGGAACAGGCAACAATGCCTCCATGAACTATGCATGCATGAAAATCATAATTATTATGTTCCACTGAGAACCAACTTTGCTTGGACTGCAATCCAATTTTTATTTGTATTTTTGATGTATCTTACTGTACAACCAGAATAATAGAAAATATTCCCCATAGCTAACATAGAACCTGTACAATTCTAATTGTGGAAAACATAATGAAGTACAGTATATGGCAATTTATATTTTATGGGGTTATGAATTCCAATCCTGTTAAGTTCATGCCTAAAAATTAACATTTTTATTATTTTTTGTAATCAGCACAATTAGTGTTATCAATTCTTACCATATTCCCAACATTTTATGATCCAATAATATTTAACAATATCACCTCAAAGGGAAAAATATTAAATCAATATTTAAATTATAATTAATATATATTAGTATGCATGCTGTTTAAGGATGAAAGTCTCTAACCATTTTCCTAGGAGTAAGGTCTACTGAATTTAATGGAATTTACTTCAAGGTAGACATATATGTCAAGCTTACTAATCATAAGCTTAGGTTTGGGTTCTGATCAAATAACCTGGTCTGACACCTCCATCCTGATTTGAATCAAGGACCAAATTGAATAAGATTCTTGAATATTACAGTGAATCTTTATGCCCCTAATTGTTATTTATTAACATCTTGCTTCTATCCAAAGATATCTGCCACCTAGCTTACAGATGTAAAATGTAATGTAATGTAATGGGGAACAGAAGGAGGGGGTGAACTTTCCTAAAATAAGACAAACTAACACATGGATTTTAACTTCCAAAAGCATGGTCAGGAAGGGAAGGAATAGACTGGAATGGAATGAGAAAGGATATTATTTATTCAACTTGATTTTAGGGGTCTTTGTGCAATATAGTCTTCCTTCCAAAGACTTCCATTTTGCAGTTCAGATATAGCTGACTGTGAGAGCTGGTTCTCAGTTTCCTAAGAGGCCTTGTGGTCATTTACAAAACAATCAAAAGACCCAGCCTGCCTTTCCTTCACAAAAGAAACAGGTTTCCTTCCCTTGATATCAAAAGAACATGAGAAAAGAAGTATCATATCACCCTATTTTGCCTGTCTATAAGTTTCTCATTTAAAAGCAGAGTACTTGCTGTAATTCTTCCTTTTAATCACCTTCTTAGGAAACCTTACTAATAAGAACTCTGAGAGGCTTGTTCTTGGCATTCTGATCCAAGCTGCTACTAGTAGCCTGACATCCACAAGGAGTTCAAGTAGGGCAGACCCAAATTCTGCCTGTCATTCGGTCCTGTCATGGCTGCTACTACTCATCTTCCCTTCCTATTCATGGCCTCATCCTCCCACAGTAGCCTCTCGGTGCCATCCAATCCATTCCCAGGAGCTCTCACATCTTCTCATCTTCCTTCTCACTTGTCTAAGCAACAATCCCCCAAGCTGTCCCCACAATCACCATCTCGCTTTCTCTTGTAGTGATCTGAACTCTGGAATTAACTGAGATGTGAGCATGCATGGATCACTAAATGTATGCTGCTTATATTAAACTGAGCAGTTAATGTATTAATTATGTAACAGTATTGTTACTTTTAATTCATTGTTTTTTATTTATTTAGCAAGGTTTCCACGCTGCTATATTCACATAAGTTCTAAGCAGCTTATAGAATGCTACAAGGGTCAAAATATAAATTAAAAAACTGAACATGTAAAGACTCCCAAAATGGGAGGGGGTATCCTGAACAGTGGCTACCATTGTCCTTTTACAATGCCTTGGTGTATTTTTGGAGAAAACAAAATGGCTGCCAGACTTCTAACACCATCATTTCTGCTGTCATTTTTTGTAGCAGCACAACGTATATATTCTTATATATACCCAATGGACATTTTGAGATAGCAGAAAGAAGCACACAGCTCTAGAAAATGCTTTATCTATTGAAGACATTTCACACATTTGAAGCATTTCAGTCCCATATGACGTGATACATGTTTTTTAAAAAATCTTTATTTAAATATATATGCCCCCTCCATCTCACAACAGTGACTCTGGGCAGGGTACAAAGATTAAAACCAGCAGTTACAAACAATAACTCACAATACTTGAGGTAAACAATACATCCCAATCATAGCTTCTATTTTATCAGCTTATTTTTAAAAGCAATGCAAGCTTTCAAGATGGTCCTCTTGTGTGTGTTTGAAGCAAAACGAAAGCAGAAAAATGCATGTATCTATTCCGTAGACAGTAAAATAGCCTTTCCTAATTATCAAATATGCCTTCAGCAGCCTGGCCCCAGGTTGTGGAAAGATTACATAACTGATTCTTAATTCACTCTTCAAAATGAAATAACCTAACAGAAAGAGAACCAAGTTTTACTTTACCCTGCAAAGTATTTAGGATTTTCTTATGTTAAATAAAATGTCTGGTTAAGAGATAATTGAAATAGGAGCATGGGAAAAAAATTCTTCAGCTATCTGCAAGGATGTGCAGACTTTTTGCACTTTTTGACCTGGATGACCAAATTATCTGTTACTTTTTTCTCTTTTGCTATTGTTACCAAAAGGTGAAAAGCCAAGTTACATCATTGAGGGCAAAAGTAACAGAGATTGGTTCATTTCAAGCCTGATTATACCTTCATTTTTGCCAACTGCCATTGTATCCCTCCTGTTCTGTGAATATAAATATAAACTGGGTTGGAATAAATTGAAGTACTCTCATCTGCCCAACCCAATGGCAAGTGCAGTGACAATTTTCAGGTGGTACACAAACGCTCTAGGTTAAATTTGTTACCATACTGTTACCAAGGTTATATAGCAATTTGTTTGGCAAAAGATGTATGAGATCTGTGCATGAGATCCACACAAAGCAGGCTATAAAGGCAGAAAAGTTTCTTGTAAAAGATTTCAGCTCATGCCATTGTAATAAAATACTTCTAAAAAATATTCTAAATGACTTCGAAAAAGACATGGTAAAAGATGATTCTCAAAAAAGAGAGGTTCCCAATGTTCACAGCCACCATTTTGCTTACCTTTGCTGAGCTTCAACAACATTTCCCCATCTTTTAGTAGTTCTTACTTTCCTCTATGTTTATCTCTGCCATACAGCAGGATGAAGTTCTAAGAAGAACAGATTATTTGGGGCCAAAGAGCTTCTTTTTCTCCTTTTGCTTGTCTCAGAACCACAAAAATGGCATCTCTGAGATGGGGGCATGATAGGCACCTGCTCATGAATGGATTTAGGAAATGATCATCCAGAAAAACATGTCGCTGCCCTGTTATGCACATGTGCACGATGTATGCACAACCCAGTGGCCACCATTTTCCACAGCCCCTGTTAATACTCCTGCAGTTGCCCAGACATAGAAGCTAAGTCCTGCCACAAGTAAGTACACTGATTATCATTAATAGTTAAACTATAACATACATTGAACCTCTCCCCCCAACCACCACCTTTTTGGCTCAAATTATATGGTTATGCAACTAATATGCATAGGTTTTTGTACTTGCATTTTCAATTCTCATATAGTCAGATACGGGTAGAAAGGTAAGCAGCTTTGAGACAGGAAAAAGCTATTTAATTCTCTTCCAATATCAAGTTCCTGCTTTAAAAATATCAAAACATCTTATACCCCCAAAGCTGATATTTTATGTTATGATGATAATGTGTCAAAGCTCTCTTACACAATTGGGCAAAAAGATTAAAAAGGTAATGTGATAAAAAAAAAAAAAATCCCCTCTCACCCCTATGGGTGGTATGTGTCTTCCTCAATCTCGGGTCCTCTACCAGAGGCCTGGGAGTTTGAGGGTTCTGCGCAGTCTCTTAGCTGTTCCTAGCACTGCACTCTTCTGCACAGAGAGCTCTGATGTTGTTCCTGGGATCTGTTGGAGCCACTCTCCCAGCTTAGGAGTCACGGCCCCGAGTGCTCCGACCACCACTGGGACCACTTTGGCCTTGACTTTCCACATCATCTCCAGTGCCTCCTTCAGGCCCTGGTACTTCTCTAACTTCTCATGCTCCTTCTTCCTGAAGTTTCTGTCACTTGGCACTGCTACATCTATCACTACCGCTGTCTTCTGGTCTTTGTCTACTACCACGATGTCTGGTTGATTGGCCAGTACCTGTCTGTCCGTCTGGATCTGGAAGTCCCACAGGATCTTAGCCCTGTTATTCTCCATGACCTTCTGTGGAATCTCCCATCTGGACTTGGGGGGGTCTAGCTCATATGCTGTGCAGATGTTCCTGTACACAATGCCAGCTACTTGGTTGTGCCGTTCAGTGTATGCTGTTCCTGCCTGCATCTTACACCCTGCCACTATGTGTTGGACTGTCTCTGAGGCCTCTTTGCACAATCTGCACCTTGGGTCCTATCTAGTGTGGTAGACCCCTGCTTCTATGGATCTGGTGCTTAGTGCCTGTTCTTGTGCTGCTATGATCAGTGCCTCAGTGCTGTCTTTTAGTTCGGCCCTTTCCAGCCACTGATAGGATTTCCCAATGTCAGCCACCTCAGCTATCTGTCGATGGTACATCCCATGCAGGGGCTTGTATTGCCATGGTATTTCCTCCGCTTGAACTTCCTCCCATGTCTGCTGCTGCCTGAAGCATTCTCTCAGCAGCTCATCTTTGGGTGCCATCTTACTGATGTACTCCTGGATACTCCGGGTTTCATCCAGGACAGTGGCTTTGACACTCATCAGACCCCGCCCGCCCTCTTTGCGGCTGGTGTACAGTCTCTGGGTGTTGGACTTGGGGTGGAAACCTCCGTACATTGTGAGGAGCTTCTGGGTCTTCACATCGGCAGCCTCCATGTCTTCCTTTGGCCAGCTCACTATACCGGCAGGGTATCTGATGACTGGCAGGGCATACATGTTGATGGCATGGATCTTGTTCTTCCCATTGAGCTGGCTCTTCAGGACCTGTCTTATCCTTTTGGTGGTACTTGGATGTTGCTGTCTTCTTTGCCTCCTCCTCATGGTTCCCGTGTGACTGTGGGACACCAAGGTATTTATAGCTGGTTTCTATGTCTGCTATATGGCCCACTGGTAGTTCCACTCCATTGGTCTTAACTACCTTCCCTCTCTTTATTATCATCCTGCCACACTTCTCCAGTCCGAATGACATCCCAATGTCCTTGCTGTAGATCCGTGTCAGGTGGATCAGTGAGTCGATGTCTCGTTCACTCTTAGCATACAGCTTGATGTCATCCATGTAGAGGAGGTGGCTGACGGTGATTCCACTCTTGAACCTGTACCCATATCCAGACCTTGTGATTATCTGGCTGAGGGGGTTTAAGCCTATGCAGAACAGCAGTGGGGACAGTGCATCACCTTGGTATATGCCGCACTTGATGGCCACTTGTGCGAGCTGTCTTGAGTTCACTTCCAGTGTTGTCTTCCACAGTCCCATTGAGTTCTTGAGGAAGGTCCTTAGTGTCCTGTTGACTTTGTATAGTGCCAGTAATGTGATTGATATATATATATATATACATATATACATATATATATATATATATATATATATATATATACAGATATACATATAGATATATAGATATATATATATACAGATATACATATAGATATATAGATATATAGATATCACATTACTGGCACTATATATATATATATATTTCCACACTAGCTTTAATGATTCTATTTTATTTATTAATGTTATTTTCTCTCTACTGCCTTCCTATTTGGACATCTCATCTGTTTTATCCTTCTGTTTCTGTGAACGTATTGCTTCTGGGGTATAAAATTCTGAAACAACCACTGCTTAAAGGTTTTTGCACTGTTTAGAAATTGTAGGACAAGACTTTCCAACTTGTTCAGCCAACAGTGAGTACATTTGGAAACTTGAGAGCATGTTGTAGTTATTAGGACAGCCCAGTTAATTAAAAAACTGGCACATTTTTGGACATGGCCAGTTAAGAAAAAAAGGTTAGGGAAGACATGAAGACTAGAGGGTGCCAAGGGGAGAATCTCCAGGCACCAAACACCATATTGGCTGTCCCAGCTCTACAAAAAAGCTGAACAAGCTGTACTAATAACAAACCATAGGTAGGTAGTTTTTAATGAGAGAACAACTGAAACTCCAAAACTAACTTTTTCCACAAAACTATCATTCTCCACATCAGAGGAATTATGGCTGCTCCTTCATATTTCCTTCCAAATGACCTACTGACAGAGAAGCATATCACTCTGAGGACTCCAAACCTCCTCTGTGGCTTTATCTATTCTTGGTTTTTTTCTCCACTCGTTTGACATGGCCTTATCTGAACACTATCCAGTTTTCATAAATGAACCTTAGATAAAAATAAGCCATGAATCAGACCAAAATGATTCTAAATAGATTAACCTTCCCCCAGAGGCCTCCCACTTTCAGAAAAACAAGCCAGAATTTGTAATGAGATCAAGACTTACATCTTTCCTTCAGAAGAATGATCTGTGCAGCTATACCTAGTGCTAACATTAATAGGCCATGTAGATTGGAAAGAAATTCATTTCTTAAACTACCTTGCTGAGACAAATTTGACCACCAACCTATGATTTTATCATATATCACCTATGAAACGTTGTAGAATCATGCATTTCTATTTATGCAAAACAGACTAAGACACCAGATATAGCAAGCATAAAGTTACCTTATATTTAAAAAGAGAAAGAGTGATATCTATTCATTTTATAGTATTTTGTCACCTGTCGATCCTTCCCAAATCTCAGGTTAGGTGTATCACTGTAGACAACGTTTACTGAACTGGAGTTTTTCCCAAAGACGCAGAAACACCCAAGTACACAAAACTCTCATTGCATGTCCAAAATCAATCTGCAGTGAGATAATTCTGCAATGAATTTTGCTAGGCAATGAATTTATTTGGGTCCAGGGTTGTGAGAGTTAGAGTGAAAGGGGTTAAGCACGTACTCTTATCCCCAGAACAGAGAGGAAGAGATAAGAGAATGAGACTGGCACCTCCCTAAGGAATGCAGGATGTTTGTGGGGTGACCCTGGGAATTGCTCTCACTCTGAGAAGATTTCTGTAACGGGAGTGAAGCCAATAAACCTTGCTGGATTGAATCTGTACTGTCTCCTGGAGTTTCATGGGCTAATCCTGACAAGGGTTCAGTTTTGTTTTTGAAAGAAGTCAGGACCTGACTAATTACTGAGCATGTACAATTGTAAGCTAGGGTATCCAGCCCAGATTTACAAACCTTTAAGTAGTACCTGCTGACCTTAATTCCAAGGTTCTAATTTAGACCACCTCTGCCAGTCACTTCCCAGATAATTTGAAAAAAATTCTTCTATGTTTGACTTCATCAAGGTACCAGTGGCATGGATGGAGACAATAGTCAAGTTCCAGCAAACAGGAATAATCCCATCCCTTCAAATTATGCTGCAACTATGCTTCACAGTTGGAAACTGAGGGGTTGGACCAGCACAAACATCTCTTACCCCTTGCAGTTTTTTGAATACTGTGTTTGGTCTGAATGCCTTGATTGGGCTAGGAGTAGGACCAGATATTATGCAAGATACACATCAAAAGAACATCCCAGTAATCCTTAAATCCTGCTTTTGCAATAACACCTAGTGACATTTACTGCATGCTGTGATATCAGTACTTTAAATTTTCTCCACCCTGAGCATTGGCTGCTGCTGGGCTGAGTGGTGATAAAGGAATTGATTGTAATAAAAGGCTTCATATGATATGTTATGAGGAAGGAACACAGAAGTAGAGATGCTCTTTTTCATCTGCAGTTCCATGCTTTTCATGACTAGATCCATCCTGAATCAAGATAGTGGAATTCCAATGATTATCTCCCTTAGATACGCTTAATCTGTGGTAAGGAAGTAGGTGGACTGACAGGTAACTAGCATTTGCACTGTTGGGATGGCTTTTTAACAAGCCCCCAACTGGAACCCCCTCCTTCCACCACTTTTCTTGCTGACTTCATGAGTAGCCAATGCTGAAATGCAGGTCATCTGGGGATTTACTTACATGGTTAATGAACAGAACAAAGTTATACGATTCTGCATATCACCCAAGTAGAGTAGCATTCACCACTTTCACTTCTGATATGATTAGTCTAGGAGTTTTGGAGCAGTGGGATGCTATAATTTTCAGTATTAATTCAGCAAAACCCTAAATAAGAAGCAACTTGGATGAACTTAAGAACTATATAAAATAGGTACATGTTTACTGAGAGATAAAAAAAAGTTTGCTGCTGAGCTAAGCTGAGCCAAGAAAGAAAGATTTTTCATGAAGTGCTGAAACTGTTAGGAAGATCTTTTTCTTTTTGCTTTAACTCCCAAGTCTTACTTTTAACTGCCTTTGATACAAGGTGGCACAAAGTCAGGAGAGAACTTAAAACAAGCTTCGCATTAATATTTGACAAAGGGCACCCAATATGTTTGATGTGGCGTCCTTCATGCAAATCATGCCGTCTGAGAAAAATCCCAGTAGGAAAAAGGCTTCTTTCTTCTTAGCGCTTGCACTTTTTTCTGGCTGATCATAATGAACTTTTCACATTCCCTCTGCAACCCACCACCCCTTGAGCTATACAGAAATAAAGTTATAACTCACTGGGTACTGCCTCGTTTGGCAGGATATTTTTTGTCGTTACATTATTTATTGATTTTTGGTTAAAAGTGAAGGAAATACAATTTTTTAGTTCAGCACAGATTTTGTACTTTTTTCCTATGGAGATCAGCAAGAAGAAGAAGGGGGGGAAAAAAACCTTACGGGGAGAAGGATGGAAAAGCACATGTTTTATACTGCTTTTTCTTTTGAAAGTATAATGATATACATATACCCAAAGATTTTGTGTGTTTAATGAGGCAAGCTGATTGAATGGTTACGGGTGACAGGCAGTGTGTGAGAAAAAAAAATTATTTGTCTAATTGCTGCACAGTAGGAATTGCATTCAGCTCAATTATGACTTTAAATTAGCTCTTCAAAAATATGAAGTTGTATGAATTGTCGTAGGTTTATCTAGGCTTTTCAATAAGAATAAAAAGAGAGCAATGGGGAAATCAGCTAGTAGTTCATATTGTCTTGCTGTGTATAGAATCTAGTACTTTGTAAAAAAAAATTGATTACGTGCCATCAAGTCAGTGTTGACTCTTAGCAACCACATAGATAGATTTCCTCCATGATGATCTGTCGCTAACTTGGTCTTTCAGGTTCTCCAACTGTGCACCCATTGCCACTGAAACTTAGTCCACCCACCTCTCCTCTCCTCTCCTCTCCTCTCCTCTCCTCTCCTCTCCTCTCCTCTCCTCTCCTCTCCTCTCCTCTCCTCTCCTCTCCTCTCCTCTCCCCTCCCCTCTCTTTCCCAGCATTAGAGTCTTCTCTAGAGAGCTAGGTCTTTGCATAACATATCTGAAATAGGATAATTTGAGCCTGGTCATTACTTCTTTTATATTTGGCTGATCAAACTTTTGAGTGTGATCCTATGCATGGTTTTGCAGAAATCTTCCAAGTAAATAAACATAAAGCAGCAAAGCTGTAGACCAAACAGAAATCTACTCCCAAAATTAATCTGTAGAACACAGGCTATATAACACAAAATGATTCCTGGGTATAAAATTGTAGGGATTTTTCCCTTTCCTTTCTATAATTGTTAAGCCTGGGATCCCAGTTGTTCATGTTCATAATTAAACATAAAAAAAAAATTTATTGTTAAGGCCAGATTCAAGGAAAGGATATGGCATACCAGTATGACAAAGGTATAATTCAAGAAAGCAACAATTTTCTTCTCTGTTTTGGAAAAAAAACATGTTTCTACTGGAGATCTATTCCCATGTCCTCGTCATATGGCATTCTCCTGTCATCTTGTCTTAATTTCCTACAGCAATACTTTCCAAAAGTTCTTTTGTATTAAAAAGCACCACTTCTATGATTCTCTACTTTTAGAGACACATTGCCCAGCAACAATTTGAATCAGCAGTATTTCTTGCTATTTAAAAAATCTGGGTATGCATTGATAAGCAAAATATAACAAGAATTGACAGAAATATACCAAGAATTTTATATTACAATCCTAACTTCAACCTGTCATCACTCTGAGCAGCAAGAGTCAGATGCCAATTAATGCCTGGTGTTAATTAAGATCTGCACTTCTGTATCCAGCTAACACGACTTATTTTAAGAAGAATTACCAGTGGCTTTTATTTAAAGCAAAAACTCAAGATGAATTTGAATATATATGAGTTTAAAGACTGACAAATGTTGAAGAAAGAGAGGGGAGCACTCAGGCAGTAGTGACAGTAGTATTTATAGCATCCCACCTGGAATCCTGATTTACCTAAGAAAAAGGTATATATTTTTTTACAAAAACTGTTATTTGTGAGATGATAGATTTAGTTTTAAAGAATAAAGACTTTGTGCATCTGTGTGTGTGTGTGTGTGTGTGTGAGAGAGAGAGAGAGAGAGAGAGAGAGAGAGAAAGAGAGGGAGGGAGGGAGGGAGGGAGGGAAGGAAGGATTTTTTATTAATGATTAAAAGGAATCAAATAGCAGCTTGTCCCTCCACTCATGGCAGACATCCATATTCTACCCAGATCTGCCATTCAAGATAACCCAGTGTGTGTACATCTGTCCCTCTCTGTGTGTGTTTAATCTTTTTTTTTTTTTTAATGCATCAGCAATGCTGAAAAACACCCCTGTAACTAATATGATTCTGAGTATGGCAGGGTATGTAAAGGTGGTAATAAAGCAGTAATTATTTATGAAAGGCATTTATTATAATAATTCTGCTAACTGAACATCTGACACTAGCCATTCATTGCCACTTCAGTGACTCAACATTCCTTGAGCCAGAGGTACAGTCAATTCTATTTACTATGAGAAAATAACTGATAATTTTTTGAAAGTACAGCAGTCCTATAAGAAAGGCAGTCAAATCATGGAGAAGAGATTTGCCACCAAGGGTGTTGCAGGTCCATCTGAATCTCCTCCATGGAGATGATGCTTTTCTACTAATGGAAAGCCTCAAGGGAGGCACACTGGGATATCTTGCCAGGGGCTACATTTTTGCAAGATCCAAAACTTTCTGATTCTCCCAGCATAAATCCCTGGCAGAGTAAGAACTATGCCAGTCCTGGAGCTCAGGTAGCTGATTTCTCAATCATTACTTTTCTTTGTTTCTCTCTCTTCTATCTTCATAAGTTTATTTTGTCCATCTGTAACATTTGGCCATTTATTTGGGAATAAGTCCTACGGAATTCAGTGAGGCCTACCTGTGAACAACCACCACCCCATCATGGTCCAGCCATAATTGTTAAAATTAACAATTAGACTAAAACAAAAGTAAAAAGTACATAAACACTATAAAATCAGTGTGTACATCATGATCTATTTACAGTCACCATAAAAATAACCCTTTTACAAGTACAAAATGCTATCTGTGTAACCTAATGCCCTGTTCATCTGACTTTAGTAATAAGATTTCCAACAGAATGGCCCTACCACCTCATTTTACAGTCTACTATCATTCTGAAAATCTACTCACAACTGCTTCCACCAATCTGCCTGCATGTTTAAATATAATTCTGAAATCTCTCTTAAATACATCCAGAGATGTATGGAACCAGGGAAGAAAATTCCATAATAAGGGACTACGTCCTGAAATGTAGGCAAATGGGATGGAGCAACAAACAAAAAGAAAACAGAAAGAAGCAAAATTATTGTCAACTGTGTGGTATAAACATGATCAAGCAAAGGGAGAAGCTGAGGCAGACAATTGAGGAGGGATAATCACAGGGCCTTAAAGTAGTACTAAAAGTTCAAACTGGATTCTCACACTAAAAGAGAGCCCATGTAAGAATGGATGGTGGGAGGAAATATGAGAAAACAAGGGATGTCCAGAACAATGCACACTATAAAGTTCAGGAGCAAGGTCAACAGATGAAGGGAGGACAAATGAAGACCTACCCATAGGTTGTTGCAGTAGCCCAGGTTAGAAAACATCAGGGCCTGAGCTAATAAATGTGAGGTATCAGTGGACATAAAATGCCAGATTTGGCTGATGTTCAATAAATGAACATAACACACCCTCACAGTTACCACTATAAAGGGCTTCTAAGAGTCCTGGCCATTGACACCAGAACCAACTTACAACCCTGAAGAAGAATGGAAGGAAAATATAAGGGATAGGAGGGGCAGTCTATCTGAAATGCCACAATCTTGATCTTATCCATAATTAATTGTAACTGATGTGCAGTCACCCATGATGAGATGTCTAAATGTGATATTGACAGGGAGAACTGCACACTCTCATTTATCTCAGGAAAAAGTTATATACCTGGGTATCACGAGCACAAATATAGCATTTAAAACCTAATTATGGAATTAGATAACCAAGAGGAAGGGCATTCAAAGAAAAAAGAATAGGACGTAGAACACAACCTTCAGTGGTACCCACTGAAAGAGGTTACAGCACAGAACACCTCGAACCTAAATTAGTTGAAAAGGAACAATCAGAAAAATATGTTTGAAGCCAAGATAAAGCATTGCCAGTAATGCCCAGGTATCATGGCCTCATCAGCATTAACTCATGGTCAAGCGTGTCAAATGTTGCAGAAAAATCTAACAGCACCAAACTAAAGAAATGCACTGGTGTTTGGCCACCATAATGTCATTCAATACCTGAAAGAGGGCTAACTTGGTTGAATGACTTACCTGGAATCCTGATTGAAATGGATCTGCAATATCATTACTGGTTAGTTGAGCAGTTGATTATGAGTGGGCAGATCTCCAAAGTATTTTAGACCATAAGGGAAGGAGCAATACCAGATGATAATTAACTTACATTAAGGGATTCAGGGAAGGTTTCTTCAGTAATGGATGAACAAAGGCTTGCTTAAACGTTCTTAGATAACCGCCCAATGTTTAAGAACAATCCACAAGGTAGGTAACATAGAGTAAAGGGGAAAAAAAGGAAGTCAGGAAAAGACAAGGTAAGAGAGAAAATGCAGGTACAAAAGAAAGAAGAGGATTATCTGGCAACAAGTCCTTGGTGATTTGAAAAAGATACAAGCTGCATAAGAATCAAGAGGAGAAACAGTGGCTAGGAAACCCTCCAGGATGTTGACAATTTTGGCATGGAAATATAAAGCAACACTTTTAGCTGTGATGCCCACAGTCTACAACCCACCTTCTGAGAAAGACTTGAGTGAAAAAAAATTAATAAATGTTCTGAAGAGTTCTGGGGAAATGGGCCTAAGAAGGCATAGCAGATTGAAAAGCTGTTTGCTTTGATTTGCCTATCAGATGATAGTAACTAGAATAATTAGTAACTAGAATGTAACAGGTGTTTTGGTTTAGTGGCTAAAGCACTGGGCCAGAAACTGGGAGACCATGAGGTGCAGTCCCACTTTAGGCACAAAGCCAGCTGGGTGACCTTGAGCCAGTCACTCTCTCTCAGCCCTAGGAAGAAGGCAATAGCAAACCACTTCTGAAATTTTGCCAAGAAAACTGCAGGGACTTGTCCAAGCAGTCTCCAGGGGTCAACACTGATTCAAAGGCACACACACAAACACAAAGACCATAATAAGGAAGTCAGTGTTTCATAGAGATCTTTCCTCCATTTATGTTCAAATCGATGTCCCTTTGATGTTGCTTTTTGAAGCTCCTGGAAAAATTAGGACTGGGGAGGACAAGAATTAATAACTCTTGATCCTGGAGTGAGTAATAACGCTTACATCCCTCTGCATAATTAAGTCAAATAACTCTACCATACCATCCATTGAGGAATTATCTTTATTAATCTACTACATAGGAAGATCAGTGGGTATTTTCACCCAAGGCCAATTACTGCTGAAACAGAATGTTGTGAAAAGTCCTAAATCATAATTTTCCTCTGACGAGGAGCCAGAGAACGACAAGGAATGTGAAAACAATATATACAGTGGTGTTCAGAATAATCTGAGCAAGTATTTATAGGATTGACTTGTTATTTAGAAACTGGCCAAATGGTTGGTGTATGTATGTGTATCTATGTATGTATGTATGTATGTATGTATGTGTGTGTGTGTGTGTGTGTATATATATATATATATATATATATATATATATATATATATATATGTATGTGTGTGTGTATATATATATATATATATATATATATATATATATATACACATACATACACACACACACACACACATACACATACACACATACATATATATGCATACATACACATACACATAAGCAGCTGAATAGTGTAGTGGTTAGAGCACTGCCTTTGACACAGGAGGGTTTAAATCCCAGCTGGTACCTACCTTACCAGTAGGGGTCCTTGAGCAAAGACCCCCTAAAGCTTCACCTGCCTACCTCAAATATGAGAGTGGCATGAACTAAGAGAGTCATGCCAGCTCAGACTTTGCCTGGATTAACAAGGCAACCCGAATGTCAAATGTTCGGGAACCGGGACAATCTGACAATAAGTAGGCTACTGGAACAAACAATACATGGACAAGACAAGAGAACTTGGAATTGATGGAGATGTAGATCTAATGAGAGGGAATATATGAAACATATCAGGGAACTATGGATAGACAGAAAATCTACATCCACATTAACTGAGATACAACTAGTTACCCAGTGCTTCAACATAGTGAAGAGGAAGCTGCTCTCACAACTTGAGATTGACCAACTCCACATTACAACCCAGACTCAAGGAGACCTGGAAGAACAACTGGATGTGCAGCCAACACCTGAAGCTGGAATGTCACTGCCGCCCCCTTCATTAAAGAGCACAGCAGCTGATATGAGGCATAAGATCATGGCTAAACTAGCTACAGTCAATCCTCGAGACCAATTAGCAAGGCTCAGTGGAGAAGTACCATCAGATAGTATGCTAGAAGATGCCAATAGAGCCCACATGACAATCCCTACCACCACCATAACTCAAACCAATGAACTGGTATATGCTACAGCCGCTGTAATCCTGGAAATGCTTGGCTACACAATCAAGAACAGCAGTACATACCCTCCCTGGGAAATGAGGTTGGAGGTTCAGATCAAGGCAACTCGAAGAGAAGTCAGTTGGCTGGTGGAAGTACAGAAAAGTATGGAGATTAAGGACAAGACTCAGCTACTGAAAAAAGACATGGGCCTGACTCCATCTGAAGCCCTAGAGACTGCTAAGCAAAGGTTCACCGCACTGGCTACCAGGCTAAGGAGATACACTAGAGAAGCAGAGGCCAAGAAGATAAATGCCCTGTTCTCCAAAGAACAATCCGAGGTGTACTCCAAACTGCACTGCAACCACACAGGAACAGCAGAGCCACCAGCAGCAGAAACTGAACAGTACTGGAAGAACATATGGGAGAAAGAGAAGACACATAACACAAGTGCAAAGTGGCTGCAGGACCTGAGAGCAGACCATAGCAATCTCCCAGAACAGGAACCAGTCACCATCACAGTAGTAGACATCCAATAGTGGATCAAGAACATGAAGAGCTGGACAGCACCTGGCCTGGACATGATCCACACCTACTGGCTAAAGAAACTAACAGCAGTGCATGAACGCCTAGCAGCCCAGATGAACCAGCTGCTAGCAGCAGGCTCCCACCTAGACTGGCTAACACAAGGAAGGACAGTGCTGATCATGAAAGATCCTCACAAGGGAACAGCACCATCCAACTACTGGCCAATAACCTGCGTCCCTACAACATGGAAAGCCTATCAGGCATCATAGCTGCCAAGCTACAAGACCATATGGGCCAGTACATGAGCACAGGTCAGAAGGGCATTGGGAACAACACCAGAGGCTCAAAACACAAGTTACTCATAGATAGAGCAGTTGCCTGAGACTCAAGGTCTAGGCAGACCAATCTGAGCACAGCCTGGATTGACTACAGGAAAGCCTATGACTCAATGCCACACACGTGGAACTGGGAATGCCTGGCACTATACAAAGTCAACAGGACACTAAGGACCTTCCTCAAGAACTCAATGGGGCTGTGGAAGACAACCCTGGAAATCAACTCAAGATAGCTTGCACAAGTGGCCATCAAGTGTGGCATATACCAAGGTGACGTACTATCCCCACTGCTGTTCTACATAGGCTTAAACCCCCTCAGCCAGATAATTTATATACAGCGTGTATGTATGTATATATGTACGTACATACATACATACATTCATACATACATACACAAGGACTGGATATGGGTACAAGTTCAAGAGTGGAATCACCATCAGCCACCTCTTCTATATGGATGACATCATGTATGCTAAGAGTGAACAGGACATCGACTCACTGATTCACCTGACACGGATCTACAGTGAGGACATTGGGATGTCATTTGGACTGGAAAAGTGTGGCCAAATTATAGTAAAGAGAGGGAAGGTAGTTAAGACTGGTGGGGTGGAACTACCAGTGGGCCACATAGCAGACATAGAGACCAGCTACAAATACTTTGGTATCCCACAGTCACATGGAAACCATGATGGGGATGCAAGGAAGACAGCAACATCCAAGTACCACCAAAGGATAAGACAGGTGCTGAAGAGCCAGCTCAGTGGGAAGAACAAGATCCACGCCATCAACACGTACACCTTGCCAGTCTTCAGATACCTGCCAGTATAGTGAGCTGGCCAAAGGAAGACATGGAGGCTGCCAATGTGAAGACCCAGAAGCTCCTCACAATGTACAGAGGTTTCCACCCCAAGTCCAACCCCCAGAGATTGTATACCAGCCGCAAAGAGGGTGAGCGGGGTCTGATGAGTGTCAAAGCCACTGTCCTGGATGAAACCTTGAGCATCCAGGGGGTCATCACTAAGTTGGCACCCAAAGAAGAGCTGCTGAGAGAATGCCTGAGGCAGAAGCAGACATGGGAGGAAGTTCAAGTGGAGGAAATACCATGGCAAGACAAGCCCCTGCATGGGATGTATCATTGACAGATAGCTGAGTAGGCTGACACTAGGAAATCCTACCAGTGGCTGGAAAGGGCTGGACTAAAAGACAGCACTGAGGCACTGATCATAGCAGCACAAGAACAGGCACTAAGCACCAGATCCATAGAAGTGGGGGTCTACCACACTAGACAGGATCCAGGTGCAGACAGCGTAGAGAGCCTCAGAGACAGTCCAACACATAGTGGCAGGGTGTAAGATGCAGGCAGGAACAGCATACACTGAATGGCACAACCAAGTAGCTGGCATTGTATACAGAAACATCTGCACAGTGTATGGGCTAGACCCCCCCCCCCCCAAGTCCAGATGGAAGATTCCACAGAAGGTCATGGAGAATAACAGGGCTAAGATCCTGTGGGACTTCCAGATCCAGACGGACAGGCAGGTACTGGCTAATCAACCAGACATCGTGGTAGTAGATAAGGACCAGAAGACAGCAGTGGTGATAGATGCATCAGTGCCAAGTGACAGCAACATCAGGAAGAAGGATCATGAGAAGCTGGAGAAGTACCAAGGCCTGAAGGAGGCACTGGAGATGATGTGGAAAGTCAAGGCCAAAGTGGTCCCAGTGGTGGTAGGACCACTCAGGGCCGTGACTCCTAAGCTGGGAGAGTGGCTCCAACAGATCCCAGGAACAACATCAGAGCTCTCTGTGCAGAAGAGTGCAGTGCTAGGAACAGCTAAGTTACTGTGCAGAACCCTCAAACTCCCAGGCCTCTGGTAGACGACCTGA
Organism: Liasis olivaceus; assembly: GCA_030867105.1. Lineage (NCBI taxonomy): Eukaryota > Metazoa > Chordata > Lepidosauria > Squamata > Pythonidae > Liasis > Liasis olivaceus. The sequence continues at coordinate 225,376,825 of CM061349.1, forward strand.
GATTGAGGAAGACACATAACACCCATAGAGTGAGAGGGAATATGTGTGTGTGTGTGTGTGTATGTGTGTGTGTTAATTTTGCAATCTAAACCTTACCGTGGTCATTCAGGAAGGGGACCCACCAATCACCAGCAGTATAAGCCAGTTTCTGGGTTCTGTCATGAATATTACCTCTATTTTATCATCATTTCTTAAGGGAATAGTAAGTAAAAAATTAAGGACAATGATTTTATTACAACAAGCTGGCTGCCATATTTAATTATATGGTTTTAGTTAGTTGATAATTCATTATCTTTGAATATTGCTTTGCAATTCTATAGTTTTGCATTTTCGAACACACCTAGAATTTTTGTCAACAGCTAGGAACATTTGTCTTTTAATTTTTTGTAACTTTATCTCAAGGATTAGCATTACAAAAAAAATCACAGAATAATATTAACATAATTCAAAACAAACAACAATGAAGTATACATTTCTTTTAACGCATTAAAAACAAGGTGATGTGTTCAACGCAACCTTCACATGAAAAAAATCTTAGTACAATGATCTGCCAGCGCTCTCAGCTGAAAATTGAAAAGAACACCTTCAATGTTTATGGATTCCAACTTAATTCTGTAATGATAATTGTGCAATTTCAATTTTATGGAAAAGAACGGTTAGATTGAATTATGTTTTTGCTGTATTCTGCAGTAAAGGAATAGCTTCATTGATCTTTAACACAGCTAGAGTGCTGGAAGAGGTTTTTTTTTTTTTTCCTAGTGTGCTTGCTCTGGGATTATAACAGGACAGCAGCTAGCCCCTAGGAATAGCCTCGCATGGACTCCTGCCTCTTTGTAATTTGTACTTCTACTTCCTTTGGGCAGAGCTCAGAAGTATTGGGTTGCAAGGATCTTGCTGCAAGCTGAAAAAACACACCTGCTGTGCCAATTTGTAAGTGTTCCTTTACCAAAACGTCTTTAAAATAAAGGCAACTCTGTATTTTCTTTTTGAAACCCAGCGATTTTAGCTCCCTGCAGGCAGTCCCTGCCCTCCACATTAATGGTGTTATAGCAGGGGCAAAAAGGAAGGCTGAAGACTTAGAAACAGGAGCGTCACCACTATTTAAAGGCCCAACTTGGGAGGACGGGAATTCAATTACCATTATGTGTCATTAAAATAGCAGAAACAATATTAGAAAAGGGAAAGTGGTTCATCAGTACAAAAGGGAAGAGCAACTCCAGCCATCTCCTTTCCTGGAGGGAATATTTTGTTCTACATTTAAAACTATGCTGTAATCAGTAAATAAACCATTTCCATATTCAAGATGAAATAGGATAAGGCGTAGTTTCAAAAAAGTGGAACTTATAAATGAGATGTTTTGATAGCTGGAAAGGAGAGATGAGCAAATCTTAGAAAATTAGTTATACTTCTTATCATCATCAGTTACTTTTATGGCATTATTTTTTTAAAAAAATGCTGATTGGATCATTTTGTCTAGCAAGTACGAATGAGTGTTTCACCTTGCTTTTGGTGTACCAACAAACATAACACGCATTTCCCTGCAGAATAAAATGTTGAGCATTTGGATATTTATTCAAAAACATCCTACAGTGTCAGATACAGTGGGAAATAAATCCTGATGCCATGTGAAGAAGCAACTATCTTGAGGTTAATACCTCTTAAGGCCACTAATTCTGAAGGTAATGGGGAAGGAAGGAAGGAAGGAAGGAAGGAAGGAAGGAAGGAAGGAAGGAAGGAAGGAAGGAAGGAAGGAAGGAAGGAAGGAAGGAAGGAAGGAAGGAAGGAAGGAGCAATGTAATTTAAAGGCTAGGAATAGTAATGTATGCAGCAGAGGAATAATAACAATTTATGCTGTAGATGAGAGGGCTTACATACATTTTCTGAGTGATATTTGCAGTGTTTTTGTATCATGGCTCAGAATTATATTTCCATATCCGAAACCGGGCAAGATAATTGAGGGTAGGAAAATAATGTGAATTTGCAGCACTGCTCAAGTGACTAGATTCTCACACATGCAGCCTTCTGCCGGCAGATCTCCACTTTAATTTGCTTTACTTCTGCCCCTTCCTCCAAGACAGTTTTTTCCCCCCAGTATTCAAGTAAAACTCTTTCAAAAGCCTACTGCTATTATTCCTTTCTCTATCTGAAGACAGAAGTAGGTGCTTTAAGTTGATTTGGCACAGTTCCCACAGAAGTTCCATGTATCAGTTCTCTGCGGAATCTTTCTTCTGAAGAATTTCCAGGCAAATCTCAGCTCCCTGGTGGGAAAATATGTACTGTAACCGCTGCTTCCAACTCCACTTCATTTTGGGGTTTTGGTCATTTGCTTTCTTTTTCTTTTTACATTCTGGAAGTTGATATACTGTGGGGTTATTTCTAATTCTTCTTTGTTTTTTCAGCATTTAATATGTCTAGTATTTTAGTATTCTTTCCTATTTTGTAATGTTCTTAGCAATCTTTCCTTATGAGGTTTTTTAAGTGTTTACCATTTTGCAAATAGTCTTTCCTGATTTTCAGGCGTGGTGATCACTGATCTTATGACGGAGTGAATTTGTGGTAGAATGAATACTGCTTTACAGTTCTGTTCCACTCCACTGTGCTACACTGACTATGCAAGGCGTAGGGAAAAGATTAGGGCAAGATGCATTCCAGTCGGGCAGATGTGTAAAAAATGAATCCTCATAGAATCCTATGAATGACTGTGCCAGTATTTTTGTGTGCATATATGTCTGGATACATGAAGCTTCCTACCTGAAAATATAAATATATACACACACACATAACTACTGATCCAGAATGCAGAAGCTTGAATAATCACAGGCATGCCTCAGCTTGGTCATACAACACCTCTCCTTTGAGAGCTGCACTGGTTACCAGTTGCAGGGTGGGTACCCTTCATTGCTCAGGAACAGGGTATCTTCAGGACCTTCTATTCCTGATTGTATCTGCCCATTCAGTAAGATCAAAAAGAATGGGTTCCCTTCAGTTCCCTCTCTCAGGAAATGCTCTCAACAGGATCCATGAAAGCAGGCTTCAATTCCTGCCCCTCTTCTCTGAAACAGCATTCCCCCTGAGAATTGTTCAGCCCTAACCCTGCCAGGATTTAGAAAGGTTGTGAAAACCTGGCTTTTCCAATAAGCCTTGGGGAGGCTGTTGCTTTCTTTTCTTGCAGTGGGATTGTATTTGTTATTAATGGAAATATATTGTTCTAATAAGACATGGATAATGTAATTCTTTCTTTTTTTTTTATGTGTCATTTTAATCTTGTTTATGAAGGTGGGCATGTAAGCTATTCAGAGTTAGCAATGGTTAGAGTGGCATATAAGCTCTGTTAATAAATAAATAATAAATGAGGGTATTCCTATCAAAAAAGACCCCCCAAAATGAATGCCACTCATACATCAGGCAACAGAAATGTTCACAGAAATCCATCCTTACAAGTACAGAAGGTAGAACAATAAAACAAAACAAAACAAAAATAAATGCAAAATAAATAAATAAAAATAAAACAAAAAAAGTGGAGGCATTCCTTAGACAGAAAATCTCATTTTCCCCTCAAAGGATGTCAAGAAGGCAAAATCCATCCAATATTATTTTCATATCAAACTTATGAAGTAGGTTAGGTAAAGAGACTGTGACTGATCACTGTGAGCTTTATAGCTGAGTGGGAACCTGAGTATATGTTTCCAGCTTTGGATCTCCTTGGTCCTAGTTTAGGACTGTAACTACTAATCCATAATAGCTCAAGCTTCACACTGGGAGTTCCTGACTCATCACTTTTTGCTTTGCTCTGAGACATACAACTATAAAGAAGTCCTTTTAAGACATAAAACCATAATCTCCAACTGTGGTCAGAAAAGAGCTATGAACTAATCCAGGCTTTAAGGGTTTTATTTCTTTCAGCCTCAAAGAATCTAGCTGGTATATTTTGAACCTATTTTTATTTGTCAAAATGCTTCCTAGAAAGTCCTATGTGAACATACAAGAATCTATGCACTTGTGTCTCTTTGGCTGTGGTCCAGTAGGCTATGGGGCTATCTGGAGGCTATATCCACAGAATGTGGCCAGCACAGATGAGTAAAAATTTCATCTGATAAAAACTTGCCAGAATATATACTTTTTTTTTTTTTTTTTTACAGGATCCTAAGATTTAAAAAATGTGGAAGAAAGTGAAATGGTCAGATTTACCCTTTCCAACATTTCACTCTTGTGCCCCATAGAGCCTGCCCTGCCAAAATACAGGATTCAGAGATGCATGGTCAGTTTCTTGGAGCATTGGCTTCGTTAGCTCTCCTTGTTCTATTACAGGCTAAGGTAGCAAGACAGGCTCAAATCAGCAATAACTATTTTGGCAGCAGTAATACATTTCCCTTTGATTTCTTTTTTGTGTTTTAAACGTTTAGAGATGCACTGGGAGCTGTGAAAAAATGCCATTGAATGGTAAGAGGAGTAAAGAGGTCTATCTATGCTCAAAGCTCTTTCTTTTGAAAAAGATACTTTGCAAATAATTAGCAGTGAAACTTGCTGTATTCTCAGATTTTCTTGCAAGTAGCAAAAATAGGTGCCTTGTCGTTTATACTTAATTTTCCCTCTTTTCCCCACTGACCTCTGTGAGCTAACGAGAAGGACATCAATGTGTTTGTCTCAGTAGGAGGTGTGCAGGTAAGTAGGCTTTCAGAGAAAGAGACAAATGAGATCAGTGGAAGACCTTAAGAGAAAACACTTTTTGGTAAACAGTGTCATATGAAAGCAAAACTGGGCAGAAGGGAGGGCTAAGAATTAAAGAGGCACCAAGGGCATAAGATGTTCTTAAACTGAAAAAGCAATGGAAGGAAAGCACCACTGGGGCATATAGCGATATTCCATTATTGGCAATAAGAAAATGAAGCTTTAAGTGTAAGAATATTCAAAAGTTACTAGTCTAATGCTAAGGGAAACATTTAATCAGCCTGCTGCAGTCATTTGTGAACTACCATAATATGCCAAATACTTCTTCAGTCATTCTAAATGTATCAGCTCAAGAGTAAGCTTTGTGTACAGTGGGACTTAGGATTGCTTGTATGGCTTGTCTCTCTATTTGAATGAAGGTAGTAATCAGTTGTTGCATTTCTTTGAAATGAGATGCAGTGGATGTTCTTATCTGATGTCTGGAGATAATAAGGGCCTGGAGAGAATGAACAAGGCTGAAATTGAATCCTAGTAAGATGAGGTGGTTTGTCCAGAGGCCACCAGTGTAGATGATGCCCCTATACTGGCTCTAGACAGGGTCATACTCCCCCTTCAGGAGTAGGTTCAAAGCTTGGGGGATCTCCCAGATACCTGGCTTCTACTTGATCAGTGGATGGATCCTGTGGCCAGGGGAGCTTGGCGCAGCTTCAGCTGGTGTGCCAGTTTTTGCTTTGGAGGCTCTGGTAATAATCAATGTCTTCATTAAGATTGGATTACTCCAATGTGATCTACTTGAGTCAGCTTCTGAAGACCATTTGGAAACTTCCATTGGTGCAGAGTACTACAGCCCACCTACTGGTCAATGACAGCCATTTCATCAGTGTTGCATCTATATTGGTGCCAGTATGTTTCCAAGGACAATTAAAAATCTTAGTGTTGCCTTAAATGGCTTGAGTCCATGTTACCTAGGAGATCATCTTGTTCCAATACAGCCTATCTGTCCTCAGTGTTCAACCCAGGAAGTGATGTTTTGGGTTCCCCCCCCTCATGATGTCAGAGGGGCAGGGGCTCAGAAGTGGACTTTTTCCATGGCTGCCCCCTCACTTTGGAATATTGTACCCTGCTAAGATCCAGATGCCCCCCTCACTTTTAGAATTCAGGAGGATGACAAAGTACCTGAGTCATTTATTATACTGTGCTGTTTTAATAATGTGTGTTGTTTTAATCTGATTGTTTTATGAAATTTGTTTTTACAAAAAAAATAAAATGTGAAGCCTTTGTACCAAAATATGAATATACACAATGAGAGATGGATTGCTTATCACTCCACACTTAAAATAACACTTGGGCAGGATTCCCATTAATATGCTATCTTGAAATTGCTCCACAAATTACATTTACACAATTATTTTAATGAAATATTCCCCAAATATTTTGAATGAAACTGAAACTGTTATGGCCTGGACACCAGACATCATATTCTTACAGAGTATGGAAACATTTAACTTTTTATTATATCTGGTTAAGGCTGATTTTAATGCAAATGGTAAGGGAGGTAGGGACGGAGGGAGGAAGATTCTCTGATGATATGTAGCATTGCTCTAATAATAACAATAGCCACTCCTGAAGATATGCTTCTTAGAAGTTGGCCTATAATCAGTATTGCTGAATTATGCTGCTGAACTGAAGTATTTTTGAGGAACACAAGATCTCTTCTTTGCCTCAGAAGTACCCATTGTGCCTCATAGAATATACGTAGATATAAAAGAAAATTAATCCATAACAATATAATTCTACCATTCAAAGGACAATTGTGACACTTGATTTCTTTCCTCAAATGAAAATTAGTAAGACTTGTACTGGATTACAGGAATGTTGATAGTAATAAAAAGCAGGGGAGGGAATGACAGCCTATAGGATGAAGCAACAGACAATCTAAACAAGAAAAGCACACACAGCTAAAATTGAGGCTCACATATTCCGTGTGGTGGGCCCTTCTGTGCCCTGTCCTCACATTGGCTGTGTTCAGTTTGGTGACCAATTCAGAAGGGAAGAGCCTCAATTGATCCTGAAAACAGAAAGAGATATTTCCATATTTAAATATGGATACTTCCTTAAAACAAAAGCAAAAAACAAAAAACTGGTTTTTTTCTTCCCTCTCTTCAAGGCAAAGGATACACCCATGGCACAAATTTATCTACTTTGTCATTCTTTTGCAGTTTATTTCTGACTAGGAAAATATATTATGCAAGATGTGAAACAGGAAAAAGAAAGAGAGTAACTATCTTTATCCTTCTATTTTTTCTATGTGGTTTTTCAATACAGAAATGGAAGTCATCTAATTTTCAGGTAGGTGTATAATACTTGGGCTGCAAAACTCAATATGCCCACTAGATGGGAGCAAAGAAGGTTTTCTGTACCTCTTTGCTGCCATATAGCAGTCATTCAGATTTTTGGCAGCCCGGGTATGGTAACCCTAACACAGAGAGAGTGGTTCATTAATTACATAGAGATCCATATATATTTCCCATGCATAAAGACAGGCTTATCCTTATTTTGAATAAAAATCATTTTACTTATTTATGTATTTAAGTGATCCATAGAGCCACCCATGTCACAGCAGTGACTCTGGGCAATATACAAAAATTAAAACCAGAATAACAACATGATGCCCTGATTAAAACAATAACCCCCAAATAAAAATCCACATCACCAACAAAGCTCATCTAACTTCCTGGCCCAAATGCCTGGGAGAAGAACCAGGACTTCAGTGCCTTATATAAGGCTAACAGAGTCAGATCCATCCTGATCTCACGGGGTGGGGGATGCTGTTCCACAGGGCAGGCACAGCCACAGAGAAGGCACAACTCCAGGGCCCAATAAGATGGCATTGTTTGATTATAGGAATCCAGAGCATGCCTTTCCTGCTAGATCTGGTGGGGTAAGCAGAAACAATGGGGGACAGGTGGTACCACAATAGCCTGACCCTATGCCATATAGAGTTTTATACATGGTAACCAGCACCTTGAAGCCAACTAGGAACCAGTGCAGCTTGTGGAGCAGCAGTGTTATATGAGCACATTGAGAAACACCAGAAATGGCCCCCACTGCTGCATTCTAGGCCAGCTGCAGCTTCCAAATGCTCTTCAAGGGCAGCCCCATGTACAGTGTGTTACAGTAATCCAAATGGGAGTGGACTAAGGCATGAGCCACCTGGAGCTAGGTCTCCCAGTCCAGGAATTGGCACAGTTAGAACATAAGACAAAACTGTGCAAAGGCCCTCTAGCCATGGCTGCCACCTGTCCTTCCAACAGGAGCTGTGAATCCAAGAGGATCCCTAAGTTGTGACTAGCTCTGACTGGAATAATCTGGCCATGGAGGTGGTTTTTCTCATGGATAGAATGAGCCAAGCTCCCTTCCCTGAGACACAGGCTTTGAGAAAGATGGCGCCACCACCAACCATTTAGGCAGCTGAATGACAAACTCTTTAGACCAGTACTTCTCAACCTTAGCAATATGTGGACTTCAACTTCCAGAATTCTCCAGCCAGCATAGCTGGCTGGGGAATTCTGGGAGTTGAAGTCCTCGTATCTTAAAGTTGCTAAGGTTAGGAAACATTGTTTTAGACCAAAGCAACTCCATCTCTGCTTTGAAGTGACAGATATCCAAACAATTTATATACTAAAGCAAAACCCAATCCCTATCTATCCATACTTATCTAAAGGCAGACAGGTGTTTAAGTTTGCCACCTTAAACTTACCTCTAGACTTGCATGGTTCTTTAATAGTTGGCTTCAGGATCTGAGAGATGGGGAGGAAGTCAAGGAGGAAGCCTAATAGTTAAAATACCAGCAGTCTTCCAAATTCTTTCAGGTATCTGCAGCAAATGATATATTGATCTTGCTGTTAAACTGCACAGCTGTAACCAACACATTAGACATGGAAGATAAAAGCAATGACTAAAAGAACCTTATTTCATCTGTCACACCTGAGGCTCTGCCTTCTTCAGACCTTTAGTGTATTAGCACAGAAAATCAATTAGATAAAAAACTATACAAATGAAGGGGGAGAGGTTTTCTCTTAAGTGTCCATTCAAAAAGCCTTGGTGTGCCTATTAGCGTTCAAGTAAGCAACTTTTTTTTTTTTTTGAAATGTTGGTAGTCCAAACTCTTATTACATATTATTTATATTACATTTTGGCTAAGCTAAAGATCAATTTACAGCTATAGCAGAACTTGTAATCAGGCAGAAAATGTAGCAATAGCATTTTCTTATCATTCACGTTCAAAGTTTGTCAGGCATTGGTTTTATAAGGAGGCATAATTCTCCTCTAAGGCTGAAAGAGATGTTTTCTTCGTTGTATTAAAATGGCATTAATTGCATCTCACCTTTTGATTCTATAACAAAAGAATACAAATAAACAAAGTTATTCAAACATGAATGCTTGAATAAAATAGATTCATGAGAAAACCGCCAATCGAGGTCTGCTAAGAAGGGTTTGGTGTGTGCATCTTTTTGATAAGATATTTGAAGAGCAAGTAAGCTCAATTCAGTTCTGTACTGGTGAATCATGCTCCAGAAATGGCTTGCCGCCTGTAGCTGCCATTCATCTTCACCTATTTTTCTCAGCTGTTTTACAAGCTTTACGAAAGGGTCAAGTGATACAACTGAGACAAGGATAACATCTGTATAATTCCCTTAGAGCAATGTAAGGGAAGACAACTACAAACACTAAAAGGCAGACATTTATGTCTTCCCTAGGTACTGTATTTCCTTTGGGGAAAAAATCCTGCATAAAAAATTAAAATTACTTCGCAATTGTAAAAAATGGTTTTGATAAATCACTTTTACAACTGCTGGATGGTTGTACATCATTGCCTGACTGAATCACCCTTTCAGCCAAACTTATTTATTTATAAACTTTCTAGATAATTTAAGTTGGACCAGAACAGTGGCCTGTCTCTTTTAAGGTAGATGCTATTTTTTTTCTTTTTGAATCATACAACCGTGAAAGTCTGGTTCCAGAATTCTAGAGTTCCAGAAGAGGCTTGCAATTGCTTTGGTTTGAAGGTATTTATGCTTCCAAAGCCCATGCTGTTTTGCCCTGTCCACCCTTCTAGCAGTAGGACTCCATTGGTCCCCCAGCATAATTCTGAATCTGAAACAAGCATTATATTTCCTACCACCTTTCCCCCTTTTACTAGGTCTTCCAATTTTATCCTCTTTCACAAACTCTCCACACTTCCCCAAATTTAGCCTCTCAAATTGCCAAAATCCACTCTTGTGATACACAGAGTAAATAATAAAATTAAAGACCCCTCTCCCCCCTTCAGGATACTGTGCTGGGATTTCCAATTCTGACTTAATTGGAAGGATCGCTCTTATCTGAAGGCAAACCTGTCAGTGACTGAAATCCAATATGCTTTCCTTCTCATTATGGTGGCTTAAATAAATGATGAAATAGTTTTGTTTTGTGTGCGTGTTTTGTCACCGTGCTGCCCACTGCAACACTTTGGGGACACTGATTGAGACAGGAACTTTACTGAGGTCCAGAATCAAAACAGAAGGGATTTGGATTCATCTCCTTCACTTGGGGAAAATGAAAATCCATCCCCAGTTATTCCACTACATGCCACTTGAGATACAATATATCTCAAGTAGGAAAGGTTTTGGTTGCCCGTTACGATCTTTTCTTTTTTTCTTTCTTTTAAAAAAATACATGTGCTAGGTGATTCCCAGACAAATGCAATTTAGAATTTAGAAACTGAATGCAGGTTTATTGCATGCTTTAACTAATCTTTTGCACATGTTATCAAAATGTTTTCTAACTTATCTGGAAAATCAGGAGGGCTAGAAAGTTATTTCATTAAAACAGATTGCCTTCTAACAATAGCTGGCAAGCTACAAAATTATTTCCCAAGGACAGCATGCAGTCCACAGGCCATATGTGGTCCACCCCTGCTCTGCTGAAAATAGCTGAATACTGCATACTTTTCCTAAATCAGCCTAACAGAACATAAGCTGTCTCTGGAGGAGCAGGCAACACTGAATCCTTTGCCTGCTGTTAATCTGCATGGTGGTGGCAGAAGTGAAAGATAATTTGGCACTAGATATTAATACAGTCTGGCAGCACAGAGCAGAATGGAAAAGTAGACCTTTCTTGAAGGCATAGCATCCAATGGAAGACCGGACTCAGGAATTAAATGGCTGAGTCACTGTTGAAAAGCTGCTTAGGTACACCTCAGTGCTTGCTCTTGCAGCATGGCCCCTTCATCTCAGCCAGCCATATTGGCCTCTCTTCTTTTAACTCTTTGAAGGTTGGCTAGAAATGCTCTCTTCAAGCTTTGAGGAAGAAAATATTTGCAAACAAAGCAGCAGAGTTTTCTTACAGCTAAGGAAATAGTGACCTGCCAGATGTTGCAAAAACATAACTCCCAGCAGCCCCGTCCAACAGAGAGGAAGGCTAGGAGTTGTTGTCCAGCTACACTGATGCTTTTCCTTTAACTGAAAGTAAACATTCTCTCCACAAAATTGCAGACTGGTGATTCCCAAACATTATTTTGTTTAGTGAAACTTTCTGGGCTGATGTGCAAGAAAGGAAATATCAGAACTGATAGAGGAAAATGCATTGCCCATCATATTTCAAATACTATAATGCTTCCTCACAAGCCATTCAGTTCTTTCTCAGACAAATCAGAAATAACTTCCATGCCATCTCAAAATAGCTTTGCTGGGCTGTCCCCCCCCCCCCCCCCCCAATGTATTGGTTGTGTTGATCTGTTTTATGATTTTAGTAATGCTCCTTAATGTTGTTATGTTAATAAATGTAAACTGTTTATAGGCAAGGTAGAAGTATTATTTCATTTCTAATGGAACTACAACTTATTAAAAGAATAACCCTACAAATCAGATATTATTACTTGCTAATTACAGTAGTAACTCTGCTCATTCTATACAACTGTTTATTTGACTTGGTATCTAACTTTCCACATTGCTAAGATTTTTTAAAAACATACAAATAATACAGAGAAAAGCATAAGGTCCATATTAAAAGGATCACAAATCCTGGTCAGGATTCATTCTAGTATTCTGAAGAAGTGGATGATATAGTTCAGGGGTTGGTAAAAATCTAAGAAAAAGAGATTATTGCTAAGCAGTTAACAAGCAGCCTTACTGTCTGAAGGTGGCGAGTTTAGGTTATCAGAAAACTTGATCACATTGTCAATGTTGGGATACTATGCAGTATCCATGAATGTATACAATTGAATGGTGACAGGAATAGATTCCCACATTGTACCTAGAAATGAAAATCTCCATTTTATCTTCTGTGTGGAACATTTAGCACTCTTTAATCTACCTACATTTACTTGGAATTATGGAACATGGTAAGATTTATGTACAATATTCTTAAGATTACATTGTTTCTTCATAAGGATTGGCTCTCTGTACTTAGATTCATGTCCAGTTGCAGATGGGAACTTTCGTTTGCGGCAACAAATGAATCTTGGCAAATAAATGACTTTGGCTTTGGGTAAACAAATGCTGATTAAGCACCTACACCTCACAGTACAGCATGAAGAGTAAAAAATATAATGATTACCCATATCTTGAAAATCCAAAATATTGTTTGTCAAAACAATTAGCATCTACACAAGAATAACTACATGGCTCTGCAGAACTTGTGACAATTTAAGTAAAACATCACATTTCATTTTAAAGTATTTCACTCTTTCCTGATTTGCTATTGCAGCAAAATATTGCTTTCTCTTTTCTTTCCTGAAAACTTGCCCAAGTTTCCCCCCCTCCCCATTACAAACAGAACAAGGCAACATTGCAGCATTTTGTTATTTGCAGATCAAGGCAACATTGCAGCAGTATAGAGATTAGGTTGGTGCATTTCAGCGTTGCCATCTAGTGGAGCAGCAGCCTGCTTGTCAAAAGGACTGAGATTCCACACTATCTCATTAACAGTCTCAAGGATTATAGGCAATACCTTCTAATTCTTCATGCTGGTTCTTCCTGATACTGTGCACTGAGAGGCACTATTCCAATAACTCAAGAGTCTCAGAGCTCCAGCTTCTGAGAGTGCTGAGCAGTGATCAAAGGGTCATGCTTCTTCAAGGTCTGGAAACAGACAGGAGAGGCTTTTCCCCCTGCTATTCACAGTCCTAATGATGGTATATGAAAGAGGTTGACAAGCACTACAATCCAAAATCCTGTGAAGGCCTCCAGATGTGCTGCCTCTGAAAGCTTGCTTTTCCATTAGTGTGATGAAGAGAAGAAAGAACTGGAAACTTATATACATTTCCAGTCTAAAAGCCTGAACTAGGGGCCTCAGGCTGTGCAAAGGAGAGAGGGAGAGATCTATCCAACCAGGAAAATGAGAGAGAGGGAGGGAGGGAGGGAGGGAGAGAGAGATTCAAAAGCAAAGTTCCCAATTGCAATAGACATTTACAAAACCTATAATACATTATTATGTGCCTTTGGGATGTGTTTTGACTCCATAGAATCAAAGTTAGAAGGGATCACTGATGTCATCCAGTCCATCCTTGCTCAGTGCAGGATCCAGTCTCTGTTTGAAGACCTCTACCAAAGAAGAACTTGCCATATTGTAGAACAGTGGCAACTCATGCATTTCCTGATCTCTAGTCTGAATCTCCTTCTTTGTCGTTTTAACCCATTGGCTTTGGCTCTGCCCTCTGGGGCAACAGAGAAAAAGTCCACTTTTTCTTTGGTGTGACAACCATTCATATATTTGAAAACTGCTACCATGTCTTCCCTTAGCCATCTCTTCTGTAAGCTAAACATTTCCAGATTCTTTCACCATTCCCTGCTTACAGTGATATTTAATACATACAGTGATCTTAGCTTAACAAACTGTACATATACAGTTCTATACAGACCATTCCAAATGGAGCTTTTTAAACAGGGTCTTATCTGTTTCACGCCCTCCTTCCCTCACCCAGCTTCTTTCTGTGCTTTCATTTCTGGGCTCTCTTCCATCCTGGGGAGTAGAATAGGAAGAGGGAAAGAGGGCTTCCCTGATTCCAGCTTTGTTGAGGTATCCTCACAGACATCCAGTCTGTTCTCTAAAAACTTCACTTCTTTCCACCAGCCAGTTTTCCCAGTGCATCTTTCTCAGTTCCCCCTTGCTCCTGCTGTGCATAAATTATACAAGGAATACACAACAACCTCTTCCTCCATAACTTAATGCTTCTGCCCTTGTTAGCCCTTCAAGGTAGTCCAGACAAGAAGCATCAGCACTATCTTTATTGCAGGGTTACATTAAACAGAATCTTGCAAGACTGGAAGTATTTCACCCTTCCTCTCTTTTTGGTCTCTGGAAAACTAGGGACGGTCCCTTCTGAAATGCTTCCTATGCTTTTCCCTCACTTGCAGATGGAGCTGCCTCTTATGAGACTGTTGCTTAGGCTGCGAGTCTTCCTTCTGTCTCCCAAGGTCATTCCCACATCCCCTTTATATATTTACAGTGATAAGCAGGCAGGCCTACATCCAGGACAGGGACGATGCTTTTCCATGCCTATGTAACACTGAACTTGATTTTGGTCTATAGCAAAAATAAAACAAACAAATAAACAAAAACAAAAACTTTAACTTTGAGATTATTACATCATCCCAAGTCTCTCAGAACAATTTAGCCTGCCACAGGAAGAAAACAAAGATCAACCCAAAAATCCAGTACAATTTTACTTTCCACTCTCTGACACACATATACACTCAGACTGCCACAACTGACCTGTGGAAAATGTCCTAGAAATGGTGATGTTTAACATTCTATTTATTGTGTTTTTGTTCAAGGTTGCTGTTGATATCGCTGGTAAAGCATTTTGATAGCATTTGTATCCTGACAAGTGAATATAATGTTTCATTTCTGCACAATTCTTGAAGGAAAACTGTACTGCAAAATGCAAAGAAAGATGCAATCTGAAATTCTAACCTTCACAGTAGCCTTGAAAGGTTGAAATAGGTTGAGTATTCATCTGAAAAAAAAAAAAGTGAGAGCAAAACTATTATTATTAGGCTTTGATACCACACTAGAAGAAGGACTGCTGGTTTGAGCAGATGGTGCTCCTGGCCTATGACAAAAAAACATGAATGAGGAAAGAAGATGGATTTGATACATCTATAAGCTGCTCTAGGCTCTAAGATGAGTGAGCAGCAGTTACACTGCCTGCAGAGATTTATGCTTATGTTCTCAAGATAAAAATGTGTATTTTTATCTTGAGAACATAGTAAAATGTAATTTGGCCTCATATGCAGTCCCATGAAATTGGAGTCCTGTGGCTCTAGCATCCCAGAGACTAGTTTCCCTGATTTTGAGGTTGCAGTCAGACTCCTGGAATTGGACTATGTAGATCATGCTGCCAAGAACAGTGCTACTTACATATGGGACTCCCCAAAAGAGTCAAGCTACATCTTACAAAGACTGAGGAGGACATGTGGTGTTAGACTAGAGCAAGAGGGAAGCCATGAACTGAATATATTACCAAGGACTGGGGCCAACACTCCAAGAGACAAAGTGGAAACCCAAGGGCAGAGGTAGGACTTAAGAGACTGGCAAGAAGCTACAAAAGTAAAGCCAGTAAATGATATCACTCATGGTCTCAGATGTTTCTTTATCAATGACTAAACTATCGAAAGAAACAATGAGAACTTGAAATCCTGACACAGAAGGATAAATATAATATCATTGAAACCTGATGAGACAGATGATTGGAACATAGCCTAGAAGGCTCAAATATGTTGAAATGGTATAGTCTTGTCAGAAATGGAATTATACCTACATTAAGAAAGCATACAGGTGAAACTCGAAAAATTAGAATATCGTGCAAATGTTCATTTATGTCAGTATGGTAACTCAAAAGGTGAAACCAATATATGAGATAGACACATTACATGCAAAGCAAGATATGTCAAGCCTTACTTTGGTATAATTATGATGATTATGGCGTACAGCTTATGAAAACCCCAAATTCACAATCTCAGAAAATTAGAATAGTGTGAAAAAGTTCAATATTCTAGGCTCAAAGTGTCCCACTCTAATCAGCTAATGAATCCATAACACCTGCAAAGGGTTCCTGAGCCTTTCAATGGTCTCTCAGGCTGGTTCAGTAGGAATCAGAAGCATGGGAAAGACTGCTGACCTGACAGTTGTGCAGAAAACCATCATTGACACACTCCATAAGGAGGGAAAGCCCCAAAAGGTCATTGCAAAAGAGGTTGGACGTTCCCAAAGTGCTGTATCAAAGCACATCAATAGAAGGTTATGTGGAAGGGAAAAGTGTGGTAGAAAAAGGTGCACAAGCAGCAGGGATGACCGCAGCCTGGAGACGATTGTCAGGAAAAGGCCATTCCAAAGTGTTGGGGACTTTCACAAGGAGTGGACTGAGGCTGGAGTTAGTGCATCAAGAGCCACCACACACAGACGGATCCTGGACATGGGCTTCAAATGTTGTATTCCTCTTGTCAAGCCGCTCCTGAACAACAAACAACATCAGAAGCGTCTTACCTGGGCTACAGAAAAAAAGAACTGGTCTGTTGCCCAGTGGTCCAAAGTCCTCTTTTCTGATGAGAGCAACTTTTGCATCTCATTTGGGAACCAAGGACCCAGAGTCTGGAGGAAGAATGGAGAGGTACACAATGCACGATGCTTGAAGACCAGTGTGAAGTTTCCAGAGTCTGTGTTGATTTGGGGAGCCATGTCATCTGCTGGTGTTGGTCCACTGTGCTTCTTTAAGTCCAGGGTCAACGCTGCCGTCTACAAGGAGATTTTGGAGCACTTCATGCTTCCTTCCGCAGACAAGCTTTATGGGGATGCTGACTTCATTTTCCAGCAGGACGTGGCACCTACCCACACCGCCAAAAGTACCAAAACCTGGTTCAATGACCATGGGATTACTGTGCTTGATTGGCCAGCAAACTCGCCTGACCTGAACCCCATAGAGAATCTATGGGGCATTGCCAAGAGAAAGATGAGGGACATGAGACCGAACAATGCAGCGGAGCTGAAGGCCGCTATTGAAGCATCCTGGTCTTCCATAACACCTCAGCAGTGCCACAGGCTGATAGCATCCATGCCACACCGCATTGTGGCAGTCATTGCAGCAAAAGGGGCCCAAACCAAGTACTGAGTACATATGCATGCTTATACTTTGCAGAGGTCCGATATTGTTCTATTTCCAATCCTTGTGTTATTGATGTCATGTAATATTCTAATTTTCTGAGATTGTGAATTTGGGGTTTTCATAAGCTGTACGCCATAATCATCACAATTATACCAAAGTAAGGCTTGACATATCTCACTTTGCATGTAATGCTTCTATCTCATATATTGGTTTCACCTTTTGAGTTGCCATACTGACATAAATGAACATTTACATGATATCCTAATTTTTCGAGTTTCACCTGTATGCCTGCAGAGAAATTAATGAGTCTCAACATAGAAATCCTGTTAACAGTGTTTGGATAAGAATAAAAGGAGAAAGAAGCATCATATTGTCATAGGAGTTTCTTGTAAATCATCTAGGGAGGCAGAAGTTATAGATAAGTACCTCCTGCATCAGAAGACCAGTTTTTGAAAGAGGTAGAGAATAATGACAATGGGAGATTTCAACTACCTTGACATCTGCTGGAAATCAAATTCTGCCAAAAGTCAGAGGCCCCCAAAATTCTTGTCATCTGTAGCTGACAATGTCATTTGTCAGAAAACAAAAAAAGATAAAAGGCAATCTGCTATCCTGGACCTAATTCTTACCAAAAGGGAAAATTTAGTTGACAGACTTAGTGTGACTAGAACCTTCAAAGAAAGTGAATATGTACTCATATGTAACTCAAGGGTACTTGAGTTCATGATATCAAGGGGAAAAGGCATAGAGAAAAGTCATATTTGTATCATGGCTTTCAGAAGAGCAGAACTGATCAGCTGAAATGGATGTCAGATCCAAAGGCTTGAAATCCTAAGGAGAAATGTCTCTAAGATGGATCAGAAATCCTACTGAATTCAATGAAATGTTGAAGGTGCAATCAGAAACAATTATCTCTGGAAGGAAAATGGGAGACATCAAAAGAGACAATATTAATACATGTGGAGCTTTCTAGCGTGCTGGAAAGGAAAAGGGAATAAGAAATAGCAGGATGGACATATAACCAGAGAAAGATACAGTGCAGTCTCCCAAAATCATATGGTTGTACCAGAAAGTCTAAAGCTCACAATGAGCTCAGGCTTACAAGAAATACCACAAACAACAGAAAATACTTTTTAGGTATGTCAGAAACTAAAGGCAAAGAGGTTATAGGTCTGTTGTAGGAAGAAAGGGCTGAATTAGTAATATATGAAGGCAAGAAGCAGAATGTCTTGACTCATATTTTATATCTGTCTTCCCTCAGAAGGGAAACAAAACCCTAGCTGTCCATCCTTATGTCACCAGTGGAAAGAGAGAGTTGCACTTCAAGACAGACTAAGAGTGGGTAAAAGATTGTTTAGCTACTTTAGAATTCAAGTCTCTAGGGCCAGGAGGATGACATCCTAGGATACTGATGGAACTAGTGGAATTGATCACAGAACTGCTAATTGTAATACTTGAGTGCTCCTGGAAAACTGGTGAGGCCCCAGGAGAGCAAATGTTCAAAAAGGGGAAGGAGGAGGATCTGAAAAATTATAGACCTGCCAGCTTGCATCTTTATTGGGCAAGGTCTCAAGCAAATTATTAAACTGCACATTTATGAGCATTGGACATGCAACAATTAACAAGAGCCAGTGTGGGTTTGTCACAAACAGGTTGTGCTAGATTAACTTTATCTTCTTTTTCAACGGTGTTACTAGATTAATAGATTGAGAAATATCATACATATAATATAACCCTCAGCAAAGCTTTCCACGAAGTCTGTCAATGATGTCAACAGCAATAGGATGGTAAAATATAGGTTAAATAATACAACTATTAAATGGATTACTAACTGGCCAAAAGGCTTACCTAAAGAGTATTCCTAAATGGGTCCACATCAGCTTGGACAACAGTACTGAGTGGAGTGACACAGTCTCTGTCCTGGAGCCTGTGTTGTTCAACATTTGTATTAATATGTGGATGAAAGGGTTGAGGGGGTGATCTGCAGAAGGAGGAGGAAACTAGGAGGAGTGAGTAATACTTTAGAAGAGAAAAAGAAGCTCAAAGTATGACATTCAGCTTGGAAATATGTAAAATCTTGCATCTGGAAAAAAAAATGAAAAGCACAAGTATAAGATGGTGAATACCTGGTTTGGCAGTGATACATGTGAAAGGGATCTGGGAGTTTTAATAGAGCACAAGATGAACACGAGCCAACAGTGAGGCCTGATCACAAGCAATAATAGTTCTACTTCACTCTGCCTTGTAAAACCATACTTAGAATACTGTGGCCAGCTTGGGGCACTGTAATCTAAAAAGGACATTGACAGACTGGAACAAGTTCAGATGAGGGCTACCAAGTGGAGAGGGAACTGGAAACCAAATCCTATGAGGAATGTTTAATGGAACATTAGCCTGTAGAACAGGAAGACTAAGGAGAGATTTGATAGCAGTCTTCAGATATCTAAAGGGTTGTCATACAGAGGAGGGAATAAACTTGTTCTCTGCTGCTTCAGAGATCAGGCCCAGAACTAGCAGCTTGAAACTTAAGATTAAGTTGTAGTAAAAAAAAAAAAAAAAATGATACAATAGCAGGCACCATCAAACTGATTTTTGCATTTGGAGAAACACTTCCTGGCAGAACGTTAAGAAACTTGCAGATCTACTTCTCCTAAGCATTGTTATTATCTGTCTCCTTGAGAGCTAACAATTGCTAGGGGAAAAAGTGGGAACATGTGTTTAGCAACATAATAAATCTGGTGGTGAGGACTGGTGAGGACAGACTGAGTAGGAATATGAGAGTATTTTCAAATGCTCAGATGACTAGATTTTTCCTCACTATATATATATAGTGATGAGGGAAAGAGAAAGCGGGGGGGGGGGGGGGGGAGAGAGATGTAAATCCTTTCCCTATGTATGAACACAGCACTGGACAAATTGATCTGGCACTTACAACAACAAGCCCTGCTCTGACATAAATCTACTCAGTGGCTAGTTTGCCAGAACAATACAATATACCTGTCTCCAACTTGGCTTTCATACAAATTAAGTGTGCAGATCATAACTGCCAGGAACTAGTCTTTGATTATGGTGATACATAACATAACATAACATAACATAACATAACATAACATAACATAACATAACATAACATAACATAACATAACATTATAATATAATATAATATAATATAATATAATATAATAATATAATAATATAATATAATTAATATAATATAATAATATAATAATATAATATAATACAAAACACAAACAGATCTCTTTCATGTTCAGTTGTTTTTAAGTATTGCAGATGGGACTTTATCTAACAAGGCCACAGGGAAATGCTAGAAATGGTAGTTGAGGGGGAGCAGGGGAAAGAGAGAGAGAGAGACTCCCTTAATATCATCTTGACTTCTGATAACTACATGGACACATTCAGGTTGGGCTTTTGGTGGTAATATTGAAGTACAGTAGTTTGCAGGACTGAAAACAATAACAGCAACAATGACAGCCACTTTCAATCTAGTCTTCTATCATTGGATTTTCTGATGATCTCTCATCTAGATTCTTACTAGGTCTGATCCTGATTCAGGGGAAAGATCAAATCAAATAAAAACTATAATAAAACAATATAGGTAAAATAAATACTTTGTTGTTTCAAATTCTGCAAATGAATGATAATTCATTTCTGAAGATTTATTGATATAAAACCTTTTATTTACTACAAAAATAAATGCTGCAATGCTATAACAGTACATTGTAACTATAAATGTGTAAATGATGACTTGTATACAAAAATACTATTAAAAACATTAAATGAAAATTTGGGGCAAAATGTTTTCCCTTTTACCAACATTCTCAGCTTAGATGTGGCCTTGGGGTCTGGGGGTAAGGATACCAACTGCATGTTTTGCCCAGAGTGCCAGTCATGGGGACCAATGTCAGCTGAACTCTCTCTTGGCTGCAGTGGGCCACAGCTTCATTTCAACAAAGAAGATACATGCAGGTGTAGATGCCATGGGACATGAAATCATTTCAATGCATGGGATTCTTGGAAGAACTGAAGAGTCTGCTGCTTCAGCATCACTGGGAAAGAGCTGCTTGAATAGCAGAACTTAGTGTCTTGGCAATCTGTCCAGATCTGCACAGAAAGGACAAAGTGTGACAATAAATTGCAAGCCCTACATATGGTCTTTAGAAACAAAAGTAAAATTGTATTTTCTCCATAAACCTTGTTCTCTGTTTAGTCTATCAGCTAGTAGAAATGTTTCATATCAATAGACATTAAAAAAAAAAAAGCATTAACAGAAATTCTGTGGGACTCTCTCAGTGCAAGAAAGAGAGTGTTTGTTTTTGCAGTTTGAGAAAATTGCTCCCTTTCCTCAAGCCAGACATTCAATCCTCTTTTAGAGATATGAGCTGTTTAGGCTGAGCGTACTGAATTTTAATTTTTCTTCATTGCCATAATTTCTAAAGAAAGGGAGGAGGAATAAATAAAGAATCTGGATGTATCACATAATGTTCTAACATGGAGCAGCAGGGAGCAGACATCTGTCACTTCCGAGCCTTATTATCCTTATCATAGAAAGACCTTTTCTATCATCGTTCTGCTCTAGGCAGAATACAAATCAAATTATGTAAGTTTTCCCTATCTGTGTGGCTTAAGCAATGCCTGGGGAAATTCTTACAGGTCTCAGATTAAAACTATAAATTAGTAAAAGGCTTGGAACATTGGGGAACCCAGACATCAGCAAAAAGAGCCAGACTAGTTGAAAGGAATAAACCTATCTGCGCTCAGAACTAAGCAGGGTTAGGCCTGATTGGATGGGAGACTTGCCAAGAAATCCTTGTAGTGTAGGATAGGCTGAGAAGTGGAAAGTCTATTCCAAAGCAATCATAGTACACCGCTTCCATGCTGCCACCAGGAAAAATGATGGATGTGTCCATGTAAGTTACTGGGATCTGAGTCTAACTCAAAGAAGGTTTTACCTTAAATTTGTTCCAAAGGCTTAGACTCCTAAGCTTCAGATTCTATAATCACTGCCAAGGAAATCCAGTCTGCTGCATTGTAATCAGTCTATCACAGACTATAATGGTAGATTCAGAGAAATGGTCTGAGTTCGGCTGCAGGATAGCGTCTTCCACTAGATCTAAGAACCCCAAGCCATCTCAGTGAGTGCAAGGCAGTTCACATGGTACAAACTGCCATTCAGGCTATGCAGCAATCCAAATTTAAAGGAGAAACTGTGATTTAGTGCACACATGGGCAACCACTGGTCAGCGCTCCCCTATATCAAAATCTTTTTCCTAGGATAATTCTACAAAGCTTCTTTAAGGGGTTGTTGAAACTTGCCTCAATAATTCTCCAGCATTTGCCACCTAAGATGGCCCCTTCACTCTTCCAAAACAGTAAAGCCAGCCTCATTCAGCATTTAAATATGCAAAGTCCATGCAAATCCAAGTTGGTGGATTTCCCAAAGGCCTGTTGCACTGTCTTTGTCAGAACATCTGAATGACTCTATAAAGATAGGTTGTCAAGACTAAAATGGGTACTTAAATAGGAACTCCTATTCACTGAGTAAACAGATAAGAAGTTGAAACCAGCCTCAGTGCACATTCTTGAATTCCAACCTAGGGGCACTACTGAAAATGAATTTATTAGGAAGTACACTTATTTTTCTGACTATTCAAGTATATCCTCCTATCATATTTCCTTAGGGTGGCAGAACAAAGTTAGACCTAAAGCTATAAAATTGCAGACTCACTTATCTGTTTTTCAGTTAGCTTGTGGAATACAAGTATATATCGGTTTTTGTCTGTTTTAGATATGAAACACGAGCTTGACATTTGAATTCAGATGTTACTAAACAGACCTTTACAATTATATTTGGGAGTTGGGAAAGATTTACAGATACATATTAACTATGGCATTGATTAGCCCTTTAATTTGGTACATTTTACATACCTATGCAGTTTGCAGTTATAGAAGAAAAGATGGCAATCCATTCCCCCTCCACAAAGAAATATTGTGAAAAGGAGGTAAGGATGATCAGCAAGATTTGAAACAATGATTTTGCAGAGGACTTGTGTTGAAATAACACCTTCTATACGGGATGTAAAACGCACACATGTAATATCTACAAGTTTCTCTTTAAGTGTTTTAAAAAGCTTTGGGGCATGTTAACAATTTAAGGATTAATTGTGGCATAAGCTTTCATTGACTAAGCTAGTGTTGGGGTCTTCCTGGCTCACAGGACAGATCTGCAGCATACAGATCTTGGCTGCAGAAAGGCAGTACCCACCCACCACCCACACTCCAATTTTAGGGAGTCCCACCCAATTTACCCACTAGTCACTGCTCAGCCATTACAGTGGAAAATCGAAGGTTTGGTCTCTGCTAATTGGGAAGTGCAAATAGCTGGCTAGCAAGGGCCAAACTACTGGTTTCCAACTGATTTCACTACAAGGCTGCTTGTGGAAAATGGAGTAAAAAACTCACAAACACACTTTGAGGAATTCCACTCAGGCCTGGTGAAAGGGGACTAAGAAGGAAAATTCTTGTAGGATTTTTAAGGGAAAGTAAAAAGAATGCTGATAAAAATTCAGAAATCTAGTACATTTGCAGTGAAGTGAACAGGACATGCAGTACCTAAGCTGGAATGTCTCTCTCTTTCTTGCTTCATGTGCAAAAACACATAATAATCTACCTTTATTACACTGAAAAGTTATGTTTTTTATCCAAAACTGGCCAAATCAAAACAATATAGGACTACATGCACAGCAAGGGAGGGGGCGAAAAATCAATGTTTTCATATACCTGAAAAACATTTTCCAAACTTGATACTACTCAGGTACCTCAGGTGCTGCTGGGAAATGTTTGTTTGGAAACCTGAAGCCCTATAGTCAATCCATTAAAAGAAATTTGATTACATTAAATGGATCACATTATTAAACCATTTCTAGGCACTATATTTAGCTTTAGAGCTACTTTCAAAGAAGTTCCCCATATATAATGTCATTTAGCTTTATTTAGTCCCTGGTGTGCTTATTTTATTGATTGCTTTTAAAAGTTGATTGATCATAGCTTTATCTAAAAGAGGTCTGTAAGGCAAAATTGCAAAATGCAGGTAACTCATAGAATAAAATGGCTTAAAACTTATCTACTAAGCTGGTGTGAATCAATAGTGCCATAAGTTGCCGCATCAGAGCACTATGGGTTGCTCCCCCAGCCTCATCCTCCTTTGCACGAGGTTTTTTTGGGCACTGGAAGTGGTGGAAGAGGTGTCTGCACATGCACTGAGCACAGCAGAAGCCTCTCCCAGCTGTGGGAAGTAGTGAAGGAGGCCGTTAGAATGACACAAGGCCAAGCTGGACAGCAGTTCTGCCACATACTTTAGGAGCCAGAAGTACCTTTGATTTCCAAGACAGCTTTGCAAGTGCTTCACTGGAAGCATGGTTGAAACCAAGCCTCAACATCAAAGTTTTGCACAGTCCTCGCAAATACAGCCAAACTGAGAGGCTCAATAGTGCCATCGATTGGCTAGAATGCAAATATATATTAAGATTTTAAAAGACAGAGGGTTCAAATTGGTACAGATGCTTATCTGCCATATTTTACAGGGTTGGGGCATCATCTCAAAGAAAGCCCTGTCCTCTGCTGTTGATAAATATACCTTCTTTTAGGGGTGTCAGCAGGAGGTCATCAAAAGAGTCAAGATGGTGGCCACAATGGTGTATTTGAAGCTGTGCACCATCCTGGCCACTAGCTGGACTTTTTTTTTACTATTCCTGTAGACACCCCTGCCTTTTTTCTAGATGGGACAGAAGAATGATATGCACAAATGATCTTAATGCATAATGTTTAGAAGTACTATGAACACTGTTGCTTCCATAGACTTCTCTTTTAAATTCAGAATTCTGATACCTAAAAAGAAAAAAAAATGTTATGGGCTCCTGTTAGATTTTTGTGGGAAATGCCATTCTCTTGAGGCTAATCCACAACATTAATCAAGTAAAGTGTTAATATTTTCCTTGCTATCTTCTGCCAAAGAAGGTTGATGGACATCCTTTCATTCTACCACTCTTGTTCTTTCACTCTGTACATTTGCAAATACATGTATTCACACCCAGACACACCCACATAAACATATGTACAAGTATGCATGAGAGCCATTGTGGTGCAATGGTTAAGGCAACCGGCTAGAAACCAGGAGACCATGTGTTCTAGTCTCACCTTAGGCACAAAGCCAGCTGGGGGACCTTGGGCCAGTCACTCTCCCTTTGCCTTAGGAAGAAGGCGATGGTAAATCACTTTTGAAATCTTGCCAAGAAAACTGCAGGGACTTGTCCAAGCAATGGCCAGGAGTTGACACTGACTGAAAGGCACACGCACACACAAGTATGCATACATAACATAGAACTAAATATCTCCATTTCTCTTATGGGTTAATTCTATCATTAGGGAAATGCATTGTCTAGATCAGTCACCAGGTTATTGTGCATGGTTAAAGCAACAGAGAAAATAAGGAGTGGGGCAGAGGACGTCAGCATTAGTATTTAAATTCCCTCAAAGCCTGGTAGGATCTGGCATCAGAATCTATGTCAGAAATGATTGCCAGACCCTGGAGCCTAAGTGTTCCTTTAATGCAATCTCTGGAGAATTACTCTTTGCTTTTTGCAGATTGAGAGAAAACTGCCGCCAGTCTTATGCAGAATGTCGTTTACTCGGCATGGAAATTAGACAAAAGGTCAGAAATTCAAGCAGGTTGGACTCCTAGCAGATTTCATTTACAAATTAAACAATGAGCCACAATGGGCCTGAACTGGTGCAGCGGGCAAATACAGCAGCGTGAATGTTGAGTGAAGAGGTTTGGGGAACATAAAACATCCACATTTACATGATAATGTACTAATTGGTTGGACAGTACGCAGCAGTGTCTTTTTCATCTGATTTGTTCAGGGTGGCTTCAAATGCCACAAGATCTGATGCAGAAGGCATGTCATTTCCGCAATTCTGGGGATATCTATCTATCTATCTATCATCTATCTATCTCTCTCTCTCTCTCTCTCTCTATCTATCTATCCATCCATCCATCCATCCATCCATCCATCCATCCATCCATCCATCCATCTATCTGCATTGGCCTAGGTGCACACAGCATCGCTTCTTCATCCATACAAACAGTTCTGGTATTTCAGTAGCATGGATTTTTGCTTTACCTGGATTACATCTCTTGTCACTACAGCAACATATGAGAACAGGAGTGTGACCAATGACAGAGGAATCCTAATCTGTCACTGTTTAGCTGGAGAAGAAATATGATGGAAGAACTAAATGCAATTAGTCCTTTTTCAAAGCAATCTATTTCTGGCTTCCAAATTGCAGTGGCAGGAGCTTTTATCGCAGAGAGATAACTGTAATCAGTGGCAGCTGAAGAATGCATTGAACGATACATGACATATTGCTGGCACCTGCAACATAGAAGTGCCCCGTGTTGCCATTTGCAATGTCTAAGGAGCCCTTGGTGACTTGAACTCTGCCTTGGGACAAAGTCAAGGTAATGGAAGTTTCTTGTCTCTTCATTTCACAGCAATGTTCTTTTCTTTTCTCCTGTCAAGCTCACTGATTGCAATCACTTACAGTCACTGCGAATCTTGGCTTGTTCGTTCATGCAATCGTTAGTTACATGTATAAATACTGGCTTTTTTGGCTTGGTTATCACTCCCAAAACAGATTAGCTGCTTGGGGTTTGGGCTACAGGTCCCATAACCACTAGATCAATTAATATGTCACAATGCTGGTGTAACAGATAAGGAATTATGTTTGACAGGCAATAAAACAGGATACACTTGTGAAATAAGATGAAATTTGCATCTATTGAAAATTCAGTGTTCCAAACACTGAATGCATATCTGAATTTTTCTAACGATGAAATCTGACAAGTGATTTCTTCCAAGTAGGTATGTGGATAAATGGATAGGTAAGAATACTTGATATTTAAGGTCAAAACAATCATAGACTGACTTAAAACATTCTAATTTTAAATATAGGTGTTGATAACTTCACATTGTCAGCTTCATACACATTTGAATTTTGAAAAGTTGAATTATATTTAACCTTAGAGTAATTTCAACTCAAATACAGTATTTTTGTTCAAATCTTTGAACATTCAGGTTGCAAATTGCTCAAATTGTGGATTGTATAGCTAGATAAAAAAGACTGAATGAGAAAGAGACAGCCAAGAACTACAGGTAGTCAAAACCAAAATAAAACAATGGTTTCTAAAAAAAAAAAAATGCAACACCCACCCTCCAACACACATACATTTGAGTTAATTTAAAATCTTATTAAAATCACATTAAGTACAGTTGATAGAATTCTTCCCTTTATTTAATCATGTTCCTCAACTGATACATTAAAATTTAGCTTACTGAATTCTTTTGGAGGAATTCTGGGAGTTGCATCTAACACTTTCAACAGCACATGTGGCCTAGGGGCATCAGATTAAGCATTTATATTCATGGCATGGCCCTATAAATAAAGAAGAATGAACTGAATCTTGAACATTCCTTGCCACAATGAATACAGCATATTTCTGAGTCTTCTGTAACATCTGTGTGCAAGGAAGTTGTATGGGACAAGCGTGGAAGCACTGACTTGCAGGATACAGCGTTCTCCATCAGACACTTCTTGGAATGGAATCTGTTCCAGCTACCTGAAGAGGGCTAAGTGAAATGTGTTTGAGCCAAGGCATCCAAAGGAAAACAGCAAGGGGAGCTAGATCAAATCTATCGATAACATTCAGGAGAGAGAATTTCCCCCTATATTCATATTGATCCTAGTTCTATTTATTTACTTTATTATTATTTATATGCCACTTAAATCCAAAAAGGCTGAAAGAGTCTCACAAAAAATGAGAAAGACTAACAAAGAAAATATAACAAAATCCCAAAACTAGTGACAACAATAAACCTTTCTGTCCATCAACATGCCAATGAAAAGCAGTTATGACAACAATTAACTAAAGCAGAAAGGGGACCCACCACACTATCAAGCTTCCAAGGCTTTCCAGAACAGCCAGGGCTTTTGGTAGTTTTCCTCAATGCCATCAGGGTGGTTCTGACTTGACCTCAAGTGGATCCCTGTTCCAAAGGAGAGGAGTGGCAACCGAAAAAGCTTGCTTGCAGAGTTCATTTACTGAATTCACTGCATCAAAAAAACTATTGCCAAAAGGACACTCAAATCCCCTGCTTTCTTGTCAGCCACAACCACTTCACATAATGGATCTCTACTGCAACACTGTCTCATATACTTGGTCATATCTTTAAATCGCTGGCAGAATTCATGGGAATCAGTGCTATGTTGATCATTTTATTGAACATCTCTTTGTTCATAGTGACTGTTCATGACGTAGAATATTACCGAGACAGTTCAGGTATAAGTCTGCATGCTGGAGAATTAAAGGGAGAGATGGAATGCTAAGCCAATCCTGTTATTCCTGCACGCGTTGACCAAGTCCACCATCAGCTAATTGTTCTGAACTGTCTAATTCAAAGGATGGACAAGAGTTTCTAATGAAAGTACTTAGAAGTATTCTTCAGGCCTTCATGCTAAATATGCAAAGATCAGCATAGAGTATGTGTACAAATGCTGAATCAGGCCAAGGCTCCTCATCTTAGTCCAGGGTCCTGTTTCTCCAAGTAACCAACTAAATGCCTCTGGGGTACTTGCAAACAAGAGATGGAGACACTATTTTTTCCTCGTGGCTGAAATGTGTAAACATGGTGTCCTCAACCCTGTGGTATTATTAAGTCTTCAAGACTAATAACCTCAAATGACCTTGGGAGACAAGGAGAACAGCCACAGCCAGGGCCATAGTCGAATAAGAGGCAGCTAAGCCAGCAAAAGGATTGTGGGTGTGGCAAACATCTCAGAAGGGAACCTCCCTAGTTTCTTGGGCTGTAGAGGCAACAGGGGAGAAATGTACTTTCAGACTTGATAGTGGTCATCACAATGTCACTATACAAATTCTCAGGTTAATTATGCACATAGACTTTGCACAGAGCTCACGTGTGTGTATTTCTTTCCCTGTCCCCTTTTAGAACTCATGTTTTCTGATATGTGCATTTAAAGAGCTCACAAGTCCAGCTTATTTACAGCAAAAAGTGCATCAAAGATAAGATAATTCTATTGTAACATTTAGATAATGGCACTACCAAGTTATTTCAAGAAAATGGACAGACCGTTAGGGTCACTGTTCAGCTGTGCCATTAGTTTAGTTAGCTAATGTACTACATTTATTCTACATACTGTATTCACCAGACTTTGCGTAATGAAATTCCTACCAAATTCCCTAGGGCTTTTTCCTTCTCAACACTTTTATCAGTAACCCTCATTCTAATAATTGAAACTAGTTTAAACAACCTCCTAACATTTATTCACCTTAATTCCTTTAGATTTGAATACCCAAAAGAAATCACCTATGCATTTTTTTCCCTAGCTGCACGAAAACCTACCAATGTTTACTCTTTTAAAATAGTTGAGATCTTTATCTTTGCATATTTTGCCTGCTTTTTTCACCATGCCCATGACCCTCTTCTTATATCATTATTTGTAAAACAAAGCGTAGAACTGGTCAGACCATTCTGCAAATGAAGGAGACTTCCAGTGAGGACATGGCAAACTGATGTCCCTGAAGAAGAGGGTATGACATTACAACTGAAAACGGTGACCAGGTGCTGGATTATGGCCATCGAAACCTCTCCAAAGAAAAGAGAGATCAAGAAATTGCCCACACATACTCTGGACAGCTGGTCCTCTTGAGTAGATGGCAGAAACCAAGATTTTTGCAGACAACTTATGAGTCAAACAGCTGGAGTCAAGGGATTTCATCAAGCTCATAGTCATAATGTAGCCTATATGGACATAAGGTTCACCTGAGTCTCATTTCTTAATCACTCTGGAATTAATTTTGTATTGCTTTCTAAATATTGAGAACCTTCAGAATGGCAAGTTTTATGGCATTCACTGGGTGAGTTTCCTTCAATCTTTTACAAAAGAAGTTTTAAGTGTGAGTTTAAGGATTTATCAAAAAAAAAAAAAAATTGAGGGGGAATAAACAGCAAAAGGATGAGTGTTGATTTTAGAAAGTTACGATTGGTCTAAGGGTCCAGATGGATTTAATAAATTTTTGAAGTTAAATATAAGAATCCTTCCCATGGGAAACTATTCATATTTTTGCATTCAGAAAAACAACAACAACATGATAAGATGAGACTTTGAAGGTTGGACACCATAGGGCACCAGAAGAAAATAAAGATTACAACTAAAGGAGAAGAATACCTAAACTCAATTTACTAATGCAGAATGGAGCAAAATACTTTAACACTGGATGTATTGAGAGACATTTGTGAACAATGGACTCAGAAGTTAATTTTAAGGATGTCTGCCATTGTAGATAGACTAAATGATGTTATGGAAGGGGGACAAGTTTTTCTGGATAAGATGGAATTTGATCTAAATGTGGATTTAAAAATGACAGGCTATGAGAAGGATATGGAAAAAGATGAAATACTGGATATACAAATGAAACCAGTTGATGTTTTAATAACTAAAAACGACATACAAATAATAAACCAGAAGAGTGACTTGGATAACCTTTCTATATTGGATTTACAAAAAGGACTTGTTAAAGTTGCCAATGATTTTATGAGAAAAGGGAAAATGAAAAGAAATTAAGTGCTAGGACATTATTTGAAGGTACTAAAGACTAAGATTGTTGGGAGCAAGGGGAAGGAATAGAAAGTTGGTTTATTTGATCAAGGTTAAAATAGGTTGCTATCTCTGGCAATCTTTAATGGACTTTTGCTGATGAAGATTGGATGTTTTAAGGTTTTGTTTATAGATAAGAGATGGGAAATGGGGAAGAGAGTTCATCTGTTGCATCTTAAGTCTATTTGATTAACGTTAAAACAGTTACATTGATATTTCTGGAAACTTTTATTGGATTTTGACTGACACCAAGTTTGAATGATGAGGTTTGGGGGATATGTTTAAAATATAAAATGAGATATAAATGTAAAAGGAAGGAATTAAAGGGAGATTATTAGATCAAGTTTATAATAGATGTTATTTCTGGTAACTCTTAATGGACTTTTGCTGATTAGAATGAGGCTTTAAAAATTTATTTATAGCAAATGAGATGAAATATGGGATAAAGAGAGTGTCTGTTGTATTTTAAGAGATAGTGATAAGTTATTAAAGTTGCTGGGATGAAGGGGAAGTTGTGTCTTTATATATTTCTTTTCTTTCTCTTTTTATTGTTTTGTTCTTTTTTTCTGTACACTTTTTTTCTTTTTCTTTTATTTTTTGTAGCTTGTAGTTTTATCTATACATGTAATCTTTAATAAAAATTATTATAAATAAACCATTCTGAAAATGAAGACCTAATTTTGGGGGGGGGGGAGGAGAAGAGAAATTTTCTTTCTTTTCTTTTCTTTTCTTTTCTTTTCTTTTCTTTTTTTTACTTTACTTTATTTTATTTTATTTTATTTTATTTTTATTCTATTGTGCTTTCAAGTCAGTCTTGACTCCTGGTGACTACATGAACATCCCCAAGCAGTTTTCTTTGCAACATTGTTGGAAATGGATTGTCCTTGCCACCTTCCTAGGGCTGAGACTATGTCATTTATTTTAGCATCATATCTCTAAAACAACTTTTATTTGGGTCTTTTAATATTTCTATTTTAAAAATCAGTTGAATAATCCAGATATACATATGGCAAGTTTTATCATTCTATAACTTTTCAGCTGTTTTTGTAGTAGATATGCTATGTATCTTCCCATTATCATCCAAGCAAAAAAAAAATTCAAAAGAGTGCTATTATTTCTGGAATGATATTCCACTCTGCATGTTCATAAAGACTGCTTGCTTGTCCTCTGGCCAATAAGTCAGCACTGTGTATTATTTCTTTTTGGTCATCATGACTGTGAGTCTCTGTGAATCTGTGAATTTTGGTCATCATAACTGTGAATCTCTGTTAGCAATAGCTCTTGTTAAAAATTGATTAATGTGATCATACTTGCTCTTCTCCCTCCTCATTCTTTCAAATACAAACCAAAACCCCTCTGCCTTCAAGGCTACATCATATTTGTTGATCCTTTGTGATAAAAAAGGAGAGACTGGTAAACCTACCTATCTGGTAGATCTATCTACAGTCTTTTCTGTACCTCATATGATACAAGAGTGCACCTCAGTAATCCTGTTCCTCCAAAACTGGTTCCAACTCCTCCTCCTCCTTGATTTTATGGCAAAGTAAGGCCAAAATATACTTTAAGTGTAATTTTGCTATGGTGGAAAGTCAAGATGTTCTCTGTTCAACAAGCATTTGTTTAGCTTGGTGACCCACATGGAAGATGTCCTAAAAAGCTAAAAAGCTGTAATGATAGAAACATACTGTACTTATTCAAGACTTAGATTTAGAAACTCTTCCTGCATAATCTGAAGGCAAATTAAGCAGGGAAAATAAAATTGGAAGAACAAATTTCTTGCACCTCTTACAAACTTTTCAAGGTCAGTATAATTCTAGACTAAGCAACATTAACTGATTAGAGGCTATGAAATACTAATAGCTGCTTCTGTCTAATGTCATGTATCTTTTTTATTTTTAATTCTGAAAATCCAGTGACTGAAGAAGGTATTGTAGTGTATAATGTCAGAGTCATAGAATCATTGCTCTGCTTTCTGCTCAGAACAAGTCTCTGAGAAGCTGAATCTAGGTGTCCATCTACTAGGACTGTGTGACTCATTCACAGTGATGTGAAAGTGATCTAAATGTCCCTTCCAACCAATTGCTTGAAGCACTGATGTGTTGTATCCTTTCAGAGGTTCACACATGATCATTTCAAGATCCCTTCTTGTTGTCTTACCTTCTGTAAGCATGGACAGAAGATCCTTCTGTTGGGATTACCAAAAAGGATTTCAAATGTACTGCAAACTCTGTGACATTGTTGTTTTCTAGTACCACTGAAAGTTTTATATATAACTTGCCTGCAGTAGAAATACATGTAGGTGTGAAGTTCTACTTTTGTGGATGAACATTTCAAATGCAAGGCCCTATCTGATAACAAAACCTGATTTTAGATATAAGCTGCTACATTAGTCTCTTTTCACTGCAAGGGCACCCACTCTTCTCATTGTTATCACCAGAGAGATTTATTTCATTACTAGGACAATTTCTTTCTGGATCTGTACTCTTTCTTGAAATGAATTGAGAAGCTGAGCTGCTTAGAAATTGCCCTTATGCCTCCCTCTCTACCCCACTGAAAAAGCAGGATATATAGAGTCTTGAGATCAGGATGAAATGTGAAGCAATACCAGGAAAATAACATTCTCCAGATTTGTAATGGTAGGAATGTGGAAAATTCACTCAGGTTCATATTTCTTTTGGTTCTTATGATTAGAAGATAAGCAACTCATATTTTATTAATTCTGAAAAAAGAAGGTACTATGGTTTAAGCCAACCGGAATCCAAAATGGATGTCCTATAACATAAAGAACCATATTTAATGGAGCCTGAGAGCAAAGCAGGGGTGTTTGCAGGAGGACCAGTTTGGTGTACTGGTGAAGATGGTGGCCTAGAAACCAGGAGACTGTGTGTCCTAGGCCTCCCTTAGGCATGAAAGCAGGCTGGGTGACTTTGGGCCAGTCACTCTCTCTCAGCCCAACTCACCTTACAGGGTTGTTGTGGGGAAAATAGGAGGAGGAAGGAGTATTAGGCATGTTCACCGCCTTGAGTTGATCAAAAAAAAAAAAAGTGACATAAAAATTGAGTAATAATAACAAGGTAAAAAAGTCAAGATGGTGGCTGAGATGGTGCAATTGAAGATCTGCTTATTTTTATGAGTGGAGTTTCAATTGCACCATCGCAACCACCACCTTGACTTTTTTTATCATATCTGTGGACACCCTTGGATCAAAGCAACAAAGAGTCTTCTGTCATGTTAAGGACTAAAACAACCCTACTAATACACAGATAGTGAGTTTTTAAGGTACTACTGACACCTTTTTTTTTCTGTAATAGTCAGACATGACTTTCCCTCTGGAAACTGAGGTCCAGGAGTAATGCAAGAGACCAGCAAACAGCCGTTTCCCAATGCTCTGACATTTCCACAGGGTTTGACCATTTCCTTGGAGTAGCGGATACTACAAAATGTGAAAAAGTAAATCTTGCCAGTAGAGGATCCTTCTCCAATCCTCCTTCCCCCATTTTTCTACACAACAAAAAAGATGACAGACCTACTAAAAAACTTTGACAGCTAAATCTCTCATTCCCCAAAGGCAAACCAAACATAAAATAAATGGAGGGCATATGTATTGCATTAATATTTTTCATGGGCAACTCTCTTTGTCAAAATGTTGATGAGATGAGCCTCCACATGGGTATTGTAGCCTCCAGAATGTAGAATGTTTGCTTCTGAATCATATTCTTTCTCTAGAACTATTTCTTATGCTATGTTTGATGGCAATGATGTATGATCTGCTTCCGTGGCTGTGAGTCCAACTTTTAACGGGCTGAAAATCCTTCCACTGAAAATTCTTCTGAGTAAAATTTCAGTCTCAGTCACCACTACTTTTTAAAGAAGTGGTTCATTTGGCTAGAAAATAGATATATCCTTGGAATGGTTGTAAAGTTCTTATTCCTAAAATGAACAAACAAAATAGGAATTAGTCATTTCACATTATACCCAAGTACTGGACTAGTAAATCAACAGTGCAGCCATCTGTTTCTAAATGACTATAGAGATTTATGAAGTTGATGAGTTTTTGCTGTCTCTTTCCTAGTGCCAAGGCACACTTGACCTTTCATACTAGCCAAGGGTTTATCAGATCACTAGCAGCCAAACTAGCAGCCAGATTCAAATTATCAGCTGCTTGGGAGAATTCCTAGTTCCTTGTCCTCTTGCCATATTCAGATTATTATTCCCATGGATAAGTTGTGATTGATTGGTGACCTCTATGAGCATAAGCACTGGCAATCACAGATCAGACAGCCACTTCAGTCATAATTTGCTTTTGCAGACAAATAATGTGTGAATATTTACAGATGCTCTATAGAGCTCCACAAAATGTCAACAAATATGATGGATATTTTCCCAGCCTCCATAGATTTTGCTCAGATAAATAGAACTGGGGCTAGGCCTGTTACTATGAAAAGTCTCAACTTTTGTACTGATTGAACTGTTTAATGTACAGTACAATAGTTTTCAAATGTCCTATTATTTCTTCACTCAGCTTCCTTCTTTGGAGGCTAGACAAAACTACCAAATGGACAACAAATGCAGAAAAAGGTCCAGCATCCTTAAATTAATGCAGATTTTGGATTCTCCTGCAGCAATAGCAAGTAAGCTGCTGTGATGCAGGAAATAAGCACAGTGGAATTATCTGACTGCAACTAAATTGATGCTGCTCACTTGACAGGATGGGAAGAAGGGTTACCCTTCATGGTTCTTTCACCTGAAGATTTTGCACTAGTTTGAAAGAAGCTCTGGATTTGGAAAGCTGAGCTGAATTAATTCTTGCTCAGCTGTGGTTTAACTGAAACCACCAAGAAGCTTGATTTTGACAGGGAGAAGAAGATGGTGGGACACTGGAACTCCATTTCCCTGCTGGAGAGAATTCTTTCTCCACTCCTCTCACAACTCCTGAGTTCCATGTCCTATAAAACAAATGCTAACTTGAACTGAAATGCCTAGACTCCTTGACTAGTTGGTTATTTTTCCCCTTTCCATTTTGGATAGAATGGGGTGAAAAGGACCTTGCTTAGAGGAGGGCAATGATCTTTACATGATTCCCAGTATTATGTATTACTTTCAAACTGCTTCACAGAGTTTGGGGAATGAAAACAGTGGCAATCTGGAACTGCCCTAAGTACAATCCTATCTACATCAGTGGAGCCAAGGACCTCCTTTCCCCCAAAAAGCATAGTTACTATCACTAATGATGAGCACTAACTTAAAAACTGGGCCAGCAAATCCATAATTCAAGCCTCTTCCTAGGGTGTTAATTAAAGTTTAGTTGTGATTGAAAGCGTAAACCTTCTGTAAGAGATTTGCCAGAGATCTATGACTTGAGAAGCAGGGTCACATGCTCCTCTTTAAAAAAAACATTCAGCAGATACTGGATGCCAGAAAGAATCTTCTACTAGATTGCACATTTATTATACACAATGCACTGATTGTTTATGGGGAGGTGGAGAAGGCTGGTCTAGACTATTATTCTCTTCATCTCCTACATCTGAAAGGCATCTGGAAAGATTTTAGCACATGCAGTATGGAAAATCTCAGAGCCACCCCATAGACTTCTTTCTGTAAAAAAGGCAAGCCTATCTCAAATTCTAAGAAAGAGAAGGAGAGAAAGGGAGGTGGAAAGTTAAGAGCTCCCTCTGTGAAGTGCCATCAAGCTTGGTCACAGCACTGCAGTTAATATGACAGAAGGTTTTGAACATAAAAGTCAAGATGACAGAAGGTTTAAAGCATAACACTTCACATGACAGAATGTTTTAAAGAGACTTCTAACAAGTCATGATAGATACAGAAACAGAAGATGATCATGCACGTCAATGTGCCCAGAGAGGTTATAAACAGTATTGCATTACAGTCAGATGAGGATCTGGAAGATGGAGAATGATTAGATGTACAGAAAGACAAGAAGATCCTAAAAGACAGATACTGTTATGATCAGGAATTTGAGGGTTGTAGTTTTGTAATGAGCCAGGGAGACTGATATCACAACATCTCATACTGCCAATAATTTCAGCTTTTGGGGTGAAGGCTAAATATTGGAATCTTCATAACAAAATCCAGCTGTACCCATTCCTTCTACAGCAGTTGTCAAAAAAGAAATAGGGATCTAAAATATATTTCTGATGCAAGAAAAGCTATATATCTTACCATAGCCATCCCTAATCTGGAGTCCTCCAGATGTGTTGGATTTTAGCTTCTATAATGCCCACACAGTATAGCCATTGGCCATGTCCTCTTGGAAGGTTCCAGAGTGGGGAAGGCTGTATTGGAAGATAATTCTTAAAAAAAACCCACCCCACTTACTTCCTGTCACCTTCTCCCTTCTTTTTTCCAATTGGCAGTTGAAACCTAAATAATAGTTTAAACTATTATTTAGTTTAAACCTAAATAAACCTAAAATTCAGGACTTGAGGTTAATTGTTGTTAGACAACTGACTGGGACAATGCAAAGCATTTCAAAGAAGTACTTTGGAACATGCAGGAAGGCAAATAAAGCATTGCTCTTTGAATAATTAAAACAGCTGCATCTTTTGCAAGGCTCATGCAGCTGCTTTCCAGTGAACTGAATTGGCTGGGTGTAGCCAGGAGCAGCTTTGGAAGCAGCCCCATCAACTTGGAAAGAGACTTGGCTGCAAGAGAGATGCTTCATTCATGCTCCCCTGCATTACAAAACTCTTCTGAATGGATTGCAGAGCCTACAACCTGTGTTATTGAAATGCTATGAAAAAGAAAAGCCAGAAGTCACATGGTGTTGATACTTGAACATTCTGAATTATATCACAAAAAGTTATTTCCTGAGAAGGTGCGACATGGATCCTTAAAACAGAAATTGCATGTTATATTAGGAACAGAAAAACAAATGGTGAGAGTTCAGAAGCTTATCTGGATAAATGTACTGTTCAGATAACAGGAATGGAAGAAATGCAAATAAATCTGCCACTTCATCCCAAAAGGTGACTAGTGCTCCCATAACAGAGTTTCTTACAGTATTTACACACACAAACACACAAACATCCTGACCTACTTAGGGTACTTCAATGTCGCTCTTGTTGGATGACAATATCAAATATTCAAATTCACTATATCTCAATAGTACACAGGAACCTAGCAGTCAGTGCTGATGAACCACAACCATGACCTTCTAAAATGAGGGCAGTGCTCATCCCTTG
The DNA here is from genome assembly GCA_030867105.1 of Liasis olivaceus. Taxonomy (NCBI): domain Eukaryota; kingdom Metazoa; phylum Chordata; class Lepidosauria; order Squamata; family Pythonidae; genus Liasis; species Liasis olivaceus. The sequence goes on from CM061349.1 coordinate 225,414,592, forward strand.
TCCCAGAGGTCAACCCTCCTGAAGGAAATAAAAGGAATCCATTATAGATTTCCCTGAGAGTGTCAAGGATTTGGGCAAAGAAAAAACACTGCAGGACAAAGACCATGCTTTCTCTGTTGTTGTGGAAAAGAATTCAGAGATATTATAGTTTTCAGGGGAGTGATGAGAAAAGAAAGAGGGTGGCACAGGAAAATGTGCAGAGTTATTTAAATCTGCTTATATAGTATGAGGTCTTCTGTATCAGTGTGGTTCAATTATCTAATTTGGATGCTAATATGTTTGAAGTAAAGCTTAGTTCGTAGCCATGCCTTGATTCCTCATGGAAGCAACCACAGAGAGTGAAAGAGCAAGATTCAACAAAATGCTCTGTTGTGGGACCGATGGGCAGCAATGAATGGGTTCCACTACCATCTGTTATTTTCCCTCAAACATTTGCTTAAGAAGCATACATTACGTTTACTTGAAAAGAAAACAGTGTTTAATTTAAGACACATACTCCAACCCATAGGAGGATTTAGACAGTATTCTTACTGACTTTAAGACATGTCTTCTATTTGAACCATAAATTATTATGGTTAGACTTACCCTTCCTTTCAGGTGAATTCAGCTTTTAGGAAAAGTGCATCTCCCTGCCCAGAGCAAATATATATTGGAAATTCCCATACATCCACACACTAAGTATAACTGTGCTTGAAGAGACATGCATGAAGGAACAGTTCATATGAAATTTTCATATCAAAAACACTAAACCAGAATTCATAGAAATACTAAAGCAGACTTTTAACAATTACATTTTAATTCAATTCAATTAAAACACTGTTGAGGGATGGGGAATTTTAAACCCTTTTCAAATACAAACAGCTAAAGGAAATCAGTTCTCTCAACTAAACAGAAAGTTCATTAGAGACTGGGGAAGCTACAGAGGAAGGTTGACCCATAAAGCTGCTATCAGAATTGGGGAATCCATGATTTCTGGAACATCAAATGTCTGAAAAAAAGAAGTCAGGCTTATGGACCTTTGTTTTTATATATGATAACTGCAGCTAGACTTTTATATGCTCAAAAGTGGAAAGACTCGACATTATCCACAATGGAAGAATGGATGGTGAAGATGATAGAGTTAGCTGAGATGGCAAAATTGACAGCCTTGCTTAGAGAAAAAACATTGACTAATTTTAATGCCAATTGGAAGCCTCTTTTGAACGTTTTGCAGGAGACAGAAAAAATGAAATTAAGATATATGGATATGACGATTAAATTAATAGGTTATACAAAATAGGTATGTTAAGATGTAGTTTTAGAGTAAGAGGTTATTATATGATTTATCTATATCTGCTGTATAAGAAGTCAGAAATCATTCTTTTTGTAATTTTTCCTTTTTTCCCTTTTCTTTATTTTCCATCACTTTTGTATTCTTTCTTTATTTTCAGCTGTCTTGTTCTCTCCTTGATTGTTAGTTCTCGTTTGCTTTTATCTTTATGTTTTTTATAACTTAATAAAGTTCTTATAAAAAAAGAAGTAGTCAGGGCTAAAAGAGATCTATAGCTTCCCTACCCCTACTATCTGAGGTATTGTATGGTCTTATTAGATATTGGGGGAGGGATGGTGGGGCCTAATAGGTGGAGGAGTTTGATTTATCTGGCATAATAATGTTATTATTAGCTGTAATGGAATAAGGACCCATTTGGGCCTCTTCAACAACTGGGCTGTCCTGTCCTCTCATTAATATATTATATGCACTGCAATTTTTGTTTCTTTTTTGTAATTGGGCAGCATTTCCACCTGGATAGATTTTGCATTAGGACTCCTTGGAAAAGACCCTGATGCTGGGAAAGATTGAACCTAATTTTTAATATGGTGCTGGAGAAGACTCTTAAGAGTCCCCTGGACTGCTAGGAGGTCAAACGAGTCAATCTTAAAGGAAATCAACCCTGACTGCTCATTGGAAGGATTGATAATGAAGCTCAAGCTCGGATACTTTGGTCACCTAATGCGAAGAGAGGACTCTTTGGAAAAGACCCTGATGCTGGGAAAGATGGAAGGCAAAAGGAGAAGAGGACGGCAGAGGATGAGATGGCTAGATAGCATCACTGAAGCAATGAGCATGAAACTGAGCAAACTCAGGGAGGCAGTGAAAGATAGGAAGGCCTGGAGCAATATGGTTCATGGGGTCACGAAGAGTCGGATACGACTTAATGACTGAACAACAACTCCTCAAGAGAACCTAATTTCAGGGCAACCACAATGTTTTGCACCCCAAAACAAAGCAGTGAAGGAAAGAACCTGTTTATTACAAGGCAAAATTTCAAGGTAAAAAAAAGTGAAGTAAAATGAATTGGGTTAGAAGACAGAAGAAGAACAAAGCCTTAGAAAGGTAAAGAGACAAGCTTTAAAAGTCATCCAGATAAGAAATCTGAGTCTTTGGCATGTGAACATCCATAATATATATAATATTTTATTGAAGTTTTAAAATTACAAGGTTAAAAGTTAGAAATGAAAAAGAAAAAGAAAAATACAAATTATAAGAAAAAAAGAAAACGTGAGATAAAGTAAAGAAAAGAAAGAGACATGAAAAATAGATAGCTTCCAATCTATCTTTGGACTTAAGAATAATAAGAATTTCATAAGTGCTAGTTTTTAATGCATTTAGTAGGAATAATTCTTTGTCAAAACATATCCCTTTACATTTATAATCTAATCTTCAAATATCCCTTTACATTTATAATCTAATCTTCAAACATAATATTTTATATATAATTAAAATTAAAGCGTCTTTTATATTTTAAAAAAACAACCTTGATCTCTGCCTGCGTGCCATCATCCCTTATAATAAAATAATGGCCGGGGGTGGGGGGGGGGAAGGGTTTGAACCCTAAATATTCATTTAACCCTTCTAAATTAAAATAAAAACTGTTTGACTTCAAAAGCACAATGTTAAAATGTGGGGCTCCTGAAACTGAATACATAACACACTCTTTCAGTCCCTCTGCAAATGGGATCCTCTTTTTGTGTTTCAAGAGTCCATATAAATATCAATAAAGTTACAGAAAAGAATACAACCCTTGTGGAGATACAGAGCTTTCTTGAAAACTTGTACAGTAGCTAATACTTCCTGAGACATCAGACACTGGAGGGAAAAAAAGAAAAGAAAAATGAAAGAATCCCTCTGAAGTAATTTTTTCCCTTATTTCTCCAATCCCATTGCTATTTTTTTGGCACTTTACTTTCAAAGTGCTATAAAGACATTTACCGGACTCATGCAACACGCTAACACATAATGTTATTGAAGTGGGAGAAGCAGCTAGAGAAAGATCTTGCCGCTATTGCTTTGTTGCTGTTTACAGTTTTATTATTTTTATTGAATTGCTATTCTGTACCGTGTTTTTATTATTCTGTATGCTGCCTAGAACCTCAGGAGTGAGGTGGTTTACAAATATTACAAATAAATTAATGTGATTTGTTTGTTTTTGTTTAACATAATATGCAGACCCGGACATTCTGTTTTTCAAGCCATGATTTATAGGACTATCATATCTGGGGTGCAAAACCCAGACAAGCACAAGAGAGTAACAAAAAGATATAAAAATCTCTAGTTTTTTGCTATCATCCAGTGATTATATATATATTTTTATTTGTGTGTGTGTGTGTATGTATGTGTATATATATATATATATATGTGTGTGTGTGTGTGTGTGTGTATGTGTATGTATGTATGTATGTGTGTGTGTATGTATGTATGTGTATGTATGTATGTGTGTGTGTATGTATGTGTGTGTGTGTGTGTGTGTGTGTGTGTGTGTGTATATATATATATATATATATATATATAAAATATCTACTTGCCCTAATGCAGTGTTTCTCAACCTCAGCAACTTTTAGATGTGTGGACTTCAACTCATGGCTGGCTGGGGAATTCTGGGAGCTGAGGTCCACACATCTGAAGGTTGCTGAGGTTGAGAAACACCGCCCGAAGGGTTAGGACCTCACATTTATTTATTTATTAAATTTGTTAAGGCTGCCCAACTCCAAAAAGATTCTGGGAGGCACACAATATATCCAATACATAAGTTTAAAAACACAACTTAAAACAACATGACTGCCCAGACCGAAACAACATTTCCAACATTCAGAAAAAAGACTCCACAGAAGCCCCACAGACACCCTAACTATAGGCCTGGGAACAGATCCAGGTCTTCAGAGGCTTCCAGAACCCATGCGGAGGGAGAGTGGCGCATATCTCCAGGGGGATGCTGTTCCAGAGGGCAGTGGCTGCTGACGGAGAAGGCACACTTCCTTGGTCCCACAAGATGACGATGTTTAATTAAGGGGACCTGGAGTATACTCTCTCTGCCCGAACGTACTAGATGGGCGGAAACAACTGGAGACAGGTGGTCCCTCAAATAACCATGAATGGGCTTTACGGGTAACAACCAGCACCTTGAATTGCATCAGAAGCCAACTGGCAGCAGATACAGCTCACGTAGCAGTGGTGACATGTGAGCACAACAAAAAGTGCCTGTTACTGTTTGCACTGCTGCATTGACTTATGCTTAGTCAATTGCATTTTTCTCACTAAGCCACAACTGAGCAAATCGTAATTTATTTTGATATGCAGACCACCATTGCAAAATGTTTTAATTCTTGGTTTTATTGTACACTGCCCAGAGTAACTTCAGGTGAGATGGGAGGCCATATAAATTTGATAAAGAAATAAAGAAATAAATTTCTAATAATTGTTTAATCATTATCCATTGCACAATGAGTCTGCAGAGCAGCAGCAAAGGAGTCAAATGATGAAATGGGCATCATTACATTATGCCACAAACCTTGTGATGTAACATACTTGTGTTCAACATTGGGATGCAAATCCAAGGGGGAGAGGGGTTGTAACAATGTCACAATGCACATTACATCATTTTTCTCATCATTGTAGTTAGTACTTGATAGCTGTGCTCCATCAGCTAAGCTCACCCATCACATAAAATATAAACCATGGTTCCAAATATGTTGAACCAAAACCAAACAAATCATAGTAAAGCTTTTATTTGTGAGGACATAGGAGCTTTTTCCTGAAAATGAATATATGGAGAATTGATAAAGCAATACTCTATCAATTTGAAATGTTTGGCTGCCCAGACAGAACAACTACTGTAACAAACTGTACATAGCTGCTGTCTAGCCAACAGTCTTTATGGTGAAAATAAATATTTGAAAAAGATTTGAAAATGACCAGAGTTCATAGCAATCCTTTTCTTTATTACTGAAAACTAGAAAAGCTGCTGTTACCTTGTTTTATCCTGAATCCAAGCTCTTAATACTATCTCTATAGGACAGTGTTTCTCAACCTTGGCAACTTTAAGATGAGTGGACTTCAACTCCCAGAATTCCTGAGCCAGCATGGCTGACTAGGGAATTCTGGGAGTTGAAGTCCACTCAACTTAAAGTCGCTAAGGTTAAGAAACCCTGCTATAGGATAATTGTAACTTTTGCCCACTCCTTCCAACATGAAGTTATTTCCTACATATTACATTTGAAATGCTGTCAATCTGGTATTTATTTCACTGGTAGCAGCACAACCTTTAGTCCATTAAGTTCAGGTGTGGGGAGGGTTGTTTGCTTGCTAAGCCAGCCAGAATACCTTTTGCTATAAACCCTAAAAAGCTTTCTGATGATGCTACGTTATCAAGAAGGCTCCTGTTTCAGTTCATAAAACAAGGCTGGAATTTCCTGCTAAAGTAGAAAAAGGGAAAAGAAGCCCCCCAACCCATCATACTATACCCACCAAAAAGGTTGATGCAAGTCCACTTAGAAGCCATGTTCACACAGGTGTAAAAAACACAGAAGAGCAAAGGGGTACATCATTTGGTACAGTAATAAAATGATCTTAAATACATCACTGCTGTCCTAAAACAAGCTCAATTGATTCTTACCATTGTTAGATTACGGTTAATTACTGTAGCTGCATTAAAAGGCTCAGCACCAGAGCTTACTTAATGACTGCATGGTTCTTAAATAAAAAAGGACAAGAATGGGAGGCAGGGGGGCATTTATTCTGAGGTGACAGAAATTAAGAAGATATTATTCAATCTTTTTGCAAAAGACTCCAACAGTTAAGCACCCGCATATGAAGAGCTGGATAACACTGGTCATAAAAATTATTCCTTAAGAGGGGAAACAAATCTAGCAAGGAATAACAAACAGGCACTGCAGAGCCAAGGCGCAATTATTCTTTCTCCGACTGAAGAGCAAGGTACAGACGATGTCATGTTTAAGTACCCATGAAAAAGCATTTTACAACAACGTGCAGATTTCATCTTTATGTTCTTCTCTCCAATGTTTTCAATAGTAGAGAAGGGATCAAGCATTCTGCCCATTTCCCTGTGTGTATATATCCTGGCCACCTGGGAACGTGCTTCCAAGCCTCCGCTTTGTTATTGAGAATAAGCTTTCCAGTTTCTCTGTTTCTCTTCTGCACAGACCATGTCCATGTGATGACCCAGCAAATGCTACTATCAGGTTGACCAGATTTGGGCTCAGAAGCTAAGCAGGGTGATTCATGGATAGCATTTAGATGGGGGAATACCAGGGCTATAGGCTAAATAGGAAAGTTTTTAAAAAATGTTGGAAGAAGATGTACTGCTGCTGAGAAAACTACATGAATTTATTTATGAAGTCACCCAGAGTCAAAATCACCTTGAAGCAAACCTTACTTTTACCTTCATGGAACATATGACTAATTGACCAATGGCTTACTTAACCCAAGTTTCTGAGTTTGCCCAATACCCTGAACTATTAACTACACAGACTGAGTGTGCACTACATGCTAGTCTAAAATGAGGTTGACTAGTTTGTGTTTCAGTGTGTTACATTAATACCGCTATTAGTTTTTATCCTCCCCTATTGATAAATATATTTAGGAAGACAGGGGAAAGAAGCACCAAAGAAAGCAGTGGAAGGACTCTTGGCAGGTACAGAAGACTGTTCTTTTCAAGAGAAGTTTGAAAAAGTTTGTAGAAGTTAGGCACTTTCAAAATCAAGACACATTAAGTTGCAGCTGTCTTTCATTCAGCACAGAATCATAATATCAGAATCTGCCTGCATGTTATAGAAATATATTCATGACAATTTGTCAGTATGTTCTTTGCTGTTTTACATGCTAATCTATTCTGATTTTTCAATACATTTTTCAAACCACATGTTATCAGCCACAGTATGACTACTGATTTGCCTCTAAGCAAAATTGCCCTTGTCGCAAAAAGGTCATAAATGTGTACCTGTATAGGGCTTAGTCTCCAAGAACATTTCTGCAGACTGCAGGATTCAGTACAATTTATATAATAGGAAGTATGTGGCTCTCAGTGTTCCTGACCCCAGGAACTGTGCGTGGTATGGAGCAAACATTGGTACTCAAACTAGGGCAAGATGCTTCAAAACAGGCACTAAAAGATGGGTATCTTATACGCATCTGCTAAGGAAGATCACTTGAGGCAGTTACCCAACTCAAGTGGAAACTATCACCTCCTGCAAAAAGGTAATTGCTACTCAAAAACAGGATTCGCTCCAATGTTATTTCAAAATCTTCTCCATTCTTGTGGAAAGTTACCAAGTTTCAGACAAAAACTTCAACTTAGTCTTTTCTCAAGCAAGTTAGTTTTGTATTTGTAGAGGGAGAATGTAATCAGATGGAAGGCAAAAGGAGAAGAGGACGGCAGAGGATGAGATGGCTAGATAGCATCACTGAAGCAATGAGCATGAAATTGAGCAAACTCAGGGAGGCAGTGAAAGATAGGAAGGCCTGGCGCAATATGGTTCATGGGGTCACGAAGAGTCGGACACGACTTAATGACTGAACAACAACAACAATCAACCCACCGCCAAACAGCAATGATTGGTCCGTTTTGTTTCTGCCTATTAAGTACAATTTTGCTCACTGTCACTGTCTGTTGCTGTCCCCAGAATCTTGGACAGTGACAATGTTACTCCCAAGATAGAAAGAAACATCTTTTGATAAACAGGCATCCTAAAGCAATAGAATTCCTACTGTAAGTTTCATAAAAGCCTCAAGGAGGAGCCTTTTTCCCAGGACTCCTATTAGCAAACTTGAGGTCTGTCCATTATTCACCCACACACATTACACACTAGAAAATATCAGGTGTTTAGCAGAGGCTCATATTGTACATTTAGAATAATTTCACAACCTGTTTAAAGTAATATTTATTATAAGAACAACACAGAAAGTTCATGAATATTCATTTTGGCCTTTTTGCCGCTATCGTTTTATGGTTGCTCTATGTATAAATGAACAGAAATAATAAAGTCCCTTTTTTTAATTGTACAGCAAGTCTGCTTCAGCCTTATATTTTCTATAATTAATCGCAGGCATAGTTCAGGCCAAAATTTCAGTTCCAGATATAATTTTCAATGCCAAGAGTCAGGACAGGTGAAAGACCAAGGTTGTGGTTCATTCGTTCAGTCACTTCCAACTTTTCATGACCTGATGGATGTCATTTTTCCAGCATTGTCTGTCAGTAATTGCTTCTTTCAGTTCTTGTAAGCTCATGTTTGTGTCATCAGTGATCATGTCTTCCGTCAACTCCTTTTCAACTGCCTTCAATTTTTCCAAAGATCAGAGTCTTCTCCAATTTTCATATTATGTATCCAAAATAACTAAACTTTAGTTTTATTATTATCCCTTCCAGTGAACAGTCTGGTTTTACTTCATTTAGTAATGATACCTGTGGTCCAAGGGATTCTCAACCATTTCCTCCAGCCCAATGACTCAAAGGCCTCATTTTGTCTTCCTTCAGCGATTCTGATAGGCTAACTTCCACATTTGTACATTATGATTGGATGCCTTTGGTGTCAGTATGAAGTTTCTTTGTTGTCTCTTTATTTCATGGATAGCCCATTCTTGTGGATTTTTGAACTTTAAGAAGATAAACTCTGCTACTACCCGAGCTTCTACACTGACTCACATTAAGTTGGCAATCCTTCTATGGTTGAAGTCTAGATTGCAAAACCTTGAGCATGATCTTACTAGTGATCTGAGCATTTTTCAGCACTGACTTTTTTGGTTCTGGAATGCATACTGATTTTTCCATTTCCTTGGCCACTGCTGTGTTTTTCTGTACCTGCTTACAAACTGCAAATAGCTTTTTAACTGCGTAATCTTACAAGGTTTAAAATGATGGTGTTTCATCAACTCCTCCAGCTTTCTTGTTGGCAATATGTCCTAGGGCCCACTTAACTTTACTTTCTAGAAAGCCTGGCTCTCATTTAGTTATCAACCTTTGTATATATTATCAATTTGGGGGATTTTTTTTTTTTTTTGGTACAGTTTTTCTTATATCTTCTGTCTCCAACAGATTTTTGCCTTCAGTGTCATTTATCATGTCCATAAATGCTCCCTTTGATTTGTGTAATTTTCTGAAATAAACATCTCTTCCTTCCTCTTTGATTGTTACCCTCAATTTCTTTGCATTGCTTATTTATATATATCACCTTGTCTTTATTGTTCTTCTCTAGAACTCAGCATTTAGTTGGGCAAATTTTCTTCTATCTCTGTGCCTTTTGCTTTCTGCTTTTCTTCAGCTATTTTCAACATATCAGGCAGAACATTGTGCTTTCTTTTGCTTTTTGCACTTGAGGATACTTTTGTTTGCTTCATCTTTTATGATATCACAAATGTTAGTCCAGAGTTCTTCAGGAACTCCATATATTAAAACTACTGTAGTAGAGTCATATGCAATATTGTTGATGCTATATCCTGTTGGTCTACAGATTTTATTTGTCTTCTTTAAGTTGTAATTTGACCCTATTTTGTGAATAATGATTGATACTCCATTTTTTGTATTGTTTCTTGTCTGCAGTAGAAAACCTGATGCTTCTCTGAGGTGAAATGGCATATTTCAGTCCATTTCGATGTTAATGTTTAGTCTTGATATTTCTCCTCCGACAACATCAACTTTGTCTTGGTTCATTACTCTGGCACTCCACATTCCAAAGATAGATAGATAGATAGATAGATAGATAGATAGATAGATGTGAAGCACTGAATTTTCATTTTGCCTCTGGCCATATCAGCAGCTGGACTGCCTTTTGGTTTTAATTCAGCCACATAAGAACCAGTGGAACTCTGTTTGTCCTCTGCTCTTCCCCAGTAGCTCATTAGATGCCTCCTGACTTGGAAGGTTCATCTTCCAGAATGTTGGCATTGTCCAGGTTCTGAATACACATTTGGTTTCCTTGAAAATATATTGGGGTGGGTTGCCATTCCCTTCTCTCCTGGAATGTAGTGTATTTAGCCTGACCCCTTGTCTATCAGTTGCCCATCATGGGTGACTCTTCTGGGAATGCATATTCTCAGTAGTATAACCATAGTGTAATTATGATGCATAAGCCCCTTCACCAAAACAAAGTAATGACTAGTGGTTTGATGTTAAATGTATAACAGCTGGCTTTGCTGGCTCCATTGCCACTGCTGCACCATACCAGTAGCTGCGAGCAGCTGATTAGATAGCTTGGGGTCAGGACTCAAATGGGTTTTTTGCTCTCAACCAGCTTGCAAAATCCCATAAAATTAAAAGCAATTGCCTTTCATGAGTTGGTACAAGCTGGCTTCAACACCCCACTGGTAATGACCCAGAAGGAACCAGAGTATCTCTTATAAATCATCCTTGTTTGTACATAATGCTAACTCAGGATGATTGAAGCCATGATTTGATGGCAAGGCATCATGGCCTGCTTCAGATATCATGTTAAGCAAAAAACAAACATCACAGATTCCAACATGATATGTTAATCTGGTCACTAAACCCAAGGAAAGAAATTATAAGAGAAATTCTCCCACAGAGACTTTTCCAGTCAGGATACAGAGCAGTCAAGGCCTCTGAAGAACAGAGAAAAACATTTACCATATCTGAAATGCCAGCTAGAGAAACTCTAAAATGCCTTCATAGTGCTTTTCAATGAGGTTATAAAGCAGGTTGTTCTTTGGAAGGAAAAGAAAAGAAAAAAAAAAATTCTAGGAAATTAGAGGATGTGTTTCAGCTGAAACCAGAATTAGTTTCATTGTCCCTATATAACCCAGTGTTAATAAAATTCATGTGCCAAATAAACTTTGGTTTATAAATGTCAGTTCTTGTGTCTGGGGAATATTTCCCATGCCATGAAATTAATGGAATTATACAGCAGACACCATAGCCAAGTTATAGTGACAGAATAATTACATTTCCAATAAGGCCTGAGAAATTTAACTAATAAATAGATACCATTTCCTTCCCCTCTTATAATTAGAAACAAATATGCCTGGTCAAGGAAACACAGCTTAGAAATATCTTTACAAACATGATAATTATTGATTGTGAAACACAGATGAATATACATTTGGTTTGTTTGAGGAACAACTCTGTTTTTTGAGAAAGGGGGAAATACTGAGTGATGCTTTTATACAGTATATAAAAACTTAACAGTTCTGAGATAAGGTTGATAATAAGGACTTTTTTAAGCCATCAAGGAATATAAGATTTCTCTGAACAGTATCGACGTACAGTTTTAATACTAAGAAACAATGAAACGTCCAATCCACCCTTCCTTTCTGCTGATATTTATCTGTCATATATTGCCTTGCACTACCAGCTTTCCATGGGGTGGAAATAATTAATAATTAGACCTATAGCAAAAAATATTTTTCGTGATTGTCTACTCCAGTTCCATTGTAGGCTAAAGGGATAACTCTGAATTGCTGTTCTTTTATTGGGGGGGGGGGGGGAAGGCAGGTACAAATATATAGAGATTGATAGATGGATATCTGAATGAATGATATTAGTATTTAAACTTATAAACTTCCCTGGGGATTCCCACTTTTAATAACTTGCAGTATAATAGATAAAGCAGAGGACAGTAATCATTACTAAAATGGATTTTCTGGCAGAATTAGACATCACCTCTAGGAATCAATAATCATTTTAAGCTAACAGGGTGATTAAATGACCTTTTTTAAAATTTTCCTTCACATCTAGTTGCTTTTTATCTTGATTTACAGCTGTACCGCTGGAACAAAGATAAACAGAGGGTTCCAAACCTTGCAATGACTCACCAAGGCACTAACCACTGGGAGAATAAAAGCATTCTGCACTTTAATCAAGCTTTCCCTGATTTCAAGACTACTCCAGTTTTGTTCCTATGTTCCAGTTCCTCCAACTGAAATGAACTGTAGTTTTTTCTTCATTTCACCCATTTACAAGTCTTCAGTTTTTGCTTTTGAAGAGAGAGAATTAGGTTTTCAAATTGGAAAATAAGCAGCTTTCTCCCACTCTTGCCTAAATAGAATCAATTCCATCAGGTCTCTCCATCATTATGATTCCTTTTCTTTGATAATGTCATTCTATATTATCCTTCAAAGCAAAAATTTAAGTTAGTACAATTGGTTAATAAACCAAGATGTGAAACCAAATACGAGATTCATATATCACACATACCATGGTTTGCTTTAACCTTGATTTGATGATGAAATTGCATAAACCTGATCCTTGGCTGCAGTACCCTAATTATAAAACATTTTCTTAAAGAAAGAATGACATTCTAAACAACAACTGAAGACATTACAGGCATGTCCAGAATAATAATTAATCCAGGATCAGATTGTTCTTTAAAACAAATGTTGTTTAATATTCAATTAACATTTGGTTTTATTGTTGACTGATTATTTAAACTGTTTTTACAGCTCTGGATTGTATAAAAATACAATTATTAGTACTTTTAATACTAAACATCGCAGGAATAGGGTAAGAAGAGGGCTGGGAGGGGAGAGGAATGAACCATTTTCCTCTCAACAGTATTTTATTTTCAAAAGCTATTTATCACTCCAGATCATAGTTCTTCTAATAATCAGAACTCTGTTCTTTACAAAAAAGAAGAAAAAAACCTTTAGTGTTCCATTCCAAGGTTATTCTGAAAGAGCACAACTTTATTTTCAAAAATTTATTGTTGTCCTATGCTCCAACAGAAATCCAAGCAAAAGCCTAGTGAAACCATATTCAGTTTTTCATATTTTGCAGTGGGCAAGGGATTTATAAAACCATTGGGGAAAGGAAATACGTATGCCTTTCAGACTGTAATGAAACCATGTCCCTATTTCTGATTCTGACATGGTGGCAGGTATGCTATTCTCATAATGGTAAATGAAAGGAAACTAATTAATCTCTAACTCTACCAGGCAACAGGGACGCCAAATAGAGAAGTTTCAATTTTCTGTGGGCTGTGTCTTCCTTGCTCTAACAGGGATCCTGAAAATGAATACAGTGTTTAAGGGTTGGAGGCAGGAGGGTTCCAATGCAAACTCATGAAATATCTTGCAATCTCTATATTAGTCATCAGTTTGAGCTAGAGGCTACATTTGCAGGAACCAAGCTGCTCTGATATCTGGGGGTTGTCAAAGAAAGCCAGAAGCAGCAGCTTGGGGTGCTCTGTTAGGAGCGGAGCAGCGTCAGCAGGTTGGAGTCAGTACTAGGTCACCAGATCTGTGCTGTACATATGGCCACTAGATGGCAGCAAAGGGTTTGCTTGTTTGTCTGTCCGTCTTGGCAGCCATCTCCTGGTTGCCTGAATCAGTACACAGTCTACACTCTGCTGCACTCATCCTCAGCCTGCTTCCTCTTGCCACATGTCTCCACCCATTATGCCACCCTACCATCTTTGGTGGTCATAAGCTGGTCTTGCAGCGGACCAAAACAAAGTTTGGTTTTTTCAAAGATCAAAGAAGTGGTCAGGAGTTCCAGCCAGCCACCACCCTTCTCTTAATTTTATTTATGCCACTGACTGGAGAGACAATAGTCCTGCCCCTATATGCTGAGTCCTGTCTGAATTGGAAACATGGGGTCTGAGGTTTAATTTTTAACAACTATTCATATAATTATAATTCCGTGAATGCCAGCATATCATCCTCTTTGACTGTAAGAGTCCATGGAAATATTGGGAATTTACTCTTATAAGCAAAAGCTGTTCCATAAAGGAGCAGGAGTAGGATATATAGAAGATGAGAAGATCCATCATCAGGATAGTTGCTGTTGTATTTCCCATGATTAATGTGAAGATATACCATTAAATTTGAGCACCTAATCACTAAGAAAAAGGCACAGGAAAAATCACTCTGAGATGAAAATCACTCAATTCTAGGCACATTCAGAACTACTGTAAATGGAATATGACCCTGAATTTCAGATAATTCTCCCCAGGGTGGGGAATATGAATGAATGAATGAATGAATGAATGAATGAGTGTGTGTGTGTGTGTGTGTGTGTGTGTGTACATCTGTTTGTTTTTTTAGTTAGAGGGTTTTGTTCTTTCTGAAGAGAAGGCAGAGGAGAAGCTCCCTGGTTTGGGAATGAAAATGATTCAATAGCTATGCTGACTTCCTCTACTGCTGACTCCCCCTGGTTTGTCTTTACAGTCTGAGCTACTTCTGGCAAGGCTTCGAGTTCTTTGCCCTGGGTAGGCCTTTGTAGTTCTTCCAATTCTACTTCTGTGAATACTTTATTTCATATTACAAATCAGTGTTGATCTGCTAGCCTCTGTTCTGTTATTTCTGATCCTGGATGTTGTTCCTTCCAGAACTGGTGCATTCTTTTCAGATATCCTCTTCTCGTTGGACTTGATTTGTAATCGCAGATAATTATTTCTTTGTTTTCAGTCTTCGTATATTTGTTACAGGTAAACAACTTTTCTTCTAGTAGTCCTGCAGCTGCTAGCCCTGGTTGCTCAGCCAGCAGTCCTGAGTCCTGCAGTCCACTTGTCACCAGATGTCCAGGAACTAGAACACCTAGCACTGATCTTGTTTAGCTGGGCAACGACCGATCTGGTATGGGTTTTTGTAAATTATGTCTCACCATGTTGTTTATGGGAGAGACACTCTTCGTGTGGCTCCTCTGATGAGACCTTTCCAGTATGGTTGAACCTCTGGCATAGCTCTCATCCTCCTCAGAGCATGCAAGCCCCACAACCACATCAGGGCAGTGCCTCACTGGGGGTTATTGTTGTTGTTGTTGTTATTTCCCACCTTTTTATATTTGGGTTTGTTTTTTGTTTTTTGTTTTGCTACTGGATAAATATGTTACAGCACATTTTGAGGGGTAGAAAAACAAGTGACTTTAACTTTGATTCAAAGGACTGAATGAAACTTGGAATAATTTCACTTGGTGCTGTATGGAGCTATACAACAATAAAATACTTTCTCTTCACAAAGCAAAGTTAAATAAACAGATTCAAACTGACAGTGGTAGAGATCAAGTTCTACTTTAATTTATTATAATTAGCCTAAAATAGGATTATTGTGTCTGAACTGCAAAAATCAAGACATACTGTAGATGGCAGCAAATAAAAACAGACACTTCCTCCTTCTTGGTGCCACCTAGTGGTCATCTAGGTCTTTGCAGCCCAGATCTAGTAGCCCTAGGGAAATGGGAATTAGATGTAGAATTAAGTATCCAGATCTAATTTATGCACCTTTAGACTTAGCAAAACTAATATATACTGCAGTTTTCCTGGAGCCTTAGACAGGTTGTTAATGTAGAGATGGAAGGGAAATAATGTATTTCTGTAATTAAATTTCTAAATCAAGTTAAGTCTTTATAAATTAAGTATAAATAAGATTAACTACAGTGAATCAAAGTTTTATAAAATAGCACACAAACTAGTCATTAACTGTTGACGATGTTGATGACAATTACATTAAAATGATACAGCTGTATTAAATCCATAAATAAAGTTAGAAATAATAAGTCAGTTTCAAAGTTATGAGTGGTTGAGGAGTTCCATCCTCCTATGGACTTTGGCAGAAGATGTAATAAAGACTGCTAATTCAAATTGTATTAGGAAAAACCCAAGCAAATGTTTTAGCTTGTCTCTAGTTCTGTGGCACATTATAGTACAACACAATTAAAGCCACACAGCAACAAAGACGATGAAACCAAAGGACAGAAGATATCCCTTAAAGGCAAAGAATAGTAGAGAGCATTACACCAATTTAAAACAGAGAAGAAAAGAATAAAATCCATTAAACTAAAGCCATCATACAACCACAAAACAGTTTTCAAAGCCCAGAAAAAAAATCAAGAGTTTTACTTTGTATCCAACTAATATTAAGATAAATATCGAGAGACCTTTCCAGGGTGTAGGGGAGCCACAACTATTGAATCCCACTGAGAACGATCTTTCACAGCACTACCTGCTGCCTTATCTTCAAGGGTCACACACAGAAGGTGTTCATTTAATATACTGCTTTTCACTGGGGAATCACTGAGTGGTTTTCCAAAATTCTAAAAAATAAAACAAATACAGAAATACAGAGCACTGAACCCAATTGTACAAATCTTGCCTATTTAAAACCAGCAGCACCCAATACATCATAGGGGTCCCAAAGCACAGATTAAGACATTCTTGTTAAGCAATTAACCTGACTACGCCTGTCATGCCTCTAAAGGCAGGGAATTACATGGTAAGGATGATACAGTTGGGAAGATTTCTCAAGGGTTTACCCACACCACCTTCCAAGTGTCCATACTGGGAGAGGGGTTCTAAAAGTACAAGGACCCCAGTGCCCAGGCCATTTCAGGACTTCTGCGTCAACAAGAGACAGCCAGTTTGGTGTGTCGGTTTAAGGCGCCAGGCTAGAAAATGGTAGACTGTGAGTTCTACTGCCTTAGGCATGAAACCAGATGGGTGACCTTGGGCCAGTCACTCACTCTCAGGAAGGAGGCAATGGCAAACCACTTCCAAGAAAACTGCAGGAACTTGTCCAGGCAGTCACCAGGAAGCAATAATGACTAGCGCGTGCACACCCACACACGTACATTAAGAATAAGCAGATTCCAAAGTGAATATGTAGACCTTGTAGCTCATAAGCAATAGGTTTAATAAGACTCCAACATAGCACATTACCAAGCAGTGATACCAGGTGAAATCCCCAAACTGACAATACCACCTAGCAGATGTCACAGTAAAATCAAATTGTCTCCATTGATTCTAGAGTGGGCAGCATACCCCAAATTTCTAACCCTAACCCTAACCCTACATTTCAGGGAACAGATGTACAACTCACCCAAATATCCTATTAACATTAATAATATATTAAGTTGCTTTTAGATATTGATCTGTTTTGAAGTACTTCTCTGTTTTACATTTCCAGTGATCTTGCATTGGACTACACTTATACTAAAATTTAGCTTTCTAATTTCAGCCTGTAGAGATGTCTAATCTTACTGATACCTTGGTCAGTGAGCAATTTGTTTGTAAGGCATTCTAACTATGGATGGATTGGTAAAGTTTGGAAATAACACTCCAAGAATTGTCTCTGTTAAGAGACATCTATCTGTTGACTTCATTCTTATATTTTGCATTTCTATTATAAGCTATCCTAGTCTCCCTCTCTCTCACACACACACACATAAATGTGTGTGTGTGTGTGAGTGAGAGAGAGAGAGAGGGAGAGAGAGAGAGAGAGAGCCCACAGAAATGCCTTAAATAAATAAATCACAGAACTCAATGAACAGATAAATTGCTTCCCACTTGCTAGGTGTTACAATATTAAATTCAATCATACGTAAGAAGGGAAACGAAAGACGAATGAAACTCTGCTGTTGCCTTTTGATTTTCTGATTTGTACTAACAATTCATGGCATGTTTCTAGGAAGGTTGTACTCCAAGTGGGAATGCTAGCATCAGGTGCTGATCCACTCACCTTGTTTTACGTCTTCAGCCTTCTGAAGTTGCCAGTTTGAAGATAGGCCTCCCACAGTTTTATTTAACCTGACTCAAGTGCTTGACAACAGTGCAGATTGCTGAATACAGCAATATAACAGCTGTCCTTGGCGCTATTGACAGACAAATCATCACTCTCCAGAGTAGAAATTCTCCATACAGCAAAATCAAAGGAATTTCTCATAATTCCAGGGAATTGGTGAGCTTTAGTAAATGCTTAGTTCTGACCAGGACATTGATAGCAGTTTCCTGTGCAGCTATCACATCAGCCCTGGATCATTCACCCTTAGATACATTATTAAGACTTGCACTTTAATAAAGACTACAAACCACAAGAAGTCCCAGGGATGTTATAATTTAACAAGCCTTTGGCATAATGTTAGGGGAGAGAGGCTAAGTCTCTTGAGTGCCTGATTAAATATGTTTTCCAATGTTTAAAATCTAAGCCTTCCAGGAACCCACAAATATTTTAAGCCCATTGCTCTAATTTTTTTAAAGAAATCACTTTATGATGTATAATGATAGTGCTTTAAAACCATTGTGCATATTGAGATTGCATTTTTAAGAACGGAACAAAAGGAATGTTTTTGTTGCAGTTAAGACAAGAAGAACCAAACCTAGCCAGAGCCAGTTCAGTTTCTGGAATCTCCCAGTCCAGCTTTCATGTGATTGCGTACTAAACCATCCATTTAACCAAGGCGATGAATGAGTACAGTGTGATTTCATACCTTTTTACCAAATTTGTCTGTCACCTTGTAGCAAAATTCTGGAGATCATTTAACAGGAAGCAAGAAATACAAAAGGTGTAGCCTTTTAGCCAGAAGCAGTCTAATGGAGTTGGGTGTGGCCCCAACAGGCCCAGTCAGGGCAGCTTCATTCCCCCTTGTACCCACTTCCTATAACATTTCCCACGTTACATGTCTCTATGCTGATTCTCCACCTCCCTCTGATTTTCAGGTCTCATCTCTCTCCTTCTCTCTTACAGTATATGTGTATATATGCACAGAGAGAGAGAGAGAGAGAGAGAGAGAGAGAGAGAGAGAGAGAGAGAGAGACATTTCCCAACTTCCCTGAGCTCCCTTTTTTTCCAGTCTTCCCCATGCTGCCTCTCAGAGTGTCCATGGAGGGCCAGGAAAGTCAAGATGGCAGCCAAATTGGATCAAACTCCCACCCCTTTTTATGTGTCTTACTATGTACATAAAAAAGGGTGGGACTTTGATCCCATGGTTGTGGCTGCCATTTTGACTTTTATAAGCCCCACCCTCTTACCCTTGCCCAGAACAAAAAAAAAAAAGTATTTTTTTTCTAATTAGTAGAAGAGACAGTGACACTGATAGCTTTCTTTTAATGGAGAAAAAAGCCATCTTTTTCTTTTCTTTTGGAAGAGAACAGGAGGAAAAGGCCTTCTTCCCCAGTTTCTTCTTCACTTCCTCTTCCTGTAATTTGAGATTATAATCAGATTGTGTCTACTGAGGAGGGTATGGAAATTACAGACTTGTCAGCTTGACATCTACATTGGGCAAGGTCCATTAAGCAGATTATTAAGCAGCATATTTTGTGAGCATTGGATAGGAATGCAACAATTAACAAGAGCGAGCGTGGGCTTGCGATAAAGATGTCCTGCCAAACTCACCTTATCTTCTTTTTAGACAGTGTTACTATATAGATAAGGGAAATGCCAGGGTCATAGTGTAGCCCTCAGCAAAGTCTTTCAATGATATCATCAGTAATAAAATGGTAAAATATGAGCTGGATATTACAACTGTTAGACTCACAGTGGGCTGAATGACCATGCCCAAACAATGTTCATTGATGGCTCCACTTCAGCTTGGAGGGATATATTGAGCTGTTTGACATTTTTATCAAGTCACTTGGATGCGGGAGTTGAGTTATTGAGTTTGCAGATGACATAAAGATGGGAGGGATGGCTAATACTTTAGAGGAGACAGAAAAGTTTCAAAACAATCTAGGAAGGCTTGAGCAGTAGGCTGAAATGAACAGGGTGGTATTTTAACAGGGAGAAATAGAAAGTCCTCATCTGACTAGGGAAAATGTAAGTCACAAGTACAAGATTGGGAAGACCTGGTTTGGCATTAGTAATTGTGAAAGGGATTTGGGTGACCCTTTCAGCCACAAGTTAAATATAAGCTAACAGACTGGACTGAGTTAGTCTGGATGGGAAGAACAAAAGGGACATTGCAGTGTTTGCAGTGTTACTTATACTGAATCATGATTGCTATACCATATCCTGATTATTTACACAGGAAAGTGATTTTTGAACAGAGACACAATATATATATTAAGAAAGCAGAGCTATAGTGTAGGGGTTAGTATGTTTGAAACAAGGACTTGAAAAGGAAAGTTGATCACATAATTAAATATTTAATTTAAATTAATTAGGATGACCACTACTAGCTAGACATCTTTGACCTACAACATGAGACACATACCTAGGAACAGTTAGTTTAAACTATGCAGATTTCCACTGCTCATTGCATTTATGGAGAAAGACATTTAGATATTTCTCCTCATGTATCATATAAGAGCGTAGGATGGTAAACCAAGTCATGCACAGAGAAAGAGATTATATACCAGCAGCAATTGAGTGTCTCTGTGTGTGCATTATGATATGGATATTCAGGTAATCTATTGAAAGGTTCCCAGCTTGAGGCTGCACAGCAAAGATATGGATATTCTTTCCTATCCATCTTTGCCATGAATCCACTTTTCCTTTACTGGTTGGCATTACTGCACAAGCTTGCTTTCCATGTATTATTAGTAATGGAAGCAGCCTACTCACAGCCTTCTTTGAACAAAGGCCATGATTAAGAATAGATTAATCAGAATTTCACTCTTTATATTTTCTATAATTCTAGTATTATGTCCAATAATGAATGGCAAATACTGTTCTTCTGGTTTATCCTGACTCTTCTCCCACCCAACCACCAACACACCCACAACATTAGGTTAATAGGATTTTCCTCTTGATTACCTGATATATGACTTTGTAACCATCTTATATTCTTGAAACCCTATCTAGTAATTAAAGAAAGGTGAAATCACCTAGTGGGATGGAACTGTATATATACTTTGATGAATTTCAAGCATCACACCATAAAAGATTTATTAGGAATTTGGAATGCATAGTGAAGTGACAAATAGTATGTTGGATAGCCTAATTACAGAATTCCCCAAGACTGGGGACATAATTAGAATGGCCCAATCATCAAACCCACATCAATCATTAGCAGTGACACATTAGTTTTGAATATAGCTTTTTATGAAAGCTAATCATAGGCATTACAATAATTAAAATCTTCACTGGAAGAAGAAACTGTTATAGAGCTTTCTATCAGAATATAAAGTGGGGGGGGGGGGAGAGACTTTTCCATTTTGGCCCAAAACAAATTGCCATCATGACCTTTCTTATGGATGTAAATGTTCTGAGGTCCCAAATTTTTGCAGCTGGGAAAAAAAGGAAACAGATAGGGAAATAAGTTTAATAAAACACTGGGAAGTCTTTTGGACAGCCTTTGGCATTCGAACACCTTGGGAGTGTATAGTGTTGGGAGTGTACAATGCCTAGTAAAAGACATCTGGAGCTGTCAGGTTGAGGAAGTCTTCTTTAGTACATGAGACTGCCTCTTAATGTAAACATGACTCCCACCTGTCATTCAGCAGCAGTTAAATGAATGAATGCACAACTGGCAAATGAATAGAGCATAGCTGGTAAACTGCCAGGTACAGAAACCCATTAAAGTGCCTACTTAACCTAAACGGGACACAGAAATCTTTCTGTATCCAGATTTCCCCTCCGCAGTGAACACAGCACATATTTTAAAAGGTACAAAAAACTCTCGCCAATGTCTTAAAATGCACTAAATGCCTGATTGCCACCGCAGTTCATATATACCCTGCAAACAGATGGTTAGCAGTGGCTGACAGCTTTAACAATAATTTTGTGCTGGAGCATTAGTTTGGGAAAATAGCAGCTCCTTTGTTACTCACACCATAGATTAATGGGCCAGGCCCTGGAGTGTTTGGGCCATGGTTTGACTTTTATATTCAAAATATCTAAACATTCAAATTTCTCTAATGCAATTCAGCACACTTGAAGGGAAGAAGCATACATTCTTTGTTCTAATGACTTCAGCTTGGATTTTAAAATTATCTGATCTGTTTATAAACTGGCATCCTTAATTTAAAGAATCAGCTAGCAATCAATGGGAAAGACACACTGCATTGATGGATGGTGGTACCACTAGGGTGGACTATGGAATACTGTCCCGGGATCCTCAAAGTGGCTGGTAGTGATGACATATTCCCAGTTAAAAAAGCACACACAGCCCTTCCTCTGTTTCTCTCTCCACCAACATCAGGAAGTGGATGCTCAGTGAATAGGTCTGTCGCTTTGCCATTCCACTGCCCTCATTCGCTGTATGGCCCCAAAGTAGGATCTTCTGGCTGTTTATATTTCAGAGAACTGAAACCCCTCACATCTCAAGGCACTTTGGGGTACAACGTTTTCTAAGGAATTGTGTATTTTCTTTGTATACTCTGTTTTCTTGCTAAGTTTCCACTAATCAACAGCTGTTGCATTTCTTTCATTGGTCTAATCGTTTGCACACTAGAGGGGATGTTAGTTTGAATTGGAGGGTGTGAATGAGGATTTTTGCCATTTTATTATACTATCTACTATGTTTGGTTCTTTAAAAAAAATCAACACAATACTTGCAACTACATTTATTGCTATATAAAGTTTTCAAACCATATTCCCTCTTTTTTACACATTCTTAATTTCTGTTTTCAGGACAGCCTCCTTTGAGCACCATTGGCAAACCAGCTTGTTTGATAAAGATATATATTTCCTGTGAATGAAATACTTAATACCCAAGGAAGTCAGAGAAACTGAGGCAACAAGCCCTCCACTTCCATGTCCATTCTCTAAATCAACGTTTCCTAACCTCAGCACCTTTAAGATGAGCGGACTTCAACTCCCAGAACTCCCCAGCCGGCATGGGAGTTGAAGTCCACTCATCTTAAAGGTGCCGAGGTTGAAAAACACTGCTCTAAATGACCTTCACAGTTCTTCCATGCAGCGCGTGAGCCTTTCCCATGAGCAGAGCCTAAGGGTGCAATGCAGAGTAGATACTGGACTGTCTTTTGATGATACTATATATTCTGCATTTTTATTGGGGTTTTATTGTTGAGAGGGGGGAAATATACCTGTATCTCTTTTTGATTCCACTCCTGGTTTCAGCTCCTTCTTCTGCTTCCATGAAGCCTCCTGATAGGTTAACTTTAGCAGGATGAATCCCTTCAAAGAAAAACAAATGGTGCTGCCTCAGTTTAGAGAGTCAGAGGACTAATGCTGCCAAGAGGCAAAGTTAAGATATGTGTCCTCGTTTGCTTAAAGGATATTTTTCCAATGCACAACTGAACCATTTTACACCTTGTCTTTTATTTTTTACGAGGCCTGAACCGGAGGTTTGGCTGGGAAGCAAAGGGGCATTGGGTGCCGTTCAGATGCACCCTTCATTTCAGAGCTCTGGATACACGTCGTCTTTCACAACTCTCTCATCTCTTTATTATAAACATTGTCTACTTCTGATGAATAAGCAAATGGAAATGAAAGGCAATAGTTAAAGGGGAAAAAATAAAATCAGAAGCCCTATCGATTACACCCCTTCTCTGGAAAAAAATGGCCAAAAACATTGGGCAATTTCAGATAATTACATATAATCCCAGGTAATCCTTCATGGACGGCATTAACTGGCAGTCATTAGTATGCTTTTCAGCCTTGGTTTTGCACATGCCCCAGGTTCTGCTGAATGCTACACCTCCTGGTAACTGTCCTATTAAGGGATAGGAAACACTGCTTTGACTGGAAAGGCAGACTGAAGGAAAATAATCTCTTCCTAAATTCAGAAGAACAAGGACATGCAATGCCAAGAAACATATTATATTTTCCCCCCAAGAAGGCTGCAACACAAATGAAATACCAGGGTTTATTTTATTTTTATTTTTATTTTTTTATTTTTGGCAGTATAAGCCAGTGGGGCAGGCTTAACAGCTGGTGAAGATAAAAATAAATCTTCAAAGACAAATCATGTTCGCTCTCCTTTCTTTAGGGCTTTTTTTTTTATTAACAAAGGAAGGTTCTTTAGAAGAACAGATAACTCCAGTAACACAGAGCAAATGGGAACGTACAGTATGCTTTATTTAGACCAACCAGTGCTTAAAATGCAAGGGGTAAGATTTTGAATTACACAAAACTTTGCTTTGAGCTGAAAGGTTCATTTTCTTCCTTAAAGGGAAACTAGGCCACCCTGCGTAAGTTCTTCAGAATTGCTTATGAGCTAGGGAAAGCGTGCTCTAGCTTTCAGGTTCAGACAAAATGGTAAATTTCATGCAGGCATTCAGAAAGATTCTGTTATCAAGCATTTCTATGATCATTCATTGGCAAGCCTGCTTATTACAATGGCACACATGTAGTTCTGCAACCCTCACTTCTATATGGATATTTTTGGACTGAATATGGAAATGTTAAAAATGCATAACATTTCTGCAGTCAGTAAATAGAAAGTGTCAATAATCATCTCAAAATATATACTCTATGCACTTTTTCCAGCATGCTAGGGTGCTGTACTTCTGAGAGTCAGCCTGTTATTTATTTTGGAAGAAAAGTATTGAACTGCCTGGGCTGTTAGGGTGCAATCTTAACATGCTTAACAAATGTGCCAAAGGCATTTTCATTAACTGTCTCTTAAGTTCTTCTAGCAAAATGATCTGCTAGCAGTATAGAGGGATATGCTGGCTAAAGAGCCAAAAAGGGACTGGACAAGGGAAAGGGAGGAACCAAATATTAACATCTCAGCCAGACCAGAGAAAGGCTGGCAGTGCTACCTGATGTTAGGCCAGGTTTAGGATAATCCTAAACTCTCACATAGAAATCTGAGAGTGTATATTTGGAAACCTAACTCAGAGGAGAACCCATCCCTTAAAATAGACTTAAAATGAACACACAGAGAGAGAATTCTGCCCAGGAGACAAAAGTCATATTAGCCAGGCAGCACCCATCCTATGGAAACAGCCCGTTAATCAGACACAAAAACAGAACCAAGGCTGGCTCCAAGGAGAACTCTATTAAACTCTATTAAAAAAGAATCAAGATAGCCTCTTGCCATAGCCAGAGTGGTTGTTATGTAGACTGAGATGAGAGATCATATGATGGCCTTAATGTAAAAGATCTAGTAAAATTCTCAGTACAGTACAGAAAAGTTCCAATCACATGATCAAGATTCTGATACAAAGGGGAAAAAAAACAACTCATTGTCCCACAAGGTGCCCTCTGTCTTTCTCACCTTGCATTGCTCCTATTATTGCTCTGTACCTGTCACTACTGGCTAGAGCTTTCTCCCATCTTCCCTTTGCAACCTACTTGGACCTGGAATGGAAAGAACATGCTGAGCCCTGTAGCATATTTGTCTACACAGATGCAAGAAAGCTATACTTTCAATCATATATATCTTCCAATTTTCCCTCTAATTTAGTTCTAAATTCCACATTTTGAGCACTTCCTAATATTTGCTTGTATTTATTTATTTACTAACTTATTTATTTGGATTTCTATCAACAATTCTGTGAGGTAGGTTAGGCTGCAGAGAGCAACTGGCTCAAATACATCCAGTGAGTTTCTATGACTTCTTTGGTCTCTCCAGTCCTAATCCAACACCTTAATTAAAACCTTCTAAGTGCCCAGCTTTGAACCAGTCTGTGGGTTGACTATTTGATTGCCAAATGAATGTGTATATCCCTTCCCTGGCATTGTATGTCCATATCTCAGTACATTATAATCCAGAGTTAAAGTATCATCTCAGTTGTTGTTGTTGTTCAGTCGTTAAGTCGTGTCCGACTCTTCATGACCCCATGAACCATATTGCACCAGGCCTTCCTATCTTTCACTGCCTCCCTGAGTTTGCTCAATTTCATGCTCATTGCTTCAGTGATGCTATCTAGCCATCTCATCCTCTGCTGTCCTCTTCTCCTTTTGCCTTCCATCTTTCCCAGCATCAGGGTCTTTTCCAAAGAGTCCTCTCTTCGCATTAGGTGACCAAAGTATCTGAGCTTGAGCTTCATTATCAATCCTTCCAATGAGCAATCAGAGTAGATTTCCTTTAAGATTGACTGGTTTGACCTCCTAGCAGTCCAGGGGACTCTTAAGAGTCTTCTCCAGCACCACAGTTCAAAGGCATCAATTCTTCGGCGCTCAGCCTTCTTTATGGTCCAGCTCTCACAGCCATACATTACTACTGGAAAAACCATAGCTTTGACTATGCGGATCTTTGTCGGCACCTTTTTGCATTTTTCTTCTCATTTGCATAGACAGGTGTCTAGCTTGTGTCAGAGAGATCCTTTAACATGTGGTTTTCCCACAAGCTAACATCCAATTTAATTTCCAACTTATGAAATCTAATGGGAACACAAAAAGCACCACATTGGGATTTAGCCTAACTGATGATTTCAACACTTAAGACTGGATGCCTGTCTGTTCTAGCTAAAGCAAAAGGTAACATTTATTTATTTGATTTATATGGCCACCCATTCTGGTGGTCTTCCATCCACATAATGAACAGGTCAGACTTTGCTTAGCTTCTGAGCCCAGAGAAGATCAGCCAGATCTTCGTTCTTTTTACTGAACTGGAATTTCAAGATTATCAGCAGCAGCAGCAACATGCAATCAGCTCATTTAACAGCTTTGTAAAGTGTAAGTCTGTTCAGGTTTTCTACAGCAGATTGGCCATCTTCACCCCACTGGCATCTCGGGGAAGTTCTTCAGTTCTCTGCTGCAGGAGACTATAGCAATGTGACACTATGGACAAGACATTGTTCAAGAGGTTTACATGCCTCTTAATTAACCTCCCAAAGAGAAGGCAAATTTTGATTCAGTAGCAGCTGGTCCTTGTCTTGTATTCCTCCATTTTGCGCATATTTCTCCTACACCACTCCAGAGCACTTCTCCTGGTTATGCATATGAATGGAAAAACCATAGTGCAATGTTGTGTTGCATCATTCCAATTTCCAAGTACCTTGTACCATGTGTATTGCACTACATATTTCAGCATAGATTTGTCAAACTTTCCTTGTAATGTAACATACAATCATAAGCACAACAGGGTACCAATGGTAGCACTTAGTGCTGTCAAGAGTGTTATTTGTAATTGAACAATTGCTACAGAAGAAATTTTAAATCTCAGGTTTGTTGTTTCTTCCCTGATAGAAAAGAAATTGTCTCTCTAAATGTGTCTGTGTGCAGTATTCAATCATGGAAAAATATTAACCTGAGAAATAAAACTGAGCCTCTTCTACACAGATCATAGTTTTTCTCATGTGCCTTTATACCAAGCTCAGCAAAATGATCCAACTGGGATGTGCTAGTGAAATGTAAAAAAGTGTTGTGTGTTTGATGGAAAAGGGGAAGCTCTAGAAACAGATTACATTTATAAGCAAACGACAAAGTAACAGAAACTGAAGAGAGAACTGGAATGTGTAAATGGCATCTCAGAGGAGAAGCTAACAAAATTCATGGAAGGAACCAGGGTACCATCCATAATCATTAGAATCAAGAGATGTTTTCCACCTGATGCCTTGGGATGTATAGATGAAGCAACAGACAGGTTTGGATGGATAAATTATTTTGTTTATAATATACAGGATTTTGCAGACCATATTGAGATTCCAAACCTAGTAACACATACAGGGCTGTATCCATTGCATAGGTAGGTGCTGTTTTAGCAGTGAAACAGATAGTTAATACTGCTGCTTGGGATCCCATTATACTCCCATACATGCACTGATGGTACTATGGAATCACAGGAAGGTGGGATCATTTGCTATCTTAGTGGATCTACACATTCATCTGGAAACAAACATTACAGAACAATCACTGTCATTCCCAATCCTTCTCTACCTTCTGTCTTTGCATTAGCTAATGTACACATATCTTACATATGTCAGGTTCAGCATCTGTGCTGGATGGGTTCTTACCAAGAATATGGCCCTGCTGTCCATATAAGATCTTTGATTTCTGATTTTGCATTAAAGACATCAAAGAAACTGTCTCCACTGCTGATTCAATGAGCCACTGAGATTTCCCATCAAGGTGGAAGAGGGCCAAGATCAATACACTCCTTTGAGAATGTCTTTCAGAATGAATAAATACACTGTAAACATTTGTTCCTCATTTAGCAGCCACTAACAGCTTTGGATCTTGATAGACAATTTCTTGCCTTGTACTTCTCATTAGACTCAGCTCTTAGATGTTAAAGTATTTTGTCTGTGTTTGCGCATAAGAGCATTTCTAAGAGCAGGAATCTAACCTGACCAATAATATAACTATTAGCAGAAAGATTTATTTATAGGAAATACTATATAGGGATAGACAATCCTAGACCTAGCTAGTTATACCCTACCAGCAGTAGAGTCAAAGAACATATGCTCCGTGTGTGTGTGTGTGTGTGTGTATGCCTGGCAGAAGGAAGTGAGCTCAGATTAGCAATCTCATCAACAAACAACAAGCAGGGTGATAAATCAAGAGGGGATACAGAGTAAATCCCTAACCCTCTATCTATACCCAACTGCCTGTTTGTGGCCAGTAGTCCTGAATCACTAAAAGACCATTTGGACCTCCAACATCAACACTAGGGACAAATCTTCCTGAACAGAATTTGCATCTGTACAGTATCCTTGCATACCCATACACATGGAAATTGCACCATATCAGTTCAATATAATAGCAAACTGCCTACAGCTAACAAATAGCAAGATTTACTCAAAAACCCTAAGATTCTGTATCTAGTGAGCTGTAGGCAATCTTTGATACCTTCACTGTGGGAGTCTCAGTGGAAAAGAAGGTTGTTTACCCCCATCTAGTGGTTATAGCCATTAAAAAGAATTCAGAACTGCAGCCACAGAGTTTGCTGCTACAACATAGAAAATGACAATTTTCCTATTAGAATGAAATAATTAATGCTATTAACAACAGCTGCATAGATTAAATAATTGGGGCTCATGGGTTTCTTGCTAACAGTAATTTTAAGGACAGCTCTCAGTGGTTCTCCCTGATTTTACGAAGCGTTTAATGTCTTGCCTGTGCCTTGTTGAATTCATTGACTGAGAAACTCCCTACATCCACCAGAGAATTACCATAGTCCGCAAGTCAGCAAGCTTCCATAAATATTTTACACAAGTTGCTCTCTACAAATAATGAGATGGCAAAAGTGGGCAAGGAGACTGCATTTAGAGGTTACAGCAACAAAGTGTTTTCAGCTGCAGTGGATCTATCCCAACATTTGAAATGGCATAAC
The DNA here is from genome assembly GCA_030867105.1 of Liasis olivaceus. Taxonomy (NCBI): domain Eukaryota; kingdom Metazoa; phylum Chordata; class Lepidosauria; order Squamata; family Pythonidae; genus Liasis; species Liasis olivaceus. The sequence goes on from CM061349.1 coordinate 225,443,712, forward strand.
TTTTATTTCAGACTCTTTTTATTTTTCTTCTCTCTCTCTCCCTCTCTTAACAGAACAGCATGCAGTTCCATTTATTTCAATGCAAGAGATATTTGCCCTAAATTGTGCCTTTTCTTGGTATTGATTTTCAAAGCAACATGATGAAAAGATATATAGATATTGAGACAGAGATAGAGATATATGGAGGGAAGGAAGGAAGGAAGGGAGGAAGGACGGGAGGAAGGAAGGAAGGAAGGAAGGAAGGAAGGAAGGAAGGAAGGAAGGAAGGAAGGAGCAGTTGTCTTGCTGAGATTGTATCACAAGCTTTCATCATCCCACATGCCTAGTAAATTTGAATACAGTTATACCTTACAAAGCTGTTACATAGTGGGAGAGGGTTCCTCAGATAGCCATGTGTGTAGATATAATATAATGATTAAGGTTTTGGACTAGGACCAGGGAGAGGGTGATATACCCCTCAACCATGAAAACTAGTTTGTACCAGTCTCCTCTCAGCCTAACTTGTTCCCAGGATTATTTTATTTTTATTTATTATTAATTTGATTGTTTATTTTAATTTACTGTATATAGCCACTCTTCTCACAAATTTTGACTCTGGGCTGCAAACGTATTGTGGAGGGAAGTTGGAGATGGTGTTTGTATTTCACCTTCAGTTCCTGGAGGAAAGCAAGACACCTAACAAAAATAAAATTATACCCAAAACATATTTTCTGAATATATATGTGTGTGTGTTTGGGTGTGTGTGTATATGCCAGTGCAACATCATAGTAAGGGTGTGTGCATGTGTGTATGTGGGTATCTCTCTCTCTCTTTCTCTATGTATGTATATATATTGTATATGTATATATACATACACACACACAGACAGACACATTAAGGGAAAGTATAGCAAATAATAGATATGTCAAGTACTATATTGGTTGTAAACATTAATATTAGGAAAAATATATGCAAAAATCTGTACCTTGAAATCTGGAAATTCAAATTATTACATAAGGGAAGTTGGTAAAAATGGGAAACTAAGCTAAACCCTGGCCAGAATTCTCATTTAGATTACAAATGCCTCTCTGCTTCTGTTCTACGTAAGCAAAAAGGTTATTTTCTCACTTGCACCTAACCTTGGCACAAACACACTCTAGTATTTTTTAATTATGTACTTATTTTGATATATTCTTGTGACATTGCCTTTATTAAGGAACTGGAAAGAATGCAGTGAGCAGCGCAAACATATCGTGAAGGAAAATTGGCAAGGGATTTGGAGGCTAAATCCAATGATGAATGGTTCAACCTCAAGAGAAGGCTCCAGGAAGACATGATAGCAGTCTTCCAATATTTGAAGGGCTGTCATAGGGAGAACAGTGTGTATTTATTTTCCATAGCATCCCAGGGAAGGACAATGAGAAGAAGCTTAATGGAGGGAGATCCAAACTTGAAATAAGGAGGCGTTTCCTGACTGTGAGAGTGATTAAGCAGTGGAACAGCCTACCTCCTGGAGTTGTGACTCCTCCATCACTGGAGGTTTTCAAGCAAAGGTTGGCCAGTCATTTGGCTGGGAGCATCTGAGGATTCCTGGCTTGGAAAGGAGGTTGCACTAGAAGACTCTTCCAACTCTATGAACCTATGATTCTGTGAGTCCTCAGACCTAGTCGAGGCAGCATTAGATCACTTTGCTTTAAATGTAATATTTTTCTCTTAATCCTGCACAATTTTCGCTATGGATACAATGTGGCCAACAGCCCAGCTGATGTCATGTTATTTCATGGCACAACCTTCCCCATATTGGACAGTTGTTGTCTGGGCAGCTTTTAAACATTGGTTTAGCATACTTTTGGAACAGCCTAAATCTGTGTCCAAAAAGAGACAGACTATCAGCTGATAGTCAAGGCACTCTTGGACCCAGGTTTAGTGCTGTTCTGGAATAGCACTAAATTTAAGCTGGGCTCCTTTTGAATATGGATGTTGTGCTCTTTCTGGAATAGTGCTAAACTCATTTCCCAAAGGAGTCAAAGTATCAGCTAGTATCAGCTGATAGTTGGGCTCCTTTTGAAAGCACATAAACAGTGAAGTTTGACAGATGGCTAAATTGGCCAGTTGAGCCATCCATCAAGACTTGCCTCCTCCCCAGCGTCAACCCATGTTAAAGAAAGGGACTGGTGGATGTTTCTTCCATCACCAAGAGTGCTCTTTTGTACAGGGGAGAGAAACAAAGCTAGGGAAATCTACCAATCCCTGCCAATGTGCCCTATATATCATAAGCAAGGATAGCGCCATTTTCCTGCATCATGCCCGCAGCACAATAGAAATTGGTAGCTAATTTTATGCCAGTATAGTTTTCTGCCAGCTTAAAGACTGGTGAATAGCACTCTAAGTCAGCCACAAGGAACAAACCCAACACAGATAGTGCAAAGCTATTTCAAAGCAATTTAAACCTCCAGTATAAACACAACATTTTCTGCAAGTAGAAGTGTGATATTTTCATCATTTCTCAGTTTAGAAATTAAGCATCTGATATAATGACAAGAATAAATGAACACATATTATTGCACCTGATGATATTCATTTAAATTGAATCTCCGGCTCTTCAGTGCGGTGCTTCCATGGTTATATTCCTTTGCTTGCATTTTTTTTAAATACAATTGTGAAAAAGCAATTCAAAAAGGACCGAAGGCATATGCTTTTGGATATCAGCAGTAAAAAATTCAAGTCTAGCAGTTTTCCAGAATTCATATATCTCATTCTCTCCCTGAACTCTTGACATTTACAGAGATGTGAATCTTCATTCATTTTCTGCACACATTCCCAGAAGTACTTTTAAAGCATGAGCATTCCTCGATGTGTTTTTTGAATGTTGGGGGGGGGGGGACGGTACAATAGAAGAGGCCCTCCGACACAGTCGGAATGCTATGTACAACTTCCCTGGTGCCTCGGTGATAGGAACAGTTTAAATTCACAAACAGACTCTGAGATTCTTGTCTGATTACTTACCATTGGTAAGGGAGATTACTGGTCCAGGGGAAAAAAAAAAAGCTAAGACTACTATCCATCAAGAATCTGTTTGCCCTAAATGTGTCAAGCAATTCTGCTTTGTTGTTGGTTTGCTTTTCCCCCATGAGCCTGGCCTATATTTTCATCTACCTTTTTGTATAACTTATTAAAGTTTAGCTCTTAGCAATGACCACAGCTATATAATCTCCCTGAAATTTTCTATTCTTTGAGCATTCCACCAAATCCACTTGTAGTAAATACTAATAAGATATTTGACAGTTCTGCTTTATATTGAGGTATTATTGCTGATCTTCTAGAGAAAGTTGTGTTCAGAAACATCAAGTGCTTTAGTTTTTCCTGTGACCTCAATAACCTTTTTCAAAGTCTATATGCAGTTTGACAAATGGAAATGTAGGTAGAGGAATATACATTGTTTTTGGCCTACATATAAGCTAAACACACACACACACACACATACACTATTGTAAGAACAGTCATTAGCATTTTGTTTCTGCATTGCTAGAATGGGAAAGCTTAAATTCTTAACCATACACAATGGGCTTATATTCAGAAATGTCACTGATGCTGCGTTGGTGGAAGATGTACAATTTGAAAAGGGGAACTTGTAGGGAATGAAACGTATTTCCCCTAGTGGATCAGGAGTTAGATGTACCATACAGCACTTAACATGCATTTGCTGAAGCTGGAGAAGCCTATGTCCTTCACATTGGCTAAAACCCGTCCAGCCAAGAATAAGGCTGTATTCTTGCAGCCACAGACAGGGAGTATCTGGCTCTCCTGCATTGGTGCAGGTAGTCTTCCAAAACAATGAAAGAAGCAAAATGGGACAACAGAGGCACCAGTGGGTAGAAACATAAATTGCATTGGCTGCATTTTTTAAAAAATAGATCTTGAATGTGTGTATGAAACAGAGAAAAACAGATGATAATGATGTGTGTATATGTGTGTAAATATATTTACACACACATACACACACACACACCAACCTAGAAAACAGGCAATCAGTAAAGCAGTGCAGAGCAGATTCACTGAAGAATTTTTTTTTAAATATAATACTGTCATTTGATGATAGCTCTTTCCCAGGAAAAAAAATAAATGCAGCTGCACACTGATGCAATGACAGCCTGCAAAACTGTCACTAGGCAACATGGTAAGGCCACTGCTCTGAACTGGCAGAGCGGGAAGCATCTGCTCTTTTCCTGGAGATGCCAAATGGCATTAAAGGCAAATGGCAAAGCAGTTGGGCTCTGCAAACCTGCTGCCATTGATTAGTTGAAGTTGCCTGTGTAGGCATTGGCTGTACGAACAATTAAGGAAAGAGATACTCCCCTTACTCCCCTTGGTTGGCCCACAGTGGTTGATCCATTTCACTGACTCCTTATTGCATAGTTTGTTGGGCAATATTCAATAAACTCTGAATCATATCTTACTAAGAACAGTTCAGGTTTGCTTACTGCTTTGCTTTAACTTTAACTTTAAGAGTAGAAATGTTCTTGGTAAAAGATCCACTTCATGAAGGAAAGATGCCAGCTGGATGCCAAGAGAGGCTCTGCCAGTCAATGTAAATCATGGGGACACAGCTTGGAACCTGAAGACCACATGCATCCCCACTCCCAAATCTTGTTAAGTTAAAATTCAACTTAGTTTTTAAGAATGGTTGTGCCAACAGTATGAAGTGCAGTAAGCAGGAAGAGAGGAGGGGATTATGTGCAAAGGACACATCCTTTTCATGTACTGAGTTTCAAATAGTGAGAAAATTCCAGCCACAGTTTTTGTGGCTACAGCTCTTAGATGAAGTTTTGGACACAGCTCAGGGTTTGGATTCAAATCCTGTATATGGCCAGCCTATTTCCCAAGAAATCATCAAGGAAGACAAGGTATACTCTCCATCTCAATGCAAGTCAGTTACATACTTTCCAGCCATTATTGAAAGGAAGGCCAGCCCATGAGCATCCAAGCTGAACTGGATAAGGAGCCTTCTCCTGCCTTGATTATGTATTGGGATACAAATGGTCACCCACCTGCCTACACATACAGTGGATCTTGCCTGAAAGTCTCAAATGGTACAAAAATTGGGCCACATGAGTGAATCAACTTACTGTCTAAATTAATGGTGCAACCAATGCAATGCATTCTCCTGAATGTCCTAAAGCTACTGATCTTGCCAAGTGTCCAAGAGATGCACTCATCTGATTGAAATATGGCTTTCTTTTTGACAGTTATCTGGCCCCTGTTGGCTGCCAATATTGAGTTATGTTCCCCACTTTTTGGAGGTCTTTGGCAGCTTTCCATATCTTTTGTTCTACCAGATTTTAGAAGGAGCCCTTAGCAACTTTTGGAGTCACCCTTCATACTTACAATCAGATCTGCACCACTTGCTCTGACTGCAGTTGCATGCTACAATTCCCTTTGTACTTGCCCTAGTTGACCCTTGTCCTTCTTTCTATTCTCCAGTCGGTGGATCCATTTTAAACAACTATAGCTTGACATGCAATAAGTTCCTATATTTCTTTTCACTGCTGTCAGTGAAAGTCCTTATTGTATTTGATAAATGCCATTTCACCTGCTAGCTCCATAATCCAGAATACGATAGCTGTATTAAACATGCGATGGCCCCATTCCACTTATGATGACATGATTATGTAGTTAGTCCAGCCATTTCTTTAATGGCATTTCTGGCTTTTGCCTCCATGTGGCCTTTTTTCCTTTGGCTTCTCTCCAACATTGTTCTTTGATTCACACTTGAACAAAGAAAAGCCGGTGTAATGCCCACCTAAGATGCACACTTTTTAAGGTAGGCAAATCAGTGGAAGTGGAAGTAATAGCTTCCATGTCTGCCTTATCCTACATATTTCTCATATTTCCATTGGCTCCTGCATATTAATTTTTGTATTAGCCCTTTTTCAAAGTATCTACACACTGTCATCCTGGCTGTGAAGATCTTTAGCTGTGTAATCTATTCTGATTTGGAGAAAACCATTGTCACTTTCTCGACATCTGGCTTATACATTCCTATTTGTCCCTGTATCATGCCTTTGTGGCTGTCCACTGTCATGGATCCTGGGATGACAAGTGCCTGTACCACTTTGGGCATAGAACTGAGCAGTTCTATTGCCTTCCTGTTCCAAGGACCTTTTCTGAAGGATATTACTGCTCTGTGTGCCAGGCATGGGACATTAAAGCTTCTAATGAAGCTGATGCAATTGATTGGGAGCAGATTACCTCCTCCTTGTTAGTGTGTGCCCCATGGTTTTTTCAATCAATCATTCTGTCCTTTGTATGCAATGTGGCTTTTGGCTTAGTTAATTTTCTGAATCTACTTCAGGGTAGCATAGCAGATCTGAGTGAACTTTACTCACCTCAAATCCATCCCCCCCCCCGTTTCGCTTTCCCAGAAAGTGATTTTGTTTTCTTTGTTTTTCCTCCAGCATGTCATCTCTTTTTCATCTGCATACCAGCAGGAAAGTTGGGAGGGACCCTTTAGTACTGTTGGCTATCATGCTCCCATACCACCTCTCCCTCTGTAAATCAGACTTGGGATTATAGTATAAGATGGAGAGAACATATGGGGAAAATAAATTTATGGAAAATGTATTTAAGAAAAAATATAATTTTAATTCCTACTTTGACCACATCTATCATCCCCCTTGCCCAACTCAGATGTAGCTCCTGACATATTCCCATAAGACTGATATGCAATCCCCAACCCACAAAGGTTGTACACATATATTGTACTTCAATGGAAAATGATCTTGGCGCAAGGCAATTCCTAAAGTTTCTTTCTGTGTTTCGCTCTTGAACATCCATCTAGCTTGAAATAAATCAGGATTTTAGTATGACTTTCTAAAATGTACCTGGTTTGTGCTTGCTATTGATTGTTGATTTTTTCAAATTAGACCCTCTTTGTCAGCTGATGGTGAACATATTGCCTTCAGTGTCCCTTCAGACATGATGAAAATAGGCTTTTATCATATGAAAATAATCTCACAATAAATGTCTTCAGTCTGCAAGGTGCAGGAAATTTCTGTCATTTAAATAAAAGCAGGCAGAGGGCTGATTTGTAAATGATTGAATTGTTGATTATTGCTTACTGGCATCTGGATCTCACTCTGTGCTAACAGTATTTGTAAAGAGGAAGTACTATAGTGTTGGGACTGGCAATTCATCAGTGGAGACTGGTTTACGAGAACAGGAGTAGGCAATTTTATATCCTACAGATCTTTTGGACTATAGCTCTTACAGGTGCTGTTTGTGTGTTTGTTTGTTACTGATCCTGCTGACTAAGGCTGCTGGGAGTTAAAAACAAACTACCTGGAAAATATCATGGTACTTGAGCTCCAGGAAAGTGACAATGAAAATGCAAATAGAATAAAGAGCCCTGATCAAACTAAGGAACTACTTAGTCAGTAAGGTATCACCAACAAACGTTCATATTTACAAATATCTTAGAGATGTAGCCTTTAAACCGCACTGAAAATCATCTTTTTGGATTCATGGCATTTGCAATTTCAAGTCCCCTCCCCCCCCCCTCTCTTTTTTTTCCAGTAGGAGACCTAAATGGTAGGAGTTTTGTGCTGTGGAAATTACCCAGTGGGAAATGTATTGAGATCATCAAAGGTCAAATACTCTGTCAAATAGGTTATATGCTTGTCCCTTTTTTTTTCCAGATAAATCCAAGACTAAAAAGATTGGAAAGGATAGAAAGGAAAATAAAAAAGGAGAGGTAGAAATGTGATGAACTTGTCCTTAGAGAGGAGGAATGAAAGGGTGGAGACAGAGCAGCAAGAAGGACATACTTAAAGGTTATTCTGAAAAAGAATACATAGCAAAAGAAATTTTAAAATTGCAAAGCTATTCAAGTGGGGTGAAAAAACAGAAATTAACCCTAAAAACATACTATCTTATGGTAGTTATGAGTGAAAAATAAAGGACAGAGAGTAGGATCGTAATACAAACACTGCAGCTTCTTAAGGGTTTAAGTTGAAGTGTCCCTACAGTCTCATTTAAGTAGATAAAAAGAAACAAGTCTGTACAGATCTGCCAGAAGAAGATGCTATTCAGGTATAAACCAATGTACTGTCTGATCAGGAGTCTCTGCTGCACTAATAAAGCCATCTTCTTAGCACAAAGTAGGCAAACTTTTATTGAGGTGTGAGATAAGCACTAGAATGAAAGTAGATAGGGCTAGGTTATATATGTAGGAACAGTAGATATGCATAATTTTGCGGCTTACATTGTAATTTTTGTTGGTTTCCTACCTCAAACTGGAGAAATCTGCTATCAGTTTTCAGAAATAGTGTTAACAAGAGCTCTGGGCATCACAGAATAGGTCCTTAGAGCCACATACAGCTTCACAATCATAGGTTAATTTTCTCTAATAGAAGCGAATAACCTAACCAAATATACCCAGTTCGAAATACCCAGAATCATGGACCTCATCAACCTCTGCCTCACTACCTATTTTCACTTTGATGGACAAATCTACCAACAAATCAGAGGCACACCCATGGGATCACCACTGTCAGGACTCATAGCAGAGATTGTAATGCAATGCCTAGAAGCTATAGCACTTCCACACATACAACCTAAAGAATGGATCTGGTATGTAGATGACACCTTTGTTAGAATAATAAAAAAAAACAATGAGAAGACACATGAAACCATCAACAACAATCTTCAAAGGAATAAAATTCACCAGAGAGAAAGAAAACAACAACACGCTACCCTTCCTGGACATCCTCAGTAGCAGAGCAAACAACAGCAAATTAGAAACCCTAGTCTATCGGAAGACAACCCACACTAATCAAGTATTCCATTACCAAAGTAACAACCCAACCTCCTACAAGAGGAGCTATGTAAGAACATTATTCAAATGAGCACAAACACATTACAGCAACCCAGAACAGCAGAAAAAGGAAACAGACCACCTATACAACATTTTCCAATAAAATGGATATCCACACAAGTTTATCAAAGGATAAACACAAGCTATGAAAAGGATAACACTGCCATACATAGAAATGTCTCTGAAACTACCAACAGAATATTACAAATACATGGCATCTCCATAGCACACAACTAAAGCCCTCCAAAACATCTTAAGCAAACCAAAAGACCCAGTAGCCCAAGAAGAAAAAACAGGAGTCATCTACAACATACAGTGTAAGGACCGTAACAACCACTATGTAGGACAGACAGGCAGAAGGCTTGCAGAGCGCATCCATGAACACCAACTAGCAGTCAGAAGACATGATGAAAACTCCTTAATCTCACCACACATGGACAGACTTAACCATAGTTTCAACTGGGAAACTGTCAGCATCTTAGACCAAGCTAAATCCAAAAATGCAAGGGAATTCTTGGAAGCTTGGTATTCAGACAAGGCAGCCATCAACAGGCACATAGAGATACACAACATCTATACACTATTCAAAATAGACAGTAGAAAGGAAAACAAAAAGATCAGAACATCTCCTCACCACCAATCATCACCCAGATAAGCAGAGATTAACACCAAGATTATCACCAGACATACAATCAATCAGTAAACAATACCCTAATCAAGGAACTACCAGAGGAAAAAATAAAACAAAGCAAAACCCCCACCCCCACCAAGACTGGCAGGGCATGCCACAGTATATAAACAGAGAGCAAACCCCATTCCATTCTAGCACTGAAGATGTTACCTAGCCAGATGTCAGGTTCAGCCCAAGAAACTCAGTGGGACAATCCAGGGACAGTTCAGTTACATTATTAGCTTACACCTACTAGATAGAATCTCGCCAGACTAACTCTAACCCCCAACCGCAGCAACTAAACACCCTAAATTCCTTAGGGTGGTGCCAGTCTCCTCTTTACTTTCACATGCTCTGGTTGAGGGCTGAGGAGATGCTTGGGATTCTTCTCCCCCTCCCTATGACCTTGGACTTCCTCGCTCATGTCTTCCCTCACATCAGGTAATGAAATGTTTACAAGAAAACAACCAAGCTCAGAGAACCCCAAGGACTATTTGTCATCATACCAGAAGCTTTAGAACAGATCAAGGCTTAAATATAGTATGATTCAGAGAACATACCTCTGTTAGGTGGTGCTAGATTTAAGCAAATCTTTCTGACATGCTGAGAGGATGGTTCTATTAGCGCATCAGAGGTCTCCGGCTACATAAAACAATGAGTTTTGTAGTCTTCCCCAACTGACCTTCAATCATGTTAGCTGAGAACAGGAAATTATCCTAGACACCAAATATATGGGAAAAACTGGACTGATTTTGTTGTTGTTTTATTAAAAGTATTCAGCACCTTAGTTTCCTTGTCTGGGCTTGGAAGTAAAACAGAATCAAACCTAGTCAGTATTTGGGTGGGAGACCACAAAGGAATTCCAGGGCTGTAGACTAGAATGAATTTCAACTTTCAACTTTTTTCAGCATCACAAAAGAAAGCAATGCCAAATCATTTCCATATTACTGCAAGAAAAGAGCTGGGATGTATCCATGAAGTTACCAAATGTTGAACTTGACTCTAAGGAAAGTTTATTTTTACCATCTTATATTTATATCACTCAAGGTTATCTATGGTGGGGGGCAGATGATGACATATCTATGATTACATCATCACACAAATAACACACATACTTGCATCAGATGTTGGGATGCAAGTATGTTATGGCAGCATCTGTATGACAACATCATTGCTTACATGCTGTTATTTTGATGGGATCATCACAATTTGCTGCAAACACTACTGATATCACCCTTCTGTAAGGGTCACAAAAGTAGCACACAGATATCATCATCATCATCATCATCATCATCATCATCATCTTTCAAGGAGACTCATTATCACCACTACTGTTTGTCATTGCATTGATTCCTCTGTCAACAATACTGAACAAGTCAGGACATGGCTATCAAACATCAAAAATATCTACCAGGTTATCCTTTACATGGATGATCTGAAGCTGTATGGGAAAACACCATCTGAAATGGAATTGCTGCTCAACACTGTCCAAATATATAGCCAAGATTTTGCAATGGAGTTTAGACTGGACAAATGTGCCACTTTTACCATCAACAAGGGGAAAATAGTGAAAACTGAAGGAATCAAGATGCCCAATGGAAATAACATCAAGAGTCTGTATGAAGAAGATCACTACAAATACCTGGGCATCCTTCAGGCTGACAACATCAAGCACACTGAAGTCAAGAAGAAGGTTAGTAGTGAATACATCAGAAGAGTGAAGAAGATCTTAAAGTCCAAACTCAGTGGCGGAAATACCATCAAGGCAATTAACACCTGGGCAATTCCAGTCATTAGATATAAAGCTGGAATAGTGGACTGGACTCAAGCTGAATTAAAATCCCTGGATAGGAATACCAAAAAAATAATGACAATGAATCATGCCCTTCATCCACACAGCGATGTTGACAGACTCTACTTACATAGGTGGCCATAGAATGTTACAAGTACACCAGACAGTTGAAGAAGAAAAAAGGGACATTAGAAGAATATCTGAAGGACAGTGAAGAAGATGCATTGAAGCTAGTACACCATGAAGGCTTATTGAATACTGAAGAGACCAAACTGGCCTGCAAGAAAGACCAATGAAGAATAGAAAAGAGACATGGCAAGGCAAAGTATTACATGGCCAGTACATTAAAAAAACTAGCAGGCAAAGCAGATAACAACAAGACGTGGCAATGGCTAAGAGCAGGAAAGTTGAAGAAAGAGACAGAGGGCTACAGAAGACCAAGCCTTAAGAACAAATGCATACAAAGCCAGAACTGAGAAGATAGCAACAGACAGCAAATGCTGCCTCTGCAAAGAAGCTGGAGAAACAGTAGTCTGACTAGTTAGCTGGTTCAAGAAGATCACACAGACTGACTACAAATAACGGCATGACAAAGTAGCAACAATGCTGCATTGGAATATCTGCAAGAAATACCACTTGCCTGCAAGCAAGAACTGGTGGGACCACAAAACAGACAAAGTAATAGAAAACAAAGAAGTGAAAGTGCTCTGGGACTTTAGAATTCAATCAGACAAGCACCTGCCACACAACACCTCAGACTTAACAACTGTTGAGAAGAAAGACAAAAAAGTCTGGATAGTGGACATTGCAATACCTGGAGACAGCAGAATAGAACAGAAAGAACTGGAGAAAATCACAAAATATAAAGACCTGCAAATAGAAGTAGAATGACTATGGCAAAAGAAAGCAAAGATACTACCAATAGTTATAGATGCCTTAGGTGCAATCCCAAAACATCCGGAGCACTACTTGAATATCGTTAGCATTGACAAAATCACCATCAGTCAATTGCAAAAGGCAGCTTTGCTTGGAACAGCTTATATACTGTGATGATACCTTTAACACTATCAGACAACAACATCTGTCTATCCCAAGTCCTTGGGAAGGACTCGATAGAGGGATAAAAATGCCAAATCCTGTCTAAACATCTGGCTGACTGTGCAACCAACAATAATTATAATAATAATTTAAAGACATCAAAACAATAAGGTACAATTCAGCTTGAGAAATATCCCTGGATTTGTTTCCCTGCATTGTCTTGTAACTAAGTAGGATCCCTAAGCTTAGTGTGATTTCAAGAGAAGATCTCTACCTAAGCAAATTCTGGTTCTGAACTCAATTGTTTCCTGGATATCCATTTTGTCTATCTGGCATCTGGGCCAAATCTCTTGGATAGCCATTACACTGCCTTCCTTCAGAACAGACTCAAGACCTACAGAGACCAGATGTTTCTCTGGCTTCAGACCCACATACCCCTCCACTCATTTCAGAGCAGAGTGGAGAAGATACAGCTCCTGAATAAGCACCAGAATTTCCTTCCCAGTTAATGCAAACATGCATATGGGGTGCGGGGTGGTGACATATACCTCAAATCAGCTTGGATAATGAATGTCATCTTGTTCTTGGAAAGGAAAATTGTGAGCATTCTAAAATAGCACCCTGAGTCACAACTGTTTATTTGTTTCTTTCTCTTCAAGCAGCAGCACAGGGTGGGCGGCTTTCAACCTTAGCAGGTGTGAATAATTAAAAATGCATCACACAGGGATGTGCCTTTGATTGTAGCAATGCTCTCCTGCTACAAGTGATTCCAATCAAGGAGATGGAGGGAGGACGGGACCTTTATAAACAGCAGGCAGCCAGTTTATATAACCTTTGTGCAGATTGGGCCTCTTTTCTCAGCACGTCTCTTTCTCAGCTATAATGACTCTCCGGTGATAACAACTGTGAGTTTTAAAGCTTGCTCCCTTTCTATTAGGCAACAAACTGGAGCTGGGTTTTTTTTTGGGGGGGGGGGGGCAAGGTCAAAGGTAGGCCTTTGGGCATCAAAATAAATCATAGCTAGGAAAACAAAGTCTTGGAAAAACCTTGCTGTGGTTGTTCTGTTCCCGTTTATGTTTGCATCTCTCTTTGAAGGTGGAGCAGGTTTTCACATATGGTGTCCTAAATGCACATGCCAAGTTTTAAATCAATCTACAAATGCTTATCTTTTCCAGATGATCATGGCCTTGGGGAGTTGGACTTGGGTCTGCCTCATAGTTCCTTAAACCTGAATGCTAGCTTTCATTTCAATGTCTTTGTCCTCAGAGGAGATACTGTCTTTTGTTTTCCTGCACATTTGAACTGGAAATGCAGAGTTGGATCCTTCCCAAGATGTCCACAGAGACAGTGAAGAAGTCTGTTAGCAAAGCCTTTACACACACAATTGTATGCACGTTGACTTCCCAATGACTGAACATCAGCATTAAATCAGGTTTCTTGCTAATGTGGGAGACAGTGTTCATACAACTGCACTTCTGAAGGCTTTCCCTACAAATATCCATGATGTCAAGATGTCCTAAGGAGGTAGATTCCTTTGAACTAAGCAGCAGTGGAATGGTATAACAGAGACCTAAGTAGGATTTAAATGTCAGTGCTATCCTGTAATTTTTTTAAAAAATGTGAAGAACATTGCATATAGTTTGCAAGCAAATATTGTTAATTTTCTGAATCCCTGGTGGTAGTGTTCTGGTTGCCACAACATAAAGGAAGGGAGAAAAGCAATAAGATTCAATCTGCAAAACTGCAAGAAATTCATATAACAGCTATAATCTGTTCCCAATTGCAGAAGTTGATTCTTTCTTTCTTTCTCTCTTTCTCTCTTTCTCTCTTTCTCTCTCTCTCTCTTTCTCTCTCTCTCTCTCTCTCTCTTTCTCTCTTTCTCTCCTTTTCTTAAACATGTCCAAACAATCTAATGCCAAATGTTCATTACTAAAATACACATCAAAGTTCTCTCTGGGCATAGAAACATGTTTTTATTACTGGCTATATAAGTGTAAACACAAGTGTTATGAATGCTCGAAGAACATCTGAACAGTAATCGCATTGCAGAATGATAAAACTGTTTGCTATTGCAGCAGAAGACCAAAGATAAGGGATTTCTTAATAGACAACATATTTCATAAAAGCTCTACACTGGTAGCGCTGGCAGTTACTGTGCAGCAACATTTCTCTGATTTGTGTTACTTTGAGGAGCATTTATAGGCAAAAGCCAGATTAATTGGGTGAGACTTAAGAGACAGAATGTGAAGAAGTACAGCAATGGTATCAGTCGCAAACAGCACCAGCAGCTGGTAGAAGGAATGGAAAGAAACGCTATATATGTTTGTATTTTTTCTTTCCATATGGTTCCTTGAAGCTCGCCAATCAGTTTGTTGGTGTATTGCCTGGCACAAGCAGCTGATGGGTAGTACGGTGTGCTTGGCAGGTGGTGGCGGAGAGTGGAGCAGGCCCAACAGGCCCAACAGACAAAAGTGAATAGGTTGGCAGCTATGACAAGATATTTTGCTGCCCAAGGCAGGGGTTCAAGATGGAGCCCTTGTTCCATGTAGAAATAGTGAACAGCCTGAATCTTATTTCATCTCTGGTGCTTGGACAATAACTGCCATCATACATTTGCATGATTAGAGATATTCATATGCCTAAATATGTATATCTACACTTATACCTGTATCTGTGCACACCAGTGGAAATTGTATAACCTTGCTATAGTAAAGGCTTCTGGGGTGAGCAATCACATCAGAGTATGACATAATGGCTCGCAATGCCACAATCCTTGGAAAAATATACTTAACAGACATATGTTCTGAGAATTATTCAGGACCCGGGCTGACAGTAGGGCAGAAGTCACTGTTTGCTTTGGAATATGAGGATCCATGCAAAGACCAAATGAGAGGGCTGGTTGCACAGGCAGTGTTTGAACTTAGAGAATACATAGTAAATTACAAAAAAGCAGGGTGCTGATAATGATTTCTTATTTGCATGATACAGAAGGTTTCACATTGCTTAGATCTAATTATTTATATTTATGTATTTTGAACACTATTTGTTTATTTACAATGTTTATAACTGCCCCAGTCCCAAAGGGACTGCAATAAAACAAAAATAAACATGAAATTAATTAATTAATTAAAATACAGCAATAAAATGAAATAAAAATGCATAATTGTAAACCTTTATACATTATGATGTCAGAATATCCCAAAACATCCAAGATCTTACCAGATCTGGGACTCTGTCAGGTTCAGCCCAAGAAACTCAGTGGGACGATTCTGGAACAGTTCAGTTACTTTAATAGTTTACACCTACTAGAGAGAATCTCGCCAGACTAACTCTAACTCCCAACGACAGCAACTAAACACTATGAATTCCTTAGGGTGGTGCCAGCCTCATCCTCTTAGTTTTCACACTGCGGGCTGAGGAGATGCTTAAGATTCTTCTCCCCCTTCCTATGACCTTGGACCTCCTCACTCAAGTCTTCGATCACAGACTCCCAGAAATGAAAAACCTGTCCCAAACTTTACAGGATATGAAAGGAAATATGTAACTAAGTAGACCACTGTTAGGCCTATGAAGAATTTGATGGAGTGATTGGATTCATTCACCTGTTCAAGCTGACCTATGAAGCAAAATGGCATTTTTCCTTACTGGATTGTAACAGTTGCTTTGACCTTGCCCCTGCCCTGCCCTGCCCTGCCCTGCCCTGCCCTGCCCTGTATGTTTCTCTGGCCCTTCAATGCTTGACCTTGTCTTGACGTAGATCAACCCACTTCAATACTTTATGAAAATGGAGCATATTGCCTCTAACACTTTGCCAAATGTGCCACCACGGCTATTCACACAGCCAAGACAGATGGCAACCATTTTGCACAGGTCATCTGGTTAGGTTTTGCTGTTTCAAAAACAAACTATAAATTCATTGACTCTGTTAAAAGTCTATTAAAATTGAAGTTTCTGACAATGTCATAAGCAATGTGGTCGTGGCAGTGAAACTTCATTTAGTAAAAATGTATAAGGTGTGTCTAGACTCTAGGCTCTGCTTGTATATCTGCTTATTTGTGCTAAAAGCTTGCAGCCCTTCCAAATCAAAGCTTTGTATGTACTTTCAACCATGTCCTTTCTCCTTGAACCTCTTTCTGCCAAATCTATGAAACCACCAAATTCAATCAAATATTAAAGTAGCTTATCGGACCCTGAGTATCCCGAAGATATTTTTGGCTTGCATATGAATATTAATATGTGCACTATAACATTAAAAAATTAGGGTCAAAAATTTAACTATTCTTCTGTGAACACTAAAGTTGGATTAAAATTAGGTGTTAATTAATCTAATGGTAATTGAGCTTTAATCTGAAAGACCAGCCAATTAAAATGGATATATTTCAATATTACTCATCCGATAGTACATTAAACTATGCACCATATGATTGCATTTGTTAACACATGCTGGAAAGCCCTCATTGCTTCATTTTGCAATGATGCAAAACAGCAGAATGGATTAAGAGAAAACTCTAAATTTTCCTATAACTTTTCCATACCAATAAAAGTTAATTGCAACTTTCCTTAATAAAGAGTGACTGTCATATAAAACAATAGGCCAGTATTGTATTAAAGATGAATCAAAGATCTAAACAAATAGAAATAATGGAACAAAGAAGAAGGTTAATATATAAAAAATGTTTTCTAAGTTCTAAATAATAAAAAGGAAGAACTCAGATAGTATTCACAGTATAAACCAGCCTTCCACCATCTAGTGCTTTTCACATGTATTGAACAATCTTGTACACTGGGAATGAGAAAATCTGCAGTGCAAGACATTTGAAATCATTGAGCAATGTTGCTAGAAGTTATAAAATGTATATTCTTCTCTCCACTAATCCTTCAGGGTCAAATTCTGGCTTTCTGTACAGAAAACAGGGATTTTTCTTTCAAAAAAAAAGTTTGGAATCCTGTGCTAATCTATTCACTGAGACCTAAATCTGAAGATTTTTCTAAATGCTTTTTCTGAGCAAGTAACTATCTGCTGAAATAGTGTAAACACACATAACTCAGAGAGTTTAAGTTTTGATAGCATCATCTCTGTAACACTGTTAAAATGGCTGGTTCTTCATGCATTGGGGAAATCTATACATACTGTTTCTTTAAAACTGGTGTGGCCAATTTTGTTCATACATAATCATACCACCCTATATCATCATATCATTTTTGTCCACTTGGCAAGGTTGGAGTGAGAGGTAAATGGTGATTCTTAGAAACCCAGATTGATCCATAGACACATATGCAGCAGTGCACTTTTGTAGTATGTTGTGAATTTCTAAAGTTGTCAGTGGACATAAAGTAATTATAAATTGACACTCCAGCATCAGAATCAGGTTTTAGAAATTAAGATGAGTGAAAAGCATTTGTCTTGGCCTGGTTCAGGAAGCTTAAAAGGAAGGGGAAAAATAATCATCCCACTGAAGAGAGTCCCACCTCCGCTAATAAAAGAGTCTTGTCACATATCATGTTGGGTGGTAGAGGATGACCTCAGATGTTGGCATGGAAGATGATTGGAAACAGGCAGCCTTCTAGCTTCCCTGAGTCCAAATACTTAATACTTTGCCTGAAAACCTGTTTGGTGTACTAACTAAGGGTAGCAGGCTAGAAACCAGGAGACTGTGGATTCTAGTCCTGTCTTAGGCTAGTCTCTCTCTCTCAGTCCTAGGAAGGAAGCAATGCAAACCCCTTCTGAAAAATACTGCCTAGAAAACTGCATGGAGTTGCAGTTTAGAAAAACATGTTGATAATTGTGGTATTTTACTGATTCCCATGAACTAAATAAGATCATCCATGCACTGATACAGGAAAGAAGAAACTAAGGAAATTTGCATAAATGGGCTGGTTTCAGTTGAAAATGAGGTGAGGATGCATGAGAATTTAACTTAGATTTTAGCCCCTCTAAAATTTCTAGACCTTAAAATTTCAAAGAAAATTATACTGGCAAAGTCTTGTAACCAGTTTAACATGCTCTATATATGAATTGCTGTTCAAAATACTATGACATTCAAGTACCTTCATTCCAAAGGGAACAAGATTATCTTTTCCTACAATTACATAGGAATGACAAGTACTATAAATATGTGATATTTGCAAATGAAAAGCCTGACAGAAAATGTGGTAAAACAGCTATGAAGGCTTTGGAAAAGATATTCAGATGCCATGATGTGTCTTTATTTACAAATATCAGAATTGTGCAGGCAGTTTTTTTTCCATGTGACACACTATGGAAGTGAAAGCTGGATTTTGAAGAAGTAGGATAGGAAGAATATGAACACTTTTGAACTCTGGCATTGGAGATGACTCCTGAGAATACTATGGATAGCCAAATAAAGTAGCAAATGGGTCACAGAACAAGTCAATTCAGAGTTCTTGCTTGCAACACACATGATCAAGCTCAAATTATTATATTTTGGACACATTATGTAAAGATCAGCTCCCTTGAGAAGTCTATAATCCTGGGAAAGGTGGAAGGAAAGAGAAGACGACAACTGACAGTAAGGTAATGGACTCAATTAAAGCAGTGATGGGTACACTGTTGGAAGACCTGAAGGGCCATGCTTGGGCAGATCATCATGGAGAAGAATTATCTGGGTAGTCACTAAGAGTCAATATGATGCCACGTTCTGTCTGTCTGTCTGCCTCACAGCTCCATAAAAAAATAAAAATTTTCTCAGGTCAAGCTCAACTTCTAGGTATACACTGTTTCCTTGGTGACCATTTGGACATGGTTTATCATTTCTTTCTTTATACCAGCATATTGGGAGAGGGAGTGGGGTATTACTTTCCATTCTAGCCTACATCTCTGGCCTTTCTATGTGGTCTCCCATTCAAGTACTGATTATTAGAACCATATGAATCAGTAACGTTTTATGGTACCATAGCACACAGTATTTTGTAATGTATACTTTTTTTCCCTCTATATTCTTGCTTATTTGCTAGACTAAATGATGTACAAGCACTTAATAATTATTTAAGGAGCTTTTTGATCTAAGCACACATATGCATGGGTGCACACTCAAAAGGATGAAAGATGAAGTTAACACTTTTGCTACATCTGTCAGCACCATCTCTGATTACGTTTGATCACTGTTAAAGTGACTGCAAGCATATGGCATCGTTTACATTTATGAAAGTGGATTCAGTTCATCAGCGTCTTTACTTTTATCTATTCTTTGTATCACTCACCGCAGATAATCACTATGTAAGTGAGACAGTGTTTTATAATTCATCCTTGGCAGGACTGTATATTCTTCTTGTCAGCCTGGTACAGCATGAACTTTCTCCAGCTTATTGCCATAGGTAATGAACTAGCATTCATATGTATTTTCAGAGCGAGCAAATTCCAGTCTGATCAATATGTAATATAGTGCTTTATTTTAAAATAGAATGAGAAAAGCAGACAACATGGATCTTTTTCAGTTATTTAGGAAGTAAAATTGAGGTTTGAAAGGAAAAAAAAGCAGTGATGTGGTTTGCTTTCCTTTCTATATATGGTAGTGTTGCAGCTCTCTGATCTAAATGATTTGGCAATTCTGCCTCTTTTCCCAAATCTTCCAGTGGGAATGACATGGGTCACTCCCATTCTGTTTATTATCTCCCTACTTGGATGTCCAGAGTGACCTAATTAAACCAGCATGATTCTTCTGCATATTTTTTTCCGGATTATCAGTTTATAAGGATTGACAAATGCCTAGTGTTTGCTTATCCGTTCTGCGAGATTCAGATTTCTTTCCACACTCACCCCCACCTCTATTAAGAAAGTTCTTCTACCTTGGGAATAGGTGATCACTGCTTTCCACCACCTCTAATGCACGATGGGAGAATCATATTTCCTGAAACAAGTGAGGTTTCATTTGTCTCCCATGATAAAGCCGGTACTGAAATACCATCCAGTATGCAGCTCCCAGTATCTGAAGATGGTTTCAAGTCTTCCTTTGATTCAGATTAACATTGGAATACCAGCTTGATGCTTGATTCTTGAGTTTTCTGTGAATTTCCCAATTTATAGCTGAAGAATTTTTTCATCAATTTAAATTAGAGGCAACTATACTACTTTACACTACAAGGCTTAGCAATGGCATATCTAAGCAGTAACTCATAAATAATGTCAGCTGAGAAGAAGCCCAACATTCTTAATAGCTGTGCAATTAGCTTTGTTTGATCTACCTTCCCTTTTGTTTTCACCCTTAAAGTTCTGACTGTTTGGCTCGGAATTCAGAAGGCATTAAATGAACATTTAAACTCTATCAGTCTATGCAGCTGCCAATTACAAAAACAGATTGGCCTGATAAGTATCAGCAGTCCATTTCTTTATTGAACTAAAGTTTGTTTTAGAAATAATCTCTAAAGCTTTTTAAATTAAAGACAACTTGAGCACTTTACAGATGGGAGCACCGAAACCATTTCGTCTAATCAGAGGGACCCAACACAAGAGGTGGCACAAGAGGAGGACAAGGAGTCAGTTTGTAATTGTCCCACCACTGTGAATAAAAAGAGACAAAGTAGCATCACAATCAACTAAGTGATAGTTGAGGGAGGCCAAAGCACCCATTTTTCAGCAGAAGCTATGGACAAGTTTTGTTTCTCCCTCTGCTGTGCAGCTTCTTGAAATGGTTATTGCTGGTGGAAGTAAATGCTTCTCTAATGTATATATAAAGAGACCTTCAAATCATGCTGTACTCTTGATCACTGCAACCATGTAGTTTTCATGGCAGCAGTAAGAAACTATTTGCAAATACGTTGTTTATAACGTCCCAGTCTAGCCTAAAGCCTTGTGACTTTCTGGTGGTCTCTCATCCAGGTCCTAAACCAGGTCTTTGAAATTAGCTAATGTTGGCTAGCTGCTGCCCCACCAGTGGCATCACCAATGTATATGATGATAAAGATGGTGAGCATGGGGGAATCACTGATGTATATAATGAGTGATCAGTACTGAATTTAATGAGAAGGAGGTTGAACAAGGTTTTTTTTTTTTTAAGGCAGCACCAAAACTACTCAAAAACCTATATCAGCTCCCTCCTGCTTCCCATTTCTCCCTTGAAAGGTAACCCAAAGCAGCAAATTTAGCATTGATATCTACTATTGTAGGAAAGGGGGGGAGGGTGTAGTAATGAAGCAAACTGAAAAGGGTCAAGTTTGAGGATTAGAGTTAGAGTTCGCTCGTCCTATTGTTTACCTGGAAAGACATGCTAGAGGACAGAACACATCTTTAGGAACTCTGAAACTCAGGTTGCTGAAGTTGACCACTTTCAGGTCCCTTAAATGACTTTACTGCCCAGACTTCCGACTGAACGTTTTTCCCCTAGGGTCCAGCAATCTGTTATTAACCGCTTGAAATCCACAATACTGACCAGGGAGAGGGGAATCTATTTGTACTGATGGTCTTCTGTCTCTGAAGAAACTCCCCTCGATCCTGTTTCTGGACTTTTTGTAACTGATGCAGTGGTTTTATTGGCACTGTTGATTTATTTCAGATGTTTCCAGGCTGACAGTGGCCCTATGATTTTGTTCTAAAAATCCTTGCCATTTAATGGGGAGTAGGGGGGAATACTATTTCTTTATGTCACTGTGAGCACTTAATGTAATCAAGAAAAGTCACTCACAAAATCATAAATACATTAATAAGCTAGCACAACCAAGTACGCCAGATCCTTTGAAACTTTCTTTGCTGTGATCTTCTCCTGAAGATAATGGATATTTATGGGTAATAATGTTAATTATTTAAATTAATTATTTAATTAATAACATTAAGTCATTTCTGCATGCTGTAAGATATTCCACACTGGTAAGATATCAAATTTGCCTGCCTGCCTGCCTGCCTGCCTGCCTGCCTGCCTGCCTGCCTGCCTGCCTGCCTTCCTTCCTTCCTTCCTTCCTTCCTTCCTTCCTTCCTTCCTTCCTTCCTTCCTTCTTTCCTTCCTTTTTGGTAAAACTTTATCAAAAGGACTGTGGTGGAAGCAAATCATTTCAAGAATGCTCTTTTGAAATTTCTGTATATGTGTCAGAAAAGGATTCTTTGAACACTCCCACAGGCATTGGAAGGACAAAAGAGCCTACTTCTGTAAAACCGATGCTTGCGCAGCCCAGAAAGGGTGGAAAAGGTTCTGTATGTTTCCTGAAAGCCGGTCTTTGGACCTGTTTAATGAATGTGTAAAGAACAAATCAGAAATGCAAACTTTGTCATTCTTAAATAATACCTCTGAGGTCATTAATTGGCTTTGATCTGTTGCCTGTCCAATTGTCAGCTAAGACACTGGTTATCATCTACCCCTGCGGTTATCTAGCTTTTTAAAAAGTTGAACCTTTCAACTTCAACTTCTGTTTCTCTTGTTTTATTTAAGATTGTGTGCAAGTTGTCTTCCCCACCAACTGTGTTTAATTGTGTGAAGTGATATGTATGTATAGGGTAGAATAAGGCACAGGAACTGAAAGCTGTATCAGATTGCAGGTTATCGCTACAATTCTACCTGCAGTTCATAGCTACCTAGATTTTGTTTAAATATAAGAAAAAACTTCCTGATGGTAAAATCTGTACAACAGTGGAATAGCCTATATATGGAGGATGTTCTTCATCTTGGGGGGGGGGGGGGTTAAAAAGAGGCTGAACAGCCTTCCTCGTGGATGATTAGACTGACTTTCCTGTACATTGTAGAGGGTTGGATCAGATGATTTTTGTGGTCCCCCTCAAGTCTACAATTCTATGATTCTACCATTAAATAGAACAAGAACAAGACTTCACAATCCAGGCAAACTTCTAGATGAGAAAGAATTCAGAAGCCTCCTTAAATTCCTCAGTTTTATTTTTCTCCTTTTTTTCCCAGTTAATGAAGAAGTTTGGGGAAAAAAAAAAGTAAGTTCATACCAAAAGCTAACCAGATGAAATTCTTATCAATTAGATTCTTAGCATAAAGTTGCTAAAGCAGTTGTTAAAGTTGAAGAGCTTCTCAGAATAAAGAGACATGCCTCATTCACCATCACAGACATGACTTTCAATGGCTGACTGACAGTTTTCCTTTCCCTCATCTTCAAATTTGTTTGGTCTCAAATTCTTCCTTTTTCTAATTATGAAGGTATTGTGAATCTTTATAAATCATAAATAAATAAACAAACCAGGGTATTTTTCATCATGATATTCTAAATGCTTTAAAAAATTTAGGAATATGGGATTTTTTTCAGAGCACAGATTTGTATAGTTGCTATATATCTTCTCAGCAGATTAAACAGCCAATGCTGTGTGAATATTTTTGAAAAATGTAGGTGTAGACTGAAACCTTCTGTTTAACTCAGAGATTCTGACAACCTCATTCCTCTGCAAGGAAGGAGATTTTAAAAGAATGCACAATTGTTTAAAGTAACAGTGAGTGTTCGATAATGCAATATTTTTCATAGCCACTGGTGGTTGTCTTCTCTCAACACTTCTCTCACAAACCGCTTGAAATTATTCCAAGACTTTAAAGTGCATGTATCCCTTCACACTGATAAAATTTTACAATGTGTTGAACAAGTTCAGTTTCTACATTTCAAATCATGTAATTTGATATCTTTCTAGACAATCATACTAAAGAATACTTTCATTAAAACCTACATTTTCTTTGTTCTCCTACACTTAGTTTACAACCTCCTCTTCAAAGAATAAAACATATTGGCCAAGATCTTTTCCATCAATTCAAAGAAGGAAGTGCAGATTCTGGCCATTGAATTCAGTTAAGATGAAGGCTCCACCAGAAGAATGCCTAAGATCCATATCTGTCTACCATAACTGGTACAGGTGATGTGAATTTGGTCAGAGGTTGCAGATTCTAAGCAGGCAGCACTCACAATGTATGATAAACCTATTTGCTCCTGTTTTAGAGCAAGGAAACCTTTTTGGATGTGGGCACATTTGGGATTTTGAGAGCATGTGTATGCTATGGCTGCTATGGCAAACTTAATAAATGCCCAAAGGCAAACTGGAGGGGTTTCTCTCCATTAACCCTTCTAAACCAACAGAATCTGTCTACCACCCCAGATTACCTCTGTCTTTTTTTTCCCCATGGGAAGGTAGACACATTTGAAAACAAAGCACTGAAATGCAGCCACCACACATTTTATTTTCTAAGAAGCTATATTCATTTTCTAAGTAGTTTTATTTCCTGTAGCTTTTATGGGACCAGATGCATACTTGTAAATAAAGGTGACACTACCTCTCATTCTTTGCTTTGTAAGTACACCAAGTTCCTGTTTAATGCATATTTTAATTAATGAACCTTTTCTTTAAAAGACAGAGAGAGAAAGAGAGCACCATGCTGGGGACCATAGAAATATTGACAGATACAGTGGTTGCCTTCTACTAATTTAAAATCTCCCAGCTGTTAAAAATGAAATGAAACTTTCCAACTAAATATGATATGAAGTGCCTATTCACTTTACACAGTGGCATAATTGCCCCTACTTTATCCTGGCTTGGATACATCAATGGAATGCGAGCATTCTTGCAGTCTAACTACTTCTAATAGTTGGCCAACACCCAAGCAGGCACTAAGATGATTTTTTTTGATATAGTTTTTATAGACTTCCAAGCATACCCAGATGAAAGAAAATTAATTCCCAGCATAAAGGTGAGTAAGGATCACCACTGAAGGTGACTGATTGCTCCATTACCATTAAATGGATGATGATGCTTTGCTGCCAATACAGCAGGGAATGAATCAACTCGAGTCAGAGACATGCCATATAAACGACAGCGATGAAAATAAAATAAAATAAAATAGTAAAAAGACTAGACAGGTGTTGCAATGTTGCATCCTAATATCACAATGCACATTTCATCCTTGGCTCAACCTCTTTGCCCTCCGCGTGGATGTCTGTGGTTGGAATGTGAATACTGGGAAGAGAGGAGAACAGCCAAAGTTATCTTTCTAGGTTGGGTCAGGGCTGAAGACTGCTGCTTCCACGCTACCAATGACAATGAGAAAGTAGCATCGCTGAGCAGGGTTGCTGGGAGTTACTTCCCCCCCTTCCAGCAATCCTGCAGAAGATTGCGGCTTCTCCCCTGCCATTTGCCATTAGGTAGAAGCGACTTGTTTTTTTGCTGCCCAGCTGATGACTGATTAGCTGGATGACAAGACAAATGGGCCACCTTTGTCTTTCATTGGAATACAGCAACCATGGCGAGTGTGCCTGAGAATATTGCCAAGTCAAAGCTAAGCAGATTTCAGTTCCACTGATTTCAGGGGAGAGAACTAATATGCTTGAAAGAACTAAGAATATTCTTCAGTCCGGCTGAATTGGGCCATATGTATTCTATGTCCATTTTGGTGACTAGAATATAACCAATCAAGGTGATTTGCAAAAGAAAATTACTAAATGCCTTAAGCAAATAGTAATGGGGTAAATGTTTTACCCCATGAAAGGGCTCATACTGAAAAGGGTAGGGAACAGTAAACCTAAGTTTACAAGGCTCTAGTTAATAACAGATGCAGCGACACACGTACACCAAAACCAGCTTTCCATGCTGTTAAGAGGCAGCCACATTGCTCACTGGAAGCATATGAAGATGAGAAGTGTGAGTTTCAGAAGCATTTCAAAGATGGAGAAAGCACATACATTGCATTCCTGAGAGAACACGGTGACCTAGCATTCAAGACTAACCATTAACTGATATCCATGTGTTAATGCAGAGACCTTTTATGTCTTTTATGGGTCACAGTGACTTCAGAAGATTTACAATAATTATACTGTAATGGCTCACTGGAATGGAATGGAAAGAGAAAGAAATGGGCTATGCAAGACTTTGCAGTAGACTCAATCCCCCACAAGGGCTTCCAAGTGCATAGGGACACAAACATCTCACCTGTCTTAAAGTACTCCTTGTTGGGCCTTTGGGTGACTTGGTGACAAAGGGCACCTGGCAAGAGTCTTTTACCTGCCAGATGATGTGGAGACTATCTGGAAGTTCAGCAGCAGGTATAGAATTGGGTTGCTGCTGCCAGCATGCCAGCCAGCTGTTTGGAGGTTGGCAACGTGGCGCAGGACAGATGGATCAGGGTGGGCTGCTGGTGGTTTGGTTGAACCAGCCTGGCTGCTGCTCAGCTCCCTAATCTGCTTCATGTATCAAATATATTCTGTACTCCACTGTTGTGGGCCCATTCTTACTCCAGCTGTGATATCAGTATGCAATGCAATTATTAATTTGTAAAGGCACTATTGACATCTGTCCTTGCAAGTTTTTCCCATAATCAGAACCTGTTAATTGAATCACGGCCAGAGGTAAGATCAACAAATATGACATACAGTTGTTTTGTATATTGGTATATTTCTGAATGAGAGCCTTCAGAGTAAGAAGTAAACTTAACATTTTTTAAAGCTTAGATCCACTGATTTTCCATTACTGGATATTCCAACTCTGTATTCCATAAGTCATGAATACCATTAATTTTAACTTTAATTTTTTCCCCAATTTTTGGTATAATTTTGAAGTCAGTTTAATTTCAGAAACAGGTTTGATCAAAACTGATAGTATCTCAGGCTTCTTTAAGGCAGCTAAAACATCAGGCCCATATTGAGACATCAAGACGTGCTTAGGCTGATTGTGTTGCTGCTGTTGTGTATTGGCAAAGACATTTCTATCTCTTGCTGAAAATCCATAAAATAATCATTACACAGTACAGTACTTGATTTAAAGTAACTATTTCAGACTCTGTCCATATAGCATGTCTTCCCACCTATTTTTAAAGTAGAGTTTTTCTATAAAGTTAAATATTCATGAGATTCAGCATCAAAACTAATCTACATCCCAGTAGAGCCCAAATATGTCCAACTGCATGTAAGCCAGGAAATGACAAACTTTTTTTGTTATATGTTGACCTACATAATTGTCAGCATCATAACAGAGATACAGAATAACTTTCCAATAAAGCTCATAAAGGTTGATATTCAATTGAATTCTCATTCCACCTAAATGTAGATGATAAAATATATTAAAACCTTCTTCTTCAACAGGTACTATTAAATCTTTGGTAGTCTGTTTTGCCATATACATTTTCTTGGAAATCTATCAAGCTGAATGAAATGCCTATTTGGAATTAACATTGGGGTACCTCTTAAAATATACATCAGTCAAAGAGTAATATTCATTTTAGTAATACTAACCTTACCCCACCAACTTAATGGAATTTTAATCCACTTATTGATATCCATAAAAATGTTATCTATGACATCTGACATGATAATTTCCACATACTGTAGTTGGAAATATTTTTGGTATATCTAATCTTAAATATTTGATATGTTCTGTGTGTATGACAAAACCCTAGATCTATTGATATATCAACTCCCAAAGGAAGTAAATTAGCTTTTTTAAAAATTAATCTTATAACCTGAATATTTTCCACCCATATCAAGTTAGACAATGATGTAGAATAGTTATCCAGAATTGCCAAAATATTATCAGCATATAAAAATATTGTATACTATGAATTCACCAATATAATACTAGTGAAATCACTGAGAAAAATGTAAATTCCTAACTGGACCTGTAGCTTTTTTACATATTATGAAGGGGTCAATTTGCAAGGAAGTTAAACCATTATGAAGTTATGAAACCTGTCAAATTTCATTGAAATTGGACTTCAAATTACTATTTGGGTTATTTAAAATGCCTCTCCCACCTCCTATTTTTTGGTAAACAGAATGGGTTAAAGCTTAAAGTGAAACTAAATTATGAGGGATGAAGTGTGCCAAATTTCATGGAAATCAGAGTAAATGTTTTCAAGTTATATGATTTTTTGACTGTAGCAGCTACTTGCTCAAACAGTGTTCAAAATGTTTTCAGTAAACCTTTGCCAGCACAATTTAACTAAGACACACCACTGTGCCCATTTTCAAATTTTTCTGGTGACACTGCTTAATATATAAATAAACACATCCATCAGTAGTGCAAAACTGACATGAGGTGGGGTGAGGGATACTGCTTACAATGATAAAACTCAAGAAGATGACAGACCCCAAAGATAAATTATGTATCAGGGCTGTGCATGCTTTGAGAGTAACTCAGAAGAAACTCTTTAGATCTCGTATGAGTGCAACATTTCTCTCTGCTATTCATTAAAGCAGCCCATCTTTCCTTAGAAGTTGATAAAAGATTCTGCTGCTTTATTTTATTCATTTAATCAATTTATAAGCAGCCTTAATCACTGTGAAAACTCTAGTCGATGTACAGCCATGTTATGAATACATTTTAAAAATAAAAACAGAAGAAAAATCAGTGATCAACAGTAACAGCCACCTTAGGGAAACTATAACCACCAAAAAAAAAAGGGAGTCTCCAATTGCCCTGCCACAGGACCTCATGAAACAGCCAGAGCACCAAAGGTTTCCTAAAGGCCAGCAAGGGTCATAGCTGTACGGACTCTGAGAGGGAAACCTGTCCCAGAGGGCAGGCCACAGAGAAGACTGACTTCTGAGATCACATAAGTTGGCCTTGCTTTGACAATGCAAAAAGCATGCCAACTCTGCCAGATCTTACAGGATGAGCAGAAACAATGGATCACATAAATATCCAGGCCCTGAATCATGAAGGAGTTTATAAATGACAGCCAGAACCTTGAATTGCTCCCTGAAACTAACTAGTGATAAGTTCAATTCAAAAGGTAGAGATGTCACATAGGCAAAATTAGGTGCACCCATAACGACTCACACAACTGCATTCTGGACCAATGTACATGGGACTGCCCTTGGGTGCTCTTCAAGGGCAGTTCCATGTACATTGATTCACAGTTGTTCAGACAACAGATGACTGAGGCATGAGTGACTACAAGAAGGGCCTCCTGATCCAGGTTAGGGAGTAATTGACACATTAGATGAATCTATGGCCCTCCTGGTGATGGTTATCTGCTCCTTCAACAAGAGCGACAGTTCCAGAAGGATTCGAAATTATGCATCAGTTCTGCCTACCTAGGGAAGTGCAACTCCATCAGGAACTAGAGATAGAAAAAGCTCAGAAACAAGGGATCTTTGAATCTACAGCTCAGTTTTGCTAGGGTTGAGCCTAAACCTGTTCCTCTCCATCCAGTTTATAAAAGCCTTCAAGCACTGGAATGGAATCTTGACATCATCACCTGATTGGCCAGTCAAGAAAAATTTGAGTATCATTCATATATTGATGATACCTGTTCCCCTACCATTAGATTACCTTGCCCAGCAGCCTCACATAGATGTTTAATCAGAATGGAAAAGCATCAAACCCTATAAAGTAGGAGGGTTCATTCTCTCTCCCCCTCCCCCACAACACTCACTGGGACTGACCCCAAAGAAAGAAGGAGAATCATTGTATAACAATGCTGTACTCTAAACCCATGGAGACTTTCCAGATTATATCAAAAACTACTGAGATATCCAGCTACACCATCCCTGTTCTGGTCCCACCACAGATCTCAACCCAGGCCCAAAGTCCAACTGAAAAGGGTCCATATCATCTGCTTCCTTCTAGAACTTCAGCCCCATCATCTTCTCCACATAATCTTACCCAGAAAGGGAAATTTTTGGAAATTATCCAACACTGGAAAATTATCTTAAAAGTTGGAAATTATTCAAGTCTCAAGATAATTTTGAAATTATCTTAAGGAAATTTAAGAGGTTGGAAATTATCCAACACTGGAATTATCTTAAGGGTTATATTCATGCTAATGAGTTGCCTCCTTAAAGCAGCTACAACTTTTTTTTAGGTTTGCTGAAAAGATAACTATATTTTTTTCTTTCAAAGTCTGTTCTGTCTTATCATTTAACCTTGTTCCATGAGTGGGGTAGCCCCAAACTACAAGGGAAATTTGTACTAATGGCAGTAGAAAAATTAAATACTGTATTATTACATAAAATTTGGGTGAACGATAGCCCCAAAGCCTTGAGCTCTTTATACATCCCCCCAAATCCTTTCTGATGGAAAACTGAGAGCATAGCTTCCCAGCATTTTGAGATAGGAAGTATATTACAAGTACAGAATTGTCTAAAGTAGGGTTAACATCATTTATAAAACAATAATAGACTTAAAATCTCAGTTTCACTTACATATGTGACATAGAATGGTGCAACCTACCCAGTTTGAATCATTGCCCATATATTGCAGCCACTGACCTCCCCCAACTCACAATATTGTCAGGTGAATCCCTTTCTGTTACAAATGAAAAATGAAAGAAATAACATCCAAGTTGTCCTTTGCTGGAAAATATATAGTATGTCCTTTGTAATTTCGAATGGGTGACACAATGGGTTCAGAATAGTATCAAATCTTAGTTGGCATTGCAAAGTCCTTCATGTTTTACTACTGACATCATACTTCCCTGCCAGAGTGAGTGAGTGAGTGAGTGAGTGAGTGAGTGAGTGAAACAGAAAAAAATGCTGAAATTAACTTTCTGATCATAATTATTTTACTGGCAGCAAAAACTAGATATTTCAAGAGTTCACATTTACATTTCTAGTATGTTATCTTGCATTTTTATAGTGAAACAGATATTTCAAGGTATCTGGCCAAGAGTATCAGCTCAGACTTTAATCATCAATATTGTACATCAATATGTCATAGGCAACATTTGTTATAATGGAGATGTTGCCTGGCCACCAAGTAAATGGCTTTGTTTGGGATGACCCATTTAAGAAATCAGTTGCTACCTGATGGATGAGTTGTTATTGCCATGTGGATTTGTGGATTTGCAGTCAACACCAAAAGAAGGTCACTGCAACAGAACAGCCTGAAGGTGACAGAAGGTCAACTATCATCCTGAAGTTCTTGTCTGCCAAAGAACGACAGATTCATCCTGCTAACAAAGATAAAAGACCAAGTTGTTCAACTGCTGCATTTTTATCCCCATAACATCTTGTGGTGAAAATATACAGTTACACCTTTGCAGGACACTTCTGATTTATTTGTTGCCTGAGTGCCATTAACTCTTATTAATTTTAGTGCAGCTGCTCCAAAATATTACAGCCAGATGGCTTCCTGTGGTGTGCTTTTTATATCATCTTACACTGTCCTACATCAGTTACACTTTCTTCCAGTTTGTTTCTGGGTCCAATTCAAGCATATGGGTTTTTTTTTCCCAAAAGTACCTAAATAACTTCAGGCTAGAATAAATTATGGACTTCCCCCACCCATGTAGACCTGTTTGTAGATTAATCTGAAGTTCTGTTATTCTATCTCCGAAAGTGCTAAGGCTGTAAAACATGTAGGGCACAGGCTTTTCAGTGGCAGCACCCTGTTATGGAAGTCCCTCTCACATCCCCTTTTAGCTTCCAATGATATCCTAGGTTTGACTTAGAATGGTACAGAGTTCAGACAAATGAGTTGGCAAATCCTATGAATTGCGCAGTTTATGGGCAGTAGTTTTTACAGTCTATGGTAGTATAATTCCTTCCCCAAATTGTCTTCTAAGAGCTCTAGTCTTATGCTGCTCTCCCCTCCTATCCTAGTTTACTATAATGGTGTTTGTAGCTCCTCTGTGAGGGAAGAGGAGCTACAATAGGGCTTGAGTCAGCTAAAGGTCTACTGAAGCTAACAGCCTACCAGGCCTACTGTAGGATCTAACCTGGGACTTCTCTCACTGCTGACTACCCTCTCATACTACTCTCCTCCAGAAAGCCAACCCAGAAAATCTTAGCTTACATCACAGCTGGCAGCCACTCTCTAGCATTGGACCTCCTTAGTGAGTTACCAGCTGCTGTGGTCTCTTCAGTAAAATGTCCTGCTCTTCAGTATGTATTGTCCATAGATGTGTCATGATAAGCCACACATTCCTCATGCAGTCTTCTGCAGGGCTTTTCACCTGCAGGACGAGGCCTCTCCCACTGGACCACTTCTTGCCTCCCATACCAAGTCCTAACTAAGCTTCTTTAAACGTTTGCTCTTGTTCGATCACCCCAGGTCCTCCAGGTCTATTCCTGGACTTAGCACTGCTTTGTCTGTCCCTACTCCAGCTGCTAAAGCTTCAGGCATGCTTAGCTAGCTGCTGTTTTCTTTCTAGCTTCAGCTGATCAATTCCAGCTCTGGAGCTCAAATGGATAAGCCTTTCCAGCTCTCCTGATAAGAAACTTTGGTGTGTCAGCCCAGTCAGTTCCAAACTGCATGAAAACTACCCCACCCAACCAATTGCCCCCACCACTTTTTCTCATGCCTCTTAGCTATACTCACATGTGCCCATCTCAGTTGTAAATTCCGTCTTTTTTATATATATATATATATGGCTGCATCAGCACAGGTAGAATCTTTTTATAGCTACAGTGAAGGGAAGGGTGGCGAGGCATTCCTTTTCATGCTGAGCCAGGTCCTTGCTTTCTACGGGAGATTTTCAATATGTGTTGGTTTAAGACACAGATAAGGAACCTGGTGCTTCCAGATATTTTGTATGCATATAATCTCTGACAGCCAAAGCTTACAGAGTTGCACTTCAAAACATCTAGAAGGCACCATTTTGCTTGTCACCGGTTTAAGTGTTAATAGCTGGTTATAAATATTTTTTTTAAATGATGACACAATAGTCCTGCTTTGCATATTTAGGTAGAAATGTGCACTTCTTCTCAGATGAAAACACAAGCCACGCACAAGCAGTGCAACTTTTTGCAACATGAGAGGAAAGCCTAAAAACAAACCTTCTTAAAATGGTAGACATGATCCAGCAAATAATGCAATTTTCTGCTTTAATCAATGGCAGTTCATATTGCTTTCAATGAATTAAAATTTATTTTAGACTAGTTTCAATTTTTAATTTCTAAACTTAAAGAGGAAAAAAGAACTCAGATAAGTATATACAGCTAAGAGCCAATATTACCAACTTTGTGTGAAAAAAAAAAACAGTGACTACTCTGGAAAGTAAAAAAGAACCAATTTATAGGAAAATTAGTTATCTAATGCTGTTTTCTGCTTTTTGATGATGACAAAGCTATCAGGCTCATTACCTTCATGACTTGAAAAGAATAAACAAAACAGGATGGAAAATTGAAAGCAATCCCTCAACAGAATCAGCCAAAGACATGGTACATGACATGAGTCAAAGAAACTCTTCCACACACTCTTTATGCGCAGAAGCTACCTGGGTTGGCAATTGTATTTTATTTCAGTGGGAGAGTAGCCTTTGCTGTACCTCAAGACAGACGTTAGTTTTGTTCTTCAAACTTTCTTACCTTCTCACTGATCCACTTGGCACTTGCTTTCTTTTTCCAAATATAAATGCTGCATTACAGCAGAATCAATGTTAGTGTGTACCACATTAATAGAAAATTCATGTCCATGTACATTGTATGCTATTGGGCATGTACTGGGCTAGCTGCCTCTCTGCTTATTTGCTCACAAAGGGATCTTTTTTAACAATGAGGTTTGTGATACATTAGAAGAAGGCAAAGAAATGCAACCTCAGCCAGATAAGGCCAGCCCCAAGTAAATATCACTGCTGCCAAGACCAGAGCTCAAGAGGTAGGAATGGTTGAGTTTGGATGGTTCAGCTTGACATACCTGCCCCATGGCATTTTCTGTTGTAGGTGGCCATGTCATTCTAACAAATGGTAGGGCCAGGCCAACTGTTATATACCATTAGCATTGACTAAAAGAGGAATCATCAGACATAACAGTGTGACTTCTCTTTTAAAATGTATAGAAGTATAACTATACCTCTAACATCAATACTTGTTTCTAGGCACTCTGCTGGCTGTTTTTCATGGTGTTACAGGTGGGAGCAACGCAACATTTATAGATGACGAGACTCTCACTGGGTCACTCAGGGAGAAGCTTTATTTGCGCAAAGGTTCAGTTAGGACTCGCAGGTCCCTGCAAAGAACTGAACCCCGAAAAGGAGTTCAGCAAGCCTTTTTATCATTACAAGAGCCGTTTCTCCCCAATCCCCCCCTCAGTGCCCTCCCCATGCCTTCCGTACTCCAAATTTGGTCAATTGCTGGTAGCTAAACCACAAGTCCTTGTCTTCACCGGTCGTACCTTGTTTTGGGTACATTTCGGCCTTGCTGTCTAGAGCATTGCTATCTGAGGAGGGAGGGAGATAAGAGCACTCAGCATCAGCAGAAAGGAAAGTTACAGAGAGTTACATTTAAAATGTAAAACTTCACAAAATACAAGTTTCATACAAAATATAGGATATAACAAAGACTTCTTCTCATATTTGCTTCCGAGACTTATCACTGCAAAGCCTCTAGCTAAAAAAACACTTCCAGAGAAGAGGTTCACTACTTGGTTACTAGTTAGGACTACATAACCCAAAAATGTAGGATAGGACTACATAACCCAAAAATGTAGGATAAAGATCAGAATGAAGTTACAAATAATTTTCCATTTGTATCCTGCCACCTCAATGGGGAGGTCAGGACATTTGGGTTCCATAAATACAGAGCTTTAAAAGTTCTCATCATTGTGGGTGGGGGTGGGGAATCACTTAAAAGCCAGCACTACCAAGCCAGCTATCTCCTTTCCTATAGTTCTGCATGTGAATTCTGTACTTTAAGTGAAAGAATTTGTATTTGTCTTTGCTAAATTTCATTCTGTTATTTTCTGCCCATTTCTCTTATGTACCAAGAACATTCTGTATAACATTTCAGTCTTCTAAAGTATTATTTATCCTACCCAAAATTGTCTTATCTGTCAATCTGATAAGCAGTCCTTCTACCTCTTCATCCAAACCATTAATAATAATGTTAAAGAACGCAGGGCCCAGGACTGGAACTTCTGAACCTTATTTGATCCATGGGTGCTGTGGGCAGGAATGGGGAAAAGATGAAACAAGTG
This sequence comes from Liasis olivaceus, assembly GCA_030867105.1. Taxonomy (NCBI): domain Eukaryota; kingdom Metazoa; phylum Chordata; class Lepidosauria; order Squamata; family Pythonidae; genus Liasis; species Liasis olivaceus. The sequence continues at coordinate 225,478,852 of CM061349.1, forward strand.
TTATGATCAAGTTGCAAGCTGACATTCCTTTTGTACATGTATTGTAAGGGGAACAGCTTGCATTGAAACTTTGTAACATCTGTTTTGTCATTTTGATGAAATCTTCTGATTCTGCCAATGCCTTTGATTTGATACCTCATTCTAGTGTGATGAGGAACTCTTGACGAGCACTCTTTGAATACATTTTTTGAGCTAGCTATGTATGCACTTAATTGACATGCCATGCATTCCACGTTTAACTAGCTTGTTAATCACAGTGCTGCCGAGTTCTTCATCAAATGCTTTTCTTGAAAACCAAATGTATTATGTCCATAGCATCCCTATAATTTTTTTAAAAAGTTACCAGAACAAAAGTAAAATAATATTAGTTTGGCAACCCTTATTCTTGACAAATCTATGCTGGCCCATCATTTTTAAGGTGCTCACATATTCATAGATCATACATCATCTTTATGATTTATTCTATTCAAATGCTGTGATGTGTCTATACTTACAAAGATCAGAATCACACAAGCAAGGTTATTCCCTGTGACACTATATGGAAGAGAAAGTTGGACTTTAAAGAAGCAAGACAGGAAGAATATTGACTTCTTTGAACTTTGGTGTTGGACAAGATCTTGAGAATACCTTGAAGAAAACAAACTGATGGATCATCAAGCAAATCAACCCAGAGTTCTCGCTCAAGGCACAAATGATCCTACTTTGGACACATTATGCAAAGACCCAGCTCTCTGGAAAAGGCTGTAATGCTGGGAATATTAGAAGGAAAGAGAAGAAGAGGATGACCAGCAGCAAGGTGGATGGACTCAGTTACAGTGGTGATGAGTACACCATTGGGAGACTTGAAAGAACAGGTTAGGGATAGATTGTCATGGAGAAAAATCTATCTATGTGGTTACTAAGAGTTGAAAATGACTTGATGGCACATCATCAATCAATCAACTGATATCGGATTGACTAGATTGTAATTCCATGGGTCATCCTTTTTCCTTTTTGAAGACATGGACAATCTTTGCCCTTTTCAAGTTGTTTGGCACTCCACTAGATCTCCAGGTTTTCTGAAATACAAATATATTTGGCTAGCCCAGTGTTGTCCAAACTTGGCCACTTTAAGATGAGTGGACTTCAACTCCCAGAATTCCCCAGCCAGCATTCTGGGTGTTGAAGTCCACTCATCTTAAAGTGGCCAGGTTTGGACAACACTGGGCTAGACCATCAAATTCCTTTAGAATTCTACAATAGGTAAATTCTGATCCTATATATTTAAAGTCATTCTAAATAAATAGGTATTTCCTGTCCATATTTCTATCGATTTCAAACTTCAATCCTACTCTTTCATCCTGCTCTTCCCAGCTGCATGGTGGAATACATATCCTTTTGTTGGAAAAGTCTATAAAAAGAGTTGAGTAGCTCTGCCTTGTCTTTGTTACCTGTTAATACTGTGCTGCCTTCACTGAGCAGCTCTCATACTGATTCTTTTCTCTTCTTTTCATTTTGAACATATCTGAAGATGTCCTTTTCACATTGTTCAACAACCTTAGTTCATTCTGAACTTTAGCCTTTCCTGACACAAGCTCTACAGTTCCAAAGTACCTACATATATGGTCTCTCTTTTGGTGATCCATCCTCTTTCTACCTACATGTGAGCCTTTTTTCTTTTTTTTAAGATCTTCAGTAAACTTTTGGGGACGCATTTATGTTTTCAATATCTTCTTCATTAGGAACTTTACCTTCAGTTCCTTTTACCATTGGCTTCTTCCTCCATGAAATCCTATTTATCAAAACTTTGGGTTTATTAAAATCTATGTTTTAGAAGTTTGGGCTTTAGTTTCTGTTAAAAAGAAGAATATTGTAATTAGCTTTCATTTCCCCCTAGCTTGCTTTTATTTACTTATGCATTTTAGAACAAATTTTTATAGCCATCCATCTACCAGAAGGAGCACTGGGCAGTGAACAGAAAAAGACCATTTAGAACAATAAACAGTAAATAATGTTGAGGCCCTGATAAATCTTACATTCTTCTACCAACCACCCCATGCCAGTTCCATCACTTGTATAGTGAGGTGGGTGGCATATATAAATTTGAAAAATAAATAAATAAATGCCCCAGTGCCTGGGGGAAAGCAAGGTCTTCACCTCTTTCCTGAAGGTCAACAGGGTGGGGCCATCTGTATCTCCAGGGGGAGGCTGTTCTATAAACAGGTGCCATGATAGAGAAGGCACACTTCTGAGGCCCCACCAGGCAACATTGTTTCATTGAGGGGATCTGAAATGTTCCCACCCTGCCAGATCTAATAGGACAGGCAGAAGCCATTGGGAATAGGCAGGTAACCTGCAAGTAACCTGGTCACATTCCATGTAGGGTTTAAAATGACAACCAGAACCTTGAATTGTACTCAGAAGCCTATTGGAAGCCATTACAGCCTACACAGCAGTGGTGATACATGGGTGCACCAAGGTGCACACACTACTGCCCATACGGCTACATTTTGGATGAGCTGCAGCTTCTGCATGCTCTTCAAGAGCAGCCCCATATAGAGCAAATTGCAATAGTCCAATTGTGAGGCGATTAAGGCATGAATGACCATGAGCAGTATCCTCCTAATCTAGGAAAGGGTGCTACTGGTGCATAACATGTAATTGTGCAAACGACCTCCTGGCTATGGATGCCACCTGCTCATTAAGCAGGATCCATGAATCCAGGAGAACTCCCAGATTGCGCACCAGCTTTGACTGCGGGAATGTCACCCCAGCCAGAGTTAAAGATAGCAAATGACTAGATATGGGAATCCCTAAAAGGCCACTTGGTCTTTGTCAGGGTTGAGCTAAAGCTGATTCTTCCCCATCCAAGCCTGTATCACCTCCAGGCCCTGGTAAAGCACCTCGACAGCATTACTTGGGTGGCCTGGAGCAGAGATGTATAGCTAAGTATCATCTTCCTGCTACTTCCACTTCCACCTTAATTAAATCTTCTTATCAGTTAGCATCAAGTCAACAATAGCTGTATCCTCCTCCACTTTTTGAAGGACAAAATTGTCAGGAATCTCTCAGAAGGACCATACTTGGCAGAGTATTTTGCCCAAGAGATGTTGGGGTAATTAAAAAACCAGGCTAATCCTAAGTAAGCATATCTGTGTCAAATCCTTTTTTGGTGCAGCTGAGTATTTCTCCATCTCCCTACTGAGTTTTTACATGGAGATAGTGGCATTCTTGTGACCTGGATGAATGAAACTCTGAGGCCCAAGGGTCATGAGCCACTTCACTGCTGTTGCTTGGTCTGGGATTCTCTGGACTGGCTGCTTTCTCTTGGTCCTCCTCATGTGAGAATTACTGTTCAAACAGAGGCATAGCAAGAACATGTAGCTTCTCTAATTATTGTCTTCTCTTCCTTCTATTAAACTCCACTGTCACATTTCTATTTATGCTCATTTGTTCATTCAGCTGAGTTCACTCCCTATAGTCTTCCTGTGGTTTCTACTTACTCAGCAGGGAGATAACACAGATAACCAAGCTACATCCACAGGATGGATATGCTTCAGGTCCCTTCTACTAAATAATGTCACCAGGCAGGACCCAGGAAGGGTGCCTTCTCTGTTGCAGTGCCAATCCTATGAAAAATCACTCCCCTCAAAGTCTGGGTAGCCCCAATCCTGCTGGCCTTCTGTAAAACCCTGCATACCTGGTTCTTCCCCGAGACACTGGGCCCGAGCCTGACTTGAATCCATGCAGAATGAAAGGTTTTTGAATGGTCTGTACAACGGTTGGCCTCATTATTCTCCTATCCTTTTATCTTGTTATTCTGCTATGCTCTTTTTTTTGTTCTCTGTGTTTGTTGGGTTTTGCTTTTAGTTCCTTTGTTTTTTATACTACTATCCAACTGTAAGCTGCCAAAAGTTGTTTCAGGAAGTTTGACAACCAGATAGATAGATAGATTATAGATAGATAAAGCTGCATGTGCTAAATACAGGTGAAACTCGAAAAATTAGAATATCATGCAAATGTTCATTTATGTCAGTATGGCAACTCAAAAGTTGAAACCAATATATGAGATAGATGCATTACATGCAAAGCGAGATATGTCAAGCCTTACTTTGGTATAATTGTGATGATTATGGCGTACAGCTTATGAAAACCCCAAATTCACAATCTCAGAAAATTAGAATATTACATGACATCAATAACACAAGGATTGGAAATAGAACAATATCGGACCTCTGCAAAGTATAAGCATGCATATGTACTCAGTACTTGGTTTGGGCCCCTTTTGCAGCAATGACTGCTGCAATGCAGAGCGGCATGGATGCTACCAGCCTGTGGCACTGCTGAGGTGTTATGGAAGACCAGGATGCTTCAATAGCGGCCTTCAGCTCCGCTGCATTGTTCGGTCTCATGTCCCTCGTCTTTCTCTTGGCAATGCCCCATAGATTCTCTATGGGGTTCAGGTCAAGCGAGTTTGCTGGCCAATCAAGCACAGTAATCCCATGGTCATTGAACCAGGTTTTGGTACTTTTGGCAGTGTGGGCAGGTGCCAAGTCCTGCTGGAAAATGAAGTCAGCATCCCCATTAAGCTCATCTGCGGAAGGAAGCATGAAGTGCTCCAAAATCTCCTGGTAGACGGCTGCATTGACCCTGGACTTAATGAAGCACAGTGGACCAACACCAGCAGATGACATGGCTCCCCAAATCAAGACAGACTGTGGAAACTTCACACTGGACTTCAAGCATCGTGCATTGGGTGCCTCTCCATTCTTCCTCCAGACTCTGGGTCCTTGGTTCCCAAATGAGATGCAAAAGTTGCTCTCATCAGAAAAGAGGACTTTGGACCACTGGGCAACAGACCAGTTCTTTTTTTCTGTAGCCCAGGTAAGACGCTTCTGACATTGTTTGTTGTTCAGGAGCGGCTTGACAAGAGGAATACGACATTTGAAGCCCATGTCCAGGATCGATCTGTGTGTGGTGGCTCTTGATGCACTAACTCCAGCCTCAGTCCACTCCTTGTGAAAGTCCCCAACACTTTTGAATGGCCTTTTCCTGACAATCGTCTCCAGGCTGCGGTCATCCCTGCTGCTTGTGCACCTTTTTCTACCACACTATTCCCTTCCACATAACCTTCTATTGATGTGCTTTGATACAGCACTTTGGGAACATCCAACTTCTTTTGCAATTACCTTTTGGGGCTTTCCCTCCTTATGGAGGGTGTCAATGATGGTTTTCTGCACAACTGTCAGGTCAGCAGTCTTTCCCATGCTTGTGATTCCTACTGAACCAGCCTGAGAGACCATTGAAAGGCTCAGGAACCCTTTGCAGGTGTTATGGATTCATTAGCTGATTAGAGTGGGACACTTTGAGCCTAGAATATTGAACCTTTTCACACTATTCTAATTTTCTGAGATTGTGAATTTGGGGTTTTCATAAGCTGTACGCCATAATCATCACAATTATACCAAAGAAAGGCTTGACATATCTTGCTTTGCATGTAATGCATCTATCTCATATATTGGTTTCACCTTTTGAGTTGCCATACTGACATAAATGAACATTTGCATGATATTCTAATTTTTCGAGTTTCACCTGTATGTAGAAAATTTGCATAGCTGGAACCTGTATAGGTACAACATTTTTTATGTCACTACTGCTTCTGCAAAATCCGTAACTATTTTTTTTTTTTTCCGTACAGTATTTTAGCTTACTGAAGTGCTTTGACATATTAATTAGAGAAGAGGCATCTGACCCTTCTTGGAACAAACTTAGCTGATGATCTATTGTAACCATTTTTCAGAATTCTTTTCCCGTGTAACTTTCCAGTAATCCAGTCTCTGCCAAATAACTGAAAACAGCTTGGGAAATTCCAAATTGCACTAAAGCTGCAGGAAAAAAAAGCATATCTCTATCCAAAGAGAATTTAACCACATTATTCTGCCCTTAGTTCTTCTTGTAACGAATGACCATAATAAAGTTGAAAGATTTTTGTTAAGAGTCTGTGTGTGACAACAGTAAAAAATGCTAATTTCTTTTTTTTAAAAAAACTTTATTAATTTTCAATAAAGAACAAAATATAAGGAAACAGAAAAAACAAAGAAAAAGAAACATTCAGGAAAAAAAAAGAAATAAAGTTAAAAGTGCAGAAAAGAAAAATAAAAAAAAAGAAGAGAGAGGAAGAATAGGTGACTTCCGACTTTCTCTGTTACAGATACAATTATAAAATACATACATCTTTTACTCTAAAAATATAACTAATACAAAATACTTCTCTAATCCTAAAATCTAATAATTGTCAAAAACCCAAGTCAACATGGCATTTTACGATCCCAAGCAAAAAAAGAAAAACAAAAGAGATTTCCAAACAGAAGTAAGGCTAACACCCTTCCTTTTTTAATTTCAATACACTATGTCACCATCTCTGCTACTGCCATTAATGTCCAATCCTAAATAACTCTGTGTTTTTGTCATCTATGTGCATTTAAAAATCTCTCTAGTATTATCATATACCATCATCCCTTCCCACAGATAATAGAAAGCACTTTCATATCACTCATATTTCCCACCCACACTAACATTCCCTTATATGGTCCTAGTAACTTCCCCATTCAGTCCTAATCAACAAGAAACCCCTCTAATAACTATCAGGAGTCACAACCTGTATTCATTTTTACTACTATTAAGCAACAATAATCTTAATAACATCGTCATACATTTCTGGTCCCAAAAAATTGCTATTAATTTATCAGAAACCACAGCCTATGTTTTAACCATGGTCAAACAGATTTACTTTATACACTTTCTGTTTACTTTTAAGAGGTTCATTCTTTAATCCCAACAGGTAGTACTCCGCATATTGAGTCTTTATTATTTTCTTCTCAACTTCAATGCATTCTCTTTATCTTTCAGTAGTTTAAGACCTTCTTTTTGTAGATCCAAGATAGTATCATCATTAGACTGATCCAAGTTCTGTTTACTTTTAAAGAGTTCATTCTTTAAACCTAGCAAACAGTGCCACACAAGTTGAATCTTTATTAGTTTCTCCTTGTCTTCTTCTTTCAGGAACCATTTCAATAAGTTCTCTTTGTCTTTCAGTGATTCAAAACATTCTTTTTGTAAATTCAAAACAATATCATTGTTAGGCTGATCCAAAGTAATTTTAAGTCCAAAATAAAATTATTTTTATTTAAAATCCAGTAAAATATCCATCTCTCTTCTTCATCCATATCTTTATTATCCATATTATTCTCCAAATATCCAACTTGTGTTCAACTGCCTCACATCAATAACAGCCTCATTTAATTTAGCATTGAGTTTCTTGTTCAAATTATCAAATTTATCCTCCAGGCACTGAATTATTTTTTCCTACAAAGTTTTGAAACATAATCTTGAAGCACTCATCCCTGCAGTTTGCTCTCTTAATAGCCACGGTCAATAGCACTCTCTAGATTCAAAAATACAAATTACATTCTATCCAAAGTAAATAGTGAAAGGGAGGCAGTCTCCTATTTAAGATTCCTGTCCAGTCAGGACCAATTAAGTAGGAAAAAAAAGCAGAGTTCACACAGTTCCCATATCTACATTCCAATATCACAAACCAAGTGCAGAATGGCCAGAGAAAAAAATAATAAAAAATAATTCCTTTTCTCTTGTTTCTTAAAAATTAATAAAATCCAAGCCTTTCCCTTTTTTGCTGAATATACAAAACTATTTATCCTAATCAAAAAAAGAAAGTAAAATCTTTCCACTAAGCACCTATAGTAGCCAAAAGGAAAAAAAATATATTGTAACTAAAGAAAGCCTCACTTTAACCTTATAGAAGTAAAAAAGCAAAAAAAAAAAAAAAATGATTTTAGAAATGAGGTCACTGCAAGTGTCCATTTTTTTTTCAGCTTTTGTACAGCTTGGAACTTGATGGTAGCCCCACCTCCCAGCTGATCACTCACCAGTCGATCCTGAAAATCTGTTTTGAGGACTTCTGGTTGTAAAAAGCTGTCCGGAGGTCATATGGAACAATTTCTAGGATTCTTTTTGGATCTGGAGAATTTTTCAGGCTCCAGGAAGCCTGCCTGAGCTTAAAAAGTCTGTGAAGATGACTCTCTTCTTGAAAAGGAGAGTCTAGTGCACAGACATTGCTCACCGGAAGTCCAACAATGCTAGTTCCTGAAAATTTACACATTGGGTTTTTATTTTTTTCCTTCTAAATACTAATTTCCAAAGGACAGGGCTTTGGATTTTCCTCATCCCTCAAGAATGACTTGCTTCTCAAAAAAGAAGAAAATTATTTCACTATTAAAAAAAATTGAAACAAGATGTAGTTTGTCTACAAGAAACACATATTAGAAAAAAGGATACAGAATATTTTATTTGCAAAAATTTGGGTGCAGAATTTATTTCAGCAGGCGCCAAAAAGAGAAATAGAGCTCTTTTGTATATAAATCCCCAGTTACAACCAGAACTGATATTTACTGATGATTATGGCAGATATGTGGGGGTTGAAGCTACTTTACATGGGGCCAAGAGTTTGATAATGGGGATTTATGCTCCAAATGACGATAAAGCAACATTCGACAAAGGACTTATAGATAAACTAATGGATTTATCATATGAAAATTGGGGTTTAATGGGAGACTGGAATGGAGTAATTTACCCACAAAAAGACAGAACCTCTGAGAAATATATTAAAATAACACAAGGTAAATTACCAAAAGTTGGTTTGCGTGCGTGCGTGCGTGCATGCATGTATGTATGGGTATGTGTGTGTATGTATGTATGTATGTATATATAAAAAAATTCCCTCTCACCCCTATGGGTGGTATGTGTCTTCCTCAATCTCGGGTCCTCTACCAGAGGCCTGGGAGTTTGAGGGTTCTGCGCAGTATCTTAGCTGTTCCTAGCACTGCACTCTTCTGCACAGAGAGCTCTGATGTTGTTCCTGGGATCTGTTGGAGCCACTCTCCCAGCTTAGGAGTCATGCCACCACTGGGACCACTTTGGCCTTGACTTTCCACATCCTCTCAATTTCCTCCTTCAGGCCCTGGTACTTCTCCAGCTTCTCATGCTCCTTCTTCCTGATGTTGCTGTCACTTGGCACTGCTACATCTGTCACTACCACTGTCTTCTGGTCTTTGTCTATTACCATGATGTCTGGTTGATTAGCCAGTACCTGCCTGTCCGTCTGGATCTGGAAGTCCCACAGGATCTTAGCCCTGTTATTCTCCATGACCTTCTGTTGAATCTCCTATCTGGACTTGGGGGGGTCTAGCCAATACACTTTGCAGCTGTTCCTGTACACAGTGCCAGATACTTGGTTGTGCTGTTCAGTGTATGCTGTTCCTGCCTGCATCTTACACCCTGCCACTATGTGTTGGACTGTCTCTGAGGCCTCTTTGCACAATCTGCACCTTGGGTCCTGTCTAGTGTGGTAGACCCCTGCTTCTATGGATCTGGTGCTTAGTGCCTGTTCTTGTGCTGCTATGATCAGTGCCTCAGTGCTGTCTTTTAGTCCGGCCCTTTCCAGCCACTGATAGGATTTCCCAATGTCAGCCACCTCAGCTATCTGTTGATGGTACATCCCATGCAGGGGCTTGTATTGCCATGGTATTTCCTCCGCTTGAACTTCCTCCCCTGTCTGCTGCTGCCTGAGGCATTCTCTCAGCAGCTCATCTTTGGGTGCCATCTTACTGATGTATTCCTGGATACTCCGGGTTTCATCCAGGACAGTGGCTTTGACACTCATCAGACCCCACCCACCCCCTTTGCAGCTGGTGTATAGTCTCTGGGTGTTGGACTTGGGGTGGAAACCTCCGTACATTGTGAGTCTTCACATCGGCAGCCTCCATGTCTTCCTTTTGCCAGCTCACTATACCGGCAGGGTATCTGATGACTGGCAGGGCATACATGTTGATGGCATGGATCTTGTTCTTCCCATTGAGCTGGCTCTTCAGGACCTGTCTTATCCTTTGGTGGTACTTGGATGTTGCTGTCTTCCTTGCCTCCTCCTCATGGTTCCTGTGTGACTGTGGGACACCAAGGTATTTATAGCTGGTCTCTATGTCTGCTATGTGGCCCACTGGTAATTCCACTCCATCGGTCTTAACTACCTTCCCTCTCTTTACTATCATCCTACCACACTTCTCCAGTCCGAATGACATCCCAATGTCCTCGCTTTAGATCTGTGTCAGGTGGATCAGTGAGTCGATGTCTCATTCACTCTTAGCATACAGCTTGATGTCATCCATGTAGAGGAGGTGGCTGATGGTGATTCCACTCTTGAACTTGTACCCATATCCAGACCTTGTGATTATCTGGCTAAGGGGGTTTAAGCCTATGCAGAACAGCAGTGGGGACAGTGTATCATGTATCACCTTGGTATATGCCACACTTGATGGCCACTTGTGCGAGCTGTCTTGAGTTCACTTCCAGTGTTGTCTTCCACAGTCCCACTGAGTTCTTGAGGAAGGTCCTTAGTGTCCTGTTGACTTTGTATAGCACCAGGCATTCACAGATCCATGTGTGCGGCATTGAGTCATAGGCTCTGGTGTTGTTCCCAATGCCCTTCTGAGCTGTGTTCATGTACTGGCCCATATGGTCTTGTAGCTTGGCAGCTATGATGCCTGATAGACTTTCCATGTTGTGGGGAGGCAGGTTATTGGCTGGTAGTTGGATGGTGCTTTTCCTTTGTGAGGGTCTTTCATGATCAGCACTGTCCTTCCTTGTGTTAGCCAGTCTGGGTGGGAGCCTGCTGCTAGCAGTTGGTTCATCTGTGCTGCTAGGCGTTCATGCGCTGATGTTAGTTTCTTTAGCCAGTAGGTGTGGATCATGTCCGGGCCAGGTGCTGTCCAGCTTTTCATGTTCTTGACCTGCTGTTGGATGTCTGCTACTGAGATGATGACTGGTTCCTGTTCTGGGAGATTGCTGTGGTCTGCTTTCAGGTCCTGCAGCCACTTTGCACTGGTGTTATGTGTCTTCTCTTTCTCCCATATGTTCTTCCAGTACTCTTAAGTTTCCGCTGCTGGTGGCTCAGCTGATACTCTGTGGTTGCACTGCAGTTGGGAGTACACTTTGGATGGTTCTTTGGAGAACAGGGCATTTATCTTCTTGGCCTCTGCTTCTCTAGTGTATCTCCTTAGCCTGGTAGCCAGTGTGGTAAGCCTTTGTTTAGCAGTCTCTAGGGCTTCAGATGGAGTCAGGCCCATGTATTTTTTCAGTAGCCGCGTCTTATCCTTAATCTCCACATGCTTCTGTAGTTCCACCAGCTGACTGACTTCTCTCCGAGTTGCCTTGATCTTAGCCTCCAATCTCATTTTCCAGGGTGGGTATGTACTGCTCTTCTTCTTGATCGTGTAGCCAAGCAGTTCCAGGATTACAGTGGCTGTAGCATATACCAATTCATTGGTTTCAGTTATGGTGGTAGCAGGGATTATCTGGAGGGCTCTGTTGGCATCTTCTAGTGTACTATCTGATGGTACTTGTCCACTGAGCCTTGGTAATCAGACTCGAGGGTTGACTATAGCTAGTTTATCCATGATCTTATGCCTCATATCAGCTGCTGTGCTCTGTAATGGAAGGGGTGGCAGTGACATTCCAGCTTCAGGTGTTGGCTGCACAACTGCTTGTTCTTCCAGGTCTGCTTGAGTCTGGGTTGTAATGTAGAGTTGGTCTATCTTGAGTTGTGAGAGAAGCTTCCTCTTTACTATGTTGAAGCGCTGGGTAACTAGTTGTTTCTCAGTTAGTGTGGATGTAGGCCTTCTGTCTATCCATAGTTCCCTCATACGTTTCATATATCCCCTCTCATTAGGTCTGCTGTTGTAGTAGCAGTCCATCAATTCCAAGTTTTCTTGTCTCGTCCATGTATGGTTTGTTCCAGTAGCCCACTTAACATCAGATTGTCCTGGTTCCCCAACATCTGACGCGGACCTTGTTAATCCGGGCGACGTCCGAGCCAGCATGACTCTTTTAGTTCATGTCACTCTCATATTTTAGGTAGGCAGGTGAAGCGTTAGGGGGTCTTTGCCCAAGGACCCCTACTGGTAAGGTAGGTGCCAGCCGGGATTTGAACCCCGGTCTCCTGCATCAAAGGCGGTGTTCTAACCACTACGCTATCCAGCCACTACATATATATAAAAATGACAATTGAGAGCTTGTAGATGCATGGAAAGAATCTCTGTGATAAAAATGAATGTATTGCCTGGAATCCTGTTTTTGTATTAAACAATACCTATTTTGACAACCAGTGCACCATTTAAGCAATAGCAGAAATCTATATCTAGGTTTGTATGGCAAGGGAAAAAGCCAAGGGTTAAATACAAAGTCCTCCAAGATGCAAAAGAATGATGAGGATTGGGTTTGCCTGATTTGAAGCTGTATTTTGCAGTCTGCTGTTTGGTTTGAATGAAAGACTGAGTGTTGCTGAGAAATAAAAGAATTTTAGAACTAGACGAGCACAATCTGAGGTTTGGATGGCATGGTTTTCTATGGTACTATAAAGTTAAGGTTAATGTAGATTTTAAAAATCTACATTAGAAGTGCCATATTGAGAATATAGAACAGATATAAACCCAGACTGTGCCCAAAAATGCCTTTATGGGTCTCAGCACAAAAAGAAGCATTTTATAGGAAAGAAACAGCAGGTAAAGAGAAATGGTTAACTTATCAACAGATGTTAGAACAAGAGCATGGAGAATATAAGATGAAACCAAGAGAGCATCAGGCTGCCAAGGGATTTAATTTTCAATGTTTTTTGTATGCACAGTCAACAGAAAGATTTAAAGGAGATAATTGGACATTTGGAATTGAGTAGCAGAAGACAGAAATTGAAGTTGAATTATGCACAAATGATGAACATGTAATTGCTAAAATGTATAAACTTTTACTGAAATTTGAAAGGGAGGAAGAACAAGTGAAAGAGTGTATGATAAAATGGGATAAAAACTTTGGTTCTTATTCTTATTCCAACATATTGTTGGAACAGTGAGAAAACACATAGTTGAAAGGATTGAAATTCACAGTTATAATTTAAAAGAGAATTTTTACAAAATGATATACTGTTGGTATAAAAATTATCTAGAACGTATAAAGGTACTTCGAATTTATGTTGGAAATATGGACAACATGAAGGGTCATTTTATCATGCCTGGCAGACTTGTAAAAAAGGCAGAAAATTTGGGGTTCAAATACATACAACAATACAAAGAATGTTAAAGACTAATATTCATCTGAAACTAGTACTTGTTTTGTTGGATTAATGAACAATCAATTAGAAAAGAGCCATGGAAGTTTATTTTTATATATGATCATCACTGCAAGACTATTATATGTGCAAAAATGGAAAGACTGAAATACCTACAATGGAGGAATGGTTGGTAAAGATGACAGAACTAGCAGAGATGGCAAAATTAACTTTTCTGCTTAGAGGAAGATCTACAACTATATTTATTAGTGACTGGAAACACCTGATGGACTTTTTGCTGAAAAAAGAAAAAAAAATGAACTGATTATTTATGGGTTTGATGATTAGAAAGGGTAGATTATGGAAAGGAGGAAATTATGATGTAACAGAGAGAGAGGGTAAAATATAAATGTACCTGTAACTGCTGTTAAGAAGATTGGAAGCCACTCCTTTATTATTATTATTTTCTTTTTTCTTTTTCTTTCTTTTCTATTTCTTTTGCTCTGTATCTTTTTCACTTACTTATTACTTTTCTCTATTCTTTTTCTTTTCAATTCAAAATTTATACTGTTTTTCTTCTGTTGAAACTTCTTTAATAAAAATTATTTTAAAAAAGAATGACTTTTGGATTCATAATTAAATGCTGTGGTTAGATGTGTGTGTCTTTAAAAAGATATTTTCTGGCTGAATTAAATGAATGAATGAAAAAGATAATTAAATGAATGAATTCTGGAGAAGAATTAGGGAGACAATGATCACAGCATAATGGAATGAAGAGTAATAAGGGCAAATGAAGAAGTAGACTATTTGAAGGACAAAATAGAAAATGAAAGATTGTATTCATATTCCTTTGAATAAATACTGTATAATAAAAACAGTGATAGTCATTCAGTTGAAATCTCAGTTTGGTCTTAATGCCAAAATTATATTCAGGATAATGTAATGCAGCAAATGGCCAAGGCTAGTAGCACCTGTAAGTAATCCATGGAATAGGCAAAATTGCACAGGACTATGTAAAATGGTGTCCCCAAGTGATAAAAGCGGGGGGGGGGGGGGACAGCTGTGCAAACCACTTGTTGGCTGAAGCAACAGAAGCCCTATGTAGTAATTATTTGTGACAAAACCAGCAACACACAGGTGGTGTGTTTTGGCTATGTTTTTCTTTGTGACTATCTATGCATCATAGGATTAGCACTCAAACCTATCTTTTAAACACAGATCTAGTGCTCTCAGAAAAGAGTGTTAAACCCACATATATAAGGAGCCTGCATAAAACCTGACAAATGTTTCAGAAAGTGCTAATCAGGCATTATGCAGGCAGTGCCTCTGTGGGAGCCAGATGTCTGCTGTCTTCTACAGCCCAAGCCAAAATGATCAAGGAAAGCAGTTGCCCAAATACTGGAGGGGAAGGATAGCCTAAGGTGGCCAACAAGATCTGGGCAGATCCAACAGCCCTGTTGGATGAAGCAGGTTGATGAAGCAAAATTGTGAGAGGAAAAGTAGAAAAGCATTACTTTAAAACTGGAACAGCTGAAGATAGCTGTTTAAAGCTGTTGGCTGAGGATGAGACATAGGCAATGTCCTGAGGACGTGTCATATCAATTCAATTCAAACCTTTATTAGCATTGCAAACATTAAAATACAAGGAATTAGCATATCATAAGGATGACGGCAGGAAAACAATACTCAAAGAAGAGTTTGGTTACATTTCCTTTTAAATACTTCCTCCAGGAACTTAGCAACAATTTGGGTAATCTCAGGTATAGCATCACAAAGCAAATACCGGCAGGATGACACAGGATCCACGTCATTCAGAGGATATTTGCCCTGCAAAGGTCTTAGAAGCAAATCATGCCGAAGAGACACAAATAAATAACAATCAAAAATGATATGATAGATTGTATCTGGGCTGCCACAAAGACAGAGCCTGTCATGGATGGGAATGCGTTTATACCTTCCAAGGAGCACCTTAGAAGGAAAAGCATTCACTCTAGCCAAGAAAAAGGCCTTTCGTTGGGAAGGTAACACAAGATCATTGAAATAATGCGCCATCTTACCCAATTGATTTTCTATACCAAGCATGGCAGGGGAGCATACACGAGGTTGGGCTGGTCTGAATTTGAGATATGATAGCAGACTTCGAGGAGTTGCTCTATATAAGATTCTGAGCCAATATTTAATTGTTAAGATCCAGGCTTTAGTTTCGATTAAACTTTGACCCGTTTCTAGGCAGATTATGGGATAAGAGATGCAATTTGGAGCCCCTAAGAGCTGCCTCAGAAAGGAAGCCTGTATACCTTCCACTTTAGCATTAAAAGCTCTCAACCAAAGAGGAATACCATAAAGTATTTGACAGAGAGATTTGGCTTTAAATATCCTAACTGCTGCTGGTACAAATTGATTGCCTCTTGTAAAATAGAACTGTTTGATCTGAGCGGCGGAACGATTGGCTAAGTGAAATGACTTATTACGATGAATTACCCAAGAAAAATTATAACTAAAAGTAATGCCAAGGTATTTAAAAGTTTTGACTTGTTCGATTTCTATACTGCCCATAGACCATCTCGCCAGATGCCATCTTTTAGCAATTATTATTACCTTTGATTTGGAAAAATTGATAGTAAGTGAGTTACTTTGACAATAATTATAAAATGCCTCCAAATATCTTCGTAAGCCCACCCTCGAGCAGGAAAGAACTGTGGTATCATCGGCGTAAAGTAACAATGGAGTAGGAAGACTGCCAAGACTAGGAGGGTGACCATTAACTGAACTAAGGGAGTGGGCCAAGTCATTCAAGAAAAGATTAAGAAGGTGAGGAGCAAGGACACAGCCCTGCTTAGCTCCCTTCTGCATAGGTATTCTCTCTGTTAAATGACCCTTAGTTGAATATTTAACTTGACAAGAGGTGTCTGTATGCAGTTTCTTTAGTAGGAACAGCAACCTCAGGTCTATTCCTTGTTTCTTCAGTTTAGACCATAGTACATCCTTCGGAATTGAGTCAAAAGTGCTTTTAAGATCTATAAATGCTACAAAAAGCTTTTTCCTTCCTAATTTCAGGTATTTTTCAATTAGGAAGTTCAATGTGAGACAGTGGTCAATCGCAGAATTTCCTTTGCAGAAGCCTATCTGTTCAGGCCCGATTACATCATTTGTATACATCCAATCTAGTAGACAGCATTCAAGATGTTTAGCGTAGAGCTTGCCTAAAATAGATAAAAGGCTGATTGGACGAAAATTACCGGGCTGGCCAAACCCACCTTTCTTGTAAATTGGAATTATTATTGAATTGAGCCAAGTGTTCGGAATTTTGCCGTAATGATCAATGAGCGTAAATAAGGAAGCCAATGGTTGGGCCCACCAATCAACATGATTTTTAAATAGTTCAGCTGGGAGCCCGTCCGGGCCGGGCGATTTTCCCATTTTTAGATCAGCAGTTAATTCAATGATTTCATCTGTGCTCACCGGAGGCCACAGTGGTAAATCTAAGGCAGTGGAATCATCTTCCTCATTGTAGGGAGCTACAGGGGTGTCATACAATGTTGAGAAGTGTGCCACCCATTGTTGAGATGTAATAGCAGGGGTGGCAAAAGAGGAGTTATCACTGGAATTGCTCGAAGTAAGTTTCCAGAAAGATTTACTATCCTTACATTTGATAGCCCTATACAATTGGTCCCATTCACCCTGAAAAAACTATTTTTTTTTCTTAATGATAAGGTCTTGGAAGCTTTCCTTATGTTTTAAGAATTCATTATATTTACTATAGTCCCCAGCCTGGCGTAATTCTTTAAATATGCATCTCAATTTCTTTTTCCGGATATGGCATTCCAGATCGAACCAAGTGGAAGATTTCGAGACAGCTACCTCAGCAGGTTTAGCTTTTAGACTACATTTGCTAATTAAGCAAGAGAAGATAGAAAGAGCATCTTCAACCGAAGTTGAGTTAGTTAAATCCACTCGCAAGCTGATCATTGGTTCAGATCCAAGTAAAACATGGAAATCCTTTTCTAAAGCTGCAGACCATCTAATTCTTTTAAAGATATTATCGGAGGCATGACTATCATAAAGCGATATGCGCGTAAGGTTTGATGAGTTACATTTTAAAACTATAGTCAAAGGCAGATGGTCACTTTCGATGCGAGATTCAATGGTAAAATAGGAAATATCGGGCAATAGGCTATATGACCAGAGCATATAATCTATAACACTTTGACCCCTTGTGGAGCTAAAAGTGCACCCCTTTGAGTTGGGGAAGCAGCTTAAACCATTCAGGATTATCATATTGTGCATTATGCAAAGGTCTAACATCTTCCTCCCTGCGGTATTAAAAGCTGCATCACTAGATGAGCGGGGTAAGCAGAGAATCGGCGGTAAAAGCTCTTCATCATCGAAGCCTAACTTTGAGAACCAGTCATGAATACTATTTCCAATTCTAGCATTAAAATCACCAGCCATAAAAAATTGATCTGCAGGAAACTTTTTAGTTAAGAACAAAATGTAGTTAAAAAACTTGTCCCAACTGGCAATATAGTCACCACCTTCTGCAGCCTGGGGTAGATAAACATTAACAATAATAAGATTCATAGAAGGTAATACCAACCTAAGTGCTTGCGCTATGGGGGGACATGAATCTAACAATAAAATCTGTGCATCAAGATTAGCATTCACTAAGATTGCTAATCCAGCCCTGTGATGGCCCTTGCTAAAAAGTTTATAGGCTGGAAGAATAAAATTTCTAAAGCCATTTAAATTAAAAGGGTTTGCTGACCAAGTTTCCTGCAAAAGAAGACAATCAAAAGAGGTTAAAAAATTTATAAAATCCATGACATGCATTTTGTTTCTCCACCCCGCTATATTCCAAGAGACCAAACTCAAGGAACCGGGGGGGTATAAGTACTTAGTCAATCCAGCTCAGTTATGTAATTCAGAGAATTAGAAGGATCATCGAATATGCAACCATTTTGGGGAATGGACTTTGAGGCAGAGTATATGGATTCTGTGGTTGTAAAGCTTGAGTCAGTCAATAACTGGGGGTTAGGAGTAGTCAGGCTGGTCTTTAAGCCTTTAGGGATCATTAGGGTAGGCTTCGCATAAGGACTCAGTGAAGAAAGGATCATAGACTCTTTGTTGTTCACTGCAGAGCAGGGAACCTCATCATCTCTTATATTTTGTAGTCTGTTTTTTATTAAATCTAATCTTTCTAAAATCAATTGTTGGTCCGGAGTGGGTAGGGTTCCAAAAGAACAAAGAAGATCTTCTTCAATTGAGTTTTCCAAAATATTGTAGAGTGTGCTGTTCTGAGGTTGAGTCCACTGTTCACCGATGGGTTCTAAGGGCTGTTGGAATTCTTTTGCAGACCTATCTATCATATCAATCACTGCCAGCTGAGAGAGCATTGACTCCCGCTGCTCTAATTGGGGTTCTTCGTTAGCTGGCTTAGTTGTTGGTCTCTTAGGGAATAGGGCTTTGATTGTTGTATTAACAAAGACACGTGTTGAGAGAATCCCTTTTGTCCAAAGGTGCTTTTGATATTTTTGGATTAGTAAGGGCAGTCTAACAGACTGGAATACTAACATGATTCTTTGTGCCCATGGAGTCTGATTAAGGAGTTCCACTGATTCCAAATCAATCAATTGAGGTCTAATGCGGAGAAGCACATGAAGATGGGATTTAGCCTGAAATTTATTTTTCCAACTTGGAATTTTCCCTTTATAAGTGCACACTGTTAAACAAACTTTGGTTGGTTGTAACACCAAAGATTGGATATAGTCTTCACGCTCTAGTGAAATCTCTAGTTTGCTGTTAATTCTCCGAGATGTTTCACTCTCCTGGCAATCAGGTGGAACTCGACATAACTGCTGAGCTCTTTGATTAAATGCCGGAGAAGAGACCTGGGGATTGTGACGTAATTGAGCAATTTTAGTATGGAGCTTCTTCATTTCAGTCATAAGACTGGAAATATAAGTTTCAATTCCTTTTATGCTTGCAAAGATACGCTTCACTGTTTGAGCAATTAGAGCAATGTGAGACTGCTCAAAGGTGAGCACATCAAGCTTTTCCTTTCCTTCTGACTCTTTCCAACTTCCTTTTCCAGTTTTCTCTGACTCCAAAGCTCTGTTAGGGAATAATGTATGCTGCTTCTTTAATTGCCCCTCCCCAGGGCTGGCTTCAGCATCTTCTTGCTTCTCCAACACCAACCCAGATACTTCTCCGTCCTCCAACTCCACAAACTCACAGCAATCAGCTGCACCACCAACAACAAAGTCCTCTGCTCCCTCATTAGAGGTAAAAAAATCTATCTTGGTTTGTTTGCCAGCTGGTAATAAAGTTGGCTCCTCAAAGCTCCTTGGACGCTTGCCAAGAGTCATCGTCCTTCCTCCACTTTTGCTTTTGCACTTGCTTTTTCCAAATCCCAATCAAATCCCTGTTGCTGTTAACTTAAAGAATTTTCCAGAGGTATATATTCTGGCCAATTACAGTCTTATAATTGAAACTAAATTGTAATCCACATTAAGATTTACTTTTGCCTTTTGGTAATAGTAGCAGGATTTTTGGGGGGATTGAAAAAGAAATCTACCTTAACTTCTCAGAAGATTAGGGAACCTCTCCAGGCAGGTCCCTCTTCCCGAAACTGCTCATTTAGGCAATCCAGTTACTGATCAAGGAAGGGGGCAAAGAGGCCTTGCTGCCCCGACTTGGTTTTATCCGTGTCATATAAAAATGGGTACCGGGACACATAAAATCTTGTCTTCAACTTGCAAAACAAACCTTTTGAAATAGATCCTCCTTCCCATTGCAAACTTAGTTGAAAACTAACTTCTGCCTCAAGAACAAACTTTCAAGTGGCCTTGAAAGCAAAAGCCTGGCTGAATGCAAGAAACTAACTATGGCAGTTGTCAAAGACTTGCTGTATCATTTCTATAGCCCTCAGTATTCTGAAAAAGCAATTAAAGTTGGATAATACAAAGCAATCGGCTCAAATAAGTATAGCAAAAGCAACTATATCAAGCATACTGAAATGAGCCTGAGAAACTGCATTTGAAATGGAAAATCTTACTTTTGCTGACAAGAGCACAGTATACTTCATACAAGGTAATTTCAAATCAAGTAGTTTGTAGGAAAAAAAGATTAATCCTCAAGAACTATCAAAGCAGTATGAAATTTTTCATTAAATATACCGATCATTATGATAGTTCTGTATTTTTTGACAAGAAACTCTACAGGGAATCCTGTAGCATGGGATTTACTATTGAATTAACTTTATTAATATCAAGCAGAAAAAGAATTCAATCTTTATGGATGATCACAAAATGTAGAAATGAAGTCTTGTATCTGAAATAAAGTTTACACATGTTTTAACGTGAGTTTCTGCTTAAACTAAGTATGCATGCTTTGCCAAATCTGGCTCAGGACGGGGCAATTTGCAAGCCATCCAAAAATGCTCACTAACTATTTGATGACTTCTTGGGGTTCACAGTGTTGCAGTTGATTGTAAGGACAAGCCAAAAGCACATGAGGGCTTCTCAGTTAATATCTTTACATATGGACCATTTGGAACATTTAGCTGGTGCCGAATAGACTCCCTTGTAGAGGCATGAAACAATGGCCGGATTTAACACTGATCCTGTGCCTGCAACACTGGGTTGTTTGGTGCAGCTTCATGTTCAAGTCAATGTGCTAGTTATTATATTTAAAACCCTAAATGTCTTAGGACAATTGAAAGACTGCCTGAGCCTATCTACACCTGTCCATTTATGATCAACCAGAAAATCCCTTCTTATATACCTGCAGTTAAAACCCAGATTGTCAGCCACACACAGAGACTTGTTTGGTGGCAGCCACATAATGGACGAAGTACATTAAGCTCACTCACTGAATATTTTTAAACAAGACCTTAAGACCTAGCTATTGAAACTACTTCTAACTGATGCTACTATTACATTAATTTTACATTTTACAACTGATTACAACTGATACTACTATTACATTTATTGTTTGTTTGTTTGTAATTTTTGTAAATTGATTGAGGCATGGGTACATGTACCTTTACATAAACTCCTCTGAAGAATCACTGACTGTTCAGTCTTTATGGGGAGGGGAGGACCTAACAGTAGAAAATCAAAGGAAAGAAGAAATGAAGTGCAGAGATATGAAGTGT
Organism: Liasis olivaceus; assembly: GCA_030867105.1. NCBI lineage: Eukaryota > Metazoa > Chordata > Lepidosauria > Squamata > Pythonidae > Liasis > Liasis olivaceus. Next base: position 225,500,157 of record CM061349.1, read on the forward strand.
ATGCTTACATGTACAGATGGAATCCAGCATAGGAGCAGTTTGTACACTGTAATATCTTAGTGCCAGTTCCTCTTGTTTTTCCATAATCTATAAGGGCATTTATTCCCATTACAATATGCACTGCAGTTGTGGAGAATGTGTTAATGTTTTGGTATAGAAAACCCGAAAGAGGGATTAATACAGGACAGATGGTATGGTGGCTATTAAGGTGTTGGACAAGGATTGAGAAGAGCCAGATTCAAGTCCACTTTCAGTTATGGAAGTTCATTGGGTGACTTTCAGCCAGTCATTCTCTCTCAGCCCAATCTATCTCACAGAGTAGTTCATGTGGTAAAAATTGAAGGATGGAGTTCTAGTGTATCACCTTGAACTCCTAGATAAAAGATGGGATGAAAGAGTTTCAGCCTGCTGGGCCTGAGGAAATGGACAGGGTCCATGGGGCTGTTAGTGCAGCCACCTCTGTGTTAGATCCATGTTCCTCCTGGCTGGTTGGGACATGTGGTTGGGTTCTGGTGGTGGTTAATTCCTCTTTGAGGGAGGGAGTGGTTCCACTGTCTCTTAAGGAGGTGGTCTATAACCCCCTCCCCAAGGCCTCCCCAAGGGCCATTGTTGCACCTCACCATTCTGGACAATTTTGTCCAGTTTCCTTTTCAGGAAAGGTTATAGAGAAGGTGGTTGCATTTCAGCTTCAGAGTAGTCTGGAAGAAGCAAATTATCAAGACCCCTTTCAATGAGGGTTCTGGCCTGGGTATGGGAATGTAATGGTATATGGGAAAGACCTTGGGAGACGGGGGAAAGAGATGCTGTCTAGGGAATGGTCAGATAAGAGACAGCATAGCCCACAGCAGCAAAATGTGTGGGACAAGTGGCTTACAAAGGACCCTCCCTAGTTTTTCAGGCTGTAAAGGAGACAGCAGGAGAAATGTACTTTCAGACTTGCAACATTATGTTAATGAAGCTTTAGAAAAAAGTAGAATTAGCTTATCTGGTTGTGTTTCTTGTCTGGTCTACCTGATAAGGCTGACAGTGAATGAGAGCATTGATCTCACTCTGGTGGAAGCAGGATATGGGTAGTGCATCCATCCTTGCTCTTCTTGACCTCCCAGTGGTTTTCAATCATGGTATCCTTCTGGGCTGGCTCTGGGAGTTGGGATGGGTGGCATGGTGTTATGCTAGTTCTCTTCCTTCCTCCTGGGTCAGTTCCAGTTCATTTTGATAGGATCCCTTCTTTGTGGGTTATTGCAGGGCTCAGTACTCTCAGGTCATCTGACTATTTGGGATGAGGTATCACCAGTAGGCTTTGATTCAAGATAATATATTGTGTGATTTTAATGCTAACTAGAAATCTTTTGGGGACTTTTTGTGGGAATCAGAAAAAAATGAAATTATGTTCTATGGGTTTGATGATTAGAAATAATATGAGTAAATAGAAATAATTGTCAGGCCTAGCCCAAGGAACTCCAGGAGACCATGTAGATTCAGTTCAGCAATGTTTATTAGCTACAACCTCTAGCAAGAATCTTCCCAGACTGAAACCTCAGTTCCCAAAGTCAGCCAGTCACAACAGTGTGAATTCCTCAGGGAGATGCCAGCCTCATCCTCTTATCTCTCCCTCGCCCCTCAGGAGACGAAAGAGCATGTTTTCCTCTCTGAGTTTGGCCTTCATAATTCCATTCCATCACAATAATGGAAGTTATGTTGTAAATTTAGAGCAAGAGTTTGATGTATATTGTTACTTATATCTGTTGCAAGGAGGGTTGGAAGTTAGTTTTTTTCTTTCTTTTGTCATTTCTCTCCTTTTCTTTTTTTTTCCCCCCTGCACTTTTGATCTTTACTATTTTTTCCAATTTCTTTTTTCTTCTCCTTATGCTTTTTCTTAATATTAGTTCTTGTTAGTTTTTACTGTTCTTTTTAATAAAATTATTACAAATACACACACACACACACACACACACACACATATGTGTATGTGTTGTTGTATACAAATTATTTGGACTGTGGCCAAAGCTGCAGCCCCACAAAATTAAATTAATTGGGAATGTTTATATTTCCATGTTTATACAGATACCAGATGGACTGAAGAAAAGTATGGTGTGGTTGGTAAATTTGTATTTACTAAACTTAGGGTCTTATCTCATTGTGCCATCCAGTGAAGCGCATTCCAAGTATTAAGTTGAATCACCAATGTATCACAAAAATAGCCATTACCAAAAAAATGCTTGGTTATTTGTTTGTTTGTTTCTATATCCCATAATTATAGCCTGAAAAACAGATGTTGTTAAAAATACGGGTGAGGAAAAGAAAATCTGAAGACAATACCAATAAAAACTACTATGGCAATACAAAATGCTGTAATTGTATGGTACCTAATACATTTATGGTGTTTCTCTCTTTGGGTCACAACTAGATTAAAATGTTTATCCATTTATTTCTAGACACTTATGTATGTAGAGTTTGCATGAATATACCCTAAGTCCTGTATTACCACTACTCAGTGCAAGTACAGAAAGCAATGCTAGGTTTAACTACCATAGTGATTTGGACTCATTCAATATTCATATTTAGCCTTTTAAAAGCACATTTCATATATTCAGTACATTTCACATTCATGATCATCTTAGAATTCCCTAAAATAGTCCTATAATGCAGGCCAATATTATTTCCTAAAATGCTGATGGAAGGCAGAGAAAAAAGTAAGTGGGTGTTGAAGGAGAGATGTTACGAATTCTGTGTTCAAAAAGGCTAAGGCTGGGGCTTAATGCACCTTATATAGCATAGTTTCTGCTTAATTAGATTAGTAGTAAATTTTAGGGGGCAGAAGAATAATAGGTTCAATGTAAGCAGAGTAAAATTTTCAGAATAAACACATGCTATATTTGGATAATATGGAGAAAATCTATGTGGTCGCTAGGAGTTGAAAATGACTTGATGGCACATAATCAATCCAATCAATATTTAGGCAATAAATCAGCACAGTACAATACTGCCATATATTCTAAACTAGGGGATTTTTCTCTTGTAGATGAACATAATACCCACTTCATATGTAACATGCTGTGTCACATGTTTCTGCTTTGTTTCATGTATCAAAGTAGCATCTTCTAGGAGACTTTCTAAGTCTGTTTAAACCAGAGACCAGCATACCTTTATTGAAGCACACATTGGGTTTATTGATCAATGCAGGAGGAGAAGACAAGCCTAAAGTGGAGAGAGGTTATAGTCCCTTTTTACAGAGTTATGCAAATTACAATATGCATTCAATCAATACAGCAAACAATTTGATTGAATTATGGCAAAATGTGTGTTAGTGAGTCAGGATGGCGAGATAATGGGGTGAATACAGTGGTGTACTTGAGCTAAACAAAGGGGTCCTCAAATGTGTTTTGATGAGATGTTACTTTCCTTGGGTGTCCTTGTTTCTCAGCGCTTCTACTTATCTGAATCAGCATTCCTTGTGTCTCAGTGTTTTATGGCTGAGCTAGCAGTTTATTTTCTTTTGAGAAAGTACATGTAGGGAGAGAGTGAGTGCCTTTGAGGAAGGGGCAATTTACTTGCCTACCCTAATCCCATTTTATCCTTTAATCAAGTGTTTCTGGCATCTAATTAATTTATAGCTGAGATAGTGCTTTGTTTTCTCTGAGAAGTTATATCTAGGTTAGGTGCTTTTTCAGCATGACCCCCCAAATTCTACTTCAACCTCATTGTACAATTGTTCCTTTACAATTCTCTGAGGAAGGAAGGAAGGAAGGAAGGAAGGAAGGAAGGAAGGAAGGAAGGAGGGAGGGAGGGAGGGAGGGAGGGAGGGAGGGAGGGAGGGAAGGAAGGAAGGAAGGAAGGAAGGAAGGAAGGAAGGAAGGAAGGAAGGAAGGAAGGAAGGAAGGAAGGAAGGAAGGATCATAAATGCTTCTTGCCATCCCTTAACAATACAAATAGGTTTCAGTATGATAATGAATATAACTTAGGGTGGCACAAGATCTGGAGTATATAAGTGTCAACTTTCAGAGTGGATACAGTTCAACATCCTTGAAGCCCAACCTGACTACATGTAAATCCTGGTTGACCTCTATGTTCATATAAATATTCAGTTGGTCCTGTTTGTAAGCAACAATCAGAAACATGAGTATGGTCTTAAGTTAAAGTTTTCTTTTCAAATAAAATTAATTTAAAATATTATTTTGATTCTTTCTTGTTGGATTTGGATAAGAGTAGTGAACGGATCAAGAGTTTCATCTATATTCAAGATGTTGGGTCTGGCTAACACTGAACTACACAGCAATTGAGTAGAGCTGCAGTAGTCCCACAAGAGTTTGGACCAGAGATTCCCAGCTAGTATTCTTAGTTCCCCTCACACCCATCTAGAGGACTGTTCATCAAAGAATGAAGCTGAACCCTTGGATATATTTTAGACATCTATGCCCACCATCTGTGGTATATCAGAATTAAGAATGTGTTTTTATGTGCAGCATATATCAATAATTTCATAATCCACCACTGACATACCACATGGAAACCAGTGCCTCTGCTCCTTTGCAGCATCAGAGAGATTGCCTATCATCATGGTTGCCCAGTCCCTGATTCTTTCCAAAATCAACCAAATATTGTCCTAAAAAGAATACCAGGGCTCATCATGTACAGAATTAGGATGGGAACATTGTGCAATATAGTGCAAAACGTAAGTAGGTAAAAGCAGTTCAAAAAGTAAGTTAGAAAAATATGGAAGCAGAAACACAAATATAAACTTACATGACAATCACTATGTGTGTGTTCATGCATGTGTGCATGCTTTGTTTTTTAAAGCCTTAAATATTGAGGGATGCTGAATATTATCCATCTCAGAAGACAAAATATGACTGAAAATTTCACTGCATTATCACAACTACAGAAGCAGCTGAACATGTCAGAAATGACCGAAGTCCATTGAATCCGTTCTGTTTGGCTAGATCTACATTTAGTTTAAGAAAAAACCAAAGCAGGGAAAGTGAAGATTAATAACAACATATCCCTTTTATTTAGTGTAACAGCCAGATGCAGAACATTTTAGAGAAACCAACTTGTAAATTAAAACAAAATTTATATCAGTGAGCTTCTCATCTTTTCCTATTTCTTCAGAAAAAAGAGCCATTCCCCAGTCTAATGCTTTTAGGCTTTCTATTTGAGATTCCCTGAATTCAAACCAGCATGAATCACAAAAAGCCAATTACTGCAAAGTGTTGCCATGCCGGCAATGGCATTCACATTTCTTTAATATTTCCATGAACCTTATTTCTCCTGTGAGTGAGTATAGCTTCTGCTTCTTGTTCAAACTTGGTGGCCACGATACGAGTAGCTGTCAGACAGCCATAGTTCCCCTTGCTAATTTCAAGGTCTATTGAACAGTACTGCTGTGGCAGGACTATCCTTCAGCATTTAGTAATGGACTCAGCAGGGGGATGGAAGGGGAAAAACACCTAAGGAAATATATAGATAATACCGATGGGGTCGGGGGGAGAGGAATGCTTTTATGGAAGTATCCACTGTTACTCACTTCATTACTATAAGCAAAACAAGTGTCAGGAGTGAAGTCTAAGACTTTGAAACTTGATCAGCTGCCAACACACATTAATACAAAGTAGTCAATTTGTAGGGCTCAACACTATTACACATTTGTAAAGGCTCCAGTGAAGGGGAATTGTTCCATTTATCACCATTATGCATGCTTGTAATTTCTTGACCTGTTTGAATAATGCAGTTTGGGAAGGTCTTTAAAGATATTGGCAGATTAAAGAAGAAGACTCTATTTAGAATGCTTTTTACAGAGCATACTATCCTTGTAGGAACCAAATACTGAAAATATATGAAGTATACATAAAAACTTTGGTTTTATAGGATGCAGAGATCAGCATCAACCTTGCACATTCTGGGTTAATATATAACTCTCTTGCTTCATCGTATGGCATTAGACTCCATCCATTATCTGTGGCATGACACCATATAAGCATCACTGAAATAATGATCCAAATTCCATATTATGGCAATACTTTTATTAAGTCAGACAGTTCAGGATCACAAAATAGTATGCAAATGGTAGTGTTCCCAAGAACCCTTTATTAGGCAAGACAGGAAGTAAAGCATAAAGGGGAGAGAAACAGAAAAATGTTCAAAGTCTGGATTTAGCTACAGTTTCGAGGGAATGTGGGTCTAGTTACAGATGTTAACATTCGATTCTATAAAATTTACATGGATTATAAACTGCTGAGGTCATTTGGGAAGATGCTCACAAGGCTTGCTTAATTAGAATCTATGAGCAAAAGTAGGTGGACATCCAGTGTTGAAGCCCAGCATTTGCTGTCAGAACAAGAACCAGAGCCAAGTTCATGCAAACCTTTCACCCCTTTGTTTTAGATTGGGAAGGATGGAATCTCTTTTATTTGCCAAACTACTATGAATCATCAGAGACCTACCAGTACATCCTGGTCTATCATGTATTCATGCCTGGACTATTTGGTCTACAGTCTTTCCAAATGCCCCTGCAAAGAAAACAACCATGATTTATTTAAGATGAACATTATTTCTGGATTGTCAAAAATATTGTCAACACTATTGACATTCAGGAAGGCAGTGAAGACTCTTCTCTTTTTTTTAGTGGGGATTTACCATTTAAATCAAGTGGTATTTGGGCAGCAATTTTTGGTTATGTTTTGATATTTTTATGGTGTGTTATGGTGGCAATGAGCTTGTTCTTTGTTGGGAGGGTAGCAGTAGTTGTGAAGGGGTGGATGATTTAATGTTTCCATATGGTGTACCACTCAGAGTCATTTTGAAAGAGTAGCATAGAAGTTTTGTAAAACGCATACTTCTTCTAAGAATATAGAGATTTCTATTTTTGCAACTGATTATATCCATTGAAGGACTCTACAGTTCTCTAATCCTTTTCAAAAATGATTGGATGCTACTATCCAGTTCTATTCCCTTTCCCTGTGATGACTGGTGAAACTAAACTAAATTCCAGGATAAAACCCATAGGTTGCTTGGAAGATATCTTAACATGAGGTCACCTAAACTAAATCGATTTAAACCTCCAAAATAATGAGATTGCAAACATGATACTAGAAAAAATTCATAAGCTGCTTTCATCTCATGGTGTTCTGAATTACATTATGCAGAGAATATAATTAACTGTGCTGTATTATATCATAAGTAGCAGGTTAAGAGATTAAGAACCATCTGTTAGTATAAGCAGACATAGCACCACAACATGTAGTAAGCTAAATAAAATCTTGGTAGACACTGAGTTACAAGGTAAGAATGTGGGGGGGAAAAATCCATCCAGTCATAGCACTATAGTTGAAACCACAAAATAGATGTTAGGGAGAGAATTTGTAAAGGTGACAACAGCAAGAAAAGCTGAGCTTGAGATGAGGCTTATTTATAAGGGACAATGTATCTATGGGATAACACAATTTCAAGGCTTACAAAGAGGAACAAAATAAAAGAAGAGAAATCTCTTATTTTAACAGAAGGATTGACACATGTTGATATCTATATAAAATTAAGAATTCAGATTGGTGGAATGAAATATTACACAGTGTCTTCTGCTCTGTCCTAGAACTGCCAACCACCTACCCCATCTGAATATTTGCTCCAGTAAGCACTGGACGACAACTGCTCCCTCTTGCTCCAGCAGATACTCCGCCATGAAATCAGAAGAGATCTTGATGGTATATGAAGGACTGCAGGGCAAGTAGGAATTGAACACTTCCCATTTCTATAAGGAGAAGGAATTAACTGGATTTATCTAATAATATATTTTTAAAACCCCCTTCATGGATCACTGCCTTGTCGTGGTGAAGGGGCTTGTGTAACTCAGTGAAGCCATGAGCTATACCGTGCAGGGCCACCCAAGACAGACAGGTCATGACAGAGAGTTCTGACAAAATGTGGTCCACTGGAGAAGGAAATGGCAACCCACTCCAGTATCCTTGCCAAGAAAACCCCATGGACAATGTTAAAAGGCTAAAAGATATGACGCCAGAAGATGAGCCCCTCAGGTCGGAAGGTGTCCAACATGCTACTGGGGAAGAGCGGAGGGCAATTCCAAGTAGCTCCAGAAAGAGTGAAGCGGCTGGGCCAAAGCCGAAAGCACGTTCAGCTGTGGATGTATCTGGAAGCGAAAAGAAGGCCCGATGCTGTAAAGAACAATATTGTATAGGTACCTGGAATGTAAGATCCATGAACCAAGGCAAGCTGGATGTGGTCAAACATGAGATGACAAGATTGAACGTCGACATCTTGGGAATCAGCGAATTGAAATGGACGGGAATGGGTGAATTTAATTCAGGTGACCATTATATCTACTACTGTGGGCAAGAAACCCTTAGAAGAAATGGAGTTGCACTCATAGTCAATAAGAGAGTGGGAAAGGCAGTAATGGGGTACAACCTCAAAAACGACAGAATGATCTCACTGCGTATCCGAGGAAAACCATTCAACATCACGGTAATCCAAGGCTATGCCCCAACCACTGATGCCGAAGAAGCTGAAGTTGACCGGTTCTATGAAGACCTACAACACCTTCTAGAACTAGCACCAAAAAAAGATGTCCTTTTCATCATAGGGGATTGGAATGCTAAAGTAGGAAGTCAAGGAGTAATCGGAATAACAGGCAAGTTTGGCCTTGGAGTACAAAATGAAGCAGGGCAAAGGCTAATAGAGTTCTGTCAAGAGAACAAGCTAGTCATAGCAAACATTCTTTTCCAACAACACAAGAGAAGACTCTACTCATGGACGTCATCAGATGGTCAATATTGAAACCAGATTGATTATATACTTTGCAGCCAAAGATGGAGAAGCTCTATACAGATGGCAAAAACAAGACCAGGAGCTGACTGTGGCTCAGATCATGAGCTTCTTACTGCAAAATTTAGGCTTAAATTGAAGAATGTAGGGAAAACCACTAGACCACTCAGGTATGACTTAGATCATATTCCATGTGAGTACACAGTGAAGGTGATGAATAGATTTAGAGGATTAGATTTGGTAGACAGAGTGCCTGAAGTACTATGGACGGAGGTCTGTAACATTGTACAAGAGGCAGCAACTAAAACCATCCCAAAGAAAAAGAAATGCAAGAAAGCAAAATGTCTGTCTGATGAGGCTTTACAAATAGCTGTGGAAAGAAGGAATGCGAAAAGCAAGGGTGAAAGGGAAAGTTATAAGCAACTGAATGCAGATTTCCAGAGAATAGCAAGGAGAGATAAGAAGGCCTTCTTAAATGAACAATGCAAAGAAATTGAAGAAAATAATAGAATGGGGAAGACTAGAGATCTCTTCAAGAAAATTGGAGATATCAAAGGAACGTTTAGTGCAAAGATGGGCATGATAAAGGACAAAAAAGGCAGGGACCTAACAGAAGCAGAAGAGATTAAGAAGAGGTGGCAAGAATACACAGAAGAACTATACAAGAAAGATCTTAATGTCCCTGATGTCCATGCTGGCGTGGTCACTGACCCTGAGCCAGACATCCTAGAGAGTGAAGTCAAGTGTGCCTTAGGAAGCATTGCTAACAACAAAGCTAGTGGAGATGACAGTATTCCAGCTGAGTTATTTAAAATACTAAAAGACGATGCTGTTAAAGTGCTGCACTCAATATGCCAGCAAGTTTGGAAAACGCATCAGTGGCCACGGGATTGGAAAAGGTCAGTTTACGTTCCAATTCCCAAGAAGGGCAATGCCAAAGAATGCTCAAACTATCGCACAATTGCACTCATTTCACATGCTAGCAAGGTTATGCTCAAAATCCTACAAGCTAGGCTTCATCAGTACATGAACCGAGAACTACCGGAAGTACAAGCTGGGTTTCGAAGAGGCAGAGGAACTAGAGATCAAATTGCCAACATACGCTGGATCATGGAGAAAGCACAAGAGTTCCAGAAAAGCATCTACTTCTGCTTCGTTGACTATGCAAAAGCCTTTGATTGTGTGGATCACAACAAACTGTGGCAAATTCTTGGAGAGATGGGGATACCAGACCACCTTACCTGTCTCCTGAGAAATCTGTATGCGGGCCAAGAAGCAACAGTTAGAATCGGTCATGGAACAACCGATTGGTTCAAAATAGGGAAAGGAGTATGACAAGGCTGTATACTGTCACCCTGCTTATTTAACCTATATGCAGAGTACATCATGAGAAATGCCAGGCTGGAAGAATCACAAGCCGGAATTAAGATTTCAGGGAGAAACATCAATAACCTCAGATATGCAGACGATACCACCCTAATGGCAGAAAGTGAAGAAGAACTAAAGAGCCTCTTGATGAGGGTGAAAGAGGAGAGTGCGAAAGCTGGCTTGAAACTCAACATGAAAAAAACTAAGATCATGGCATCTGGACCCATCAATCCCTGGCAAATAGAAGGGGTAGAAATGGAAGCAGTAACAGACTTCATTTATTTGGGCTCCAAGATCACTGCAGATGGAGACTGCAGCCATGAAATTAAAAGACGCTTGCTCCTTCGGAGGAAAGCTATGGCAAACCTAGATAGCATATTAAAAAGCAGAGACGTCACCTTGCCGACAAAGATCCGCATAGTCAAAGCTATGGTTTTTCCAGTAGTAATGTATGGCTGTGAGAGCTGGACCATAAAGAAGGCTGAACGCCGAAGAATTGATGCCTTTGAACTGTGGTGCTGGAGAAGACTCTTAAGAGTCCCCTGGACTGCTAGGAGGTCAAACCAGTCAGTCTTAAAGGAAATCAACTCTGATTGCTCATTGGAAGGATTGATAATGAAGCTCAAGCTCAGATCCTTTGGTCACCTAATGCGAAGAGAGGACTCTTTGGAAAAGACCCTGATGCTGGGAAAGATGGAAGGCAAAAGGAGAAGAGGACGGCAGAGGATGAGATGGCTAGATAGCATCACTGAAGCAATGAGCATGAAATTGAGCAAACTCAGGGAGGCAGTGAAAGATAGGAAGGCCTGGTGCAATATGGTTCATGGGGTCACGAAGAGTCAGACACGACTTAACGACTGAACAACAACAATTTTTAAAAATAAATTATTCCTTCATTATCTGCCTAAAGAACATGTCTGCAATATATGAACAAAGAGTTTTAAGGAAATAATTTGTCTGCAACAGAATATTTCCATCTTGAATTGTCCCATCACTTCTTATCCATCCAGTGATATGAGCATGGGTTTCCTCCAGTCAGATCTACAGGATTACAAAATATAAAAACATATTTTGTAAAGCATATAGCTAAGTGTTTATGTAAATTAACTGGGGAGGTGAAAACTCAGCATGGAAGCATTACTGACACTTGACATCAAAGGCAAACAATAGTGTGGTACCATATGGAATTTATTTAAGTTCGTCAATCTTGAGTAAATGTGTACAGTTCTCTGTGAGAACATTAGAGAAGAGAACATTAACTCTGCCATCTATGTACTTGAGTAGTCCTACCTGTTCAGTGTGACTCCTATCTGCTTGATGAAAATCAGAGAGGTGATAGGAAGCTGGGTATGAATGCTAGTTAATACTTTGGACAGTGGGCAATGCCAACTGCCTGAAGTTAGTGAAGCTCAAGCAGCCATCCCTCAACCCAGCCTATCTCCAATCTTCCCTTCTGCGAGGAAGGTTGTTGAGAAGGTGGGAGGCTGCAGCTGAAGAGACACTGGATGAAGTTCATTATCTGGACTCTCTTCAGTCAAGATTCAGTGAAGTTATTATGCTGAGACTACACTGACTGCCCTTGTAGTGACCAGTAGCAGAACTGAGATAAGAGGAGTGTGACTCTTCTTGTTTTGCTCTATGTCTCAGCTTCCTTCAATACTATCAATCATGGTATCCTTCTGGACCACCTGTAAAAGCTGGGAGTGGGAGAGACAGTGTGTTGCCATGATTCTCTCCTTCCTGAGTCCGCAGTTCCAGCCAATTGGGCAGAAGAAAGAGGTCAAGACCTCAAACTCTGTGATTTAAGATGCCACATAGCTTGGGCCCCTTATTCTTTGATATCTACATAATGTCATTCGTTGACATGGGGTGAAGTTTCGTCAATATGTTGATGATACTCAGTTGTATATCTCCACACTAGGCTGAACAGGAGCTGCAGTCAAAATTTCATCTCGGCATCTGGTGGCTGTTAGGATATGGATGGGGTAAAACATGCTCAAACTTAATCCCAGCAAGATGAAGTAGATGTGGATTTGGAAGCCTTGTGATTATGGAATAAGGATTATGGAGTAAGACTAAAGTAAGAGTTCTTTCATTCTGGAGGAATTGTGCAGACTCCTCCAGAACATACTAGTAGTCCAGGGGTTCTTCTGGGCTATCATTTCACACAGCAGGTGAAACTATGGCCAGGAGTCTTTTTGCACAACTTTGGCTTATGTGCCTGTTGTGGCTCTTGTAATGGGAAGCTTTAATAACAGTCCCTCATGTCCTTATCTCCTCACAGCTGGACTCTTGCACCCTGTTTTACATACAGCTGCTCTTGGAAGCCATTTGGAAACTGCAGCTGGTCAAAAATTCAGTAGCCGAGATAATGATGGGCTTTATTTGGTTTGCCTGTATAATGCTTCTACTACACATCTTGGTTTACCAGGTTTATTTACTTGGTTATTTGGTTTACCAATAAGCTCTGGGCATATTTCAAAGTGCTGGTTGTTACCTGTAAAGCCTTCATGTCTTAGGAACTGGTATCATCAAGATTGCCTACTCTGTGTGGAACCTGCCACCCAATGATATTGAAGAGGGAAGGCATATTATGGCCCCTCCTGCCAGGGATTGTTGACTTATGGGTAACTGGAGGTGAACTTTCTTGGTTAGGGCCTTCCACCTCTAGAACCCCTAGAAATAAGGATTTTCCAAAAGTCAGTTGGAAATGGTATAGAGGTGTGATTATTTGTTCCTGAGGTAAAAGAGGCAGCAGGATTTTTTAGTGAGTATTATCATCTTGGATGTCTTATGAGAATCATACTGTAGTTTCTTATTGATTATGTATTGCTATATGACTTATATTTTAATCCTAATTACTGGAGAGAGAAATTTTAAACAGTGCAGAATCTGATCAATTGGAGCTGCATAGATGTCTAAGAGTGTGTGTGTGTGTGAGAGAGAGAGAGAGAAAGCGTAAATAGGTGGCTATTTTTATCCGTGCATTAATCTAGGTTACATAGACATAATAACATGCTCATTCAACATGGATGTGTGATGATCAAATACATTTCCGATGACTGAGGTTTAACTAATGAAATTCTTGGTTCTATTTTCAAAAGTTTTTAACTATTTTCTTAAAGTCTGTGGCTATTATTTAAACAATGGAGTGCTAAGAACTGTCATTAAAAAGAAAATGTCATTTGAGAAAATTAAGAAAGTGACAGTTCTTATGTAAAGAAGGAAGTGCCTTCTGTGTCACAGTGCCTAACTTTTAAAACAGCATGCCCCCAAAATTAGAATGGCCCTGACTTTTTTGACCTTGAAAACCTCCCCCCCCCCCCCCCCCGCATTGCATCAAGGTGCTGAATAAGCCTGTCCTGAAACAGTTTGGGGAATGTAAGTATAACTGTCTTTTGGCCTTGGTTATACTGTACTGTGTTGTGCATTATTTTATATACAGGTATGTGTATGTATGTATGTGTGTATATACACACACACACACACAATTATTAATTTTTTGTGTTCTTGATCCTGTCAGCACCCAGAGTTGCAATTTATGAGTTAGGTGGTCATATACATCATATCAATGAGTTCATCAGTCTGAATTTTAATTAAACTTCCTTCAGTCTCCTACAAATTCAGATAAAACTATTGTTCACAATTCTCATTTTGAGCCATTAAATTTAAAAATATACAATCTTTAAAATTCTACTTTCTACTTACTTACCTGAGAAGGCACTTTTGATATAAGAAACGTGCTTTTTGGTCTTTATAATGTATCTTGATTTTCAATCAATGTTTTTCAGTAAATCTAGTATATGATGATAGATACCAAACCACATATGAAGGAGGCTTCAATCTAATCTTGCTATAATTGATTGAAAAAAAAAATGACAAGAGGTACTAATCTCTTTCACCCAAAGCACTAAAGAATTATCTTTCTTAAAATACGCTTGGGCACAACACACTAAAACAGACATTCCATCTCTGCTTGTAATGATATTTTTAAAAGCAGAATTGTTACCCCTGAACATAAAATTGCATCATTTAACTTAATATGCTGATTTAAAAGTGGAAATACTTGCCCGACAGATGGTACTGCCAAGGGAACAAAATCTTAGACCTTTACTATTATTGCAATCCAAATGCATTCTCAGCCTCTCTGATTGTCTTACAAAGTTACTAAAAACATTACATATTACTAAAACATTTTGTTAAAGTAGAACTTTATGCAGCTGTTCTTTTTTGTGAAACATTGGAGGGGGTAGGGGGTGGGGTGACTTCAAGTCATCTTGGCTTCTGGTGACAACATGGAGAACCCCATGCAGTTTTCTTAACAATATTTTTCAAACATGGTTTACTCTTAGTTTCTTCTTTCCTTCCTAAGCCTGAGAGTCTCTAGATCAAAGTCACTCAGCTGGCTTTGTCCCTAAGGCAGGAGTACAACTCATGTTCTCTGGTTTCTAGCCTGGTGACTACATAGCATTCATATACTTGGGGAATATTAATTACAACTAATATTTTCCAAGTTTTCAGACTCCAAAGGTATTCATTCATTTCCTTTGTCTTTGTAGTTTCTTTTGTGCTGACAGCAGCAAACTCAATCCACAAGAAACAAGGTCCAATAATCTACATGCTTATAGAGCATCTAAATGATCAAGAACACTTGGAGCCTGAAAAAATTATATATGCTAATGTGATAAGCAGACATGAATTGTTACAATCAGCCACCATTTGTGAAACTCAAATCAGCAGCATCCGCCTTTCAAGATTAAATATACATCTAAAGTAATCATCTTCCTGAAACTGATGTGTGGGCACATGCAAATTACTTGGTTAAACCTCAGACAGGCCTAAGTCTAAATACTTGTGAAGCATGGACCTTTCAGATCCCTAGACAATCAAGTTAAGTCTTTGCATTTCATTACATGGAAGTCAGATGGGCAAAAGTTATTAATCTCTAATCACTCATTCTAATCATTGCATTAAGACCAGAAATAGCTGAATGACATCCAAAAGGGCATTTCCAGAATTCCTTTGGTATTGGCCTAGAAGTACTTCACATACATGCACACGTACAATTCTTAATAGATCATTACAGCCAGATAATATATCCTGAATTAATTATGAGCAATCCCAATTTGAAGACCTCATGCACACACACACACACACACAAAGGGGTAGTCGACACTGAATTCATCTGATATATTGAGAACTATTTACTGGAATTCATGCATTTTAGTATAGACTTCTACCTACTTATATATTCTAAGTGCAGAATTTTCCCCCAGGAAGTAACATTGTGCAGACCCTAATGCAGAAAGCTAATTTGTACATTGGAAGAGCTTCTTCTGTCCTTGTTTACATAGCCATTGATCCACCTAACCTTTTATTTTTAGAGCAGTGACCCACTGGGACTCTTTTACACTTATTGTAGCTTTGCTTTCACTGGCTGATATACTATGTCCTCTCTCTAAAAGAAAAAAAAAACAAGATCAAGAAAACCTTTAGACGGTAAGCAAGCAACCACTGGAAAGGTAGAAATAAAAGCAGACTCAAGACATGGGTACTGCTCACACATCCCTTGACTCTACAGTTATCGGAACACAAATAGATCAGCCACAAACGCTGGATCTACCCTTAGCTATAATTTGAACATGCTGTAGTTCATGAATTTTGAACACAGAAAACTTGAAGTTCAAAAACCCACTCCTCTATTTGCTTAACTGGGTAGCCTTGGGCGTGTTATTCTCTCTCAAGCAATCCGTGTTCAGCTTCCTTAATGATAGAAAGCACCAGAGAACATCTTTCTATGCCTCTTTTTTCTTGAAAGGCTATGGAAAGGAGGCATCTTTCTATGCCTCCTTTCTCTGAAGGCTATGGAAAAAGTGTGTACAATTTTCACATGTCCAAGAATAGGGTGTAAGACCTGGGTAGCACTTCTAACTATTCTAGCTGGAAGAGGAATCAGCATATAATATTACATCAATTATGTTGCAAGAATATAGTTTGTTCATTGGTCTACAAGTAATAGTCACACATGTGATACAAAAATGTGGCTGATTTTGTCATGTTCCAATAAAGGCTATTGCCTGCTACAGCTTTGCAAAGTCTTCAAAGGAGCTGTTTTACAAAGCTTGGAAGCATGGATTAAGCACCTCTCTTTGAATCATTCAAAAAGCCACATCTCTGCAAACCTTACATACTGTTTGGGTGCTTCTTCTGATTTGGTGAAACGCAGTGGCTTTACATATATGTGCATATGCAGACAAGCAGGAGCAGCTTACAAAGTAACTGGGTAAGCCTTACAAAAGACATGGCAGCTTTAATACTCCGAAGAGAGGCTCCTACATACTGTGAAGCCCCCTTTCAAAGTCTCGGCACAGCTCTATTACTGGCCCAGGAGTAGCCAACATATAGACTCAGTGCCATAGACTTACTGGCAGGAGGGCTTAGTTCATTTCCCACCTTAATCCAAGGCAGCATCCAAAGTTAACAAAAGGTAGCAGGTAGCATCCAAAGTTAACAAAACTACTAGGAAAGAAACAAATAATAATGCATGAGTATCTTCTTATTTCTACTAGGTAATCAATAAATATAATAACTACAGTATCATTTTATTAAAGGAGAGGATTGATTTCACAGAGCATACTAGTTCAATGCAGCAATTTACAAAAGCAATTCTAGTGTATAATACAAACGGTATCTAAAGATGAAATTATTCAAACTAACAAAATCCTTCCCGTTTTGTCTAACATTCTGAATGATCAAGGTCTGATCTTCTAATAATTCCTTTTATGTGCAAGATAAAACCTATAAAATGATGAAACAAAGAAAGAAGAGAACAGGAAATAGAAACAAATAGCTTTTTCCTGATAATCCTATGAAATTCAAAAGTATTCTTTGTTCCTCTGCCAGAGCCAACTGTAGTTCAAGTATAATAGATGGTGGCTTTAATACCCTTTTATTCGTTCCCTTTCGTATTAAACAAAGCCCCAGTCCAGAAATTATTTGAGCCTTTGTAGACTGGAAGAGCACTGTACATCTTCCTCTCTGCCAGAGAGATGACATAATGCATGAGCTAGAGATTCCACTTAAGGATCTAATCATGCAAGGCCAATCTTGTACACTTAGGTCTCTCAACAAGGAGATTTTTAAAAATCACCCAGCAAGATATCTGCACAACCTTTTGTTCTTATGCAGTAGCTAGCATTTATGGTATCCAATCTGTGTGGCACAGAGGATGGTGTCCTGCCTTTCTCTGTTTGCAACGAGCCTGGGCGACCATATGAAGAGACAGGAGGCCCTAAGAAGATGTAACTGAATATCCTTTCTCACCTAAACATTTGGCAGCATAGACCAGTTATACAAAATTAGACTCAGATCTAAGCTTCCTATTTCTAATTTGAGTCTTACCATATGCATGTTTCTCTTAACATTAATTTAAATATTAAGGCTACAATCCCTTATTACTGCTGCACTTTTCTTCTATAGGAAGTCTGTTGCTGGCAGGGCACTGGAAAAGTTGGAATCCTCTGAAGTTGGAGACACTTTGCTGGGGGTCCTAAGGCTTGATGGAATGCTAATATTTCTCTGTTCAGGTTTCCTCTCATTTGCCCGCAGTTCAGTGGAGCATGAGGTAACTGAATGTTGCTAAATGTTGGATTTGGTTTAGGAGAAGTTCTGTGTGAACTGTACAAGAGGTTGGCCTCTGTGCTGATGGAATGATATGGACAATTATTTCCTGGAAATCCAAGCCAACTTTAGATATCTCCAACTGCAATATTAATAGCAGATTGCATGTTAAGGCTACAGAAGCTGCTGTTTCTCAGAAGGGTCCCTGCAATTTACAATAGGGTTATAATTGCTGTGTTGTTGCTTGCTGATTCCACAGGCTGAATTTTTGTAAACTACTTCTTCAGATTTACTCTAATCCCTAATCTGCAAGGACAATATTGGGTCCAAGTTTGTTTGTTTTCATAGTGAAGGAAGAAAAATAAGTGAAATAAAGGCAAAGGAAAATAGAGGGGGAGACAAACTTTAACTGTCATCTTCTGCTCTCATAACTATCCTTATCTCCTGTGCACTTCTTGCCTAGGGCTTTTTTCCTTTCACAGAGACAAGCATGGAGATATGTTGAAATTGCTCATAATTGCTAGTCCCTCATTACTGTATCATATGATTAAGCGCTATGCTAATCTCATACAAGTACCAGTGCTATGCCTTCATCTGGAAGGCTCTCTTAGCTAAGATGTCTTCCATGTCCATCTGAACAGTGGCTAATGAGCACAGTTCTGAAGTGTTTTGAAGCTATTCTAACCATGTCTTCTTTTTTATCAGCTCCTTCCAGTCTATCCTTTTATTCTATTCCTTAAAAAACTCCCCCTCACCCACCATCAAAACATTCCAGTGTTTGGGAAACTTAATGTTCCATGCATGCTAATGCTCACAGGAATATTTCTTCTACTTCCTTAGATTTATTTATTTCTCCTCCCTCTGTCCCCCAGATCTGTGTTTCTGCAAAGCATGAGATTCCCATAAAATGATGAAGATTTTCTCCTGTGCATGGATAATACATATGGATTAGCATTCCATGCTGAAATCTGCAGATGAATTGAATTATAATAACTAGTATGAACCATCTTAAATTATTGAACCAAATAAATTTTTATATAGGCACACAAAACCTAAATTAAGAACCATCTGATACATAAACAACTGCAAAAGAAGCTATTCTCTGACAGAAAATATTATATATTTATTTAAGAAAAAAACCATATGCCCTTAAAAGTGGTTCAGTTGATACTATTCTTTTATCATCTGTGTTGGTGAAATAACAAGTACCAGTTGCACAGAATATCTTTCTATCTGAAGGAGAGCAATACGCATCTTGAAACCCTTGTTGCTCTATGTATTCATATTATCAAGTAATTAATCTCTGAAAACATTTTGGATCCCATCTGGAAAAAGATTTGTAATTATTGTCCTATCCAGGAAAGAAAATAGGACATTGTATCATCTATAATTTAATACATCCAGGCACACATTTGTAATCTAGGAAGTCTAGCCTTACTTCCAGATGTGTGTATCTGTATGTTTTGGAAATTAGAATTGTTTGCATGATACACTTAATGATACAGGGATCTATAGTATATAAATATGAAAACTTCATGACCACTGGTCCATGAAGGCAAAAGAAATTGTAGTTTGTAGAAAGAGCCTAGTTAAGAGCCTGGCTCTCTGCTTTCTGGGGTCAATTCTATCATTGGAAAGAGATAATGATAGAGCAGGCACCAGTATTGGAAACAGTGTCAAGATATTGAAACAGAGCTATGTACAAGATACTGAAACAGCTATATACAGGAATATGTGTTTGGGGTCGTTGTCTTGCTGCATGGCTCACTTTCTCTTGAGCTTCAGTTCATAGACAAATACCCAGATATTTTCCTGTAGAATTTGCTGGTACAATTCAGAGTTCATTGTTCCATCAATGAAGCAAGCCGTCCTGGTCCAGAGGCAGCAAAACATGCCCAAATCATGATACTACTACCACTATGTTTCACAGATGAGATAAGGTTCTTGTGCTGGAATGCAGTGTTTGCCTTTTACCAAACTCCTGAGGAGAGTGACATTGTGTTGAATTGCCTCCATTTGTACACAATCTGTCTGACAGTGGACTGGTGAATTCAAACTCTTTGGAAATAGCTTTGTAACTTTTTCCAGCCTGGTAAGCATCAATAAGTGTTTTTCAGAGGTCCTCAGAAACCTCCTTTGTTCAAACTGTGACACACTTCCACATCCCTGTGTTGTGAAGATAAGACTTTAATAGTGAATACCCAGAATTCTGTTCTTTAAATAAGGCAGGATCTCCCACACTAATCGCTCATTATTATTCCATTGATTGAAACACCTGACTCTAATTTCCCTTCAAATGAACTGATAAATCTAAAGGTTCACATACTTTTGCCACACACAGTTATGTAGCTTTGGATCATTTTCCTCAATGAATAAATGAACAGGTATCATGTTTTTGAATCATTTGTTTAACTGGCTTCTCTTTATGTAGTTATAGGACTTGCGTGGAGAACAGATCACGTTTTAGGTTATATTTATGCTGAAATCTAAATTCCAAAGGGTTCACAAACTTTTAAGCACCACTGTAAAGTGTGCTAAGGTTAGTGCTGTGCAGAGTTTAGAGAGAGTTATGTAGTATAAGTACCTTACCCATCTGTAGAAAGAGGCCTCACTACATCAGGAACACAGTTGGGCTTCCAGATCTCAGGCACGTTTGTTACACACACTCCCAGGTTCGGCTTATGGTCACTCACTCACACACTCACAGCCTGTTGAGGCACGCGGATCTTGTCAGCCCCCCTTGCTTTCTACCTGGGTTTTCCAGATAGGTGTGGCTAGAGCAGACAAGACACACAGCCCTGGTCAACAGCCAGGAAATAATTAGGGACACACACAAATCACTTCCAACCGAACACTGAGGCACAAGAGGTTCTTTGTAATATATGGAGACCCAGTGAATTTGTAACAGCAAAACTTTACTGGTTGCAAGGTACATTTGCTCTTTCTCACACACACACACACACACACACACACACACTTACCCACACTTACCCACGTCCTTCCCAACTAGGCTGCCAGGCACTAGCTAGAGGGACGGAAGCTGCCAAGTCTGGATTCAAAGATAACTCAGAAGCCTCAGACGACTCAGAGTGGGCAAGCTTTGGGACCCCTTTTATCCCCAAAAGTCCTTGCTTTGTTGATTTACAAGTTGATGGGATTGGGGTGAGGGTTTCCATGTGCTCAGGCCCAATTTCTTTTGTCTGGTTCAGGCCCTTTGTTTTTCCTTAATGACTTGCTTCCTTCTTATCCACCTCCCCGAAGGGATCTCATAGACAAGATTCCTGGCTTTTGCCCCCTCTGCTTACGTGCCTGCTTCATCTTTAGGTTATGGCAGCTTCAGCCTAGTCTCACATGTTGCCTAATGAGATGAGTGCTCAGTAATAGCCCATAATTAACAAGGCCTCCCTCTTTTTTCTTCGTTCTTTTTCTTCCTTTTTTAATACTATTATGTTTATGAATTCTGAGCTGATATTATATTGTTATTGCTGCTGTATGCATACATTTTCTTCTTAATTAGTTTGATAATTATAAATATAGTATGCAGGATGAGGTCCTGTATGAGGATGGCAGCCTTTATTCATGAAGAAACAGTTGGAGGAGACAGTTTAACAGGAGAAAAGGGAAGGGAAGGGAAGGGAAGGGAAATTGGATAGGCCTAGTGAAAGGATCCTTAAGAAATCCACTGACCAAAGAGAAAAATTGCATCAGAGAATGGATGGCAGCAGGCTTTGCCCTGGCCTGTGAGCTAACATGTTGGTCCCTGAACTGAGTAGATGCATGTTGCTTGACTTAGGTTAACTGATAGGCTGCTGTAAAGCTTTGCATTTGCTTTTTAGTGTAAGACAGAGCTAGGCAGTTACTTCATGAAGCCTGAGAGAATGTTTCTTCTGCTGACTGCAGCTATGCACTGATAAGGAGTGGAGAAGAAGCTACTACAGTCCAGGGCAAGGGTGAAAATGGAGTGAAAAGAGAAAGACTGGCAAGAACAAAAATGTATTAAAAATGAAATTTGAGGGACTGAAAGGAAAGCCTGGGCAGAAGAGAAAAATGGATTGAAAATGAAGTCAGAATGGGAAGGAGCAGAACAGGAAATGGAAAATGGAAGGGGAAGAATTGTGAATGGGCAGGGTAGACAGTGTGTTTGGGAGTGGAGAGAGTGACTGGATTAGATCACTATGCAATGAACTTCATGCTTTTTTCTGGTTTGTTGTTGCTGTTATTATTATTGTTGATCACACAGTCAGCCAGATGTTGAGACTGGATTTGGCATTTTTATCCACCTATCAAGTCCTTCCCAAGGACCTGGATAGACAGATGCTGTTGATTGATGGGATTAAAGGTGTCATTGTAGGATATAAGTTGTTCCAAGTAAAGCTGCCTTTTGCAATTGACTGATGGTGATTTTGTCAATGCCAATGGTCTTCAGGTGGTATTCCAGATGTTTGGGAATTGCACCCAAGATTGCATTATTATTGTTGATACTATCTTTGCTTTCTTTTGCCACTGTCATTCTATTTCTATGAGTAGTAGCAGGTATCATCATCATCATCATCATCATCATCATCATCATCACTACTACTACTATTATTATGGGACCTACAGAAAAATCAAATCCAATAGAAAAAAAATATTCTATTGCACTTGAAGTTTATTTACACAGATTTTCTCCATGTTCATCTATGACTATTCAGTTCCAGCTTTTATTGATGTCATTAGACATAGAAATCTTGCCAGCATTACTGTGACATAAAGCACGAGTTCTAATCATGGATTACTATATCACAGTGTTTCATCAGGTATCCTTCCAGATCTAATTTCCCCAGTGTCAGTTCTAGTTGATACTTCTTTTCATTATACTGTGTTGAATATTGGCTTGTCTAACCCAGGTCTGCCTCTTATAACTGGCAGCAGCTTTTTAGTATATCAATCAGGGAAGTGTTAATCGTTCACATGATAAAAAAAAAATCTCTGTATCTGATTTTGTATGATAAGTAGCACAGGCATAAACTAGAGAGGAAGCACCAAAGCATTTTTTGGAACCAGCTTTCCAATAAAATTGGAGCATGTTGAATGAGGTTTGGAAAGTAAAAGTCTATGAGGATGTACCATCCTGAATGGCACACTCTTGGATGTGTCATCCTGTATCTGTTAGTCCTGCCTCACTGACATACCATAAACTAAACCATAGTCAGGTAAATTGCTATGGAGTTACTTATAGAGAGGTAAGGGTCTGTTAGATATAGAAATGAAATGCTTATTTGGAATACAAAGGTTTTACAATAGAATACTCAGACAGTACTACACTCAAGGCAACAGCCCCTTAAATTGATTGGACAGAATACATTTTTAAAACAACTCAAAATCATTTTTATGACAATTTTTAGCAATCTATTTGTTTTTGTTTTCAGTTCAAAATTACATTCAGTAACTGACTTAGATCAATTTTTATGGTTATAAAGTTGATTTACTATTTTATTTTTGAAATGTAGTGAGGAAGAATCTGTGATGGATGGTGCTCCAGTCTAATCAATTAATTATAAACAAAGATAAAGAGGCAATGTTATTAACCTGAGAATGGTAACAGATTACACATCTGAACATGTGCCTCCCAATACAGCAGCAAAACTAATTCAGAAAATCTGAAAAGTAGAGTTTCTGATTTCACCACCTAATCATATTCAAAGACAAAGATGAAACCCCTGAAGATCAGGGAGGGTTGTCTTCTCATATAGCATTTATCTTACACTAGTACAAGGCTGGAATAATAAGTAGATTGGTAACATGTCCAGATTGTTGTAGAAATGCTTTAAGGTATAAAATGTTACAGATTTGTATATGAACTTTAGTAGATCATACTTATCTAATCCAGCATCCTGTTTCCCACTTTGGTCAGCTGAATGTCAATGTCCACAAGTTGGAAATGAGGACAATACCAATGAATATGCACATTATTGCTGTAGAATCTGGAGATCGCTTATCACTAACGATCTCTATTTAATCCCCCTTTAAAGCCATTCAGATTAGTGACTATTATCCACTTCACTGAAAAGTTAATATGTCATTGTATGATGTATGAAGAAGGGCTTCATTCTGTCCTGAATCTGATTTGAATTGTTTCTAGTACTTTGAGAAAAGAAAGTACCCTTCTCACCATCCATTTTCTCCAAACCACATATTGTATAATTTATTTAACTCCTATCATGTTCCTTCTACTCTTGCATTTTTACTATATAGCTATAACCTCTTTGATTTACTTAGTCTTTCAGACTCTCATAATATTTTTTTTGAGATCTGGTAACCCAAACTGTATACAATATAGTATAATATAATGGTAATGTTATAACACCGTTATAAAGTTTCCGTTTCCTTCCTAATGGTCCACAGTGTCACATTATGCTTTTCACAGTCAAAATATTCTGCTCCATAGAAATGACAGGCTGTTTGCTCCATGGAAATAATCTCAATCCACATTGCACCACAATTTTTGCCACCAGCACTTTATCCAGAAAACAAAGGATAAATAAAACTCCCAATGTCCTGTAATGATGCATAAGAATTGGGCTGCTTGCTTATAGTTATGAAATGGAAATTACTTCTCTACTTCATCTGGAACTTTGTTGAACAAGAAGTAGGCCTTACTCTATGGTATCTGTTTTTCACACCTTTGTACCTTGATGGGCTCAGGTCTTTCGAGGTGAAGATACATGGGTATCTTTAGATCTGTAATAAGAAGTTGAATATTTAGCAAACTTCAAAAAAAAATAATAATTCAGAAGATCCAATCTCTTTTGAGTTTTGAGTTTACCCGTTCCTACTCTGGGTGATTATCTGCCCCAGTACCTGGTTTCACATCATTTCTGTACTTGGAAATCAGTCCATTCATCAAATGAAGAGGAATGCTTGTTTCAGTACCTAAAAAAAATATAATCATCTTAATTACAAAAAAAAGGGGGAGGGAGGGAGGGAGGCAGGGAGGGAGAGAGAGAGGAAGGAAGGAAGGAAGGATTCAGTACTAAACCTAAGGAGTGGGGAAATCAGAAAAAGAAAATCAAATTAAAAGACAGAGATAAGGTGCAAGGCATGTATATTGTTAGAACTTTTGCTATTACTGGAACAGAAAGATCACAGGACACAATTTAATATTGCTGCCCTATCATGTGGTAGAAAATACTCAGAAGGTGAACATTACAAAACTTGAGATCTGTAAGATACAAATCTCCTAAGGTCCCATACTCACATTTCAGCAGTTTATCGCAAGTGCAGGGTTCTCTCTAACCTACATCTGACATCTTTGCATTACATAGATATGTACTTTCCAGCTGCTTCCTGAGAAATTTCTTAAAACACATGTGGACACATTGAAGTGCCTATGTTCTTCTATACTAATGGAAAAAAAATCACGTGCCTTAGCAAGGCTAGTTTTGATCACAATGTGAAAAGAATTTCTGCTGTTCCCTCTCCTTAATGCATTTGCAGATGGAACAGTACCTTTCACTCTGCCAAGGTTTAAAGACAATATGGTTGAATACATTTACAGAATTCACTGAATGCTGTCAAGGGAAATTTGAAAATTTCTTATGGGTAATGCTAAACAATGCCTATTGGTGTAGGAGAGCTAAAGGGGTGGGGCTTGGCTGGTGTCATTTATTCTCCTCCTCTCAGCCTCCAAAGCATTTAAACACAAGTTTAGCATTAAACATTGTGATCATTTCATGAACTGGGATATATGATCTACAGAGAGCAACTTATAGCCAGGAGGTGAGGCCTTTTGCAACAGAACAAGTATGTTTGTTAGAATCTAAGCAAGGAATCAAAATCCAATAAAACAGTATAAACAAGAGTCTACCAAATGTAGACTAAGGTGACAACGCATACTGGGATATACTAACAGCCTGAAATATTCCCACCCTTATGAAACTGTAGGATGACTGAGATGGATTCTTGAAGAATGAATTTTCCTTCAGCTCAATGGGAAAATGGTAACTTCTATAAGCATTGTAAAGCTTTTAGAATAAAATAGCCTGAGGCAACATTATTTACTATTTAACACTTGTTAAAAACCTTACGGTGAATAGGAATATAGTGCTGTTGATAAAGAAACTGAAAGGCACGCAGGATGATACCAGTATGATTGAACAATTAAAGTACAAGATGGCCGAAGAATCTTTTGGTCTGAAAGGAATCAGTTATATATGCTTTAAAGCATATATCCAGTTAAGATGGCAGAGAGAGAGAGGAAGCCACACTTGGGCTGTCCTAGTGACTGTTTGTTGTGGTGGGCTTGAGGATGTTTTTGGAGGCACTTGGCAGCAGCTCTTTTGGACTGGGCAGTGGTTTTTGGACCTGGCGCTGGCTTTTGGACTGTTTTTTCAGAAGAGTGGGCTAAGGAGCAAGCTAAAGGATGGGCCATGTGGGAAGACGGGCTGTGCTTGCTCTCCTGCTGTGTTGGCCATATTGCCCGTGTTTGTGGGCTTGGCAGTGCCTGTGGACTGAGCTGTGCTTGGAGATGGTCCCTCTTTACACTATTCATTTTTTGCTGCTACTGGATGCTGCTGGGCGCCTCTGTTATTGACTGGTCCCTTCCTGTACCACCTGCTCTTCTTGTTGCTAGATACTGGGGCTTTGGAGGTGTGAGCAGTGGCCAGGTGGGGTGGGGGTTTATAGTAGAGTGACAGACTACTTTCGGCCCCCCATGGAGGCCATTTTTGCCTGCCCTCTGGGTAGTCCTGAGAAGGAAGGAAGGAAGGAAGGAAGGAAGGAAGGAAGGAAGGAAGGAAGGAAGGAAGGAAGGAAGGAAGGCAGGCAGGCAGGCAGGCAGGCAGGCAGGCAGGCAGGCAGGCAGGCAGGCAGGCCATTATGAATTGACTGATTCTTCCTTCTGGGTGAGAGCCAGAGGAGAAATTGGTGGTGGGTGAATGAAGGGAGCCCTCTACCAGCTTGTGGGAGCAGCAGGGGAGGGTCCCTGTGAGTGTTTGTGTATATGAATGTGTGGTAGTGTGTGTGAGTGTATTGTGGTATGTGGGGAGGTGGTGGCTATGTACCCTGATGGCACTGAGAGCTGGTGAAGCTAAAGTGTCTCAGAGTGCCTGGCTTCCCTTCCCAGGGATGTTGGAGAGGACAGCGGGAGGTTCCTAGTCCTAGGTCTTGGGGGGCCTGGGTTTGGGATGGGTTGCCATTGGGGGGTGGAGGCAGGCCATACTATTATGGGTGTGATGGGCATGAGAAGATATGGTGGGAGACAGGAAGCAGGCTGCTCTTGGGGAACCAGTCTTACACTGGTTTTGCATTCCAGTTCCTTGGTCTCAGCCCTGGTACCCTGTCAGCAGAACTTCAGTGCCCCTAGCTTTCAGCTGCTGCTACTAAATGCCAGGTCAGTCTGTAATAAGGCCCCCCTCATTAATGATTTAATCATTGATAAGAGGGCTGACCTGGCATGTATCACTGAGGCCTGGCTGGGTCCAGAAGGAGGTGTAGCCCTTTCAGAGATATGCCCAGCTGGGTTTCAGGTGTGGCATCAGTGGAGACTCCAGGGCAGGGGTGGGAGTGTGGCAATTGTCATCCAGTGTCAGTCCCAGCCCAAGAACAATGATGAGGCAGTGCAGTCCAGTACAGTTCCTTTATTTGCTTACACCCTAAAGACAGAATCTCACCAGACTAAATCTAAGCTAAAGCAACTAGTGGATATACCCCATCAGACTCTAGGGAGGGGCTAGCCTAAGGCTCTTCTTCTTCTCCTCACAGTCTTGCTGTGGGCTGAGAAAGCACTTGCCTTGTACCCTCTCCTGGAACATACTTCCTCCCTCCTGATAGCCTTGATCTTCCATTCCAGTCTCCTCCTCACACATGCCTTCCATTACATCCAGGAATTTCATATGGCTTTCAGGGGCACTGCACCACAGGTCACTGGATGTGAGACCCTGTTCATTAAATTGGGCTCTAGGGATCAGCTGGGATTGTTGCTATTGTACCAGCCTCCCTACTGCATAGCAACCTCCCTGCCTGAGCTCCTTGACTCCATTTCTGGGCTGGCAATAGAGTTCCCCAGGCTTGTGGTCTTGGGGGACTTCAGCCTGCCTTCCCTGGGAGTGCAGTCCAAGGTGGTTCAGGAGTTCATGGCCACCATGACAGCCATGGGGCTATCTCATGTCATCCAGAGCCCAATATGGGACAATGGTCGCACACCAGATCTGGTGTTCCTGTCAGATCAGTGGCTATGTGACCTGAAATTGGGGGAGCTCTTGGTGTCTCCCCTGTCATGGTCAGATCACACCCTGATTTCCATGGAATTCTCTAATGCCACTACCCACTGCAGGGAGGCTGGACCCATTAGATTGGTCCACCCCCTGTGACTGATGGACCTGTATGGGTTTCAGAGGAACCTGGGTGTTGTTCCTGCTGGTCTGATGCAGGGTCCATCTGGAGCCTTGATTGCCACTTGGAATATGGGGGCAGCTGAGGTGTTGGATCAGATCATGCCCATGTGCTCTCTTTCTTCTCAGGGATTCCATCGCTCTCAGTGGCTCACAGAGGAGTTGAGGGAGATGAAATGAGAGAAGAGACATTGACAGTCACTGGTGATCAACACTCAACCAAACACAGTTTAGAGCCACTATTAAGGCCTACCTTGTGGTGGTAAGGGTGGTGAAGCATCAGTATTTCTCCACCCTTATTGCATCTGCAGATAGCTGCCCTGTGGCTGACATGAGTCCTCTTGGGTAGAGGGGGCTTGGAGAACCTTTTGCGGGGACGTGCAAAGGAATTTGCTCAGCATCTGTCAGACAAAGTTGCTCGGATTAGCTTGCAGCTGGATGCCAGCCTTGTTGTAGGTCCATAGGAATTGCCTGAGGAAGAGTCTTGCACAGTTTATCTGGGGATGGTTTGAACCTGTTGGACCTGAGGAAGTTGACAGGGTCCTTAGGACTGTGAGCTCAGTCACCTGCTCTTTAGATTGATGCCTCTCCTGGCTTGTTAAGCAGCCCAGGGGGTGTCATGTGAGTGGGTTCTAGTGGTAGTTAGTTCTTCTTTGAGTGAGGGGGTTGTTCCTTTGCCTCTTAAAGAGGCTTTGGTTTACCCCTTCCTCAAGCCATCGCTGGACCCTGCCATACTGAACAATTTTCATCCAGTATCTAACCTCCCCTTTTGGAGGAAGGTGGTTGAGAAGGTGGTTACACAGCAGCTTCAGAGCACCTTGGAGGAAGCAGATTATCTGGATTGCTTTCAGTTGGGATTCAGGCCCATGTATGGGACAGAAATGGCATTGGTCATGCTTTTGGATGACCTTTGGTGAGGGTGGGATGGGGGTTGTGCATCCATCCTTGCCCTACTTAACCTCTTGGTGGCTTTCAATACCATCAACCATGGTATCTACTAGATTGGCTCAGAGGATTGGGGATGGGTAGCATAATATTGTGCTGGTTTGTCTCCTTTCTCTGGGGTTGATTCCAGTCGGTGGTGATGGGGGAGGAGAGATCCTGCCCTCGACCCCTACTATGTGGGATGCCACAGGCTGTGGTGCTCTCTCCTCTCCTATTTAATATCTACATGAGGCCTCTGGGTGAACTCATCCATCATCATGGGGTGAGGTATCATCAGTACGCTGATGATACCCAATTATATATCTCTGCCCCTCGTGATTAGGCAATGCCATGAATGTTTTATCCCAGTGCCTGGAGGCTATGAGGGACTATATCATCAGGCCTGGGGGTCCCAGGGCACTGGTGACATCCTCAGATGGCTCCACATTGTAGTTAATATTCACTCTCTCCTGTGCCTTTGGTTCTTTATATTTTAATACTGATTGTTTTAAATTTTTAATAATGACTGTTTTTATATATTTATTGTTTTACTTAATTATTTTATGCCACCCAGAGTCACTTTTTGTGAGATGGGCAGCCATATAAATATGATACATGCATACATACATACATACATACATACATAAATATTGAACTCTCACAAGCTGGCACAAACTTTCACCCTCATCTGGAGGCCTTAAAACATAGCACAACAAGCAAAGTACTGTGTTTGTGACAGAAATCAGTATCACCAAATCAAAATGGAGGGAAAGAGTTGTGATGTTTGGAAATGATAATAACTCCCTACAATGATTCTTCATGTGCATATGCATATTTTCTTCTGGGTCTGCCCTCTTTCTCCAATACCCATCGTTTTTTATACAAAAAGGAGAATATCTAATATAATATTAAGTTACCTTAAGGGTTTGGAGGTGCTGGGGAAGAAAGACAGGGTTCCTGCTATCACAACTACACCACTATGAGCTTCAAAAGCTTTGCCACAACAAAGCAGACCACATAATTCAGCTTCTTTGTCCCTACCCCATTCTGAGCAAGGGTAAAGCAATTGTCATTCTTTGCCCTCACTCACATCATCATCTCTGAGATATGATCCAAGATGACTTTCATGTCCTAAAGAAAAAAAGATAAACCCGCATCCTGTTAAAAGATAAATAAGACTGAGGCAGCAGTAGAAGATCAGGGAATTATGGCTGTTGGAGTCTTTGAGGAGAAACTGGGCTAATAAAGAGTTTGGGGAGAGAGGAAACCTTAATTTTTCTGAATGTCTGTAGCTACTGCATGAATTTATTAAAGAATATTATCCACTTATTTGTATGCTGCATAACTGGACTTAAAACTTTATCCTCCAAAGAAATACAAATAAGCATCTA
Source organism: Liasis olivaceus (assembly GCA_030867105.1). Classification (NCBI taxonomy): domain Eukaryota; kingdom Metazoa; phylum Chordata; class Lepidosauria; order Squamata; family Pythonidae; genus Liasis; species Liasis olivaceus. The sequence continues at coordinate 225,530,605 of CM061349.1, forward strand.
AAATCCATCTTACACAATTTTTCTTATAGGGAATAAGAAAGTAAGGATTATTTACTTAACATCATTATGAATATAGCACATAGTTATAGAATTTACTAATAGGCTGAAAGCCATCATTTTGCCATTAACTAATGACAGGAAGCCATGTATCCTGCTTATTATCTGCAGCATCTGTAGCAAATTGTGATGACATCAAATTAATAAGTTACAGGCAGTGGTGTCATCATGCAGCTGCCACCAATGTCTAACATCAGCACCTAAGTCTTGACATTTGCAAGATGATGACACATATTTTGTCATTTTCTCCCCTTCTTTCCTTCCTACAGATATCAATGGTTATTATGGAAACAAAATTGTGGATTTTGGCTTGATCAAGCAGAACTTATATTCATGCATTCATGTCATACCTTGTAGACACTAGTCAAGATGGTCATGGAGGAATTCTATATCAATTACATGGGCAGCCAATTATTTATGCTTGACATTGTTTACATTGTCATGCTATGCATTAAACTGTACCATGAAATAAGTGTGAGTGTGATGAAACATTTCAACCCTCAATGTTTCTGGATTCCCAGAAGATGCTTTTCAGCTGCACAGCAACTTCTGGAGATACATGATTACTCAGCCAATAAAGTGCTGGACTGTTCTCAAATAATTGCACTAAATTTCTTCAGCTTTGGAATCAGGAGCTGCAATTTATTATATGTTAACTAGATCTAGAGGCATCTGTAGGACCTCAAAATGACAAGAGCAGCCTTGTGTCATATGCTCCACACTTTTGGTACCTGCAGGTGATGTCATGACCCAAACAGAAGGGGCAAAGCTTTCATCATGTTGGTATGATGTTGCTTTCATCATTTGCTCCCCCCACCCTGTGAACACTACTGTTTCTACTTGAAAACTCCAAGTATTTAGAAAGAACTGGGCTAGAATCCTAAAAGGTTTTCTTTCCAGTTCTGGGTTACAAATATTCAGACAACCACTAGATAACAAAGAGGCACAGAAAACTAGAACTCAAGAGTTCTCAGACACTGTCATCCATAATCCTCTAAGATAATGAAATGAATTTATAGGACTCCCCTCATCTCAATTAGTAAAACAAATTACTGAATTGAAGTGAAGGTTAGGCAATGAAAAAGATATGCTACCTCCATATTTTAATCTATATATCAAATAAAGCAATGATAAAAACTCATAATTTGATAAAATAAAACCACTTCGTTGGAATTAAGCAATACCCCCCTCCAATCAATAAAATGTTGAACTATATTTTAATGGGACAGATGTGTTTATTTGTGTTTACATAATTCCTGAAGTCTGTCTTTCATTTTGAAGACAACCACTCTTATTCACTAAAGTCAAGAAGAGAGGAGATTATGCTCCATTGACTTACATCAGCTTCTCTTAAAATGCTGCAGCTAGCAAATCCCTGGCAGCTGAAAGCTGCTTTTTGTGCTCTTTCCCAGCCCATCTTTCCCTTCCATCCTTAGTGCTAGTCAATCCCTACCTGCCCTTCATTTTCCTCCTTGCTGCAACTTATCTCCCCTTTTACTTTCTCTTCTCTCATGATTCCCTCTGTCTGGTGGATGTTAGGTCAGATGGTCAGTTTTGAATATTGTGTTCTCCAGGCATGATATACCTCCTTTGAAAGGCATATGCCATAAATTAAAACACAGATGGGGAAAAAGTACATTCAGAATCTGCACAGGGTTCTGATACCATCCTGTGGCTTTCCATTCAGCCTATTTTTGCATCGAACTGGCAAGCCCACTCAGAAAGGACTTGCAATAAAATTACTCTCTGGTAACTCTTCCTCTATCATCTCTTGACCCTTCTGGGAATCACAATCAATACTTTAAGAAACACTGGTGTGGTTCTTTGTTGCCCTCTTGTTTTCATCTAGGGTTTTGCTGCTCAAATATGGTAAATATGGTAGTTCTATTTCTGGGAAATTAGATGTGATTGAAATTCAAGGAACCCAGAGTAGAAAGTGATCTCCAAATCTTGATAATGCATTCCTCCTTAAAGCCACTGTGCCTACTCTGAACCACATACTCTCTCTTGCCAAGTGAGTACTCAATACTTTCCCATCTATATTCCAAAATGAATCATCAAAGGTTTTACTTGATATAGGCCATGCAAGTTAATATCACGCAGTATTTCCAACTTCATCAACATGATTAAGCCTATGCTTAGCATCAATTGTTTTAGAAGCCCAGCCAAGAAAGAAAGACACATACAAAATTCTATCTCATGCACTGCTGATACTTTGCAGAAAATGGTTGCAAAAGATATGAAATATACATTCAAATTATTACTGGGGCCAAAATGTTAATGGAGTCTTGGCATGGTTGTGCATGATCTATGGATGTTGAGGTTTTTACTGGAGCCTTGACTTTGTTTTTTTAATTTTTTTCTCTTTTTCCCAACTGATTTTGATAATTATGTTTTTAGCTTGGTTTGCTGCCTGGAGCTTCAATGGTAGATAGGCAGCCATATAAATACTTTCAAGTACTGAGATAATATCTAAGATCTAGAAGATGATAATGATATTCAATTTTATTGGTCTATAGGTTGATATTAGATTGGAAATAAACACAGTTCAAAGTATTTAATATTGGGAAGATATGTCAAGCCAAAAGGACTGGATGGATAAAAGGCTCAGATAGTTTAATTTTTAAGACTAAGTTCTATGAGATCTAAAGCCCAAGGACATCACAAGTGAATTAAGCATTAAATGCTTTTCATTTGTGCGGAATTTTCATTAGAGGAAGGATTGGTATGAAGGAAATGAGCTAACAGATTTCTATGGTGTACTTCTTGAAGTCCAAGTTTCTTAAGAACATTTGTTGAATCCAACAAATATTTACTTGATGACCTGGATACTGTGAATCCTTGTTAAAATTCAAACCAATACAGAGGTAAATATAATGGTGTTATGCAGATACAGATGAGTTATTATAAGGAATATCAGTACTGTTGGGGAGTGTTCATAAAAGGGATTTGGACTGGAAATGTTGAACATCAGTTGCATATTTAGTTCTATAAGTACATTGGAGCTATCTGTGAGACTTTGGAGAAAGAGAATATGAAATGTTTAGAAACTAGATAATTTCCTGGTTGGGAAGCTTCCTTCTGATTAGAAAATTACTTTCAAAACACACAAGACAGGAAAATTCTGAGTAGAACACCAGTGTATTAAAAACAACCACCCAATTTATTATTTACAGCCACCCATCTGCCTAGAAAAAATGTCTCACCAAGGTAATAAACTCTGAATCTTCATCCTATCAGAAGGCCACCAGCATCCTATGAGAGCATATAAGATTGCTATAAGCCCAATTTGCTTCAAGGCCATAAAGGGACAGAAGGTTTAGATGTTTTTTATTTTATTTATGGAACAGAAGAAACAGCTTCTACTTGTCATATGATTCATTAACTTGTTTTTTAAAAATACTTCTCCAAAAAAGCAAAGCCAATATTAATTTTGCATTTACTGTAAATGTTCCATTTGTTTTATATATTTCAGAAAGTATCTGTTCTCAATATTTTGGGAGGACAAAATACATAGTGTGTCTTAATTGTTATTTGCAAGTAGTGGAAGAAGCTTTAAGTAACTTATATTTCAGGAGTTCCTTAGGCCAAAGGCTGGAAACCCAATAAAAAGAGGCTTTAATCCTTGGGGATTTGGTCAGATCATTCTCTGGCTCACTGATGTTGCCCTTCCCCCCGAGAGATGTATGACCCATTAGACTGGCTGGGCAGTTCCAGAGGGTGTTTTTCTCAATGATCCGGTGGGTGATTCGACTGAGCTTTGATCGCTGCCTAATGGCATGTGTCAAGGACCTTGGATCGCTTTGCTCCTATGCAGCTTCTCACTGTGTGTCAGTCCCAAGGTGCTCTCTGAGTTCTCGGAGAATTTAGGGGAAATGAAATGCCAGAAGAGATGCCCAGAGCACCACCGAAGGAAGACAAAAAGCAAACATGACCAAGCATGAGTAACAGCCCCCATTAGAGATTACATCATGGTAATAAGGGCAGCAAAGTGTAATTATTTCTATGCACTTGTCATGTCCACAAATAGCTGCCTGATGACTTTTCTTTAAAGTGACAGGTTCCTTGAAGTATCAGGAACATCTGAAGGAATATGCTAGACATCTGCCAAATAAACTCACTCAGATTGGCTCAGAGTTGGACTCTGAATGAGCAGGTCCTGCTGAAGTGATGGACATGGGGTCCTTGTGTAGTTGCCTGTTGTGAGTTTGAGCTGGTCACTCCTGTGGAAGTGGACAGGATGCTTAGTTAGCCCAACTGCTGTGCAACCATCCTGGTGATCTTTGTTCTGTCAGTGGCTTCAATAACATCAACCATAGTATCCTTCTGGGCTATCTGCAGGGATTAGCAATAGGAAGCATGGTGTTCTGGTAGTTCTCCTCTCTCAGGTCTAGTTGGTATTAGGGATCAAGCTTGGAGATGCCTGACATGTGGGGTGCCTTGAGGCCTGATGCCCTTGCCCCTCCTGTTTAACATCTACATAAGGCCACTGGAAGAGGTCTTCTATCAGAACATTTGGGTCAGGTATCATCAGTATGCTGATGATATCCAGTTGTACATCTCAACCTCAGGCCAACCAGATGATGATGACAAGATCTTGTCCCAGTGTCTGGAGGCTGTGGGTAATTTTTTGAGTACAGTTCAAGGGACTGGTTATCACTTATAAATCCCTTCATGGAACAGGGCCTGGTTATCTGAGGAACTGTCTGCCTCCCATGGTTGCAACCCACCCTGCATGATTTGACAGGGTTGACAAGCTCTGGGGCCCATTGATTGAACAGTGCCACCTAATGAGACCAAGAAATGGTTCTTCTCTATTGTAACACCATCTTCTGCAATGATAGCCTCCCAGAGAATTGTGTGGCCCCTACCTTGTCTTTCTTTTATCTCAGACCGTGGGCCAGAATGGGAGGCAGGACCTCTATGGGGATGTAATGGGTAGAAGGAATAACTTGTGGAACAGGAGGAAAAGCTACAACCAAGACAACAAATCAGATAAAAGAAATCTGAGCCTGGGGCAGGAATGTAATTTGAGAAAGTGTCTCAGACATGACCCTCCCTAGTTCTCACAAAGATAAAGGGAGGGAGGAGGGGAAAATATTCAGACTTGCAAGATTCTGTTACTGTAACGTTATAATAAAAGTAGCATTCATAACTTTGATTTCCTCATCTGTTTTATCTTGAAGGTCTGATAGGATGACTGATTCATTCGAAGTAGCATTATTTTTCCAGTCAGCTGGGTTGTTTTTTTTTAATTTTCTTTTGATGCTATTTTATGTTGTTTGGCTTATATTGTCTTGAAGTTTTATTGTATACCACCCAGAATCATAATGGAGTCAGCAGCCTTATAAATCAAATAAATAAATAAACAATAGACTCTTGACATTAAGCCTACTGTTAGTGAAATCATAATTCTACATCTAGAATTCTGCATCTAGAACAGCCAGATGATGTTGCCTTTGAAATTCTGAAAGCATGATTTGGGCACTCTCACTAAATGCCTGCTCTAGTGTGCATAGCAAGTCAACAGTTATCCATTTACTAACACCCGTTTGTATTACATAAAGCAAACTAGTAAGGCTGTTCACCACTGCCTCTGGCCTTCCAGTTCAGTTAACTTTTGTCACTTTTTTCTAGACATGAGAGCATACTTCTAAGTAGAGAGTTGGGTTGCAACTACTTACAGTTTTTGATCAATATGGGCTTACAGGTATTCTTAGAAATAAAGCTTGTCCTGGAGGCTGGTGCCTTGCTTTACAACATACTAGTGCCTCACATTTTATTAAAAGCATTTGCAAAAACAGGTTGGATAGACAGTCTGGCATATGCCATGGAAAGTATCACCAGGCATATTGCCTTCCAAATTCAAAAACCACATTTCCTCTGTTCGTACTATCTTTGTTATCCCTTTTGAGTCTTTAGCTCAGAGATAGCTAATCTTTTGACAGCTAGGACTATAGTGGCTCTTTTCTGGGAGGGAGCATGCTGAGGTCCACTGGAGGTAGGGTTGAGTCTCAAAATATGCAGGCCTACTTCCTTTAGAGGTTATACTACAATATTCATATGCCGCCTGTCTCAAAACTGTAGGCAACTACAATACCTATTTTCAGTCGTTGCAGTCAGAGAGGTTTCAACCCCTGACCCCCAAAGCAGGTTTAGGACTACACATGTCTCTGAAGCCTCAAGCTGCCCATCCCAGCTTTAACTCCACATCCCCTTGAAAGGGGATTTTCAGATAAAAATAATGCATGGCACCAAATCAGCAAATTTATTTTCTTTTCTTTTGCCTTGGCTTTTTTAACACCTTTTATTTTTTTTTCTAAATTAAGGTTTCATTGGTCTTTGGTCTTTAATATTTTTAACTGTATTGGTATAGTTATTGTTTTAGCTTATTGTTACAGAATGTGTACATATTGTTAATAATAAAATAAATAATAGAGAGCTAAAAGGAAACATAAACATATTTTATGGAACTGTTGCAGATCCAGTTCATTCATGCCACCATTATAGAATTAAAAACATTGTGTGGCAGAGTGGTATCAGCTTAAGATCAATTATCCAAAGTTAAAAATCCTACCAATCAATTTATCAAGTAAGTTGCAGGACAATATTAAATGTTTGTTTAAATATAAATAGATGGATGGTGTGTGGAAGTATCTTGGAGTCCACATTATGTTTAATAGTATGGATCTTATTCAAAGTAATCACACTAAGTTGATGGATATAATCCAAAGAAATTTAAAAAATGAAGAAAATTGAATTTATGAAGCCTAATGATAATACACAGCACTCAAAGTAATTGCTATATTCTTTCATATTTTATTTCTAGATAATACTAATGACAATTCCTAATAACAATGGCAACAAATATTTGACATGTTTGTTTGGAATAACAATGATTCTGCTACTATGATTCTGGGCAGTGGTAGGGTAGAAAAGGACAAAGGTCCATGAAGACCTTCCTGGACTAGGACTGAACATTAAAAAGGCACATGTATTTTCAGTGTACCTAGAAGCTGCAGATCCAAGGCTACAGGACTGAGCAAAAATAGAAATTGGTACAATAAATTTGACATCCAGTCTTTTAGGAGTCATGCAGAGAAGAGGCAACGGGTAAAAAGCTAGAAATGATCTTCAACAGCTGTGTGGGGACCTTTCTGGTGATGAAAACCATCACAATGCTTTAGAGGCCTTGGCATGTTCCAGTTGATCCTCAAGGAAGTGCTGGAGAAAATGGAAGGCCTCTGGAACAGGGGAAAGTTGGGAAGCATTTGGCAAAAGGCCGAGGTGGTAATCATAAATGGCCTTCTGCATGAGCAGAATCATGAACTGAGTTATTAAAACAAACTCAGTTGTATAGGCAAAAGATAAATCCAGCTGTCCTTCTGGCATTTGCTTTGTGATAAACATATAACTAAGGTGACATTAGTCTGCTCAGTTTTATCATCTGACTGTGGATGAAGGTCAGAAGACAGTGGAGTTTAACATCTAATACAGTCTTGCACAACACACAGCCTGCAGGTTGCATGTGGCCCACCAAGCAACCTTGTGCAGAACACCAGTGCTTTTAAAAAGTAATAAATTCACCACCATTATGGTCCCAAAAGCCTCACAGCAGCCACCATTCCAACACTGCCACTACTCCACTAGCCACAGAACAGCTGATCAGCATGCCAGGTATTCCTTTGCAGCCCATGATTATTTTTTTAATTTATCAATGTGGACCTTTCCCTTTTACAAGTTGTGAGGCCTGATCTAATAGATGAAATAGAGCTTTCCAAAAGTGTGCCATGGAAAACCTGTTTAATGAACAGACAAGCTGTCTCAGAAACAAAGGTGGGTGGGCCTGATAACGAATGAGCCGAAGCTTGTTAGAAAAGTGATCTGCTACCACCAGAAGGTGCCCAGGTATTTGGGGGAGGTCAGTAATAAACCCCTAGGAAACTGTATCCTAAGGTCTCTGTATGGGGAAGGAGGGATACATCAGTCTAGCCAGCTTGAAGCTTGGCACAGAAATAAGACTGGCAAGAACAAACACAGGACTTGATATCTGCTGTAACACAAGGCCAACAGAAGTCATAGAGAAGTCAACGGATAATTTTAAATGCTCCTAAATATCTAGCTGGCTGGCTGTCCTGGCAAAGCTACAAGAGCTTTGGTAGGAGGAAAGTATGCCTAGTTGTTTGATGCAGCTCTCCCCATTCCCAAGGAAGGGAGAAGGAGAAAACAAAGGTTCCCCTGAAAGTCATAAATTTGGGCTTCACGTGTGGGTTCTGCTCCTGTTGAGCACAGATTTGATCAGATAGGAAAGAAGCCTCCATTCCAGCCCTAAGGTTCTCAGGGGTGAGAGGAACAACATTTTGTGGGTCAGAACAGAGGTGGGAGGAAATTTGTAGGATACAATTTATGGGACAACACATTCATTGTACATGCAGAGCCTTTCCTGGCTCTTTCATTAGCTCACAGAAAGCACTAGAAGTTTCTTCTTCCTGAGAGTAAAAACTTTCAATAGAAAAGAATATATGTAGCTCAGGGTTAAACGGTGAAGTGCACATTATGTTACCTATTTGGGTAATGAAATGTCTGCAAGCAAACTACCAAGCTCTGAGAGCCCCAAGGACTTCACAGGAAAAGCTGTGAAGCAGTGAACATCTGCCTAGAAAAGGGGTAGATTGTGGAGTCCTTGGGGCTCTCTGAGCTTGGTTGTTTTCTTGCAGACATTTCATTACCCGAATAGGTAACATCTGCAATGCTAGAAGGGAATGGGGTTTGCTCTCTGTTTATATACAGTAGCTTGTCCTGTCAGTGTTGGTGAGGGTGTTGTTTTTTTTCGTTGGTAGTTCCTAGATTAGGCTGTTGTTTACTGCTTGTTGTTTGTCTGAGTTGGTAGTTCCTTGATTAGGGTATTGTTTACTGCTTGATTGTTTGGTACTAATCCTGGTGTTAAATCCTGGCTTGTGGGGTAATTGATTTTATCCCCCCCCCCCCATCATCTTGAATGTCTTTAGCATTTACGTATAGGGTTTGTTTTATGGTGGATTTTAATGGATTGAGTATTTAATTATTTACTGGGTATTTTAATTGTTTATAGGCTTTTGATTTTTAATTGTGAGTCACCCAGAGTCACCCATTAGGGAAGATAGGCAGCATGCAAATTTAATAATAAATAAATAAATAAATAAATAAATAAATAAATAAATAAATAAATAAATAAATAAATAATCCCTGCTTATCTGGGTGTTGATTGCTGGCGAGGAGGTATCCTAGTCCTTTTGTTTCCTTTTTAATGTCTCTTTTGAATGGTGTGTAGATGTTGTTTATCTCTATGTGCCTGTTGATGGCTGCCTTGTCTGAATACCAAGGTTCCAGGAATTCCCTTGCATTTTTGGATTTAGCTTGGTCTAGGATGTTTACAGGTTCCCAGTTGAAACTATGGTTGAGTCTGTCCATGCGTTGTGAGATTAAGGAGTTTTCATTGTGTCTTCTGACTGCTAGTTGGTGTTCATGGATGCGCTCTGCAAGCCTTCTGCCTGTCTGTCCTAGATAGTGGCTGTTACAGTCCTTACTGTGAGACCTACAGCGGAAAGAGTTAAGCGCGCTCTCTTATCACCAGAACAGAGAGGCAGAGATAAGAGGATGAGACTGGCACCTCCCTGAGGAATGCAGGATGTTTGTGGGGTGACCCTGGGAATTGCTTTCACTCTGAGAAGATTCTGTAATGGGACTGAAGCCAACAAACCCTGCTGAATTGAATCTGTACCGTCTCCTGGAGTTTCCTGGGCTAATCCTGACACTTACACAGTATATTGTAGATGACTCCTGTTTTCTTCTTCTTGGGCTACTGGGTCTATTGGTTTACTTAGGATGTTTTGGAGGGCTTTACTGGTTTGTGTGCTACAGTGATGCCATGTGGTTGTAATAGTCTGTTGGTTGTTTCTGAGATGTTTCTAACGTATGGTAGTGTTATCCTTTTCATAACTTGTGTTGGTTGTGTTGTAGTGGGTTGCATGGTCAGGTACTTTTTCATAGTTGCATGGGTATCCATTTTGTTGGAAGATGTATAAGTGGTCTGTTTCCTTTTTCTTCTGTTCTGGTTTGCTGCAGTGCATTTGTGCTCATCTGAACAATGTTCTTATACAACTCCTCTTGTGTTACTTTGGTAATTGTCAGGCCCAGCCCAAGAAACAACAGTGAAACTGTCCTGTTAAGTTCCTTTATTTGCTTACACCTTATAGATAGAATCTTGCCAGACTAAATCTATACTACTGCAACTAGTGGATATACCCTGGGAGATTCTAGAGAGTGGCTATCTGAACCTCTTATGCTTCCCATGCTCCTGTTGCAGACTGTGTTGTCTTTTGTCTCCTTTCCCTTCCTGGTCGGCTTGATCTCTGTTGCTATCCCTCACGTCACCCTCCTCTTTGTAGATATTCCATCACAGTAATGGAGCACTTGGTTAGTAGGGTTGTTTTTTGATAGACTTGTGTTTCTAATTAGCCATCATTTCCTCTTCTAATGTGGATATCCAGGAAGAATAGCATGTTGTCTTCTTCTTCCCTTGTGAATTTTATTCCTCTGAAGGTGTTGTTGATTGTTTCATGTGTCTTCTCTAGTTGTTCTGGTAGGTAGATTCCCTCTCACTAGATAACCACCAACAGAAGTTTTTTGGTGGATTTCTGCGCTGAACAGGGAGTTGGTCTAGAAGACTTACACCTCCATCCCCCTTCAGCAATATGCACTTAAGCCTCTTCCAGATATTGGGACTGTTGAGTGGGGGTTGGAGGGGTGATGCAAAGCAGCATGGCTGCTTAGCCTCACTTTTAAGAAGAGGAGGATGGTTGCATCTCAAAGCATCTGCAAAATTATTGTTGAAACAAATTGCCCCTTCAAAGCCATAATAGCTACAGAATATATGAACTTTCTGATATTATGTTTTCCTCCTGACAAGGGGGTTCACCTTCAATCCATCTCTAGTCCCCAGAAAAGTAAGGTAAACATCATTTGGGGGTCCTGTTTTTCAGTTCTTCCAATCCTCACAGCAGCTAAAATCTCTTCACAAAACTCAACCTCTGTGACATCTGCTCAGGGCCATAATTTCTGAACTGTGTAGTAGGCGTCCTGTAGGACCATACTTTACAAGACACATTAGTACCTGCCAGAAATAAAAGTACTATCTGCATAGTTAAGCAATTAAAGGCCAGAAAGAGGGAAAGCATTTCAAGTTCTTCAGAAGAAATTAGCACCATATTTTGTTTAAAAGCAAGTCATTATATTGCTGTCATAGAAATGGTATTTTTAGGCTTAGCTTAGATATTATCTTGGCTATTATTAGAGGATAGGTTGACTGTTGACCCAGGAGACATGCAGAGATAACCTAAAGAAGTAGTTGTAGCTCAAATGCACATATATTTCTGTCTTTAATAAAACAGATGAGTAATGTTTACATTCAGTTAATTTCTTAGCTTTATAGAAGTTCTGGATTTGCATCAGTAGTACAACTTTTCCTTTTGGGTCACAAATTACATAGTGTGGTTTTACCATATGGTAAAAATTGGATACATGACTACCTCTCTTTAATACAAGCAGATGTACACATTCCTTTCCTACAGGACAATGGTATTTCTATATTATTGTACTATATTAACTATTTGGACAGGCTAAAGTATTTGATGCTTTGCAATGTAGCAACAAAATGAGTGTTATAGCTGAGAGAAATTATTAATAGCATTGTAGTCATACAGAGAGAAAAAAATCTCTGACAATATTTCAGCTTTAGGTACTATTTAACGAAACTGATAGTAGATTTGGGTGAAAGGAAAGTCACAAAACACGTCATCCCCATACACAAACAAATATTTCAATGTAGGCAAGTTATTTCTTGAAATTGATATTTTTCCATGAAAACTGAGCTAAAATAAATCTTTCAGGTGCCACAGGATAACTATTTATTTTTCCCTTTTGCTGGTAAAACTGACAGTAAGACTTGATTCTTACCAGAAGACCTAAGAAAATAAGAAGGGCTAAATGAGTATAGGAACCAGTGGGAGCTATATCCACTGAAGCTGCTTTTGCAAGAAGCAAGACAACTGCAGGCAGGACAATGCATAAGCAGAGTGGTTATCACAATAGGCACAGACCTAAATTAGTACCCTCTAGATTAGAAATACTACAAGTGGCTGCTGCTTGAGAATTCTGGGAGAGACACTGCCATCACATCTGAAGGGTGCCAGATTGGGGAAAATCAGCATAGACAAAAATTGGTGTGTGTGTGTGCCTTCGAGTCAGTTTTTTACTCCTGACGACTGCCTGGACTAGTCCCTGCAGTTTTCTTGGCAAGATTTTCAGAAATGGTTTGCCGTTGCCTGTTTCCTAGGGCTGATGGAGTGTGACTGGCACAGGGTCACCCAGCTGGTTCCATGCCTAAGGCAGGACTAAAACTTACAGTCTCCCAATTTCTAGCCTGAGGCCTTAACCACTACACCACACTGGCTCTTGAAAAGTTGTTAGAATTATTGAATTACTAATGATTTCAGAGTTGATTCTGAATGTGCAGATCCTCCACCTCATCTTTTGTTTTAAAGCAGTGCCAGAAAGACCCAAACTAAGTGTGTTATTTTGCTTCCTTTAATGCTGGAGTATACAACCTATGCTTCTGCCTTACCCACTCAAGGACAAATATATCAGGTCAGGACAAAATTAGATTTGGTTTAATTAATTTAAACTAAGCTTAAATTCAAATTCAAATTCAGTTAAGTACTTTAAGTATATACAGTTAATATAATTACTCCTGTGTATTTAATCATTTCTCCATTTGATCACAATAAAAGTTACAACTGGAGAGGGCCTCAGCATGGCACCCAAGGGTTTAGTGAGCTGCCTATAGACCTGAGGCTATAGGTTATTCATCCCTGCCTCAAGGGAATAAAATACTTGGTTGCATCTTAGTACTAACAGAATGTATTACTATATAAAATTCGGCATGCATGAAGATATTTCCTCCTACATTAGCTCTGTAAGAATATTTAAACAAAGGAAAATGGTTTTGTCCAGGCTCAGTCCATGAACCTCATAGCTGTCTCATAATTTGAACATGATCCTATTAAAACCAAAACAATTTAAAATATCTAAAATAGCTGGTTTTAGGTTCTACTACATATAGCAAACATTGGCAACATTGCTCCAAATACAGGTAGTCCTTGACTTACAACCGTTTGTTTTGCGACTGTTTGAGGTCACAACAGCACTGAAAAAAGTGACTTGCAACCAGTCCTCACACTTACGAACATCACAGCATCCCCATATGATCAAAATTTGGACACTTGGCAACTGGCATGCATTTTCAATGGTTGCAGCATCCTGGGGTCATGTGATCACCATTTGTGACCTTCCCAGCTAGCTTCCAACAAGCAAAATCAATGGGGAATGGTGTGATTCACTTAACAAACATTGCAAAAAATGTTGTAAAATTGGGTGTGGTCATGTGATGCCTTGTTTAATGACCACACCACTTAACAATGAATTTTCTGGTCCCTATTGTGGTTGTAAGTTGAGTACTACCTGTAAGCACTCTGGAGTTCCATGGGTCCTACTCATATATTAAAAGTGGGATATAGACTGAATTAACAAGCAAACAAGTATGAATTGTTACATTCAGCTCATCCCTGCTTTTTTGCTTAAAAAGACTGCATTTTACAAAATAGGACAGAGATAGAGATAGAGATAGAGATAGAGATAGAGATAGAGATAGAGATAGAGATAGATAGAGATAGTACAACAATCACCTTGAACTCCTGGAGAACAGGCAAGACATAAATCTAGTACATAAATGAAATAAAGAGGGAACTATCAATCAGCTTAAGAGAACCAATACATCTTCTGGGAGGAAAACACTAAAAGGGTGAAACCCCAGAGCAGCCCAGTGAAGAGTGAGTCTGCTCCATGACCCCAGATTGATGCTAGACTGTTGAGGAAAATATGAGGAAAGAGGTGGGGAGGGGGATAGAACAGTATGGTAGAATAATGAAAATCAGCACCCAGCACCATAGCATGTTCTACTTATTCCTTTTAAATTCAAAATTCAGAGTTGAATACACCATCCTTGTACAAGTGGAGCTCTCAGAAAGTTTGGAAGTAGCCTCAAGTATTGCTGGGGGAATATATGAATGTGCAAATCTTCCTGTGTGGACTGAGTATGCACCACAGTCACAGAATACTCCCTGACTCTGGATAGGAAAAAAAAAAAAAATGGGTTGAAATATCATAGAAAAGAACAGGGCTGATTGACTGAAACAATCAACTATAACACTGTCACAAATCACACTTATGTAAATTCTAATGTGATATGTGATCAGTTGCTCCTGATCAATCCTATTAAAGCCAAAGAAATTTAAAATGTCTAAAGTACCTGGTTTTAGGTCCTACTGCATGTACTAAACACTGGCAGCATTGCTCCAAATAAGCACCCTGGAGTTCCACAGGTCCTACTCATGCATTAAAAGTGGGATATAAACTGAACTAACAAACAAGTATGAATTGTTACATTAATCTCATCCCTGAATTTTTGTTTAAAAAGTCTGCATTAAAAAAAACACAGGACATACTACTTTCATTATGGGTTACTGGGACACAAGTGCTGTAATATTATTGTAACTGCAATTAAAAATCTAATGTATAAGCAGCACTCACTCAAAAAATAAGGACTGATTTATGAAAATCATACAATGGATTTTTCATCAGGCATCGGGTTACTAGATGCTATACACAGAAATGAGAGAAAGTGTACTTGAAGGTACAAGGTGAAATCTGTAGTGTGCATTGTGTAGCAATGCAAAAGAAAGGAGGAATATCATAGCCTGAACAAAAATCCTGACCTGAATGCACAATCAGAATTTCAGTGATGTGATACCTGGTGACCTTCTGCTATGTGATGAGTAAAGCAGAGCAGGCAATGCGTTGTGCATTCTAATCTTTGCCTTTAGACATCTTTTTCCAAATGTCCATCAGCCGTGAAGAATAAAAGTGCATCACAATGACTTGTAAAAAGCTGATGGCCAAATTCTTGGATGTTTATTTTAAGTTGCTAAATGGTTTGTTTGTATATCACTTTTTATGCAGATCTTCATGTCTCAGAGCAACTTACAACATACTAAACAACAGTAAAAACAACCAAAGAATTCAACATTAAAATACAATATTTAACAACAATAATTATAGTACTACTAATAAAATAGACATCCAAGTGGCAACAATCATTCCCCAAAGCCCCTCCAGAAAAACTCAGTCTTTAAAAGCCTTATTTTAGTCCTCAATTATTGCCTTCTTCTTGTTTTTATAATGTATTGGATTTGCTTTTAATTGTACACTGCCCAGAGTCATTCTAAGTTAGGTGGCCTATAAATGTGACTTATAAATTAAATCAGGAAAGGAATGAGCATAATTTCCAGAGGAAGGCTGTTCTACGATGTAGGTACCATAACAGAGAAGCAGTACTTTCTAGCCTTAGCCCACCTCACCTCCAAGATGTTGGGTATAACAAGCACCTCTTTGGTTGGGTGGGTCAAATCCAGAAGGAGGAAGCAGTCCTGTAAGTACTTAGGTGCCAAGCCTGCTAAAGCTTTGCAGGTCAAAGCTAGCACTTTGAACTGTACCCAGCAACCTATTGGCATGCAATGCATGGCCTACAAAATAGGGGTAATACGCTCAGTCAGTTAATACCAGACAGCAGACCAGTGCTGCATTTTGAATCAACTGCAGCTCCTGTGTGGTCTTCAAAGACAACCCTATGTAGAATGCATTGCAAAAGCCTAATCTAATGGTGATAAGGGCATGAATCACTGCAGCCATTGTAGCTTCTGGAAGAGCCACAACTGGTACATTAGACAAAGTTTGGGTAAGGGCCTTCTAGCCATAACCCCCTCCTACTTATCTAGCAGTAGTAAGGAGTCCAGAAGACCCTCAACTATAGAGTTGTCCCTCAGGGGCAACCCAACCCCTTTGTGATAACCATGGTGCTGGAAGAGAACCATGATGAACAAACAGTAACTGTCTTGCTTGGGTTCATTTTTAATTTATTTTTTCCCATCCATACTCAAACATCCTTCAGGCACCAACACAGAATTTCAACAATATCTTCACCTGGGCCCAAAGTGGCAATATAAAGATGAGTACAGATAGTCCTTGTTTAGCAACTGCCTTGTTTAGTGACTGTTTGGAGTTATAACAGTGATAAAAAAGTAACTATATGACTAGTCCTCACATTTACAACCTTCACAAGTCTTAAAGGAAAGGAAAGCTGAAGTAAGATCATAAGCACAGTAGCCATTTCACTTAGCAAACACTTTGCTTAATGACTGAGCTGCTGGTCCCAGTTGTGGTCAGTAAGTGAGGACTACCTGTATAATCAGACTGTCAATGATTTTGAGCCTCAGATTGCCAGAAAACCTCTCCCAGCTACTTCATACAGGTACAAAACAATAGGGGAAAGAAGAGGAATCCCTGTAGTGCACCACAAGGTAGTGGCCACCAGGCTGATATCACCTCCCCTGCTACCACTGACTGGAATATCCCACTAAGATAGTGTAATAGGCTGTGAGAATAACCTTGGGATACAGGAGGAGGAGGAGCTGCAGCCTAGGCAATGGTCAGACAAAAGATATCTCAGCCCAGAGAAGAAATGGGAGCATGGAAAATGTCTCAGAAGGGATACTCCATAGTTCTCTTTAATGTAAAGGCAGGGAGGGAAGACGTGCATTCAGACTTGCAAGATTCTGTTACTGTAATTTTACAGTAAAGGTAGTGTTAGCATTCATGGTTTTGGTTTCTTGTCTGGATTACCTCGAAAGGCTGACAGGAAGGAATGAAACTATGAATGAAGCAAATTAACAAACTTTGATTGTGTCTTAGTAGTGTTTTCATTGATTATGTGCCATAATCACTGCTGATTCCTAGTGACCACATGGATAGATTTTCTCCATGATGATCTGTCCTTGGTCTTTCAGGTCTTCCAATGGTGCACTCATCACCACTGGAACTGAGTCCATCCACCTTGCTGCTGGTCATCCTTTTCTTTTCTCTCTTTCTACCTTTCCCAACATTAGAGCCTTCTCCAGAGATCTAGGTCTTTGCATAATGTGTCCGAAATCTTAGTAGTAATACTGGTTTATTTAGAATCCCCTGTATTCAAAGTAATTGCTGGGGCAAGTTGATATGTAGTAGATGCTACACCTATAGAGTTACATTTTCTAAGAAAAAAAGGTATGAGTTATTTTTTCCTGACCTTTCTAAGAAAGGTGTAAGTCGATCAGTGTAGCATAATGATAAAGATGCCAGTCTGGGACTAGAGACACCAATTTAAGGTCCCCAGTCAACCATGGAGTTCACTGGGTGATTTTGGGCCAGTCATTATCTTTCAACAAAAGCTTCCTTATGGGTTGTTGTGGTTTATAAACTCCCATATAAAACATGTTGAGCTACAGCATGTTGCTGCTGCTGTTGTTGTTGTTATTATTGTGGTTGGTTGCACAGTAAGCCAGATGTTTAGACTGGATTTAGCATTTTTATTCACCCATTGAGTCCTTGCCAAGGACCTGGGTTAGGCAGATGTTGTTGTTTGATGGTGTTAAAGGTATCATTACAGGATATAAGCTGTTCTGATGATGATGCTGATGATGCTGCTGCTGCTGCTGATTTTACAGGAATCAGTAGGCATGTATTGGCCTTATTACTGATGTCCAAAAAATATACATAGATTGATAACTACATTTTACATCTCTATTCTTTCCAAGTTTTACTCCAAAATGAATAAGGATTGATTTGTTCCAAGGGTCTTCTGGGCAAAAATTTGTTTTCTTAATGTCAGACCTCAACCTTGGGACTTAGGAAGTAAAACAAGTCCCTGAGCAGATGCAGAGTTAATGTTCTCTCAGTTAACTCACAACCTAGTGAGAATCCCTAAATGTCAAGAATGGGTTTTCAGCTGGAAATTAACGATTCTGAGTAGATGTAGCCTATAAATACTTTTCCTAAAACAAACCAAGAACGATTGTTAGTAATATTAGCTTATTCTATATCCTCAGAAAAAGATAAATTAAGTTAACTTCTTGCATGACTAGAAAATGTCCTTAGAAGGTAAGTGAACATAGCTTCCTAGGGCTTATCCCCACTTCTGGGTTGCCCCACTGCTAGAACAGGCCAGCAATCCTTTTGAAGAGCTAGAAGAAACAACATCACTCTGCATTCACTCCCCTCCCATTGCAAACGTGACCTCTAGAAGTGTTTTCCTGCTGCATTTTTAAAGTAGCCTTTCTCCCTAATGTCACCTCGAATGCATCTGTCAATTCTAGGGTAACCCCAGCCATTCATTGGCTATACTGGTCACTTAGCCTTAAATCTGTGAGATAGCATATGGCCTAAACATTTGCTGTTGAGTATTTTTCAAAGCTATTATTCGCTCTTTTGCTTTTCATTTTGAAAAGTGCTCAGTGCTCACTGAAGAATTTGATTGTGCTTGTGGCCTTGCAATGACAAAATGTCTCCCATTACTTCCAAACCTTCCCTCAAGGCTAAACTGCTTTTAGATTTATGTTTTTATGTTGTCTTCATTGTCATCCATAGACAACTTATGTGGTAGTAGTATTTTCTGTTTGTTTTCAGATCTGCCATTCTGCTCATTCCCTGTGTCTTTGTCTCTTAACATTTTAATATACTTGTTTGTTGTACTGTATTGTCTATTATGTGTCTAGGCTTCTAAATTCATTTAACCAGCATCTCAAGCATATATTAGAGAATTCCAATTTTGGAACAAGGCAGGAAGAGATATCTTTAAGGATATTATACAGGTGAAAATTGGAATAAGCTGTTTTATTAGCACTTCTTAAATTAAGAATTTAGTATAAAATATAAAATAAAATCACTAAGATATATACAAGGCAACTGGAAATGAATAATTGCTATTGGCTATGCTACACAGAAGCAATAGAGAATTTATTCAACAATTCTAGAAGAGCAAAGTTTTAAAACAGTTTATGCTAACTTTAAATTATGAGGGCAAATGACTAATCATTGGATATTGGGCATAATGTTATGATTAAGCATAATACTATAACTGGCAATACATTGGCATCATTGTATATTCAATTTTTTTTAAAAAAAATCACTCCTACTTTTATCTTAGTAATATGAAATGTGAATGCTCTACTTGATGTCACATAGAGTATGTAAAAGGAGCTAAATGTTAGTTCAGTTGCTTACCTTAAAACAGTGTCATTCTAAGCATCTGAGAGAGATACCAATAAAGATTTTGCTAGGATTAGATATCTAAATGGTGCCTAATGCAATGATGTATCCAGTGATACAGAGCTCTACAGTTTTGTATTGTGGCAAGTGTGAACACCAAAAAAGAATCCTACCGTGCAACTGAAAACATTTTTTTTTAATTTTTCCAGGGGTCCTGTATATTATCAAAACTCCTTTTAAACAATTATTTGTATTGAATTTATTGCTTTTTGCTCTATTTTAAAAAAATACAGGGAAGTAGGATCAAGAGAACCATGGTTCATCAGGCAGTCTGACTAATATCGGGACATTTTTAGAGCAGACCATAAAGAGTTCAATCAGTAAGCAATGTAAAAGGTAGAGGGAATATTTATCAAATCTGCAGATGAAACAATAATAATATCCTAGAACACAGAAACAAAATTCAAAATGGATCTTGTCAGCTTAGAGAAATGGGCTGCAAGTAATACAAATAAACATAGGAAATACAATCAAAGGTCAAGAAAAGAAATCAAATACACAAATCTAATCTAATTGCTAGTATTACTTGAGAAACAGATACTGAACTAATAGTTGATTACAAATGCTGCATGAGTTAGCAGTGTGAAGACAGTGGCAAAAAAGGCAAATACAATCTTAGGCTGCATTAACAGATGTATTGTTTCCAGATCTTGGGAAACAGCAGTTCTGTATTATTCTGTTTTGGCCAAACTGCCCTTTGTCCTGTATCCTGTCCTAGGATTTTAAGATTCATGGAAGCTAGAACAGATTCGGAGAAGGCTCATGAGGATAATCTGAGTAGTAGATAGTAAATTGTTTCAAGACAGATTTGAAGTGCTGGGCATGTTTAGCCTTGAGAAGAACAGACTGAGGAGGGATACAATACCACCCTTCAAACACCTAAAAGGACATCACACTGAAGCAGATCAAGACCTGTTCTCTATCATTCTAGAGGGCAGGATACAGAGGAATGAATTTAAAATAACATCTCCTTTGAGACAAGTTTGACTTATGATGACTTGATAGACAAGAAACGTGTTGTTCTCTTGACAATCATATGGACATGGATTAACAGATACTTGAACTTTACATGTGCAGCGGTTTTAAAGAGTTGTGGACATACTCTATATTCATGCTCAGATTGCTCCCAGGTGATCCAAAACACTTTTTAAAAATCATATTCGAAGTGCTGCACATTCTGAATAAATATTCCAAAGTATTAGTTTACTTAAAGTGCATAGTAATATATTTCTATTCAGAAATTAGCCCCATTGAGTGAAATGGCCCTCAGTTCATTGAAGTATTGGTTGCACGGTAAGATTACAATCCATTCACGTTTACATGGAAATATAAATCTATTCGGCAGAGATAGCTTCTTAGTAAATACTGTATATTGTTGGGTTTGCAACTTCGAACTATAATTAGTTGTTCCTAATACATCACTAATCCTTGAAATTTGATGGCACATTGCTTCTCAACTTCAATCCTCTCTCTAAAGCATTAGCATAGTCATACTGTATCAAAGTAGGAGTCTTCTGATGGCAATAATTAAAATGACTGTCTCAAGTGTTTGTTTATTTTGCTTCTTCATTGATTACAATGCTGTGATTTTTACCAACACCTTTGACTATATATTAACAAATATTGATTTCTTGTTTCTCTTCTATATTAGGAGAGTGACGGCTTATGTTCGCAATAGTTTTCAATACAAGGAATGCTCATCACATGATACAGGTAGTCCTTGACTTATGACCATTCATTCAATGACCGTTCAAAGTTAGGATGGTGCTGAAAAATGGACTTATGACTGGCCCCCAAAATTATGGCTGTCGCAGCGCCCCTGTGGTCATATGATCAAAATTCAGGTGCTTGGCAGCCCGCCCTCACTTATGACTGCAGAAACACTTCAACTCCCCCCACCCACCTATCTCCCCCCACCTCTGCCCTTTTGGCCACCCTGGACCCTGCCTTGTAGGGTGGCAAGCAGCACCAGAACCAGGCAGCTCTAGGGCTGCTTGCTACACTCCGGGAAGCCGCAACAGCCCCACCCCAGTCCCAGCCGCAGTCACTCTCACTGCCCTGCACTCCAAGACCCCTGTCACCCTGCTCTCTGCCTCCCCGCTGACCTTCGCCATCTTCTTGCTCCTGCTGCGGATGAAGTGTATTTGGCCCCAGCAAGCTCCAGCAAGTTGCAGCACCCAGGAAGCTCCAGCAAGCATTTGTTTGCCCAGCTACCTTCTCTCCCAGTTCCCTGCACTGACCTTTTGCCTTCTGCACCCAGTCACCGCAGCTGAAGCACAAGCACCTCACTGCCTTTTCTATCTCCTTTTCAGACCCGCAGCAGCCATGCTACCCTGGGTGCTCCAGCTTCTCCGGTGAATGCTTCCTACACATGGCTCCCCAGCCTGGTCCACCAGTGCAATGCAGATAAGAATGCCAGCCAATGGGGAAGTCAGGAAGTGGTTTTGCCCATTGGGAAAGCGCCAGGGGGTGGCTCAGGGAGCCATGTTATCCCAGGCGCTCCAGTTTCTCTGACAAATGCTTCATACATGTGGCTCCCCAAGCCAACTGCTGGCTTCCCAGGCACTGCAGCTTGGTGGCACTTGCTGGGGCGTTTTTTGTTTCGCAGCATGAATGGCAAGCTCCAGCCTGGCCCAGCAGCCAGGCTGGGCAAGCCTCATCAGAAGCGGGAGCAAGAAGACAGCAAAGGTTATCTGGGTGGCAGAGCACACAGTGGCAGGGGTCTCGGAGTGCAGGGTGGTGAGGGCGAATGCGGCTGAGACTGGGCTGGGGTGGCTGGGGCTTCCCAGGGTGTGGTAAGCAGCCCCAGAGCCACACTGTTCTGGAGCTGCTTGCCACCTGCAAGGCAGGGTCCAGGGTGGCCAAAAGGGCAGAGATGGAGGAGGACTTAGGCAGGTGGGGGGAGTTGGAGGCAGTCCCTTACCTTACTGAGGCTCAGGGCTGGGTGGGACCAGAATGGCTTGAATTGGGGTGGGTCCTCAGTAAATGACTGGTGAAATTCACTTAACCTCAGCAATGGGGATTGCCAGGATTGCCATCGCTAAGGGATTGTGGTCACATGACATCTTGTTTTACAACTGCATCGCTTAGCGATAGAAATTCCAGTCCCAGTTGTGGTCATAATTTGAGGACTACCTGTATTGTTCCTGTTGGCATTTTTTACCTGCTAAAGCTTGCTGGTGCTACATTTTTAAGTTATAGTACCAGAAGTCAAATCATTTTTTTTAAAACCATCCTTGTCTTTCAAAGTGTGACTAAGTCATCTCATAATGTAATGGGATCCTGGAATAGCTTAAGCCATCGTTTTACTGGTTAGATTACAATAGAATGTATAGGTAGATAACATAGAATGTATCTACCTAACAACAAAGACCAATGCAGCCTTTTATTAATAGGATCCATTTTTAGATCCATTTTAGTTAGGTTTCAGAAGTAACCTAAGTTTTGGAAATAAAAGCAGCCGGATTGCTTTATGGACTTTATTGCTAGAAACAAGTGGCCTTTGTGACTCAAACTGCTTTTTACCTCTTTAGGTTTATAACCAATAGCAAGCTTATCTGGACAGAGATAACTATAATAAAATTACTCCCATTCTAGTAGTATCTCATTTGGACAGGATGATGTGATGCAACATTAAGCAAGTGTCTTGTCATGTGTACTGGCTTCCGGGCATTTCAGGGTCCAATGTAAAATTTTACTGTTAACTTTTACAACTCTAAATGGCTTGAAGAATTGTCTACTTTGATACATACCCACTTGGTCCTTAAGGTCATCTTCTTTCTCTTGCTGTCTCCACCGAAGTATAATGGGTGGCACTGGCAAAGTGAGCCTTGCAAAAGCTTCCAGAAATAATATGAAATGACCTCACAAGAGTCATATCTTATGAAGATTATTACTCCCCCTAGGCTTTTTAATCTTAAGCTTTTTTGGCAATCAATAGACCCTTTTGATATTTTTAGAGTTTTAAGATCTTTGAAGATGAGTCATTTTATTCTCTACTGCTTTTATTAAACTGTAGGGTTTAATGGATTTGTTCTTTATGGACTTGTTTTTACTTTTATCATAAACGGCTAAGAAAACTTTTGTTTATATTACTGGTCAACATATACATTTTCTTTCTCTGTGTGTATGTACATATGGGACATCTGACAAGTGAGACCATAACATTTCTTAAGTGTCTATATCAGTGTTTCTCAACCTTGGCAACTTGAAGACATGTGGATTTCAACTCTCTAGCACAGCTGGCTGGGGAATTCTGGGAGTTGAAGTCCACACATCTTCAAGTTGCCAAGGTTGAGAAACACTGATCTGTATAGTAGTTCCTCTTCTTTCCTCTCACTTTCTCTCTTTCCACATTCAGACACATACACAGTGGGTATTCATTCTCCACACTTAAGGAGGGTTTGTTAACAATTTTGTAATATTCAAAAGAACAATAGATCTTTCTTCCTATTGAGAGAAATACAAGTTTCACTAATTTTAAGGAAAACAGCTAAGTCCCATTTTCCTAAAAGGGCCTTGAGGAGAACACCTTAATTTTGTAAGCAGTTCAGTGTCATGGCAGGTTGTCTGGAAGAAGTGTGAACGTTCTCTCACTGATGATTATTCAGTGGAATCATTCATGAGACATTTATCAGGGAGGTTTTAGGTACTCATCTCAGCCAAGGGAGATTGGTATAGCTGGGATGAATGCTAGGCTTTTTCCAGATGGAATAAGTGGTGGATATTCCACTGATATCCATGGCTATCCTCCTACATCAGTTAAATATCTAGCCTTTTTATTCTTAGGAAGAAAAGAAAAGAAAAGAAAAAATGTGTGATGCTACCTGACAGTTCAGAAATAAAATCACCAAAGAAGGGAACTTAGCAGAAATGCAGCTATCACAGCCAATAATGGTTATTTTTCAAAGACACCACAAGTGGAACAGTCTAAAAACACCAAGTCAAATTCTTGTTGAAACTGATACTTTATATAGGAAGATGTAGGAAGTGAAAATTAACCACTGCTCAAAGCTTTGAAATAGGTGTGGGAATTATTACTGCCATTATCAGTGATTCCCCTGCCCACTCCCATTTTCGAACGACTTCTAGTTTCATTAAGGGCTTTTAGTATTTTGCAGTATTTGTGACATGAAAGCCTACAGCTTCCTGTGTCCTAAAATATATACTACCACAAATAAAAGGCAACAGCAGAAAGCTATTGGCACTATTTGTACATATTCACAGCAGCTCTCTTTCAAACTGGCATTGGCAAGAAGCCATGAACCTGAATGGATTTGTTACCTTTTATTTATTAAACTACCAAGGCTGCAGATTAACTTCCCTTGTGCATTATTTATTGTTGTTTGATCTACCTGAAACAGGAACTGTGCATACTGAGACTGACTGCTGAGTACAATCAAAGATTGCCAAGTTTTCTGATATCTAATTTGATTGTCTTTGATACCAGTTCTAACTTCTATGATTCTACACTCGTGGCATTAATTTCAGACAAACCATATTTTAATGGTCATTCTGCTTATTTCTTACAGTAAAGATACTGTATTTCTCTTTATGTCTGGTCAAAGTACAGATTCCAGGCTCATGCGTATGGCCCACCATAATGTGGGAAAATCATTAATAATTTGGCCCTTATGTCCTACTTCACACAAGCAGTTATCCCCTTTTATAATGGGAATTTTCATTTTTCCCTATATTCTGCTTCTCCATGCACCTATCAGATTTCTCCTGGCAGATTGCATTAATGCTCCTGAGCAGATTTGGAAGGCAGAGGGAGGAGTGGAAGAAAAAGGCAAATAGATAAGTCAGCAGAATCTGTTCCACTGGTAGAAGGAAACAATTAAATACAACTATAAGCATCCTGGTTTTTTCCAGTCCTTTCCTCCAATCTGCTGAATATTAAATGGCTTAGATGGCATGATGGGGAAAATGCTTATCCAGTTTGTAAAGGACATGCATTTGGGGGATAGCTTTCAGACTTAAAACCAATTCAGAATGCTCTTATTTGTTGGGTAAATGGGCTGAAAATAACAGAAAGAAATTTTACCAAGTAAGGTGGTGAATTTCCCCTTGTTACATGTGTTCAGAGGGTAGCTGGATATCAGCTTCTCATGAATGCTTTAACTGGATTTTTGCACTGAGCAGGAGGTTGGATTTAATAGCCTACATGGCCCTTTCCAAGCCTATGATTCTATTGTTCAGTTTCCAAAGGGAATCTGTATTGCAGTTTATCATTTTTACTCTAAGAGATGAAAAGAGGTTCAGGATTAGGTATATGAAGATGCAAAATGGAGTTTGCATAGTCAGGTGCTGAGATGCACAACTCTGCAAATCAAATGTGAGATTTCCCTATCCTTTGCTTGAGGTTTTGATTTGTATTCTTTTAAAAAGAGAGAAAGCCTGTTGTATGCTGTGCAATGCCTAGCACAAGGAGACCTAGATATTTGTTGTATCCAGTGAGAACTAATAGGATATTACTATATATCCATATGTAGAAAGCTTATGTTTGTCAAATAATCCAACTGGAACTCACTGTTCTATTCAAAGACAATACAATTACAAAATATTAAAGCTAGAATAGAACCCACTTCATTTCTACCAAAGTCAAAAACAGCTGCAATGGTTAAATTTAAAATTTTATTTCATGCCAAGTTTAGGACAATGCCATTTTATCAAAACAAGTATTTCAAAAGTGCATAAAAACAAAACAAGAATACAAGAAAAACCAACTTTTCACTCTTGCTTAGAACACCTCTGACCAATTGCCTTCAAAGACTGACTAAATAATTTCCATTACAGATAAGAGTGATTTCCCAAGTTCTCCATCATTCTTGATGGTTATTCCCTCTAGGTTTATATACACCTTTAAGGCTATAGATTGTGTTTAAAGAAAAAGAACAAGAAAAAGAAAAAGAAAGACTCTAAAACTTTGCCTTTCCTCGTTGTTTTAATCAAAATAAATACATTTCCTGTTTTGCTCAGGATAGGAGATCTAAAGCCATGCATCTCCATATGAATATAAATAAATATTGAATATTATTTTAATATTTATTTATATTCATATAAATACAGGTAATTATTTTCTGTTAAACTTTAGCAGATTTATTTGTTTATTTTCTTTGTCCAGATCTCTCTTTTTGTCTGGCTGGTCACTGTAGATTAAATAAAATCTTCCAAGGCTTTGCTTCTCCTGGCCAGTTTCCACAGTGCATGAGGTGAGGGGGAAGACATCTTCAGTGTTGGGTACCACAGGCCTTGGTCTTCTCCCTCTTACTGTTTCATATCTGCCTGAAGCTTCTAGGAGAGGTCATTCACTGACACAAGGTGGGATATGATCTACATGCTGATGATTCTCAGCTTTGTATATCTACACTCTGGGTGAAAGAGAAGTTGAGCTCAAAGTTTTGTTCTGTTGCCTGGAGGCTGATAGAGTCTTCATAGAGAAAATCAGGTTTACTAAAACTCAGTAAGACAGAGTGGCTGTGGATTTGGAAGCCTTCTGATTCTGGAGTAAGTTGAGGGTCCTCTTGGATATACAGCTCCTGCTGGAAGAACCGGTAGAGGCTATAGCCAGGAGGGTTTCACATGCTTTGGCTTGTACACCACTGCAGCCTTTCATATAATGGAAAGTTTTAAGGATGATCACTCACGCACTTATCACTCATGTTTAAACTATTGCAACTCACTGTACATGGGGCTGTCTCTGAAGACCATTTGGAAACCACAGCTGGTCCAAAATGTAGTAGCCTGGATAGTAATGGGTTCTGTTAAGTTTGTTCATATTATACCTTTTCTTCAGGAACTACATTGGTTACTGGTAAGGATGCAATTCAGTGTACTGTTGTTACTTTTAAAGCTCTTCATGGCTTAGGACCTTGATATCTTAGAGAATGCTGGCTCCATCAGGAATCTGCCCAACCAGTGAATTCTAAACAGGAACAGCTATTATAGGTTCCTCCTTCATGGGTACATTGATGAGTGGAGCCTTTCCAGCTGTGCCCCTCCTCTGGAACAATTTACTCCAAGAGGTAAAAATAGTCCCATCCCTCTTAAAGCCTAGGATTGGAATGGCATAGAAGCCTAAGTAAATAAAATAATAAAATTAATTTCATTTTGTTGGAACAGCTTAGTAAATTAGGTGGTTCATTTAGTGAACTTGCAACCTTCTTAGTGGCCACTGTGCAAATAAGATGGTGGATTCAGTAGACCTTGGGACTGATCTAGCTGAGCTCTTTTTATATTCAAAAAATGCATAATTTTATTGATCTCTATGAGAGTTCCATTTAATTAATAATTTTGAACGGTCTGTAAATGCACTAGTATCTTAATCATTCTTGCCTCTTTCTGCATATTTCAAGCTCAATGAGAGCCATCCCAGCTTAATCACAAATACTTTGCACTGCACCCTTTATCAGCCCTAACCAGCATGGCCAAGAGTCTTGGAATGATGGCAGTTGCATAACACATCTGGAAAAACACATGTTGGCTCAGGTTATGATAAACTTTTTGAGATGGGTGACAAAGACTATATTTTAAATTGCATTAGCTTGTGACTGCATTATGGAAATGTGTTAATTAATCTTGAAACTTTATGTCTACTGACCTTTATTGGAACTCATTTTTTTAGATGGCCTCCTTCCAAAAGATTATTTAATGTGGATTATTTATCTAGCATGTTTGGCAATAAATACAGGTACAATATATTAACCTGGCTTCTTTGAAATTGGTTTTCTTTATCCTTCATACTTTTCAGTGTATATTTTCGTACATAATAATTAGATAACTGAATAGTCCAACTAAACATTACAGGAAGCAACTGGTGTCAAGTGTAGAATGGCAGGCTGTCTTTCCCAAAGTCTCTCCACTCTTTCTCATTTTGTTAAACTGCAATGATTTGTCCATGTTCCAAGCCTCAAATAATCTTGAAGATTTCTTTAATGAAAGAAAGAAAGAAAGAAAGAAAGAAAGAAAGAGAGAGAGAGAGAGAGAGAGAGAGAGAGAGAGAGAGAGAGAGAGAGAAGAAAGAAAGAAAGAAAGAAAGAAAGAAAGAAAGAAAGAAAGAAAGAAAGAAAGAAAGTCCCAGAAATAACACATAACCTGCCAGTGCATATCCTCCATACTGACACACTAAACTGTTCACCTGTCCCCCAAAATGACTAATAATTATTATTTATTTTCCCTTGAAAGTATTGCACTCCAATGAAGTTGTATATCAGGAGCCATTGGCTCTCCATCTTGGGCATTTGTTTACTTCTTTATCAGACATTATCTTTCATTTTTATGACTTGCATAATCCTGTAAAACAAACAGAACAAGTTGGAATGACATCTTGAATTATGTACTCATCTCTTCTAAGGTAGAGTGGTCAGGAAATTGGAAGGGATCGAAAAGGTCACTGGAAATTATAATTAATAACATTAGTAATTTTTTCCCTGAACCTGGTGCTCAACAATGTCTATTCCAATCAAAATGTCGAATTGCAAAGTAGCACCCTTTACTGTGCCCACTGATCACATCAGAAGACATAAAATGGAGATTAGAAAGAGGTGTGATGAATGATGGGCTTCTGGAAGAAGGAAAAGAATCAAATAACAAACTCCCCCTGTGAAGAGCACAGCACATTGCATTGCCAAGCTAATCAAAATGCATAGCGCATATTTCAGCGGATTGAAATCAATTGCAACATGAGATAGCCTCTTATTTTATTCATCTTGATGTTACTGAGTGATTACTTTATCTTCTGCTGCTCAGCAACTTTCAGGATAGTGCACAACTCTGGAGGCTGGCTTAATACTATGTACTGCACCTTTATTTAATTTATTTTGCCCGGTTTACCAGCAGAGAAGACTACCACTTCAAAATGCCACCTTGAAGAGCAGTAGCATCAGAAACTTGCTTGTGAAAACAGTTTAAGGTTCGTGGGACTGAAGCTATCTTAGCATTTTCAAATGGAAATCTAAAATGTAGGAACAACTCTATAGGTTAAATGACTTAACATTTGAAATTGGCCTTACCCACGTCCTGGTTTTGATTCTATGTTTTTGTCTTCATTCCAGCAGACATTCTTATTGTTATGAGATGAATTATGTAAATGATATGGACTTCATTCTGAACACTTACAGTGCTTCTTGTCGTTTGTATGTGATAAATCCCACAGACACATTCACAGGTTCTATCATTCACAGGTTACAGTCCATCATTAGAGTTCAGCACAGGGCCTATGTTTTGTTCCTGATGTATTTTTAAAAATATATTTGATACATAAACAAATAAAATGTAAATCTACATACCAAGGGAAAGCAGTAATTTGGTTTGCATTGCATTATTGTGTCTATTCTTTCCTAATTTGTTCCTTGATGTTTTTTGTATATAACAATTTCTAGAGAAAGCAGATTTAAAGTAAAAAAACCCACAACAACAGTATTTAGGGAAATAAAAATATCCCAAAGCATAGCCTTCATCTATTTTACAATCAAGTTATAAAAATGGAAAGAAGAAGTTTCTCAAGGAGTATAGAAAATTCAAAAAGGAGCATTTGTTAAAATCTGTTCAGAAACTTAATTAAATGCTTAAGAGACAGAAACAGGTTGCATAATATTTCTACTGTCTGGATTAGAAAGGCTTTTGTGCTGAAAAGAGGCTAAATGCTTATCTGTAACATTACAGTAGAGTGAGCAGCACAACATTTGGGCAGCACAACATTCTTCTCCTATCAACACTAGAATGCTGCAGAGTTAATTTCCCTGTTAAAGTCAGTGCTTACTTGTTTATCATCATGAGATTCTTATCATAACTGCAATCAAGCTGATCCAGAGTAAGGACAGAAAAAAAACTGTGCATACACAGGAAGGCAGAGTTATAGAGTTCAGGATGGTTGTATCATTTCAGTTTATAGCATATAAGCTGATAATTCACCAAGTAAGTCTTCCTTTCTCATTTCAACTGATGGACATCCATTTTTACTGAGAAACAGCATACATTGGATCAGTTCAATTAATTTTAGCATTTACCAAGATCTACATAATAATCTTCATTACTTATTATTGGTATTATTTATTTTCTTTCCTCCCAGGGCACAATCATAGCACATGGTGTTTCCATTTAATTATATCCTCAGACAACAAACTTATAAGATAGTGTAGGCTTAGAGATATTTAGTAGCCCCAAATCACCCTGTATCACATTCCACTGGAAGTGGGGACTTGAACCTGGCTCTCCCCAGTTTTAGTCCAATACCTTAACCACTGGATCTTCAAAGAGTCATACCTTTTGAATAGGCCATTCAAGCCATTAAATCCAGCTATCTGTTCAGTGCAGGACTTCAAATTAAAGAACCCCTGAGAGATGGCTGTCTAGCTTCTGCTTGTACATACTAATGAAGAGGCCATCAATTCCTTGAGCAATTATTTCCAACACTGAATTGCTCTTATGGTTAGAAGGCTTTATTCTAACTTTAATTCAAATGTGCCTTTAGATTGAAATAATTTTATATCTATTACTCTGTGTAAAATATATAAAATTACTCTAGAATGAAAGAGAACAAAACATGTGTGATATTATTTTGAGTATTAATAGAGTGTCATATCACCCCTCAAGATTTAACATATCCAGGTCTTCCAGTCCCTCCCAGTGTTCTTCCATGATCTGTAAAAATGGATAAGAAGACCACCTGAGCTCCAAGTTCTTGAGTTTCTTTCCTAGATCTTCAAAGTCCATAGTGATGCAGTTATGATTGTTCTTTGCTGTATTATCTGACTGCATGTGGATTGGCCAGAAGAGATAATTCTCCCAGAAGAGAATTTATATAGCTCAGGGTTGAACCTTGATGTTCTCTGAGCTTGATTGTTTGCAGATGTTTCATAACCCAACTAGGTGACATCATCAGTGCTAGTGAATGTGGGGTTTGCTCCCTGTTTATATACAGTAGCTTGCCCTGCCAGTGTTGGTGGGGGTGTGGTTTTCTCCTTGATAGTTCCTTGGTTAGGGAATTGATTTGCCCTTGATTGTTTGCCTGATGTCAATCCCTGTTTATCTGGGTTTTGGCTGCTGGAGAGGATGTGTTCTGGTCTTTTTGTTTTCTTCTTGGCTTTTTTATTGTCTCTTTTGAATGGTGTGTAAATATGGTTTTATTTCTGTGTGTCTATTGATAGCTGACTTGACTGAATGCTAAGCTTCCAGGAATTTCCTAGTGTTTTTGGATTTAGCTTGGTCTAGGATGTTTACAGGTTCCCAGTTGAAACTATGGTTGAATCTGTCCATGAGTTGTGAGATTAAGGAGTTTTCATCATGTCTTCTGACTGCTAGTTGGTGTTCATGGATGCACTCTGCTAGTCTTCTGCCTGTCTGTCCTACATAGTGGCTGTTACAGTCCTTACACTGTATGTTGTAGATGACTCCTGTTTTTTCTTCTTGGGCTACAGGGTCTTTTGTTTTACTTAAATTTTTTTGGAGGGCTTTAGTTGATTTGCATGTTACAGTGATGCCTTGTGGTTGAAATTGTCTGTTGGTTGTTTCTGAGATGTTTCTAATGTATGGTAGTGTTATCCTTTTCATAGCTTGTGTTGGTTGTGCTGTAGTGGGTTGAGTGGTCAGGCATTTTTTGATAAAGTTACAGAGGTATCCATTTTGTTGGAAGATGCTGTATAGGTGGTCTGTTTCCCTTTTCTGGTTGCTGCAATGTGTTTGTACTCATCTGAATAACATTCTTATATAGCTCCTCTTGAGGGAGGTTGGGTTGTTACTTTGGTAATGGAGCACTTGGTTAGGCTTGTTTTTCAATAGACTTGTGTTTCTAATTTGCCATTGTTTCCTCTGCTGATGAGGATATTCAGGAAGGTAGTATGTTGCTGTTTTCTTCTTCCCTTGTGAATTTTATTCCTTTGAAGATATTGTTGATAGTTACCTGTGTCTTCTATAAGTTGTTCTGCTGCATCACTGATCCTTGCTCCTAGCAGACAAAACATTTTAAGACCTGATAGATCTGGTTAGCAATATTTATTTCAGATTATCATAATAATGAGCCACCAATTACCAGGATTCATTCTTTTCCTTTTCCTTTTTTTTTTTTTTTTTTGAGGGGAGAGGTCTTCTTGCAGATCACCTGCCCTTCAATATCTGCAGGCCTGATTTCTGTTCTGCAGTGTCTGTTTCTTCTGCAAGACCCTGAAAGCTGCAAAATATGTGCAAAATATTTTATGTCTCTCCTGTTATCATTGTCATTTTTGTCCATTGGATTTACTCCTTTGTTTGCTTGTCTTCCTGATGGAGTGTTGCATCCTTTATCAGATCCTGCTGTAATGTCCCTTTTGTTTCTTTTAATCAATCTTTATCCTCCTTCATCAACTGAAATAGAGCCACTTGCTGCTGTATGCATCGGTCATTTCCTTTAAGCCCTACTACAAGCTGCATTTGCTGCAACTACATACCAGATTCTTTTCAGGAAAGTAAACATGCCAGAAGTTCTGCAGCAGAAGCCCTTCCCACTTTCACTTCTTTTTCTGACCACAAGTAGAATGCTTTTCTTGTCTTCTTCTTGTTCCCTTCTCAGGCTGTCAGCAGAGCAGAATACATGGCAGTGCATTGCTGCTTCTTCCACTCTTTGGCTTACATTATCCAGATCATAGATGCTGGTGAATATGTCTGTGTTGTCACTGAGTTGAAACCTGTTCACCATGTGAAAGGAAGGGAGAGAGAGTCAAACAGCAGTTCAAATGGAGGGCTGCCATACTGTAGCTCTCGAAATCCAGGCCAATTTGTAATCATGAAAACTATGTTCCAAAGTTGCAGTCTTTTCTCTTTGTCTGTGGATGAAACATACCGCTTGGCATT
Organism: Liasis olivaceus; assembly: GCA_030867105.1. Taxonomy (NCBI): domain Eukaryota; kingdom Metazoa; phylum Chordata; class Lepidosauria; order Squamata; family Pythonidae; genus Liasis; species Liasis olivaceus. The sequence continues at coordinate 225,563,782 of CM061349.1, forward strand.
TAAAAATTTATATAAATCCAATACACTGCATGTTATTTAATTTCTATATGTAGTTGAGTGCCAGATCAGGGCTAAAACTTGGTCAGGGGCTAGTCTGAGTTCTTCTGCAATTTGAGAAGTAACCGGTATGGAAGATTTTTGTCTGAAATCTAAATACTTTTCAACCCACCTCTATCGTACAATATTAAGGTTGACTAAATAGCTGGGCTATCAAAATATATTTTGACACATACTAACTTCCAAAGCAGTTACTGGGATTTGTTGGATAATTTATAAATACTGAGAAGTCTTTTTAAAGAAGAGACAAAACCCTCTTAAAATAGAAAACACAACCATCCCAATACATTCCAAATTACAAAGCCAGCATGCATATAGTCTGATAGTTTCTCCCTCATGTGCTGATTATAGCTGACATCATAGGAGATTATTTTTAGAAATTTGGAAGGTGCAACATCATGAAAAAAAACACAAAGAAGTTCATCTGAGATGAACATAAAAGCATACGAAATAGTCCTGCTGGATCAGGACATCTTAGTCCAATATTTTGTTTTTGGTTCTCATAGTGGTCAACCAGCATGATAGGAGATGGAGATGAAGACATACCCATCTCCCATTATTGTTCCCCTGAAACTGGCATTTAAAGTCATGTTGTCCCCAACTGGCAATAACACTGAGTTGCAAGGCCCGTATTAGTTCCGTCTACCATAAATTTGCCTAGAGCTCTTTTAAAACCCTCCAAATTAATGGCCATCATCACATTTTGAGATAATAAATTCTACAGGTTCATTTTGGGCTCTATGATGACTTCCTTTTGTTTATTCTAAAATTCCTTTCAGTAACCTGAATTGGACAAGCCCTGGTCCTAGAGTGTTGAGAGGGAAAGACAAACTTATGCAAACGTATGCCTGTCAACATTCTCCATGCCATGGATACTTCTATACAACTCAGTCACGTCCCCCCCCCCCCCTCACTCCCTTGTCTTTTTCCAAGCTAACAAGTTCCAAACGTGAGCCTTGTCTCATTAGGAGCATTTCAAGTGCAGATCACTTTGGTTGCCCACTTCTGCATTTTTTTTTAACTGTATTATATTCTTTTTCACAGAGCACAGTATTCTAGATGCAGATGTTCCATAGATCTGTATCAGCATATCACAATGTTTTCTTTTCTTTTGTTTCCCAGTCCCTTTTCTAATGATCCCAAACACAGAATTAGCCATTTTCAGAACTGCCTCACACTGAGTTGACAGCTCCATTAAGCCCTCCACTGTCACTCCAAAATGCTTTTATTACAATTAGCTCAGGACCCTTGCTACTGGATTGGTCAAGATCACTTAAGAATAAGTTAAGATGCATCAGTCCCAACACTGCGGAGCTGCACATCTTACTTACCTCTTTTGAGTAAATTTCCCATTTGTTGCTACTCTTTATTTTCTTATTTTTAGCAATCTCATGACTATTACATTTACTCAAAACTTTTTCAGAGACATTTTGAAAATCCAAGTGTACACTGTTGATGGGATCACATTTATCTATGTGCCTCTTAATATTCTTAAAAAAAAAAAAAAACTCTAGAAGTTGGTGAGACAGGATTTATCTGAGCAGAATCCATAATGATTTTCCTTCAGGGTGGCTCCCTTCCTTCCTTCCTTCCTTCCTTCCTGCCTTCCTGCCTTCCTGCCTTCCTGCCTTCCTGCCTTCCTGCCTTCCTTCTAATTTGAGTACCATTTCCACCACTTTGGCAGGAATAGACACAACGCTATTTCCCAGATTCCAACCCCCCCCCCCAGGTCACATTGTTGAACTGATCACTAGTAGTTTAATAAACATTACCAAAAGAATTTGTAGATCCACTTGTACTTAATAGATTTTTGATGGAATTTTTGAAAATTTTGATTTTGTTGTTGTTCAGTTTGAAATTTTTGATTTAGTCATGCTGAATTTCTGAATATTCTGGTTTATGGCATGCCACATTGTTAATAGGTATCAGTTATATCTTGAAAGGTAGATAACATTTTTACTAGATGTAAGACACATATTAATCAAAAATATATAAGCCTATATCATATAACTCCTAGACTTCCTAATAAATATACTGACTGGAAAAATTATGAGTCTTAAATCCAACAATCTGCATAAACAGGATAATTAAACAATCAGGATAATTAAAGCTTCAATATAATCATGTTTGTATGCATTGCCCACAATAATATGATTGAAGTGGAACTTTACCTACAAAAGAAAAAGAAACAATCAACAAATATCTCAGTGGTTCATGAACATTTCATAATGTATGAGCTCTTATTTATCCTGCAGACTTGAGTCAGGTCCTTGAATTGTCAGCTCAGTGTCAAAGCTTTCCTGACATAGTCTTAAAATGATGGGACATAAAGTTATTTTGATGTATCAGTGTGATGCAGGTGACTGTTTATTGCCCATATGGATGGCTCTTCAGTTTTGCATATATAAAATGAGGGTGACGCAGTTTAAGTGTAGGAAAAAAAAAAATAGACTAAGAAATCTGCTACCAACAAATTACTTCTTTCAGCCATAGTGCATAATTCACAATGTTCCACTAAAATAAGCACAATTTAATTCCATTTGCTTTCAATAATTAAGAAAGCCACATTTATAATAGTACACTTGATGGATTATAACGTCTAATACAATAAGACAGTTTTTCCCACTCATGTGCCCCCTAGATTTATTGAAACTACACTATAATACCTAGAATTCCAGGCCAATATTATATTGCTTCTTTTATTTTTGTACTACCTTTTATTCCACAACAACCTAATACAGTTTATGAATCATGAGCTTCATTACCATCAACAATAAAACTATCAACAACAAGCCAACATTCTTTCAAAATAAACCTAAACATTGGAACAATTAAAGTAAACATAAAATAATAGGCCATCTTATAATTACTCTGATTCTGAAGTAGGTGTTGTATAGAGGGTATAGAACATCTCTGTCTTTTGATGTTATAAAAGCCACTGTTCAACCATTTTCTACAAGCTGATATCTACATTCAGCAGCATAACTACCCCTGCAAGCATTGTATTCTCAGATCCAATGGAAACTGAACAATTTACAGTGTAAAATATTTTGGTTTTCCTGTCATTTTGTGATTCTGGGAAGACGTCAGAGGCTGTATTTTGTTTTTTAAATCTAAATTATAAGAAGCAGCTTCCTAAAACTCTCGTTCTATGCTAGATAGTTTTATGGGAGACTCAGCTAGGAAAAGACGCATGTTATTTTCTTTGGATACTCAACCTTCCCAAGAATCCAGCCATGTACTGCAACAAAAATACCAAAAGTTGTTATGTGCAATGGTGAGAAGTTTCAATTCATAGTCAAGTGGAAGAGATTTGCTAGGGGTCCTCATGTGGTGGAAGAGATCATTCTGCCTCCCTGCCCTTTGCAGTCCTGATACTCCATAAACTTCTTATTCTATAATTATTTTTTGCATAGCCAAAATGAGCCTGTTAACTGTAGTCACACAATTCATCTCTTCTACTTTGGACCTGAATCAGGCCATTCATTTGTAATTTTGCTGGATACATGGAAATAGGAATCAGTTACCCAAAATTACAGCCATCTAACCATATGAACCATATGAACAGTCACTGAGTCCAAATCTTGGTCCAAAGTAATCTTGGTCTGAAGAGTTTTCAAAAGCCATTAAAAGGACTACTTCTGTCCTAAATAAATAAATACAGATTAGAACCTAATGCATTAACCCACACACATATATTTTTGCAACTTCAGAACTTAAGCTTTTCCTGATATGGGAAATATGGGCTAGAAATAACTTCTAACATACATTATTACTTAATTTCTGTAGGTTATCTTGTTATCAAAGGCAAGAGGATTCATCAAAAGACCAAAAAAAGTAATAGCCTCTTGCTGTTATCTGAAGAAGCAATTGGTCCTCCTTTCCATTTCTTTCGAGCATCGTGCATGGCCACAGATACAAAAGTGGGCGTCTTTTTGTTCCTCGCAGTATGCATTGTTGTGCCATTTGTAAAGTGTGTAATGGTAGCTCATGAAATAAATATGAATGTGCTTATTTTTGAAGAATCACATGCCAGGGAGCTGTTAGTATGTCGATGATTGCTTTTCCTTTAGAAATGTACATTTCCTGCCACTTAATATGATAGATAACAGCAAAGGTCGTACACTGTCAGGAGGAGATATAAATTTGGAGGTCCTATTTAAAATTAATAAATGGTTTACGTCTCAGAGGTGAGCAGTCACAGAGTAGCTATTGAACCTTTGAATGTTAACGTATCTTCCTTCCCCTTCTGTGCAGCACTGGCTAGAAGGATGTGTTTCTAGTCTTGACTTTTCATCCTTTCATGAAAAGATATCTGTTTGCCATTATTTACATCTCCCTGTATCTGTTTTAATCTCAGCTAATTGCAGATGCTGTGCATCACTTCAGTTCATATGAAACATGAGTTAACTGGATATTTAAGGACTTCTATCATAGCAAGAAGCAGCTTACATCAGGCTAGGGTATGATATCATTGACATCTACTTCTGTCACCTAGAAAACTTTAAATCACAAGATCTAGTTTATCTGAATCAGGATCAGTTGAACTGTCTGTAAATTTAGATAGCAAGAATGCTGCTTTTTTTAACACGTAGAATTGTTACCAGGTCTCATCAATGAATAAGTGTTGCCAATTATAGAGCTTATGGTACATAAATAGCATTTTTTTAAAAAACCAAACATGTATAAAATAATATGTACATTATTTGTCTTGAATTTTGGAATGAAAAATTATTAATAGTTGTCATTGCAGGAGTTTTTCTTTTATTAAGAATGACAAAATCTTACCATCATGCCACTCAGCCGACTTCCTGTGAGCTGATTAGATCAGAAGGATCCATTTTTCCACTTAATATTAGCTTACATGAAGCTACATGGACTTCTGTCAGCCAATGAATTATAAATGCTAGCTCATTGTTTCATTCCTCCTACTTAGACAAATCTCAGAATCAGACAAGATCTTTCTGTTCTTGCTGCTGCTGTGCAAACCCATTTGTTGACTATATAGGGAAGGTGAACTATTTGCTTCTTGTTGCCAAGGCTCTGTAATTTTTGCAGTTAATGCTGTGCAGATCTTGAAAGGGATCCATTCCTTTGAGATATTTTTGTGAAGGGCCAAAACGCACCCCTCTAATCAGAAAGCAGAGTAGCATGCAAGCAAGGCAGACTCCAACTGAGGTATTCACCACATTGAAGCAACAAGATGCATTTTTGTGAGGCGAAACCCCTTGATGAGATAGATTGACAGTAATCCCTAATTGTAACTCTCCATTTTTTTTAATAAGCTCTGTTAATTTTTTCCCTTATTGGAATAAGGCCAGCCTTTGCCAAGCTCTCTGGAGTTTGTGATTATTTGTGCTCTTTCAGTCTGTTTGCATAGACAAATCACTCTCTGATTGCCTTTCAGCTCACTGGTGTCACCCCCTGCTTGCAGGGAGACAGGGTCCATTCAGTCAGTCCACCTCAGGCAACTGATGGACCCAACAGGGTTCCAGAGAGAACGTGGGGTTTTCCCTGAGGATTTGGTGGGCAGTTTGGCAGAGGCCAGATCATCTTGGGAAGCGTGTTCCAACAGGGTAGGAAACTTCAACTGGTCCAGAATGCAGCAGTGCAGGCAGTGATTAACATGCCTAAGTATTCCCATGACACATCCCTGTTTCATGAGATGCACCCCAGGTTCCTTCGATTAAACAATGCTATCTATTGGGACCCTGGAAATGTATCTTCTCTGCCCTCTGGAATGAGTTTCCCCCCGAGATCCAGATGGCCCCCACCATGTTGGTGTTTTGAGGGGCCTTGAAGACCTGGTCTTAAAGACCAGTCCTTTGGTGAGGGTGGTTGAAGCCCCATTCTGGGTCGTGTGGGTCAGTTTTTCATTGTAGCTCAGGTTTTACCATCTTTTGCTCCTTGTTTTACTGTTGCATTGTGCGTGTGTGTGTGTTTACTTATGAACCACCCAGAGTTTCCGAGAGTTGGGTGGTGTACAAATTAAATTAAAAAAACAAATATTTCTGGCTCCCTTCCATTCCCTGTAACTTATTTTTCTTCTCTAGGTACCATATTGCTCTCCTGAACTTTTCAGACCTCCAAATTTGTTTTGTAGTACCTCAGAATTAAAATATGCATGATTGATTGATTGATTGATTGATTGATTGATTGATTTCAGAGGGATACTTTTCCTTTTTTGTGACGTGATGCCCTGGAAATCATCCACCTTTCCTTGGATGTGTAGAGTAGATTTTTGTCAAATTTGGAGCATTAAGCTCTGTCTATAAAATGTGCATCTACAGTGGTACCTTCCAGTAGTAATGTATGGCTGTGAGAGCTGGACCATAAAGAAGGCTGAACGGCGAAGAATTGATGCCTTTGAACTGTGGTGCTGGAGAAGACTCTTAAGAGTCCCCTGGACTGCTAGGAGGTCAAACCAGTCAATCTTAAAGGAAATCAACTCTGATTGCTCATTGGAAGGATTGATAATGAAGCTCAAGCTCAGATACTTTGGTCACCTAATGCGAAGAGAGGACTCTTTGGAAAAGACCCTGATGCTGGGAAAGATGGAAGGCAAAAGGAGAAGAGGACGGCAGAGGATGAGATGGCTAGATAGCATCACTGAAGCAATGAGCATGAAATTGAGCAAACTGAGGGAGGCAGTGAAAGATAGGAAGGCCTGGCGCAATATGGTTCATGGGGTCACGAAGAGTCGGACACGACTTAACGACTAAACAACAAGAACAACAGTGGTACCTCAGGTTATGAACACCCCCCCTTACGAAATTTTCACAATACGATCAGCTCCGGCCCCAAATATTTACCTCGCCATGCGACCTCCACCCCGTGCTATGAACCGGATCCGCGGCCATTTGCCCTGCTGCCACGTGGTCACGGCTTCCTGTGGGCGAGATCGCGGTAGCAAGGAGACGTTCGGTGAGGCTTGTGGTGTGTTTTGTGGCATTTGGAAGGTTTTTGGTGTGCTTGTCAGCATGGCTCCAAAGAAAATGCAGAGCCGTATGTATTTACACTGAACCTTATGGGGAAATTTGCCTCGTGGCGCGACCAAATTCGGAGGGCGGATTAGCCGTATTTACCTTGAACCTTATGGGGAAATTTGCCTCGCGGCGCGACCAGATTTGGAGGGCGGAACAGATTAACCGTATTTACATTGAACCTTATGGGAAAATTTGCCTCGCAGTGCGACCAAATTAAGTTGCAATCAGAGTCACGGAACAGATTAAATTCGTAACCCAGCTACCACTGTATTTTGCTAACTTGCAACCATGTGATTTATTATTTGCTCTTATACCCATTGTCCTACCCACAGAGCATCTGAGGCAGCTAACCATCTAAAATAAAACATAAACAGTTAAATGGCTAGAAAAGCAGGAAAGATGAAGTTGCTGAAGCAGTCCTGATTGCATAAAAGAGAAATTCAAGTTTAATCTCTATCATGGAGATTGGCAGAAGTGCTGCATAATCCTATACTACCTCTTTCAGAACATGGATTTCCTAATAAATAAAAAATAGTATTAATCTATTTGCCAGACTGCCAATGACCATCCTAACCAGATATTCTGGAAGTTATAGTCCCAACATTTCTGGGGGCACCCGGTTGGGGAAGGCTGAATGAGAACATTAACTTTACAACTGATATGTTAGAAGAAAATCAAGTTTTGTAAAAGGCATCACCTCTGTGTATCTTCTTAGTAGGGCTTTTGGAACAGAAATAGAGCCAATGACTAATTAATAAGATGGAGACATTGGTCCGACACAATGTGGGCTAGTCATAGTATTGGAAGCAGCACAAATACTGTCTCAGTCTTTTAAACACTTATTTCTGGTTCTACATGAAATTGATAGTTAATCACTTTCCAAGCATACAGCAGGCACTTACTGCACAGGGAAAACATGGATAATGGAAAGTTTATAAAATCTCTGTCAATCTCGACTCTATATGAAAAATGATTCATTATAATGGGCCACTAGTGACAGAATGCCTCAGAATGGAAGCCTGTAATTAACTTTGCTTCATGTTTTATTGATAGCATTTGCTCTTTTCTGGGACCAGCAATCATACATCTTGTGAAATGTGGCACCTTCTGGATATACGCTGCACTTCAGAGCAAACTTTTCATGAAATAAGTCTCACTGAACTCTCTGGAATGACTTAACTTGTCATCAGAGTTTATAAGAACAGGCTGATAAGATATACTCAGCCTAAAACTCAAGCAAGCATCTTTTTGGGGTGAAGGGGCACAGTTAATTTTAAAGCTAATTTAAGCTACTCATTATATATTTAATCATTCCAACCCCACCCCTGTTGTTAACATTTGCAAATTACTAGCAACTTTTGGAGCAATTTTACAAAGCTTACCTAAAATGTTGGGATTGCACAGATTGTGTAGCTGATGTTGATACAGTGAGGAAGGTAATGGAGTAAAAAATAAACAAAATATATCCTTTAAATATCTTGGGTTCTCAAATATATCATACTCCTTTTCATAGATAAGAGAAAGATAACCACCAAAATATTGGGAATTCAAGGAGCTGTATTCCAAACACTATGCAATTCAGATAGCCTTGCTATAGGCACCTGTAGTTGCTTTATAACCGTTTTAACTCTAGTCGGGTATTTATTATTTTAAATGGCAATGGTTTCCTAAGCCCCTGACAGAAATCCACCACCTTTTGTTTAAAGAAGTCACAGATTAATTTGAGATTCCTCTGCAGTATCCCAGTCTCATGGCCTCTCTCTAGACAAAGGGCTCCCTTTGTCTTCTGGCACAGGGAAAGTCAGAGTCTGAATTCATATACTCAGTGCAACCTGAAGAAAATCATTCCACAGATGCTGATGTCGAATACAGTCATGAGAGGGACCTTCCTGAGTGGCATTATGCATCCAGTGCTTTCTATACCCAGGACGAGAACACAAATCACTTCATTTTAAGAACAGAGCTGTGCAGAACACAGCCCTCTTTCCCATTACAAAACATGAATAATTATTTATTTATTAGATTTATATCCTGCCTTCCCTCCAAGAGCTCACAGCAGCTTCTGAAGGAATTTCTCTTCCTTTTTATTCACACAACAGCAACTCTGTGAGGTAGATTGGAGGGCACTGCTTCAAAATCACCCAAGGAGTTTCCATGGCTGAGGGTAGATCCAAACCGGAGTCTCTCCAGTTCTAGTCCAGTATCTTAGCCATTACACCACACCAGCAATCTGTAGGAGTTTGCTACAGATTGCTAAATAGAAATCATTCCTGAATTGCAATAATTTCTTAGGAGAGTAGAAATATCAGGTAATATCTAGTAGAGTAATACTTGCCTACACAGGACAGCAGATGAAAGAACAATGTCTGCTTCAACAAAAGGCACAGGATCACATAGCAAGCTACACCTTCTCTGGATATGACTGTGAAAGCAGAAATATGTTTCAAGAAAGAGTTGATTTTCTGCATTTTTTCACCTTAAAAGCTGTTAATCTCCCAATTAACCTCAGCTTGGATTGCTAAGGCAACATGCAGCCAACCTCCCCCAAATCCTTAGGTGGTTCACAGTCTCTCAGAAGAAGGGCTGCCAAATTGCAATACTGTATTTAATATGTCAAAAGGAAAATTATTTGGGTAATAAATGTCCTCATTCAGTGAAGTTGATTACCTTAAACAAGGTCTATCTAAATTGAATCAAATAAATTTTAGCTTTTTTTCCCCCAGCCCCATCCATTTTTGGAGTATACCCACTGTTGCGCCACTGGAAGGCAAGTGTCGGTCTCAGGCAAGAAAGGTTACGCGGCCCTGATATAATTAATTTATACAATTCATGTGTCTTGACAATGCCACTGTCCAGCATTTCCCAACAGAAAGGTATAATCTCTTCAAGTAGAATTGTTAATCTGATTTTAGAGGGGTAAATTTATTAGTCTGTTACAGCAATAAACAATGAAGCTGCTACCGCAGATCTTCTCAGTATTATCAGAAACACCATCTTATTTGATTCACCACTGCATAAAAGGAGAGAGGACATGAAATTTTGTGCAAAGAATATTGGAGCTTTGGTTGTTACCTACTGTGGTGCTTGGGGAACTGTGAGGAAATCACCCACTGGATTTCATCTGTTGTTAAATCCTGGTTTGGAGGATCAATAGGATAAAAACCTAAAAGCAGCAGATTGGAAGTCTAGTCCGCAAGGAGCGGGCTTAAAAAAGAGTGAAAGGAGGATGCTATGTCAAAGCCGATATACCAGAACAAATTAGAATGACCATATTTGCAAGGAGGAGGGAGAGTTGCTTCGCTTTCTTACATAGTGGACTTTAGAAATATACTGCATTTTCAAGGAAACTGTTCATTCAATAGCTCAGTGTTGTTTTAATTACTATTGTACAGTGCATTATCCTATTCATGCATCAGTGTGCTGTTTCTTAATGATTCCAAGTAAGAGCTGTAACAAGTTCACAACTTGGTCTTATGTGGATACCCCAAGAGGGAGAGAAATTGCCCCTTAGAGATCTCCCTGCTAGTGGAAGATTTGGCAGCAGGCTTGATGAGAATAAATTCTAGAGGAACTGAAAGAGATTCTGCTTCCGGAGGGATTAGCTCTCAGACTCAGGACTGGCTCTTGTGGTATAGTTTGCGATATAGTATGGGTTACAAGCGTTTCCATAATTCACTCAACTTTAGTCTGTCATGTAGCTTTTCTCCTTCTCCCCCCCCCCCTCACTTCCCCAATAAAGAGATAGGGGTACTCCGTGCTAGGTGGCAGCAGCAGCATCTGGGAGAAGACAGAATAGGCAAAATGGTGGTTGAGGCACTGGGACCAAAGCCCCGCTCCTTTGTATGTGCATTTATGCAACAGGCAGGGCTTTAACTGCAGTGCCACAACCTCTATCTGTCTGGCTGACATCCCCCTGTGGATGCCACTGAAGCCAGTGTAGACTCACCTAGAGTTGCAATCACTAAATAAAAGAGCAACTTCTCAATTTATTTGTTATTCAGATTTCTGAGCCATATAGGTATCCACGGATATTTGTGTCACCCCTCTGTATCGCTTCCTGCTGTTTAGTTCACTCACAGTCACCAGAGACTGACATGGTAGTAGGAAGTGCCAAGTTACTCATTCTTTAAATAAATCTAAAGTTTACCCTCAAGCAAAGTCACCACAGCTTTAATTCTTCTGTTTCTTTCTCCCCAGATACTAATTTAGACTATTTGCGTCAGTGCACTAGGCAATTTATATTCCATATCCTTTGTACTCTTTGCATGAAATATCTCTGTTGGAATTCCTGTTTATTCCTCATTTCAGTTGTTACCTCTGTTTTTGGAAACAGCAGGCTTCAGTTAATTAAAACAAATTTGAATACAGATACGTTTAGTAAATAGAAAACATTAGCAAATTGAAGCAATCTTTTTTAGCAGCAAGATTCTGAAATCTTATTAATAAAGTTGGACAAATAATAATCTACACGTATAGCCTTATATTCAGGTAATTATGAAAAAAAGGAGGAGGAGGAGGAGGAAGGGAAGGAATTTTTATTACTGTGACATATTGCTAGGTCACAATGTGCAGGTTAGAGGTTAACCCAAGAAAATTGGACATGGTGAATTAACAGAGAAAAAATTATTGTATGGCAATATAATTACATTCCAAGATCTGTGTTCATTCTAATTTATAGTAATTCAATCATTAATGAGAACAAGTTCTTGCTTTAGGTTTCCTATTCACAGTGCTATGAGAAGTCAACGATTTCATGCCTGTAAAACGCTTGATCATGAATGATATAATTCTTAATATGTCAAAGATATTCTCAGCGTGAGTGCAGGTTTGAAAGAATCACATTATTGATCAGATTGGGTCAAATATAAATAAGATAATGCTAACAAGGGCATAACAAATTTAATTCAACTTTGTCCAGAGAATTAAAGTAGACATTAGCTAGTAAGTACTACTGGCTTTACTGCCTTAATTTTAAAATGCCATCTTTGTTGTGGAGATCAACAATCATGGATGCAATTTCCAGGTGATAGTATTTTCCTACTTTAGAATCACATACTTTAGCCATGGATCTGGATGCAAGGGTTTACAGTGGTACCTCAAGATACGAACGCCCCATCTTACGAAAATTTCGAGATACGACCAGCTCCGGCCGCAAAAATTTACCTCAACATGTAAACTCCGCCTCAAGCTACGAACCAGATCCGCGGCCATTTGCCCTGCTGCCAAGTGGTCACGGCTTCCAAGAGGAAGTGCTAATGAAATCTGAGCGCACGGGGGGGGGGGAAGCTCCCGCTCCCGGCTGTGCGTGCGCGCTGATATTGCTGTCACTGTGCTTTTGTCGCTATGGAGAAAGGAAAAAGGAAAAGGAAAAGCCATTTGCCCTGCTGCCACGTGGTCACGGTTTCCTGTGGGCGAGATCGCGGTAGCAAGGAGGCGTTCAGTGAGGCTTGTGGTGTGTTTTGTGGCGTTTGGAAGGTTTTTGGTGTGCTTGTCAGCATGGCTCCAAAGAAAATGCAGAGCAGGCGTGGCAAGAATAAGGCTTTTGCAGCTAAGAGGCAAAGAAGAGAGGAAACCCCTGAAGGCGATCTCCCCGAAGTCCCTTTGGAGGGGGACTCTCCCTCCAAACACTAACTGCCTCCCCACCCCATTCTCCCTCTTCATACTGTGCTTTTTTTCATGTTTTTGTGGTTTAAAAATAAAATGCATATGTTTCAGAACTGTTTGTATTTACATTGAACATTATGGGGAAATTTGCTCTTTCCTTTGGCCATAGCCCTTGGCCTGGTGATTGCTTTCACTGTGCTTTTGTCGCTATGGAGAAAAGAAAGAGCGCGGAGGAATCAGTGGGGGGGGGAAGCTCCCACTCCCAGCTGTGCGTGCGCGCAACATAAGCCTTTCCCCCCATTGCTTTCACTGTGCTTTTGTCGCGCGCGCCAAGGGCTATGCACAGAGGAAAGAGCGTGGAATTAAGAAGAATCAGCACGGGGAGTGGGGGGGGAAGCTCCCGCTCCCGGCTGTGCGCGCGGGAGCCTTTCTCAGATTTCATTAGCACTTCCTTTTTCTGCGCTAGGGCTGACTAAAGCGCGCCTGGGGAATTTCCTAGCCGTGCAACGCCGGCTGACACATTGAACCTTATGGGGACATGTGCTTCAGGATGCGACCAAATTCGAAGGGTGGATTAGCCGTATTTACATTGAACCTTATGGGGAAATTTGCTTCAGGATGCGACCAAATTCAGAGGGTGGAACAGATTAACCGTATTTACATTGAACCCTATGGGAAAACGTGCTTCAGCATGCGACCAATTCGACTTGCGATCAGAGTCACGGAACAGATTAAATTCGTATCTTGAGGTACCACTGTATTTCTATTTTTTAGATATTGTGCCATGTGTGGCATTCTACATGACTTCTACTACCACCCTTTGGAGGGGGGGATTTGTAATGTATGCATCTCTATAATCTAAAATCTGTATCTCTCTGCTCTGAGATCTTAAGGGAACATGGACTGTATATACCATTTTGATAGTCTATATATATAATATCCCTTCCTAAAAACCCTGAATATAAGAATCTAGGTAGCTCCTGAAGCTAATTTGCTGTATACAGGTGAAACTCGAAAAATTAGAATATCGTGCAAATGTTCATTTATGTCAGTATGGCAACTCAAAAGGTGAAACCAATATATGAGATAGACGCATTACATGCAAAGCGAGATATGTCAAGCCTTACTTTGGTATAATTGTGATGATTATGGTGTACAGCTTATGAAAACCCCAAATTCACAATCTCAGAAAATTAGAATAGTGTGAAAAGGTTCAATATTCTAGGCTCAAAGTGTCCCACTCTAATCAGCTAATGAATCCATAACACCTGCAAAGGGTTCCTGAGCCTTTCAATGGTCTCTCAGGCTGGTTCAGTGGGAATCACAAGCGTGGGAAAGACTGCTGACCTGACAGTTGTGCAGAAAACCATCACTGACACCCTCCATAAGGAGGGAAAGCCCCAAAAGGTAATTGCAAAAGAAGTTGGATGTTCCCAAAGTGCTCTATCAAAGCACATCAATAGAAGGTTATGTGGAAGGGAAAAGTGTGGTAGAAAAAGGTGCACAAGCAGCAGGGATGACCGCAGCCTGGAGAGGATTGTCAGGAAAAGGCCATTCAAAAGTGTTGGGGACTTTCACACGGAGTGGACTGAGGCTGGAGTTAGTGCATCAAGAGCCACCGCACACAAACGGATCCTGGACATGGGCTTCAAATGTCGTATTCCTCTTGTCAAGCCGCTCCTGAACAACAAACAACGTCAGAAGCGTCTTACCTGGGCTACAAAAAAAAAAAGAACTGGTCTGTTGCCCAGTGGTCCAAAGTCCTCTTTTCTGATGAGAGCAACTTTTGCATCTCATTTGGGAACCAAGGACCCAGAGTCTGGAGGAAGAATGGAGAGGCACACAATGCACGATGCTTGAAGTCCAGTGTGAAGTTTCCAGAGTCTGTGTTGATTTGGGGAGCCATGTCATCTGCTGGTGTTGGTCCACTGTGCTTCATTAAGTCCAGGGTCAACGCAGCCGTCTACCAGGAGATTTTGGAGCACTTCATGCTTCCTTCCGCAGACAAGCTTTATGGGGATGCTGACTTCATTTTCCAGCAGGACTTGGCACCTGCCCACACTGCCAAAAGTACCAAAACCTGGTTCAATGACCATGGGATTACTGTGCTTGATTGGCCAGCAAACTCGCCTGACCTGAACCCCATAGAGAATCTATGGGGCATTGCCAAGAGAAAGATGAGGGACATGAGACCGAACAATGCAGCAGAGCTGAAGGCCGCTATTGAAGCATCCTGGTCTTCCATAACACCTCAGCAGTGCCACAGGCTGATAGCATCCATGCCACGCCGCATTGTGGCAGTCATTGCAGCAAAAGGGGCCCAAACCAAGTACTGAGTACATATGCATGCTTATACTTTGCAGAGGTCCGATATTGTTCTATTTCCAATCCTTGTGTTATTGATGTCATGTAATATTCTAATTTTCTGAGATTGTGAATTTGGGGTTTTCATAAGCTGTACGCCATAATCATCACAATTATACCAAAGTAAGGCTTGACATATCTCGCTTTGCATGTAATGCGTCTATCTCATATATTGGTTTCACCTTTTGAGTTGCCATACTGACATAAATGAACGTTTGCACGATATTCTAATTTTTCGAGTTTCACCTGTATAGTCATCTGAGCGCAAAGGTCTGTGAATTTAATTCCTGGCAGAGGGTTTGAACCCCATAGAATAAGATCTTGCAAAAGAATATCCCTAAATTGTATTAATCATTTGTGGGCACGTGTGTGTGCGTGTGCACACGCACACCTTTGGGTCAATGTTGACTCCTGGCGACTGTCTGAACAAGTCCCTGAAGTTTTCTTGGCAAGATTTTGGAAGCAGTTTGCCATTGCCTCCTTCCTAGGGCTAGCTTCCTGGCTCAAGGTCACCCAGCTGGCTTCGTGCCTAAAGTGGGACTAGAACTCATGGTCTCCCGGCTTCTAGCATGAAGCCTTAACCACTACACCAAACTGGCTCTCATTAATCATTTTATCTTCCCCTAATTAAATGAAAAGCAAACAAGAATATATTTCCTAAGTAACATATGTGGAGGGAGGTTACCATTCATGTCCCCATTCTACATGAAGCTTTGTAACAAGAATATTAATCTTTCTGGAGCCTAATGGTTACAGTAACTGAGAGGCTGTCTGAACTGAGTAACACTAAAGTAGGACTGTGTTCAGTAGGGAGTCCTAGACATTGGAGCAATGCATTTTTTTCAGAGAAATACAGCCCCTAGGCTTCAGTTCTGGAAGCTAACATTTCCTGTCATAATATTGTTTTTTTATTATTATTATTATTTTATAGTTTCATTTCTCTACTTCTGTTTTTATTTTCAGGCCTCATCAATAATTGATAAGCAATATGAACAGTGTGGAACATATTCTTTGGCTCATTAACAGTTGTACCAAGGAACTGTCATTGTTTAGAGGGCTATGGAAAACCATTCTTGCTTTATATGAATATTATAATATAAAAATATAATTATTATATAATAATATAAAATATGAAACATTATTATGAATGTCCTCCATATTCTTTCCTCTGTCCTCGAGGCCTTTGTATTGGTGGTTATCTGGAGTAAATGTATATAGTAACAATCCCACTCCCTAGCAAACTAGGTGAACTTCAGCCCATTGTCACTAATGACTTCTTGAAAAATTCCATATTTGGCAAGCACTGCCCCCAGGCCAGTAATCATTGCAATGCTTATGCTATTATATAAAAGACAAAATCCCAAACGCAAAGAACAATAATCCCAAACTATTCGAAGCATGTTAGAATTACATGTAGGGAAAAAATGTGCCAGCCTTCTTCTGTACCTTCTATAGAACTAGAAAATATTGCATGGACTCAAACTATTGCCGTGGCTAATACTTTTAAGCAGATGAAACAGTTTGCCATAGTACTGACAACATTTTGATTGACCTGTAGTCAGATCAGGATAGTTCATACTTGCTTGTTACACTTTTCAATGCCTAATTGACTTTTATGAATTTTCAGCAACCTATCATGTTAGAGGTTCTTGAAAATACCTACTTTCCTCCCCTTGAAAATAATTCTATCAACTATAGACAGATCAGATTTGCAGTTCTAGTACTTTTGTGTAGTAAGAGCAGACATGTTTGGATATCAGGACGGCCTTTGATCATGGTCAATGAGCTGAAGAGTTTGGGGACCCCTGCTCTAAATAAAAGACTGAGACCATATAAACATATCTAGACTACAATTTTCTCATCAGGACCTTTTCACTTAAATGACATCTCCCCAAAAAGTAAATTCTGTAATTCAAAACATCTGTTTAAATTTAATTTCACACTGGCAACTTTTCTCGCCTCTAAGACTTCCCAAAATCTCATGACATAGTCTTCCCTGGTGGAGTCCCATATAATAACAGGTGTTAAAACCATCAGTGTATTTATATACCGTGTGAATTGTGTTGTTATGGTATATTTTGAGAACAGAAAAAATGTTGAATAAGAGGTGCGAAAATCTACATTATCCCAAAGATTTATTAGAGCTGCAGAGAATAGTACTTCTGTGGGCTTTTATTAAATTATTTTTAATAAATAAATAAATTTTATTTTAAATCTATAAAAAAATAAATAATAGTAAATAAAATAAAATAAATCTTCTGTGAGTTTAAGTAGCCAAAACGTGAATGGGTTTAATTTATCTGGGAAAAAATGGGAATTCAAAAATTGGGCCATGTTTTCTTCTCTTGGGGCAATTTGAAATGCTATGTATTGATAGTTTTGTTAATGTTTTTTTTCTGAAACACACTTTTTAAAGCTATGGCCTAATGTAGCCTCCCAACCTTTATCTTGTGCTGATACTGCAACCGGTATGGTTAGGAAGTTCTGTGTATTGTAGTCCAAATATGTCTGAAGGTAGCACAGTCAGTTTTGAAGGTGAGTGTCAAGCCCCAGGCTATGA
The DNA here is from genome assembly GCA_030867105.1 of Liasis olivaceus. Lineage (NCBI taxonomy): Eukaryota > Metazoa > Chordata > Lepidosauria > Squamata > Pythonidae > Liasis > Liasis olivaceus. The sequence continues at coordinate 225,581,353 of CM061349.1, forward strand.
TCCAGGAAGCAGGTATTTCAGATTTCAATAAGAAATTTTAATAAAAATTGAATTCTTTAATAAGAATTGAGAGTAATGTACACAATTTTGGAAATTGCAGTGGGAACCTCTAGCCTTCATTTATTAGTGAATCCATTAAGGTAGAGTGTCTTTCAACATTTTGAATCTCTTCTTCTGGCGCTTTACGTAGCCTGGCCTGAGCTAATATTTATGAGATAAACTACTAATGAACACCTCTCCTATCTATTGGTTGTTAATATGTAACATTCCTCTCATTACTCACCCAGCACTCCCACAGTCATTCCCAATGATCAACACTATTGGGCAGTTTATTATTGAAGTGACATTGATACCATCATGAATAAATGCCAATTTCTCATTTTTAGCCTGCAACATTTCCAAGGACAGCCTTATACTAGGTTAAGTGAGGTGGCCCTCATCCCAGGCAGTTGATGTTGGTTATCATGAAAGAACAAGAAATGGTTGTATTATTTATTATGGCATGCTATTGCTTTTATGAAGGAGATACCTCATGGGCTTTTCTTTGCCTCAGTGGCAAAATTAAATTTTCTGGTATTTGGGTATTACATAACTTCAAATGGAAGTCTTTGCTGCTTTGTCTCAGGTAGAAAAATGTCTTTATCTGGTCTCAATCTATTATGATTTTGAACCACTTCATATTTTGTGTCAAGAAGAGATACACATGTTTCTTGACCCACAGAGGGCATGTTCTAAAGACAACTGTAGATCCTCAAAATATAGACCCATGTGTTTAGTTATGTTCCATCCTTAGTCTTTATATATTTTTGGCAGGGAAACAGGGGAGGTAATGCAATTTTGAAATGATGAGCTCCACCTGATTCTCTAAAAATTCAAAATTAGTTATTCCAAGTAACTTTGCTTTGGGATTATAGATAACATTCATGAAAAACTGGGGACATAAAATAATTGTGTCAAGCCCAGTCCTACATGGTAATAAGATATATCAAAATACTGTGCAGATAGAGAGAGTGCAAAAAGAGGATGTTATAGGATGGAAAACTATAAGGACCCATTATCTTTATTCTGGAGGCACTTCACAACCTATTATTGCTTTAAAAATATAACTTTGGCTAGGCAATAGTTTTCTCTACCGCCTGTGTTAAAATAAAGCATTTAAATGCAATTTGCAGAAATCAAAAGTATGTTTCTATAGTGAGATAGGTGATAGATGATAGATGATAGATATTCTGATCCAAAATAGAGTAATGTTTCTTAATTTAAAGGGAGGAAAAAGGAGTCCCTTGTTTTAGTTGATCATCATATAGGAGCGACAAATGTCTTGACCCTGGTGTTAAATAGAAAACGTCTGGTGGAAAGCTGCCTCTTTTCCTCTCTGATCGTTGCCATTGAGGCCCAGTTAACTTTGACATCCTGTTCCATCTCCATCAAACCAGTGAATAATATAAGTTGCCCTTTTTTCTTCTCCTCATGAAACTCAGGCTACTGAGGTCGTTTTTCAAATGAGCTTTCTTCTCACAATTGATTTTCAGCTATTCTTCGGTTGGCAACTATTAAGAAAGAACTTTTTTCCCCAGTGATGTTAGTCGCATTAGGCCCTGTAAGTGACAGTGGCTCTTCAGGGATTTGGAATAGGTGAGGCAGCAGTTCATGGAGTTAACATCAATTTTTCTTGATGTGACTGTCCTCAACCTGACAGAACTATGGTTAAAAGTGTCGACACCTGGAGAGTATGCCAGGCCTGCAAAACAAAGTGCAACATCTGGCTGTGGCCCAAGAGATCTACCACATTTTTGTATATTATACAGATCCATTCAACAGTGCTTATGAAAGCACTTTTAAATTTGTTGAACGTTTCATCAATGCACAGAAAAGTTATCTAGGGTTTTTTGAAATCTCAGAACTTATTCTCCCCAAATTTATTCCTCAGACAGTATTGGTCAGACTGATGCTTCTAAACAACCACCTTAAAATTAACTTGAACAACAAATATCATACTTTTTATTGTTTTTATTGAACTATAATTAACAAACAATATCAGGTAACTATATTAACATAAACTTAATATGCATATAGAGGAAAAATATATAGAAAATACAAAAAATGTTTACAATGTAAATAAAGAGCACTGTAGCAAATATTGTACTTAAAAATGCAAACAATAAAAAGATTTGGAATGGATCAGTACAATTTAAATTGCACTAGTCCTTCAATGTGATGATTATCCGGACAACCTCTATATGTATGTTTCTTTGTTTATTCAATTTATTGTCATCAACTAAATAATCCAAAGGTAAAAGGAAAGTATACCTTACAAGTGGAGCATAGTATAAAAGCCAGACAGAAATTTTAAAAAAAACTTTTTTTTTTTTACCTAGGAATATAATATTTATGTTGTTGGATCAGAATCTGATTCTGATCTTGAAAGCACTGTAACAGAATTTGGCCACTGCCAAAGTTGTAAAGTCAGTGATCAGACAGCAATAGTTCAATATAAAAACAATCTGTATGTTCTGGGAAGTCCATTAAGGTGCAATATGCCTATTTCTAATATCTCAGCTCTATTACATTGCCTATAAAAGAAGCAATATTGAAAAAAAAAATGACTTAAGGATTTGACCTGCAAGGGCATAATCAATCTTTATAAGGGATTCTTTCAAATTATCCTTCCAGGACAGCAGTAGACAAGATACCACAGCAAGCCAGAGTAAAGATCTCTATTTGTATGAGAAATATATACATTCCAGATTAGACAGAAAGCAAAATTAAAGGGAAATATGTAATATATCTTGGTGCTGACAATATATCGGTGCCTTTGAGTCAGTCTTGACTGCTGGAGACTGCCTGAATGAGTCCAAGCAGTTTTCTTGGCAAGATTTTCAGAAATGATTTGCCACTGCCTCCTTCCTAGGGCTGAGAGAGAGGGAATGGCCAAAATCAGCCAGCTGGCTTTGTGCCTAAAGTCTCCCCATTTCTTCTATCTTCATGCTCTCTTGGTTTCTAGCTTGGTACCTTAAACTGCAACATAAGCTGGCTTTTAATATAATATAGATAATATAGATAATACATTAGCAAATTAATTTTGAGAGGAGTGTCAGGAATTTATTTTTTTACAAAATCACTTCAAGTCAAACTATATAATACAGTAAATAATCCATAATCCATAAAACGAATCGAAGAAGTAGGAGACAACCAACTTCCTCTTTTTCTAGAGTCCTCCTTGAATAGTTAAATATGGCTTCTCCCAGGCACATCACAAGCAAAAGTAACCAGACTAAGCAGCAAAAAAAAAAAAAGTCAAAATTTGCAGCTAGCCAAAATCTTTAATTAGAATCAACCAAAATCATATACACACACACCCAAAAAAGGACAGGCTTTCAAGTTTTCCTAAACCAATCTTATGTTACAATTATGATTGGGTTGCCCTAAAGTTGGGCATGGAGTCATAGATAAAGAAGCAATAGACTAGGAAGCAGAATTATACACCAAAGGAGCCCTCTTGGTTGATGAAGGGCATTTGCCAATTCCCATGTGAAATTGAGTTTTAAATGAAATCCTGAATTCTGTATCATAGAATCATTTACAAACTTGGAAGCGAACTTCCAAGTATGTGTGTAGTTTCTGTTCAGTTCCGATCTGTCCTGTTTATATTGTTTGCTATATTATGTAGGACACTTTTCACATGTGCTCTGTATTCATAGTCACACTGCAATTATAGGCTGTAGTCTCAAATTACCATACAGTGGTACCTCAAGATACGAATTTAATCCGTTCCGTGACTCTGATCGTAAGTCGAATTGGTCGCATCCTGAAGCAAATTTTCCCATAGGGTTCAATGTAAATACGGTTAATCCGTTCCGCCCTCCGAATTTGGTTGCACCACGAGGCAAATTTCCCCATAAGGTTCAATGTAAATACGGCTAATCCGCCCTCTGAATTTGGTCGCATCCTGAAGCAAATTTCCCCATAAGGTTCAATGTGTTGCACGGCTAGGAAATTCCCCAGGTGCACTTTAGTCAATTTCACCACTTGAGCCATAGCGCAGAAAGAGGAAGTGCTAATGAAAGGGCCACCTGGCGCCTCTTCACTAATCTGAGCGCGTGGGGGAAAGGCTTTTGTCGCGCGCACCACGCCAAGGGCTATGGACAAAGGAAAGAGCGCGGAGTTGAGGAAGAGGAATCAGTGCGGGGGGGGGGAAGCTCCCTGTGCGCGCCACAAAAGCCTTTCCCCTGCGTGCTGATTGCTTTCACTGGGCTTTTGTCGGTGCACCACGCCAAGGGCTATGGACAAAGGAAAGAGCGCGGAGTTGAGGAAGAGGAATCAGCGCGGGGGAAAGCTCCTGCTCCCGGCTGTGTGTGTGACAAAAGCCTTTCCCCCGCACGCTGATTGCTTTCACTGGGCTTTTGTCGGTGCACCACGCCAAGGGCTATGGACAAAGGAAAGAGCGTGGAGTTGAGGAAGAGGAATCAGTGCGGGGGGGGAAGCTCCCACTCCCGGCTGTGCATGCCACAAAAGCCTTTCCCCCTTGGTGCACTGACAAAAGCCCAGTGAAAGCAATCAGCATGCGGGGGAAAGGCTTTTGTGGCGCACACAGCCAGGAGCAGGAGCTTTCCCCCACGCTGATTCCTCTTCCTCAACTCCGCGCTCTTTCCTTTGTCCATAGCCCTTGGCGTGGTGCACCGACAAAAGCCCAGTGAAAGCAATCAGCGCGCGGGGGAAAGGCTTTTGTGGCGTGCACAGGGAGCTTCCCCCCCCCCCCCCCCGCACTGATTCCTGTTCCTCAACTCCGCGCTCTTTCCTTTGTCCATAGCCCTTGGTGTGGTGCACCGACAAAAGTGAAACCAATCAGCGCACAGGGGAAAGGCTTTTGTGGCACGCACAGCCAGGAGCGGGAGCTTCCCCCCCCACACACTGATTCCTCTTCCTCAACTCCACACTCTTTCCTTTGTCCATAGCCCTTGGCGTGGTGCACGCGAGGAAAGCCCAGTGAAAGCAATCAGCGCGCGGGGGAAAGCCTTGTGCGTGCTCAGATTAGTGAAGAGTGGCCCTTTCATTAGCACTTCCTCTTTCTGCGCTAGCGCTCGAGTGGTGAAACTGACTAAAGCGCGCCTGGGGAATTTCCTAGCCGCGCAACGCCAGCTGACACATTAAACCTTATGGGGAAATTTGCCTCGTGGAGCAAGCCTCCTTGCTACCACGATCTTGCCCACAGGAAGCCGCGACCATGTGGCAGCAGGGCAAATGGCCGCGGATCCGGTTTGTAGCTTGAGGCGGAGTTCGCATGTCGAGGTAAATTTTTGCGGCCGGAGCTGGTCGTATCTCAAAATTTTCGTAAGGTGGGGCGTTCGTATCTTGAGGTACCACTGTATATACTGCACAGCCTGCATAGTTCTTGTCTTTTATTTATTTTCTCAGTTTTAACAAAAATCCATATCTGATGAAATGGTAGATGTCTGCTTTCATAGAATGGAAGTAAAGGGTGAAACTGAGCATTTCCTATAAGGAATGCAGGCAGAAAACTAAGAAAATCTCTGGATTGTGGCAAGGTAGAAATGTGGACAATAAATAAATAAAATGGGGAGAGGTGTGAGGAATGAAAGGAAAGGCTATTGACAGGATAAAAATAAGGAAAGGTAAGAAAAATGAAATAGAATATATTAGAGTTTTGCAATACTTCAGATTCAGTTAGGAAGAGATGCTTCAGAAGACATAGCACCTGTGACTCATTAAAGCAGCCATGTCTTATTTGAGAATCACACATATATTATGCAGTGTAGGGCCACTCCACCAGTGACTTTTCCAGTTGTAGAGAAGAACAAACATAAAGATACCTTTTTCCTTATTCCAGCTTTTGTCAGACTGTGGATACGGACCCATTACTAGAGCTTCACCTCTCTTTTTACTCCTTGCTTCCTGTTGCATGAAAAAGAAGAGTTACAGGCAAATGGCCTGATGAGCTATGTGGAAAGAGTTAGAAAGAGATTGAAAAGTTTATTTTTAATAATAACAACAACAACAACAAAAACAATTGATTTTTCTTGTTAAAATAAATTGTTTTCCTCATTACAATTAGATTATATTTCTTTCAAAGTTTATTGGTCTTTACTTTGGTTTCTCTGTACTGGCCTTAGAGAGCTATACTCCTTTGCAATGAGACTCTAGACAGAAAATTTGAGATCCCTACCTTATTCTGGCAATTATATATTGCATCTTGCAACATTAGTTTAACTTAGTACATACAAAGCATGAATGAAAAAATAAGAAACTTGGCCATGGGGCCATTAGAGTTCCTGCAGTAGCAGTGGAAAATATTAGGTTTTGTGGGTTCTATGAAGAGTATCATCTTATTTTTAAAAATGAGTATTGAAACCATGGTGAAATTATTATATCCAGGATTGAGCACTACCAGAGAACATCAAAGCTTAGCCAACCAAGACATGAAATAAAGGGTTAATTTCCCCAATTTTGAGAAATAAAGTGAGTTTCTCTTGATCTTCTTGTCTTGTATATAGAATAACTTTAGTATCACAGGTTTGAGACTGAAAAAAACGAAAGCCTTATATGCATTTGGGAAGGAAGGAAGGAAGGAAGGAAGGAAGGAAGGAAGGAAGGAAGGAAGGAAGGCAGGCAGGCAGGCAGGCAGGCAGGCAGGCAGGCAGGCAGGCAGGCAGGCAGGCAGGCAGGCAGGCTAAACTGTCCAGAAAATAAACTAATAAAGTATTTTGACAAGTATATAAATCAGCATCTGTAGCAAACTGCAGTGATGCCAGAATGACAACATAAATGTAGTGAGACTTTCATATAAATGCCACAATTATGTACTAGCATTCCAATATTTGAAACAAGTACATAAATTGAGACCTTTGATATCATGCATGCTTCATCAATTGGCCTTTGCCCTTGTCCTCTGGATTCCCATGTAGATACCAATCTTCTGACCAATAAATTTCCATATCCTTAAGTTTGTGATGACTGTTCATTGTTTCAAAGAAAATGGTTCCATTTTACACTATTTTTCCACAAAATTCTTATGCTATATTTAACTTACTAATACCTTCTGGGGAATCAGGAGGCAAACTGAGATTCAGGAAAAATAAAATATATTAATCACAGATATTATGGCTTATAATAAGTCAAGTCTGCATACCTGCTGACAGTTATGAATTATTGACTTAATCTCCAGAACTGAAAAAAGAGGTAATAGCACTCCTATAGAATCTTGCTGATTTATCATCAAATCATGTTTTATCTGTTTAACTTTCTGTATCCATGGCTATGGATCAGTATAAAACTGAATGGTGAATTCTGGGGAAAATAAGTATTATTATATAGACTTGTTTTTGCTCAGAAGGTGCTCAGCAATAAAGATGATTGAGAAAATAATTTTATGAGTCACCTTTTGGTCCAAAAAATATCCCCAGGTGATAAGTAGTTTAGCCATATAGATAAATTAAGAACAAGAATAATCCATATTTAAAAACAAGAAGCAGAATTAATTAATTACACTGAAAATCATTCAGAACACCAGGAATTTAACAACCTGATTTAAATTCTGCTAAGACAGACCTAGTCTAATTTCCCTATGGAAGGGCTTGCAGTTGAGGTACTGCCATAAAAAAGGATCTTCTGAAGCAGATTTTATGCTAGAGATAACATCATATCTAAGGAGAGGGATTTTCAGGTATTCTTCCCTAATGCTACCAGATCTGAGTGACAAAATTCTGGATGAGCTCTAGATGACAGTAAAGAGATAGATAAAACTGTAATTATTTGCTGCCATCTAGTGCTGCCATCTTTCCACAGACCAGATCTGGTAACCCTACCCAATTCATTCAGACTATAAAGGTAAGAACAGATCTTGATCACTGAATTCCTCCAGAAAACCAAAAGGAAATCAAAGCATCTAACACAGGATTAGCTTAATATTGTCAAGGAAGCACACACTAGAAAACAATCTGCCACCTAAAAACCACTTCAAACATGAAAATAGGACACAACTCATCAAGCTGGGTTATAATGAGAAGACTAAGTATATCTGTTATGTCTACAACAGTGGGACTTATAATGGGCCTATAATGTGAAACACATTCAGATTATAGCTTGGATAGACAAAGCAGAAATGGTCTGTTTTTTGTTCCTACAGTGGTACCTCGGTTCACGAACGCTTCTGTTCATGAACAATTCGGTTCACGAACAGCTCTGGTCGCAAAATTTTGCCTCCGTTCGCGAACTCCGCATCGGGTTATGAACAGGATCCGTGGCCATTTTCCCTCCTGTGACACATGGTCACGGCTTCCTGTAGGGAGGGGGACTCTCCCTCCAAGCAGTAACCGCCTCCCCACCTTCCTGTCCTCCACGCCAGAAGTCGCGTCGAGCAAGGTTAGCTTTCTCTCTCTTCATACTGTACTTTGTGTCATATTTTTGCGGTTTAAAAACAAACATATGGTTCAGAACGGATTAGCTGTAATTACATTGAACCTTATAGGGAAATTTGATTCGGGACGCGATCAAAAATTGGTTGGCGACCAAATTCGTAGGGATCCATAACGGATTAACTGTATTTACATTGAACCTTATGGGAAAGTTTGATTCAGTTCACGACCAATTCGGTTCGCGACCAGAGTCGCAGAACGAATTAAGTTCGTGAACCAAGGTACCACTGTATTATGCACTAATGTTTCACAGGATCAGCAGTGAAGTGAGAAACAGGCAGTAAAACTGAACTAGTATTGGACAATAGCTTCCCTTCCTCATGATCTGTCTCTATTGCATAAAATGTTCAAATCTGCTGCTTTCTCTACCATAAGTTGGTAAAAGCTGTGGCTTCATCTGCTTCTCTGCAGAATAGCAGAAATATATCTACAAGATTGTAAGCTCAGGCAGGAAAATGTATCAAAATTGTAATTTGGAATTACATGGCCTTCAAGGTAGGAATCCATGCTGTTTCATAATTGGAAGAAGTGGTCAGAGAGGTAGAATACACTTTTCACATGGACCAACTCAAAAATACTTGTGCCCTTGGGTTGTTGCACCTACACACTTGACATGAGTAGCCTGAATTGCCATGATAACTCCACCATGATAACACCCTGATAACTTATGTTACTTTATGCAAATGAGCATAGAGGGAAAAACTTGCATTTTAACCCCGTCTGAATGTGCACTGGCTTTGCAGAAACCATTTGGCCAAACAGGTGATATAAAGCGATTAGCACTAAAATAAAAATTGGATATAAAAAGGAGGTAAAGAATGAGGAATAATTGAGCAAGTATAGCAGTGGCACCAAGGACTGACCATCGGTAAACTAAACTCTTTAATGACAGACTTAAAAAAAAAAACACAGGGTAACTATTTTATATGCAAGAGAAGTCTAATCTGCTCTCCATTGCAGAGCAATCTCTTGCAGGTGACTCCCTGATGGCTGACATTGACTGAATTCACAAGTAGACCTAAGCAATGGTTTGTTTCAACATGGTTTGCAAACCATAGCGGCTGAGCTCCCATACTGTGCTAAATCCAAACAAATCATATTATACTGTAGTTCAATATCATGCATGGCAACTATGCATTTCTTAGCTCTCATAAATATGTACGTACCCTGTACATAACCTGATTTTTCCACAACTGATCATACAACTGTGGAATAGTGGAAGCAATATTATCCATTGGGAAGAATGAGCAACAGTCACAAATAAACAGTCTCAAATTATTATATTTTGGACACATTATGTGAAGACCTAGGTTTCTTGATAAGTTTATAATGCTATAAAAGGTGAAAGAAAAAAGAGGATTACCAGCAGCTAGATGGATGGACTTAATTACAATGGTGATGGTTGCACTTTTAGAAGACCTGAAAGCCCAGGTTGGGGACAGATAATCCTGGAGAAAATATATCTATGTGGTCACTAAGAATGGGCAATATGATGACACTTAATCATCAATCATACCTTATACACACTGCAAATATATATTTAGAAGTCTGTCTTAGGGGCCTACAACCATGAAGTGCCCAAAATCTACAAAGGCCTTAATCATGCTGTAGTTGAGGTTGATGCATGATATAAAAGTTCAGTGAGTGGTCACAATTTTGTGATCCATGTAAACATCTGTGAACTATGCCATACCTTTAAACTGCAGTTCAGAAGACAGTGAGTGGAAGGGGTTCCCATCTGGAAGGTATTCCCATCTGAGTCCACAGCGATAGTGTAACCCAAATTTGTATTCATAAAGGAACATTTTGGGTTGTTGGGTTTTTTCTCATTCCAGAGAAAATGGTAGCCTTTTTAGATTTATGAAGGTTGTACAGATCTTCATAAGAGGTATTTCAAAATGCATAGGAGCAAGTACAAACTTTTCAGACTGTTAAAGCAATTTTCTATGTTTGTGGATCAGCCTCTGTATATGCAATCCTAATGTTTTCCTTCTGTGTGTTACCACCCTGCCCCATCTGTGCTTTCTAAATCTGAGGGACCACAACCCTCTTGTTCCCAAGCAGCATGACGACACATGATCTAATACATCTGGACAGAATCAATCTAGGAAACATTGTCCTACTTTAAAGTTGAAAAGATTTGCTATAAAACTGATTTTTTAACATTATCCTCTTTTAAAATCTGTGAACATGTTTGAATTAGTTTTCAACCATATTTGCTTGCCTGTTCAAATGCTTTTGTGTTCTGTTTGGAATTCTGGCATCACAGTGGCCTCTGTTGTTCTTATCTTGGTATCACACTTTAGGAGAAGAACTTTGCTTTATTTAGTACCTTTCTTCAGAAATCTCTGTAGCTTTCACAAAACTGTTTGCTAAACTGGAGCTGAGTAATAGCTAACCTTTATACTTTAAGACCTGAGAAGAGTCCAGATGGATTATATGAGTCCTGTTCATCTAATCCTAAATTCTGTTTCCAAGAACGGCCAGTCAGTTGTCTCTGAAAGGCCCTTGGCAGAATAAGATGGCAACAGCCCTGACTTGCTGTTTGCGTGCTACTTCTCCTCAAGATGTTTACTTCCTACCAGAAGTTTGCTATAAAACCAGCATACAAATTTAGGAAGTGCTTGAGGCTAAAGCTTGCTAGTTTGTGGTTATTAACTTAACAGAAGTTCTCTAGCCAGTTTACAAGATAAAAAATGACAGAAAAGTGAGTAACATGACTTGGCATTATTCAACTGATTAAAAATATGAAACAAAGGGGGCTTCCAGTGTCAGTCATGGCTGACTGAAGACATCTCCACAAACAAGCAGGGATGATAATCACTATGTAGAATGAAAGACCAGTGAGTAGACCAGTCCTTTGAATCTCTCTGGAGGAGAGAATGGGAGATTGCCCACGACTGCTCTGAATGGCAGTTCCTCATGAGGAGACCACAAAACAGCTATCTCTCGTGGGATTTAGCATCAGGAGCTGAGGGAAATGACATCTTTGCTCTTAGCAGTGGCAGAGCCTTTAATAAGGACATTAAGCCAGCCAAACTCACTTTCTAATCACATTCAGAAATTTTGATTTAACCACTTTATGGATATTAGAGAACTTTAAAATGGTGAGCTTAATTTGACACCTGGTGAGTTTTACTTTCTTTCGATTTAAGACATTTTAAACAGAGACTTAAAATAATATACAATTGGCAAAAAGAAAAAAAAAAGATTTTGATTTAAGAAAGTTTTAAACAGATTGACAGATCAGAGAGATATGGGAAATTAGTTATTTTGCTGTAAGATTTGAAAAACAAGTATATAATTAAATAGCATACTGTGGGAAACAACTGAAATGGAACTAAGCCCATATTAGGAACTGAGGCTTGATGAAGGTTACAGATGGGCACTAGAGGGAGCTAAAGGGCCAGGCAGAAAAGAATTAAAATGGCTAAACCAGCTATAAATTTTTCTTATCTTAAAGTTTTTTTGAAAACTGGACTGAGGTATTAATAAGTAATATCTCAGAAAGGATACAGATTTCAATGGATAAACTTATAGAAGATGAGAGAAAAACGTTTTAAAACTTTTACCTGACATAGATATTACAGAGTCTGAAGACATGGAAGACAACAAAATTGAAATCATCAAAATGGGAATACAAAAGACAAATCAAGAAAAGGATCTGGACATGGAAGAGCTGTGACAAGAAATCCTGGATGATGCCTCTTTATGGGATTTACAAAACAGGCTGGTGAAAGCTTTGAAGACTCTTCTTGAATGCCAAAGATTGATGAAAGATCGAATCCTGCAGTGCCATTGGAACGATTTAAAGTCAAGATTATGAAGAGCAAAAAGAAGGAATATAAAGTTGGACTATTTGATCAGAGATAAACTATTTGTTTGATATTTCTGGTAATTCCTAATGGATTTTTTGCTGAACCAGGATTCAAAAGAGGACAATATCTGGATTGCATATAGATAAAAGTTAGCCTATGGGGAGAAGAGTTTTTTTTAATTTGTAACATTAAAAGAGGGCGAAAAGTTATTATATTAGCTTAAGCTTGGTGTGATGAAGGTGGGAAGCCACTTCTTTGTTATTGTCTTTGTTGCCTTTTTCTTTTCTCTTCTACTTTTTTCTTTTTCTTTCTTTTTTCTGCACCTTCTGAACTTTTCTTTCATTTTCCTTTTTTCTTCTAGTTTAGTTTGTATTAGTTTTTACTATGTGTATTAAAAACTTCAATATTTATTAATATTTAAAATTACAAAACAAAGGGATTAAAAAAAATACTCTCAGCCCTAAAATAGTCCTAAATTACATCATGTAGGGAATGGCTACAAAAGCATTCAAGCAGGTGAACATGATGAACCTCTGAAAAAGACATTCCATGGCAGGGGACCATTCCTACAATGATCCTTCCCCTTGCTGTCACTCCCATAGCATTCTCCGGACAGGCAATTTGCACGGCTGCAGTAAAATGGATAAATAAAATGCTGTTGTCATTATGGAAATCACAGCATCATTCTAGCACTCCTGTGGAGGCAGACAATCCATCCACATCAACTCAGGGTCCCCACTCCCAGGGATAGCACTCCATTCCCAGGGATAGCAGAAAGCCAGAGTAAGCAATGCAATGACACAACGTGGGTGAAGCACAACACTTGCCATTTTTTTCTGGGTTTGGAGAGGGCATTTGGTGGATTTAAAACTATCTTCAGCCTATTTTAGGGTTTACCCTATCATGTTTATGTATTTACTGTGTCAGAAATGGTGGGAAACCGAGATGCTGGTTTGGGACAATTGTGGTGAAAGGAAGCAATAGGGCCTTGGGGGGAAATGAGGTTCAAAGGCTACTTGTGGCCCTGGATGTTAAGTTATCCAGCCCTTATTTACATCATAATACATAATATTGATAATTATGAGTGTAGCACTAAAGGTTCAGTGCTGGGTGGGCCATTAATATGCAATTAATGCAATTACAGTATTCAGTATAAAGTATCTTTATGTATGTCCACTAAATAATTGTGTGTTCTGAGATCCCACATAGATGACATTGTATAAAACCAAGGCAAATGAATCCCAGACTCCCAAAGGGTCAAACTTCACATTTATTTATTTTGAAATAACTTTATCAGAAGCGTTGTACAATAAGTGAGCTCATGGGTTTCAGATGATCCCCGTTTCTGTGTGGAACAAATAGAAAGGCCTTTTATTCTTGTGTAGCTTCACTTTGTATATGTACATGCAATTCAGGAATCCTTTTAAAGAGTTTAGTGAACACCAAAGGGACAAAAAAGGAGAATTGGGCTAACTTTACCCCCTCCACCCCTTTGATCATCTCCTGACTTGTGTTCAGAATAACTATTTGTACATATATGGGGATAGATAGATAGATAGATAGATAGATAGATAGATAGATAGACAGACAGACAGACAGACAGACAGACAGACAGACAGACAAGATTATGTGAAGATATAATCACCCAAGAAGAAGAAATACTACATATATGGATTAACTAAGCAGCTTAGATATGGTGCAAATGAATACTTACTTTTCAAGATCCCATGACAATGAGATGTTCTTTCTTTCTATCACCATATCTTTAGGATGGACCAGAAAATGTAATCAGAGACTTAAGCAGTGACATTAAACATTGAAATAACAGTGTAAGATAAACTGGTCTTCTTGTTTTTCTTCTAACAAACTGATATTCCTAGCTGTCTGAGAATATTATTTGCTCAAGACAGGCTACTGATCTAAAAAAAATGGGGGTGGGGAGGTGGAGAAGTGGGTAGAGTCCATGAAGAGGTTAATTTTTAAAACTTGGCAATTCAGAGGAGTTGCTAGGAAACAGAGGAATGCCCTCTGGATATGGGCAAACAACAAGCATTTCTTCTGAAAAATCTAAGAGTGAGAACTATGTCCTTCTGAAACCTGCTTCTGGGCAAATTTTTGTTCTTTAATGTGTCAAAACAGCTTCTGCCTGATCAAACGAAAACAAGCCTCCCATGTCCAACAACAAAATGCAGCACTACTTCAAAACTTAGTTAGTCAGTTATAAACCCTTCATGTCATTCTGCTTTCTCTAATATGGTTGATATTTGAATTACATTTAGGAAATTCAGGACAGACCAAAGGGAATCCCTCATCACATAATGAAATTGAAGAAACTGCTGTCAGCAGATATGCTGATGTCACCAATTCAGATAATTCTAGAAGATGGGGTCAACAGTTCACAAAAAAGTAGTATTTTCAACAGCTAGGTGTCAATTTTCAACAGCTAGGTGTAGCTCTATGAAAGGGAATCTACAGTGGGGGAAGGGAGGGTCCACAATATGGTAGGCATAGCTGGGTGGTTAAAACCCTATCCCTTTTTAACCTGCATCACACACATTAAAAAGAGCAGGACTTTGATTGCCAGTCACACCCATTATTTTGTTCCATTGACCCCCCTGCAAAGGTCCCTGCATTGAAAAGGATTGAAATGATTTTATTAGCAGTATATTAGGCAATCTCCTCACAGTATGTTGCTAAAATCCACCTTTGCAGTCCTCTGGGCCTAGAATTTAGTAGCCTGTTTACAATTTGACACAGTTTGGCTGGATGATACCATACTGCAATGTTTCTCAACCTTGGCAACTTTAAGATGTGTGGTCTTCAACTCCCAGAATTCCCCAGCCACCATGCTGGCTGTGGAATTCTGGGAGTTGACGACCACACATCTTAAAGTTGCCAAGGTTGAGGAACACTGCCATACTGATACAACAATGTCAATTAAATATAATTGGATTGCTTGTTGTCACTGCCTTCCCATTGTTAAAATAGACTCTACCTTAAGTTCAGCCATGTTCTTTCCAAGTTTTTTACTACTGACGTACTAGGTATCCCCTCATATTTAGTTCATCTATGCACATGAAGCTCTTTATCTTCAGCCACAGGTAAGGTAATGATCTCACTTTTTTACAGGTTCAGTTTTGACGTTACAAGGCCTGAAAAGGCCTAATGCGATATACATATTCAGATATTTGTATGTTAAGCAAGCTAATAGTGCCAAATTTAATCTGCTGTAGTCCCTGGAGTTTTACTTGCCGAGCTAATTTAATTACATTTAAACTGCAGTTTGAAGGGCCATGAAGTTAGTAATTTCAGTGATCAAAACACATTTGGCATTAATCATTGAGTGACCAAATGCATTTTGACACAGTTTGATTGATCTGTTTGGATGCCCCAGACTGATCTGCTCTGTGAAGTATTACCATTTAACAGATAATGCTTTAAGAATACTGAGCTAATCATTAAACAAAAACTGGAACATAAACCTTTTTGTTTTTTAGGCTTCATGGTTTTCCTGAGCATAAAACAGAAAATATTTCACATCCTGATTTTGTATATACCTGCATACAAAGAAGCCATTTTAGGTAGATAAAGCCAGCATCTATTTGGCTGAGAATGAGTGTTACCTCTAAAGTTGAATGTAAATCACTGGTTGCGTAATTTATCCTAAGAAATCTTACATTCTGCTTTGCTGCTCAACACACTCATCAAAAAGTGAGGTCTCTCAAGGGCTCATGGACTACCACTGATGTTGTCAGCTTGTCTTTCAGTAGCTAAGTCATGTTTTGCAAGTCAGGCTCACTGTCACACCCAACAACCTCAAAGGAGAAAGGCATGGAACAGCCAGAGCCTACGGCTATGCCTTGGCTGCACTTTTTCTTCTCCCTTTGAAGGCAAAAACACAGATTGGCCAGCACCTGTTAGTTTTGCTTTTGGTTCATCATTCCCCTTTAAAAAGGAAAAACAAGGTCACCTGAAGGAATAGTGTCTAGCTTTGCCTGCCTCACACTCTTCCTCTTTGAAAGACAAAAGCACAAAGTAGCTACCACAGACAACTGCAGGTGTTCCAATTAAAGTGCCTACCAAAAAAAGGGGCTTTAGCCATTGATGATGGAGAACAAAACTGGCAGATCTACTCTACAGTACCAAGATGTCCAAAGCTTTCATATTTGTCTGCAGCTACATTTCACATGAGGAACCCCAGACCTTCAGCTTTGAACACCTATGAAAAATGTTCAAAGTTTGGAAAGATGGCCAT
This sequence comes from Liasis olivaceus, assembly GCA_030867105.1. Classification (NCBI taxonomy): domain Eukaryota; kingdom Metazoa; phylum Chordata; class Lepidosauria; order Squamata; family Pythonidae; genus Liasis; species Liasis olivaceus. The sequence goes on from CM061349.1 coordinate 225,597,858, forward strand.
CCATGTGATCACTAGACAGCAGCAAACAAATTCAGAAAATCTACTCTTTGCTGCCAATTAGTGATTATCCAGATTTTTACAGCCCAGATATGGCAATGTTAGCAAGATTTCTCTCCTGGACAATGTAGGAAGAGAGCTGTGTTATTCTTCAATGGCCAAAATCAGGAGGAGTCTGGTAGCAATTTTCCAACACACTTTATTAAAAGGCATAAGCTTTCATGAGCTGCAGCTGACCATCAGAAAGCTTATGTCTTTTAATAAAATGTGTTAATCAGTAAAGATGCTACAGTAAAGATGGGTGGACTTTCTAATCTTCTGGAGCAGGATGAATCAAAAAAATATCTTGTTTGTGTTAGGCCTTATCTAAACAACAGGGTCTTCTGGCTCTCTGATGTATTTCTATGTATGGTCTTGTTTCTGCTTCAGTCCTTTTGCTGACCATTTGATACAGCTTCCTGATTTGTCTTTGGGCCCTTATTTCTGGCTATTCTTTCATTCCTAGCTTATCATGTTTCATCTCTTGAGCTAATTCTCTGGATGCGTGTCTCCTTTGCAGCCCCTTGCCACATCTTAGATATCTGCTTCTGGCTCAGCCCTGACACTGAACTATTTTAAGCATTATTCCAAAAGTATTGTTATTTTGCCCTAGATAACTAATGTCAATACTATTATATATCTTTGAAAGCATAAAACAAATTCCTGCCTATAATGTATGAGTAACTTAGGAAAGAATAAATCATTGGAGTGCACTAATAATCTGTCTGTCAATAAAATAATAAATTGGGGCTATAACTCTGCTGGCATAATCTCAAAAACTTTTATCACATGCTGGCTGTGTTCAGACAACACACCAAAGCCAATTACATTTTAGACTGGCAAGCTGTGTGACATGCCTGGTCTGCGCAGTTAGTTTATGGTTCAGTGTGTTGTCTGAATTTTAGCAATTGGGTTAATTGAGTAAACCATGGGTAAGTATGTCATGTAAATACAGCCATTGCGGCTCACAAAAAACACCACTACCAGAAGAATAGCTGGATTTGTTCTAGTAAAGTAAACATTTTCTGTATCAGGAACAGCTCTAGCAGCTGCTAATTAGGCTTTGAACAGCCTGCAATAGTTAGAAATGTAATTAGAGGCATTTTTAATCTGTTAAAATGAGAAGGATTTATTATGGATTGCGCATTGTTACTTAGACTATTGTACTGGTGGTATGTATTTCCTGACTTTGCGCCCAGTAATAAAATACTAATGAATCTGAGAATATTTGGAATGTTGGACTTAGTGGCTAGTTATTTTCAACAGCAGGAAAACTTACCAGGAAGGTACATTAAGGAATAAGACCTGGGTTTTTTCAGGTGGGGTGGGGGGTGGAAAGAGGGAGACAGCAACTAATTGACTGTCTCTGCTGAACAGCAACTAAAATGGAGGAAGATTTGATGTTCATACTAGCAAGGAGAGATAAGCAATCAGTGTTGTGCTTCCCTCCCAAAAGGAATGTTTAAGGTACAATTTTCTCAGGCGCTTGTTATAATGTCCCTGTGGATAAAATATATATCTGGAAACCCAGAATTAAGTAGCAAGCAGCAAAGATGACAGAAGCTTGCTATGTTTCTTTCCCCAGCCCTTTGCAAAAAGAAATTCCAGACTGGTCTATCTTCTGTTGGAGATGTGGGGTGGGGTGGGGGGTTTGTCCCTACAATAGCTAGTGGAAAAAGCCACCACCTTGCCCAGTGCACATTTGTATAACAAAGATTTCAGAAGGAAGACCAGCTTGGTTCTTTTTCTCATTTTGAGGCAACCATTGGCAGGAGAAAATAGAGCTGGAAGCATTGCATGTAATATCATGGGCAGCTTTAGGAAACTCTACAAGAAGCTCACTGTCTTTGCAATTTAAGAGTGGATTCCTTGAGGGGAAAAGGATCATCTGCAGTCCTTTCCTCCTCTGAAATCTGATGGAGAGTTAAAAAGAAAGAAAAGGAAGCTAAAGAAACAATAGGAGCATGTCCAGTATTATTTTCTAAAGGCTCAATGCTTTCCTACCCCTTCACTATCTCTGTAGCTCAGGGTAGAATTTACAGCTGATCTTGAGCCAGTCAAAAGGATTTCCTTTCCAATCCTTGCAAAGGGAGATAGTTAGACACACACACAGCCTATATTAAAGAGTGGCAGGAAGAGTGGCAATTGCTTTTATAATTTTCATCTTCCTAATATGTCGTTGGTAATTAATATAAAGGAGAGCCAGTTTGGTGTAGTGGTTAGGCTAGAAACTGGGAGACTGTGAGTTCTAGTCCTGCCTTAGGCACAAAGCCAGCTGGGTGATCTTGGGCCAGTCATTGTCTTTCAGCTCTAGGAAGGAGGCAAGGTCAGACCCAAAAATCTTGCCAAGAAAACTGCAGGATCTAGTCCAGGCAGTCACCCAAAGTCAACAATGACTCAAAGGCACAAGAAAAAATAATGAATATAAAATAATGGAACCCATTGCCACATTGAAACATTTCAGTTAGACAAGTGTTATTTCTTCCATTCAGTCATTGTTATGGATTCTGAGTACTGTACTGAAAAAGACAAAATTCTGTATTCTTCTTACTGGCCACAGAGTGTCAGTGTTTTCTCAGAATTTCTTTTAAACCACAATCCATAAATAGCATACAGAATATTCCGAAGAAATGAAGTCCTGATGATGTTCTACTATAGTAAAATGGCTTATTGCATACAGAGGACTAAAGAAATACAAAAGCAGTTGTTTCAAACATATAGAGATATAATTTTAGTTAGATGTTACATATCAAACGTAAGTTAGAAGTTATGGACCAACAGCAACAAAAATCCTTACAAAGTGAATGCCTGATCAATATTCTTTTGAAACTGTAGTGAAGGATTTAAGACTTCTTCTAGTTCTAAATAAATTTATAAATTCATACTTTATCTACTTAACTAAATATGTATATGCGTATATTGTGAGAAAATATATTTAAATTTGAATTAAACTGTAAAGACAATAAGCTATTTAAAAAAGAAAATTGGCTGTGCCCTTTTCCTTTAAATACAGGATGGGATCCTATCTTCATATTCATGTTATATTTGTTGGGGCAAAATACACTGAAAAGGATTCCCACATCATTAAATGTTAAGCCAAAAGCCACTAGAGGGCGAAATTTTCATTGTCCAAAGGCATTTTTTAAAAAATCACAGTAATACATTTTTGGCTGAGAAGTTAAGACAAATTGTAAGCAAAACAGAATTTCTGAGAAAGAAGAGAAGATACCATCATAGTTAAGGATACAGAACAAGGTTGGCAGAAAACATGGGGAGCAACCCCAAAGTATGTATTGATAACAGCCTCTTCCTTCTGTTGGTGCACTGCCTGTGGTCAGTTCAAAAACAGCAATAGCTAAGATTAGCATTGAATGTATGAACATACAGTTGCCCTTTCTGATGAACAGATCCTGGGTGGCTCCACTTTTCCATGTAAGTAACTGCCGGTATTCAATAATAAGAAAACACAAAAGCAAAGTTTTATTCTAAAGGTACAAGTTAGCACAGAGCATTAATAAATAATGAAAAGGGCCACTGACTAAAAAAAACAACACATTTCTTTATCTGAATAAAATCTAACTTATTTTGCATAATTTTGATGAAACCTATATATATAGGACTACCTGTAATAATCCAGGTGGCCGTCAAATACAGAAAATTCTAGCTCTTGGCTGCCAAATTTTCACTGCCCATTTCTGGTGGCCCTAGAAGGGGTAGAAATGGAAGCAGTAACAGACTTCATTTATTTGGACTCCAAGATCACTGCAGATGGAGACTGCAGCCATGAAATTAAAAGACGCTTGCTCCTTCGGAGGAAAGCTATGGCAAACCTAGATAGCATATTAAAAAGCAGAGACGTCACCTTGCCGACAAAGATCCGCATACTCAAAGCTATGGTTTTTCCAGTAGTAATGTATGGCTGTGAGAGCTGGACCATAAAGAAGGCTGAATGCCGAAGAATTGATGCCTTTGAACTGTGGTGCTGGAGAAGACTCTTAAGAGTCCCCTGGACTGCTAGGAGGTCAAACCAGTCAATCTTAAAGGAAATCAACTCTGATTGCTCATTGGAAGGATTGATAATGAAGCTCAAGCTCAGATACTTTGGTCACCTAATGCGAAGAGAGGACTCTTTGGAAAAGACCCTGATGCTGGGAAAGATGGAAGGCAAAAGGAGAAGAGGACGGCAGAGGATGAGATGGCTAGATAGCATCACTGAAGCAATGAGCATGAAACTGAGCAAACTCAGGGAGGCAGTGAAAGATAGGAAGGCCTGGCGCAATATGGTTCATGGGGTCACGAAGAGTCGGACACGACTTAACGACTGAACAACAACAACTCATGTAGAACTAAAACATCAAAGTGAGCACCTGGACATTTCAAGGATCTTCAGGCCAAGGCTCCTTTCCCATTGCAATGCTCTGAATCTCTATAGAGTAGGCATACCATACCTAGACTGCCAAAATCTAGAGGGCAGGAATGTTAGGATTTTCTCATGGGAAGAAATTCATCTCGTTATCTTCAAAACAGTGTTTAGACTGGAACAGCAAGTCATGTGCAAATTGTTATTATAATTGTGCACGTATACTGCTATTTACTGCCACTATTGGCATGTGTATGCTAGTTACTCAAGGGGTGGCAATATAATGGGAGGATTATATGCCCAGTCTCTCAGTAGAGTTTTAGCCACCATGTAGTCAGTTTTATGGGTTATGTAGTAGTAATTAATAACCAAGTAGTGTACCTCTTCTCTGAGAGTTTTTGGCTAGAGACTTTGTTAAGCTTGTGTAGTAGATAAGTCTTGGATGCTAAATACATGAGAAGAAGTGTTTTTCCCTATATTTTGTATGCAACTTGTATTTTATGGAGTTTTGCATTTTTATCAATAAAAACCAGTTAGTATACATTTTCTGACTGGATTTCTTTGAAGAACAAGATATGGACATTGCATTCTGTAAATCTCTTATGCTGATGTGTATTTTGCCTGGGCAATTTTCTGGGAGTATTGCTGCACTCTGCACAACAAGGAAGAAATAAAGAAAACCCTGCATCTATCTAGTAGTCACTCAGATGTGAGTAGTACAGTTGTAGTACAACTATACATTAGACTTCCTCAGCCCAGCATCTCCAGAGAGAAAATTGTAGCTAGGGCTACCATATATGGGCCATGATAAGGCATCAAATATATTTTTCTGTATAGCTTTATTGTCATCTAGCGATTGATTAGATTTTGGCCACCCAGAAACAGAATCTCTATGGTTGCAGGATGCATCATATTCTAGCAACAGAGAAAAAAAGTCAGGAAGCAGCTGTGACCAAAGGCAACTGTGAAGTTGCAATCCTTTCTTCCTTTTCTGATCTTATTTAAAAAATGATTCAGCAGTTGTGCTGAACTAAGTGTAGGCAATTTGTGGTGCTCCATGTTTTAATGGATCAGCTCCCCTAGCATCTGTGGGAGGCATGATCACTGTTAAGGGATTCCAGGGGCTGTAGTTCACAACATCTGGAGAGCTACAGGTGGCATACCTTGTTCTAGAGCAGAGGTTCTTAAACTGGGGGCAATTACCCTGAAGGGGGTGATTTAGGCATATCCCGGGAATAATGGAACAATTTGGAATTGCTTCTTTGTGAGTTGAGGATTCAGTATGGGACTACAGCTGCTGAGTCAAACAACAGAGTCTATTTTGTGTGTGTGTGTGGTGGGGGCAATGGCATTATTTGAGACTGAGAAAATGGGTAATTGGGTCAAACAGTTTAAGAACCACTAGAGGATCTGTATGAGATGGTATAATGACTCCTGCAGTGTGCAGGGTGTTGAACCTGACCTCTCAGGTCCCTTCCAATTCTATGATTCTGGATGGAATAGAACAAGACCACAAAGAAGGGAAATACATAGAAAGGACAACATGGTCCCAAGAAAAGGAGCATTTTAAGATCCTGATGGGATTATACTTCACTAGTTAAGGACTTAAAGCACTGAGAGGGGGGCAAGCATGAGAGTGCAAATTGTATTGCTAACCAACATATATTGTACCTTGATTAATCATCTGTTTCTCTATTAGTAGGGAGCAGTTTCTGTGCTCTCTTTTGTTCTCTATGGCAGGGTTCCTCAACATTGGCAACTTTAAGATGAGTGGACTTCAACTCCCAGAATTCCCCAGCCGGCTGGGGAATTCTGGAAGTTGAAGTCCACCCGTCTTAAAGTTGCCAAGGTTGAGGAACCCTGCTCTATGGAATAGTCTGAGGAAAAATTACTGAACACCGGCTGGCCATGTATCCTTCTCAGCTTGAAGGATGAATAAGTAGCATAAGTAATAGTTAAAGTAATGCTTAGAGACTTTGTGTAAGTCCATGTATACCCTACCACACAAACAGTAGATAGGTCATAATTCTCTCACATGGATTCATGATGAATCCTGGCAAAAGGATAAACCCTAATACTTGAATAGTTATCTAAGTAGCTAAGAATGGAGCAACTTATACAGAAAGATAGTGGGAGCTATTTGACTTTTCTGTAATAAACTTCATTAGACAGCTTTAGGAACAGTCCTGTATTGATTAAATGTGTCCATCCCAGAGTAAGATATCTAATTCTCTAAAGGCTTTCCTTTGGGTAATGTTTACAAGCAGCTGCTAATCTTATCTGTAGATTTGCCTTAATCACAGGGATGTTCCTAGCTTTAGAATACATTTTTCCAGTTCAATCATTTTTCCAGTTCAATCAGTTATAGAATCTCCTTTACTGAACCAAATATAACTTACTGCATTTCTGAATATACAACCCAGATATTTTAAAAAGCAAGCAATCCAGAATCTTAATGTTATTTCAAAGTAGGATACTGTGAACATACATATGGCTTTTTTGCAATCTAGGATATGCAGAAGACTTAGTTCAGAAGGTGGGCAAGTTAATTAGTAAGAGAGACTGCTCTTTAAATACACTTGGACTCGACCATTTAGCAGAATGGGAACTCTTGTTTCATCATGAACCATTTTCAAAGATATAGAGAGGTGGTTAAACTGTCAAGCAAGATTATTAATTCTGGTATAAGTGCAGAGCTGCTGTCATCCTTTCAGATTCTGGCTTTTCAAGTTGGCATCCACTTACTAAATGGAGAAGTACTACATTCCTTGAGCATATATATATATGTCCCTTTTATTAGGTTGGAGTAGATATGAAAAGATGGGGTCAGGTCAAGGTTGCTCAACAATTCTTGCAGCAATACAATAGTTAAAAGAGAAGGTTGGCTGCCATTGCTAGAAACTAGCCATATCTTTGGTTGCCCTTGCCCTTGAGAAAAGCCAGCAGTAGCACATTGACTTCAGCTGCTGAAGGGCAGTAGAAAGGCCCAACTGATTGCTTTCCTCCCTGGTCCTTCATTAGGTAGCGGTTCTTCATTACATAAAACATAACGTATTACTAGTTATAGCTTGAAATGCTTGAAATTTGTATAAACAACTTCTCCTGGTGTGGTTGGGAGCCACTTTGTATTAATGGGTTGGGAACTGTGTTTTCCATTGTTTGTTGTTTTTTTTAATATACCTGTATTCGTTGTGTATTTTCATTCTTGTTAGCCACATTGTTGAGTCACATTCTTGTGAGTCACATTGATGAGATGAGTGAGCAGCACTTGAGGCATCACCATCATCATCATCCATATCAGCATGTTATCCTGATAATCTTTGTCTCCACACATGCAGTGAAGGGAAGACCAACACCTCTCTGGGTAATTGGTACTCCTGTTACTGCTTTGTTATGAAGCTTTTTTGAACACTCACGTTGACTAGTTTCTTTCTTGTGGGAACTCATGGGGCATAGGTAGAACCATATATTAGGTCAATAGTGAACATGACCACTGTAATAGCTAACCACAGTTTAAGCCAGTCTCACTCATGGGCTAGAGATAAGATGAGGCCACCTCATTGGGACATGACAGACAAAAAGCGTTACCTGACCAGGTTTGTGCTGTGATTAGAGGCAAGTGGGCAAAGGACATCAGTGACATTCTGAAAGGAAGACATTAGAAGAACGTTAACACTTTCTCCTCAATCTTCTTTTCTCAAGGCTAAACATACTTCTCTACATCCATTTCATGCCATAAGATTTAGTGTCTAGTCCCTAATTATCCTTCTTGCCCTTCTCTAAGTTTGTTCCAATTTATCAGAAGCATTCTTAAGATGCAGTGCCCAGAACTGGACAGAGTATTCAAGTAGTTTCTGACCAAAGCAGAATAAAGCAAAATTATTACTTCCTCTGATTTGGAAATTATGCTTCTGCTGATGCAGCCAAAAATAGTATTATACTACATTTAATCTGTCTTCTAGCATTTTAGCTTTCTCACCCAATTTTGTGTCAACTGCAAATTTGATAAACATTTTCTCCACCTCTCCATTTAGATCTTTCTTTAAAATGTCAAGGAAAACAAAGATCCGTTCAGAAGCTGAGCCTTGTGACACCCCCTACCCTGAGATACTCATCCTATGCTGATGAGGAACAATCAATGAATACTCTTTGAGTACTCTATTTAATTTAAACTAACACTTAGCTATCTTAGAATGTTGTACAATAATTTGTCAATGCATTGCTGAAATCAAGATCACTAAGGAAGTTACCAGATCAGAAATGAGGTAGGTGTAATCTGTTAAGAATTTTTATTGGAAAATCCATGCTGACTTTTGGAATTGCCACATCGTTTTCAATGGGGCCAGCTCTAGACATTTTGGCACCCTAAGCAAAGTCATATTCTGGCACTTCCTATGTCTTGGCTCATCTTCTGATTTGGTTAGGAATTTCAAAAAGACGCCCTCTTGTTTTGTCTTTTCTTCACGTTTTTGAGCTTTACACTTATTTTCAGTCCTGGACAATTTTTTTTTATTTTCTCAGACATTTTCATCCGATTTACACATATTGTTGGCAACAATTCTGCAAAATAATATTTAACCCTCGAGCAAGCACACTGGTTCACAGAGTGCACAGTTACTGCTTTTCAGTTTTTAATTCTGTTTTTCAGAAGTCTTTTCGATTTTGGTACCTCCTAAAATTTGGCACACCTAGGCCAGTGCCTACTTGGCCTTAGCCTAGAGCTGGTCCTAGTTTTCAAGTTTCTTGTAGGTTAATCTCTTTATGATCTTCTCTAAAATTTTCCAGGATATCAATGTCAGACTGATTTCTGTATCCCCCTTTCCCCTTTTGGAAGATGTAGACAACATCTGCCAAACTCCAGTCATCTGGCACTTCACCCATTTTCCAGAAATATAAATAAGTACATAAAAGTTTGGCAAGTTTCATCAGTACCTTAGGATGTAATTAATCTGTCCTGGAGCTTTGGACTTCTTCAAAAGAAACAACTATTCCATGATCATGTATCTATCAGTCAGTCCTTTCATTTCATCCTGTTCTTCACAGTTGTGTTGGACCCAAAACGGGGCTCTTGCCCGGAGACGACTGCCAATAACTTTGCTGGACACGAGCAAACTTTAGAAGTTTCCTTTATTGTTGCGCAGAAGTAAAGGGGCTACCTCTGTCAAAAGAGGCTCACCGAACACAAAGAAATCAGGGTTTTATACATTAAGTTCAAGAAAACAGAGTCAAAAGGAAGAATAATGATTGGTTAGGACCCTCTTTATGACCTTGTGCATCATACCAGTGCAAACTTGGTTATTATGGTGAGTGACTGCCAATTGACATCTCGTTTATACAATGCTGGGAAGTCTGGTATGGTTGACATCTTGTTATCACAAAGAGACTATATCCAGAGAAGGGTCATTGAGTTAGTTTACATTTATGTATCTTTACCATCAGGAAAGAGGTACCTTCAGGGTGGGGGGGATTACAGGTTAATTCCTCTGCACCTTGGGAGGTTTCAGATATGGGTAGGCTGGGAAGGATCAACTATAGGTTCTTGCTTTCCCATAGGAATTGCACGTACAGTATTTCTCCATTTCATGCCCCTCATTTGTTTAGTGGAAAACATACTCTTTTGTTTGAGAAAATGGAACTAAGATAGGCATTGAATATTTCTTATGTATTATCACCTTGACACCTTCATTGGGCAGCTACTATGCAGATTCTTTTATTACCAATGCTTGCCAGTCTCAGCTCTTCTGAGCTTTAGATTCCTTTACACCAGCATTACAATCTGTGCAGCCTATACATACTCTATTTTGGCTTTGGTTTCATTTTCAGTTCTCAGTTCTTCACCCAGTTTTTGTGCAGCCACATTTTTTTCCTTTGCTGGCATGTATTTTTCCCCCCCATGTAACTGTTTGCAACTGTGCTTTTAGGACCTCCTATCCCCCTTGATCTTCTTTTCGTATAAGCTTTTCCAATTGCTTTTCCAATCCTACTTACAGTGTTTTATGAATTCTTGCCTCATCTCAGGCCCTTGCTTAAAGCTCAGACCTGAAGATATGGAAACTTTCCTTTGGCACAACCAGAACTGAGCTCCCTGCTAATCCACTGAGACTTTCCATTGTCCTAGGTTATGGTTTCCTCCTGCTACAGCAGCATTGACACAAAACTGTGCCATTGCAGCAAGGCCCAGTAGGATGGGCCTAGGGATTCTCAGCAGGTTGACAAGGAGCTCAGATCACTTCTCAGGTGGATGGGAAGCCATCTTGGACCAGGCCTTTTTGTTTGTCTGTGGGATTCAGCTGGCTTAATTCAGTTGATATGTTCTTTAGCTGAGATTTTCCTTGAAGAAATCTTATACTATTTTACATATTATAGCTCCAGTTAGCTACTTTTGAGTGGATCGATATTTTCATGTTTCACTATTTTAACCTGTGGCTGTTTTTACGGGTTTTTAAATTGCATCTATATAAGCCATTCAGAGCTGGTAAGGACATAGGTAGCATACAGATTTACTGAAATACATTGAACAGTGTTAGAACATGTTTGATTGATTATGTGCCATCAAGTCGTTTTCAAGTCCTAGTGACCACATAAATTTTCTCCATGTTCTTTCAGGTCTCCCAATGGTGCACTCATTGCCACTGTAACTGAGTTTGTCCATCTTGCTGCTGGTCATCCTCTTCTTCTCTTTCCTTCCACCTTTTCCAGCATTACAGCCTTTTCCAAATAACTGGGTCTTCACATAATGAGTCTGAAGCAGGATAAACATATTAACCAGATAAAATAATCCATGAACCAAGTATTGGTATGTCAGTGCTACTATACTGTCACCATCACATAATACCAGTCAGTATATTGCCATGGGTGGAGTATTAATGTTGCTTTATGCCATGCAGTTGTGTGAACGGACATGTATAAAAGTTGGAAAATGTGAGATCCACTCAATGCAGACAAAAAGGTAGAAAACTTTGTTCAGGAAGATTTCAGTTTCATAGCATGTAGAGAATAGCTAAGGTTACTGTAGATTTTAAAAATCATTATGTCAGACATGCCATATTGAGAATATGGAATAAATTCAAATCCAGGTTATGCCTGAAAACACTTTTGTGGCTCTCAGCACAAGAAGCATTTTATAGATGAAACACGATAAGCAAACATAAATAGTTAACTATACAAGGGGATTGTAAAATAAAATCAAGAGAAGATCTAGTAGCAGAGGGATATACTTGTCAATGGTTTTCTTATATACAATTATTAGAAAGGTTCAAAGTAGATAAAAGAATGTATGGTTTTGAACATTGTAAGACTGAATTTGAAGTAGATTTGTATACAAATGATGAACATGTAATTGCTAAAATGTATAAGCTTTTAGTGAAATCTGAAACAGAAGAACAAGTGAAAGAATTATGATAAAATGGGCTAAAAAAATTGGTTACAATATATACAAATGGAACAATTGGAAAATGTGTGGTTGAAAGGACTGACATTTACATTATGTTATAACCTTAAAGAGAACTTCTATAAAATGACGTACTGTTGGTATATGTCACCAGAGGAACTGTCTGGAATGTATAAAGGTACCTCAAATTTATGTTGGAAATCTGAACATAAAGGAACATTTTATAATCTTGGTGGATGTGTAAAAAAGCCAGAAAATTTTGGATACAGATACATACACTAATTCAGAGAATCTTACAGATTAATATACAATTGAAACCGAACTTTTCTTTTGGAAGTGATGGACAAACAGCTGGAAAAAAAGGCTTTTTGTTTTTATATATGATAACTACAGCAATCTTATTATATGCACAAAAGTGGAAAGATTTGGCATTACCCACAATGGAGGAATGAAGGTGATGGAACTTGCAGACATGGCTAAATTGACTTCCTTGATTAGAGAAAAGAAAATATCTACATTTATGGCTGACTGGAAGCCCCTTCTAGATTTTGAAATGGAAAAAAATGAACTTATGACTTACGGTTTTGATGATTAGAAAAAAATAGATAATAGAAAAAAGAGAGTTTGTTTTTGTAACCATAGAGTAAGAGGTAATTTTGTATTAGTACTTATAATTGCTTTAAAGAAAATTAGAAACTACTTCCTTCTATTTTTTTCTATTTTTTCTTTCTGCCCTTCTGGCTTTTTCTTTGTTCTTTTTCTCTTCTCTTTTCACTTTATATTAGTTCTTGTTAGTTTTTATCTTCTGTTTAAAATCCTTCATAAAAATTATATTTAAAAAAAAAGAGAATAGCAACCTTGAAGATGACACGAGATAAGGAAAATACAGTTCTCACAACGGCAGATGGTTTCCATGTGAAATGTGTGAGGCAACAGCAATCTAGAGGAAAAGTACCAGGAAGGATAAGAAAAAGTGCATGAGGGACAGACCAAATTTTGATGGACTTTGATGCTCTGTCAAGCTTTATTGGAAGGTAGAAAAATGTATGGGAATTGAAGTTCTTGGGAGCTCTCACATATAATGAGCTACTGTGCACAGTGGGTATCCCACCTCGGTTCTTCTACAACTCAAACCTAGCCTGTACAGTTGGACTTTGGGTTGAGTAAGTTTCCCTGGATGTGTCAATGGGTGAAACCTTGAATTCAGAAAGTGAGCAATAGAAATTACAAACTTACCTTTGTTTTTACATGATATATCTGAACCACAATAGAAACAAGTAGCACTGGAGGTCCTTTCCGGCCCATAATATGAAAATGATCAGATAGACATATTTTTGAAGAGTTGTTTACTTATTGAAACAGGAGTTACAATATTTGACTGCTTTCAAATAGGAATTCAGTCATTAGTGAAATGTGTTGAAATCATGAGTTACAGCCCCTTGAATACACATGGAAAAATATATATCAGAGAAATGTTTGGACATATGTGATTTTTAACACATTTGCTCCATGGAACCTGAATCACAGATAATAAAGGACTGGAATTCAACTAGGTTCTAACTCTCTAATGCAACCAAGAAAAACATTGTGTGTTAAACAGTTGGTAAGAATGTACTAAAGGATGATTTCATCTGTCCTGTTTTTTTCAGTTGGCATTTTCAACTTCCAAATGTGAAACTGACAATCAGTACAGGCAAGGAAATCATAAGTGGCACAAATGTAGGTATTATTTCAACCTAAAGCTATATTTAATGTGTGTTTCTGTTTTCCTTTTGTAGTTTATTTCAAGTCCTTTCTTTTTGTTACATTTCTGCTTACTCAAAAGGATTATACTGAAATCAAGAATACCAGTAATATGGTTTTCTAATGAATCAGGGTCATTTTTATTGTTTAATGGGAAATGCAGCAAGTTGTCAAATTCCCTAAATATGCTGGTTCTTAAAAGAAACAGAAATGGAATTTTAGATATTTGAGAGGTGGCCAAAAACAGCCTTGAATTAAATAATACATGTAGCCATTTGTATTACAGTTATACCTTTGTCAAGCACAAATAGTCTCTAATCTGCAAAGTAAAAATAGCAGATAACAATTATTATGGGATCCTATAGAAAGAGGGAGAGAATAAATATTTCTTCCCCTGTTTTGGCCCCAGTTAAACGTCCACTTCCCAAAGCTTCATTGTATTTCCAGTATACATTTCTACATGTTGACCAGTGCCTATTTGAACTATTAAAAGCTTTACCCCCAGATTAATGGAAGCATTCGTTTTAATGATGGTAAAAGGGGAAATCCCACAGTCTCAACCATAAACTGATATCCTAAATTTTTCCTAAACATATTTTCCCTTGAACACCAATTTCCATTGATTGGGAGTGGAGGCAGGGTGTGGAAGAGGCATGCCAGAGGAGAAGCAGGCATCATCCTCTCCAGTAAATGGGTGTTTTGCTATTGGCTGTACCCACATGGCACATACTTTGTAAACTACATCTTCCTATGGCATCCAGTTTTGAGTGAACAACAAACAGACCACCTCCTTCAGATCTCACCCACAAAAGAACATGCTTAATAACAGAGCAGAAAAGTGTAAGCCAAACAACCTCTGGGGGAGATGGGCAGCATATAAATTTAAAAAAAAAAGAATAAAAACCTTTATTGAAAAACACTAAGCCACCTATTCGCTAATGATTTTTAGCATATTCTTGCACCCTTCAACTATCATTGTGCCAACATCCAATATAACAGTAATTAAGTTAGTTGTTGTGTTGCTTCAGCAATGGCAGGTGAACTAGAAGATGCTGTACAGCACTAATGAAGAAATGGCCTAAGTCATAGATAAAATATGTGGAATAAAATGTATAATGGAACTAATGTTCTTAAAATAGAAATATATCTACCGTTCCCTATAACAGTATGAAACAGAAATATCAAAGGACATAATGACATCTTATATTTAATGAGTCCACAATATTAAAAAAAAAATGACAACAGAAGATCCATTTGATAAAATTTAGAAGAAAATCTTGAACACGGTAGTGTCAGACTTCTCTCAGCTAGCTCAGTAAAAAAGTGCAAGAATAGAATTTCAAGGACTTCAAAAGTGTGATAAGTAGATTTATTGAAGCAAAGATAATGAAGTCATTATAAAAGAATTCCACCAAGTGTTGTGTGTCAAATGTAAGGCCTATTTACAGTTAAATTGGAGATCATATTCTTGTACCTCCTTCTCCCTCCTGTGTGATATATAGTGTGATGGGCCAGAAACCATTCTGTTCTGGGAAGGAGGGGTGTTTTGATTTGTCTTTTAATTTAGTGACAGACCAATCTGGTATCAGGCTGCTTGTCTGTCACCATGTGAAAACTTGCTCTCGCAAATAGTGTGTCTCATCCCCAGTGAGACATACTGTTAGAAGTTGTAAGTTTAATTGATTTTATAGAAAGTTGGTTACTGACTGCCCCCCAAACAGAATCAATGTTATTTGGTACCCTCAATAATTATCTTTCTAAGTTATGTTTTATTTTAGAATTTGGGAATTTTCCAAATCCCAGTAAATAGCACTAGCTTGAAAACAAGAGATGTAGATTAGGTCTGGAAATATTTGCTGCTAGAATTCACACATAGCCTTTCTATGTGTCTATGTCACGTAGGGGGTCCATTACAAGTATAAGCAATATATTCATTGAAACCACTACAAACCCAGTTCTTGTGTCAATTCACCTTGGTGATCAGCTGTACATAAGTTACTCTGTAACTATGATCCATGCAGAAATTAGCAGGCTGATTTTACCTGTTCATCTTGTGTTATTTTGTAAAAAATTATTAGAGTAGAATAATTCAAGTAGCAAGTACATTAATTTAAGGGTTATTTGTTTGGTTAAGAAACTTACAATCATGCTTCATGCTTTGTGACCAGGGGGGCTGTAGTAGCATTCAGCCAAGGTTGATGAATGTAAGAGGTGAGATGAAAGCACTTTTCCTTCCTTCCTTCCTTCCTTCCTTCCTTCCTTCCTTCCTTCCTTCCTACCTACCTACCTACCTACCTATATCTCCTATCAGTGGCTGGAAAGGGCCGGACAGCACTGAGGCACTGATCAAAGCAGCACAAGAACAGGCACTAAGCACCAGATCCATAGAAGCAGGGGTCTACCACACTAGACAGGATCCAAGGTGCAGATTGTGCAAAGAAGCCTCAGAGACAGTCCAACACATAGTGGCAGGGTGTAAGATGCAGGCAGGAACAGCATACACTGAACGGCACAACCAAGTAGCTGCCATTGTGTACAGGAACATCTGCACAGCGTATGGGCTAGACCCCCCCCCCCCAAGTCCAGATGGGAGATTCCACAGAAGGTCGTGGAGAATAACAGGGCTAAGATCCTGTGGGACTTCCAGATCCAGACGGACAGGCAGGTACTGGCTAATCAACCAGACATCGTGGTAGTAGACAAAGACCAGAAGCCAGCGGTAGTGATAGATGTAGCAGTGCCAAGTGACAGCAACATCAGGAAGAAGGAGCATGAGAAGCTGGAGAACCAGGGCCTGAAGGAGGAAATCGAGAGGATGTGGAAAGTCAAGGCCAAAGTGGTCCCAGTGGTGGTAGAAGCACTCGGGGCCATGACTCCTAAGCTGGGAGAATGGCTCAAACAGATCCCAGGAACAACATCAGAGCTCTCTGTGCAGAAGAGTGCAGTGCTAGGAACAGCTAAGATACTGCGCAGAACCCTCAAACTCCCAGGCCTCTTGTAGAGGACCCGAGATTGAGGAAGACACATACCACCCATAGGGGTGAGAGGGGAATTTTTTATATAAACAGTGCTTTCATCCATCAATTTTATTTAGACATATATATACATATATATACATACATATATACATACATACATACATACATATATCAAACAAGCCTGCTTTTTGCACATGCAGCAGTGAAAATCACTTGATGGGTCTCAATATCATGCCAGTACAAATAACTTCTGTGTGTAACCATATCGCTTTAGATCTGTCGCCAAACTTTTCTTGAGCAACCTTTCATTATTCCAGCCAAACACTTTGGTCACACAAAGGACTACAGGACAAGACCATCATCACTTTTTAAATTAGACTGATCTGTAAGTACATAATGATAAAACTTTGTCCCAACAGGTAAGCGAAGCAAGCCATTTACTAGTTTGACATTAGAGCAATGTTTTGTAAGGGGTTTTGGTTGATCTTTTGGTTTGTATTTTCCCCCCTTTACTCTTTCTTGCCCTAGTGGTCTATTTTTTCTATAATGAAATCTGCAGATATGGGGTTCTATGGAGCATTCCTGTGTCAGAAAGCTTCCATGGACTTTTCATAGACTAGAACAGGATTCCTGGGAATGAAACAGTTTCAGCTGTATGCCCTGTTTATGGAATTTGAATGTTTGTTACACAGATTCTATGTATTCAGTGGAAAGATCCTGACTTCCTTAAAAAAAAAAAGTGCATTCATCTTTCCCCCTGAAATACCCATATCCAGCTTAGCCTGTAACTTCAACAGTGGTTTCTCTATGCAGTCTTAAAGGCACAAGATTATTTTAATTAACTCCCCCCCCCCCCCGCACCCAAAACAAAGCTATCCTTTCAAAATCTGTCTCTCAGAATCTCATTTATACATTCTTAGCTAATAATATGGCAGAGACTTATGGTGGGCAACAGAAGTTTGATATCATGCATCATGAATATATTGGATCAAATATCTATGTTATGTTCATGATTCTTTCTATCAGTTAGCACTGCATGATTTGAAACCTGTATTTGAAAGTGCCAGTGTGCAAAGTAATTACAAAATCAGAAAATATCTGGCATTGGGGGCTAAATACCATTTTACTTACCAGTTTGCACAATCAGGTTAAATGCAAATATAGTTCTACATGACCCTTCATTCTACACATCTTAGATGGTTTTGTTTTTTTTTGCATCAGATCATTTAATTTCACATCTTAACAACTGCAAAAGTAGCCTGATGAAAATCGTACTGTTTTTCAGTCAAAGAGGCCTGCCTACATATTCCTCCTCAGCCAAGGACTTATGGAGTGAATTGCTCTCTGTCAGGATGAATAGAAGAACATGACATTTCTCAAGAGGAAATGAAGAGATTGCTCAGTCCATACTTTCTCTGAGGTTCCTTCTGCTGAGAAAACAGCAGTGAACTTCAACAAAGGCTATTTTGTCAAGTTCTCTTTCTTTCTTTCTTTCTTTCTTTCTTTCTTTCTTTCTTTCTTTCTTTCTTTCTTTCTTTCTTTCTTTCTTTCTTTCTTTCTTTCTTTCTTTCTTTCTTTCTTTCTTTCTTTCTTTCTACATGTTTCCCCCTGATTGGCCTTAGCTGAAGTATAACTTTATTCAACTCAATGAAGCTCAACTGATTCAAGTAGTGAATAGTCCTTTTTATTTTGTAAATGATAATGTTCTTCTCTTACTCAGTGTTCAAGCAGATTGTATTTAGCTCCTGATCTTTGCTTGGTTGCTATATTTATTGTTGCCTTTCATCTCTTGCCAAATTATTGTGTTGTCAATTAATACAAATCTAAAAACTGAACATTCCAAGCATAGTTCTGCTGGGAACAAACTTTGACTGCCAGATCAAGTAATGTACTCTCCTTCCATATGAATAGACAGCCATATCTCAGATAAATCTAATTCAGTCTGGTTTCTGAAAAGACAATAAAATGACCTCTCTTTATGCTCCACCCTGCAGTTATGTGAATACAGTTATGTGAACTTATGATTCAGGTTATGTCTTACAGGCACAACAGCCTGCATTGCAGTTTGACCCTTATGTCCTAGTCAGTTCTCCCTATATGCTGCACTTCTCCATGCTTTTTCATCAGAGATCTGGTCAAATTTTACATAGAGACAAGCATCAAACATAAATGCACAGATCTGTTTTAACTGCGATATCCATGAAGTCCTTTGGAGAGCCCTCAAGGTTTCCTTACCTGACATCTTATGCAATCACTAAATAAACCAAATGGGATGGCTGTCTAGTTACTTCAGCTTTCCCACTGGGAGTAGATCCAATCTAACAGAATCAATAGATATCATTACCTACTGACTTAAAAATCGATAGGACTTATCTGGATATCACATTACAATTCCACCAATTTCCAATCTCCATCCATCTAACTCACTTAGATAATTAGCAGCACAGACTTTTGCAGCAATTAGGAAGAGTCCAAGATTGTAGTGTGAGCTTTTTAAAGTTGGCACAAACAAAAGGATGTGGAATTTATTTTGCATGACAAATTTGTTACATTCATTTGTAGCTTTTAGATGCCTGGATAAAAACAACATTTTTAAAAAGATTTTAAAAACCTGAGATAAGCTGTAAATATAATAGAAATAGCCCTATGCATATCCCCAGTGATCATATTTCTGGTATGTTGGGGCATTAAAAACGTCTTAAGAATGAGTTCAGAATCTCAGACGAGCATATCCAAAGGAACTCATTTTCTCCTCTCTCCCCCACAAATACAGCTATACGTACATCAAATTTGCTAATTCCCAAAGAGGTTCCCATAGTTAATTCGCTGTAAAGCTAACATTGTATTGTACTAGGCAGCCTTATAGTCAAGTCATGAATTCCACAACACTGAGAATTATAATGGAATTCATGTTAACTAGTGTTTAAACAATGCTACCACAATTCTGTAAGAGAGATTTACTCCCAAGGAATGTATGCCTGCTAATGAGCCTCTTTGTGAAATAAGCTTGGCATTGCTGTTGTTGTTGTTGTTATATTAATAATAGTATTATTTTTAAAACATGGGATTGCTTACTTCCTGACTTCCTTTACAGAGTCAGCAGCTGGCATCTATAGACACCTTTCACTCCTTCTTTACAAGTGGGGAGCCCATAATTTCCATTTGTTGTTCCATTTCTAATATTCAAGCTACAAATGCTCTTGTTTATGGAGTCAGAGCAACATACAAAAGAGAAGTTTGCAGAATACAATTCAGAAGGAGAAAAAATGAAAAAGGAGACAGACACAAGCAGCCATACAAGGGCTAAGCATTAGAGCTGTGAAAATCCTTTGAAAGAGATGCTTGTGCAAATTGCTTATTTTTGAATTGTTAAATCAGCCAAGTCTTTATTCAGGCTCATACAGCTGCTTCAAAAACCACTCCTGACTTTCCCCACAGGTATGTGTACTCACAGCTACTTTACCTAACTCTTTTCCCAGTGGTAAGAAAATAACTGAGATCAGGAAAACTGGTGGGTAGGAGAGGTTGGATTTCAACTGCAGCCATTCCATACTGAACCATTTGCTTCAGCTTCTGTTTCTTTACAGTCTGTTTCTACCAAAATTAGGGAGGGGTCATCCCAATACTTTGATGTACATGGTGATGCAATGTTCAGCAACCATAATAGGCACTCAAGCAACAGATCAGGGCAATGCATTCCGTGGTCATTTCTGAGTCACTGATACCAAGAGGCACTGTGGGCTCTGACCCAGAAGGTAATTTACAGGCATCATGGCTAGGATCCAGAGGTCCCTGGCTTTGTCTTCCATGAATGTCTTTGATTCCCTTTTAGAACTCTTATAGCAAATGGGCAAACCCCATTCACTCCAAAATCTGCCCCATGTTGAAAAGGCAACAAACTGCCAATGCAACAATCTATAAGAAGAGGAATCCACAACTTTCTTTCCAAGTAGGACAACCCATACATTGAGGGAATGACCCACAGCCCTCCCTTTGTTACAGAGAACAAAAGTTCGATCATTTTGGAATCATAGCCTAAAGAATGGAAGAATGATGAAAAGGAATTTTCTCAGCTCTACTCTTAGCTTAATAAGCCTTGTCTTGAGAGAATGAGGTTGCTGGAAAAGGTAACCGAGAGGAACCAGTTTTGAAGGAAGTCTGAGGGAAATCTCAGGCAGAGGGATCTCTGCGCTAAGCAGTAGATCTCTGTAGAATGGGGAGGGAGGCTGGAATGGAAGTTAAAGTAACTTTGACCTTAAATCTCTGCCTTTGGGAGAGATCTGTGGTAGGGGAGTTCTTTGGGAGAAAAGAGAGGGAGGCAACTCACTAGGAAACATCTCTGGATGGAAGAAAGAGACTGGAAGAGGAACATGGAAGAATTGCCCTAAAGTCTCTGAGTAAAGTTTAGTATCTCATTGGAGCCTGGTGGATCCAGAAAGGCAGAAATATTTATTGCAAGAATCATTTTTAGTATTTCAAGGCATAGTAAACAGATTCAGCTAGAACTCTCCATCAGCTTGTTTAGTTGTTGTTTAGTCGTTAAGTCGTGTCCGACTCTTCGTGACCCCATGAACCATATTGCGCCAGGCCTTCCTGTCTTTCACTGCCTCCCTGAGTTTGCTCAATTTCATGCTCATTGCTTCAGTGATGCTATCTAGCCATCTCATCCTCTGCCGTCCTCTTCTCCTTTTGCCTTCCATCTTTCCCAGCATCAGGGTCTTTTCCAAAGAGTCCTCTCTTCGCATTAGGTGACCAAAGTATCTGAGCTTGAGCTTCATTATCAATCCTTCCAATGAGCAATCAGAGTTGATTTCCTTTAAGATTGACTGGTTTGACCTCCTAGCAGTCCAGGGGACTCTTAAGAGTCTTCTCCAGCACCACAGTTCAAAGGCATCAATTCTTCGGCGTTCAGCCTTCTTTATGGTCCAGCTCTCACAGCCATACATTACTACTGGAAAAACCATAGCTTTGACTATGCGGATCTTTGTCGGCAAGGTGACGTCTCTGCTTTTTAATATGCTATCTAGGTTTGCCATAGCTTTCCTCCCAAGGAGCAAGCGTCTTTTAATTTCATGGCTGCAGTCTCCGTCTGCGGTGATCTTGGAGCCCAAATAAATGAAGTCTGTTACTGCTTCCATTTCTACCCCTTCTATTTGCCAGGGATTGATGGGTCCAGATGCCATGATCTTAGTTTTTTTAATGTTGAGTTTCAAGCCAGCTTTCGCACTCTCCTCTTTCACCCTCATCAAGAGGCTCTTTAGTTCTTCTTCACTTTCTGCCATTAGGGTGGTATCGTCTGCATATCTGAGGTTATTGATGTTTCTCCCTGCAATCTTAATTCCGGCTTGTGATTCTTCCAGCCTGGCATTTCTCATGATGTACTCTGCATATAGGTTAAATAAGCAGGGGGACAGTATACAGCCTTGTCGTACTCCTTTCCCTATTTTGAACCAATCGGTTGTTCCATGACCGGTTCTAACTGTTGCTTCTTGGCCCGCATACAGATTTCTCAGGAGACAGGTAAGGTGGTCTGGTATCCCCATCTCTTTAAGGATTTGCCACAGTTTGTTGTGATCCACACAATCAAAGGCTTTTGCATAGTCAATGAAGCAGAAGTAGATGCTTTTCTGGAACTCTCGTGCTTTCTCCATGATCCAGCGAATGTTGGCAATTTGATCTCTAGTTCCTCTGCCTCTTCGAAACCCAGCTTGTACATCCGGTAGTTCTCGGTTCACGTACTGCTGAAGCCTAGCTTGTAGGATTTTGAGCATAACCTTGCTAGCATGTGAAATGAGTGCAATTGTGCGATAGTTTGAGCATTCTTTGGCATTGCCCTTCTTTGGAATTGGAACGTAAACTGACCTTTTCCAATCCCGTGGCCACTGTTGCGTTTTCCAAACTTGCTGGCATATTGAGTGCAGCACTTTAACAGCATCGTCTTTTAGTATTTTAAATAACTCAGCTGGAATACTGTCATCTCCACTAGCTTTGTTGTTAGCAATGCTTCCTAAGGCCCACTTGACTTCACTCTCTAGGATGTCTGGCTCAGGGTCAGTGACCACACCAGCATGGACATCAGGGACATTAAGATCTTTCTTGTATAGTTCTTCTGTGTATTCTTGCCACCTCTTCTTAATCTCTTCTGCTTCTGTTAGGTCCCTGCCTTTTTTGTCCTTTATCATGCCCATCTTTGCACTAAACGTTCCTTTGATATCTCCAATTTTCTTGAAGAGATCTCTAGTCTTCCCCATTCTATTGTTTTCTTCAATTTCTTTGCATTGTTCATTTAAGAAGGCCTTCTTATCTCTCCTTGCTATTCTCTGGAAATCTGCATTCAGTTGCTTATATCTTTCCCTTTCACCCTTGCTTTTCGCATTCCTTCTTTCCACAGCTATTTGTAAAGCCTCATCAGACAGCCATTTTGCTTTCTTGCATTTCTTTTTCTTTGGGATGGTTTTAGATGCTGCCTCTTGTACAATGTTACAGACCTCCGTCCATAGTTCTTCAGGCACTCTGTCTACCAAATCTAATCCTCTAAATCTATTCATCACCTTCACTGTGTACTCACATGGAATATGATCTAAGTCATACCTGAGTGGTCTAGTGGTTTTCCCTACATTCTTCAATTTAAGCCTAAATTTTGCAGTAAGAAGCTCATGATCTGAGCCACAGTCAGCTCCTGGTCTTGTTTTTGCCGTCTGTATAGAGCTTCTCCACCTTTGGCTGCAAAGTATGTAATCAATCTGGTTTCGGTATTGACCATCTGGTGATGTCCATGTGTAGAGTCGTCTCTTGTGTTGTTGGAAAAGAGTGTTTGCTATGACTAGCTTGTTCTCTTGACAGAACTCTATTAGCCTTTGCCCTGCTTCATTTTGTACTCCAAGGCCAAACTTGCCTGTTATTCCGATTACTCCTTGACTTCCTACTTTAGCATTCCAATCCCCTATGATGAAAAGGACATCTTTTTTTGGTGCTAGTTCTAGAAGGTCTTGTAGGTCTTCATAGAACCGGTCAACTTCAGCTTCTTCGGCATCAGTGGTTGGGGCATAGACTTGGATTACTGTGATGTTGAATGGTTTTCCTTGGATACGCACTGAGATCATTCTGTCGTTTTTGAGGTTGTACCCCATTACTGCCTTTCCCACTCTCTTATTGACTATGAGTGCAACTCCATTTCTTCTAAGGGTTTCTTGCCCACAGTAGTAGATATAGTGGTCACCTGAATTAAATTCACCCATTCCCGTCCATTTCAATTCGCTGATTCCCAAGATGTCAACGTTCAATCTTGTCATCTCATGTTTGACCACATCCAGCTTGCCTTGGTTCATGGATCTTACATTCCACGTACCTATACAATATTGTTCTTTACAGCATCGGACCTTCTTTTCGCTTCCAGATACATCCACAGCTGAACGTCCTTTCGGCTTTGGCCCAGCCGCTTCACTCTTTCTGGAGCTACTTGGAATTGCCCTCCGCTCTTCCCCAGTAGCATATTGGACACCTTCCGACCTGAGGGGCTCATCTTCCGGCGTCATATCTTTTAGCCTTTTAACATTGTCCATGGGGTTTTCTTGGCAAGGATACTGGAGTGGGTTGCCATTTCCTTCTCCAGTGGACCACATTTTGTCAGAACTCTCTGTCATGACCTGTCCGTCTTGGGTGGCCCTGCACGGTATAGCTCATGGCTTCACTGAGTTACACAAGCCCCTTCGCCACGACAAGGCAGTGATCCATGAAGGGGTCTCCATCAGCACTTGAGCCTTTATTTTCTGAAGACTATGCCTGCTTAGGATCCCCCCGCACCCAGTAACTGTCTTTAGTAAATTTTGAAATTGAAGGTTATGGTACTTGTGAAAGTAAATAAATTCTTGTATGTTTTTATTCCTTAAACTTTGAATGTCAGATGTCACCCATTTTGGATCTGTGATGTTTATTGTATTTTGTGGTAACTCTGTTCTTGTACTTTTGTGCTGCTTAGGTCCTTTGAGCCTCAAATCTTACTCATTGTAGATCTGTGCCCCATTTCCCCATAGCATTTTATGGAAGTTTGATGTTTTGGTATGCTGCTTGTGGCTTGTGGTAATTAGTGCTAAACTCACTCCTTATTCCATCCAGTTGAAAGAGAAAAGGAGAAAAAAACTTTTATTTTTAATAAGTTTTATTTTTAAATTAAAGATGGCTGCTTTGGTTTCAACTCCTCTTTTCAAAGGCAATAGGGCTGTTTGTCTCAAGTTACACACTTCAAAGCTGCAAGGGTTAGAAGGTGACACTACACAGTTTACTTTTCCATTTTCATCATCATTATTATGATGCCTGGTTTACAGGCAAGTAAAAACTCAAGCTATGAGATGTTCTATCTCTCCCTGAAACTGGTATTAGGGAAGATAGGTATGGCAGCAAGAAAATATAATGTAACACAGGAGCAAGTTAGAAAGGCAGGCCAAGGTGTGTAAAACTTGAGAAAACAAGGTCTTCTGGGAGAAGGGGATTGACAGCCCTCCCTTGTCTTTCCCCTGATTGTAGTTGCAGCCCTCCTCAGCGATGACGGCTGCCTTTTGGTGATTATCATTAGACCTTGAGGTGTCACACTAAGGGCCACAAAGACATTCAATGGTACTTACTTCTCTTTCTTGTCCAAAGACTCAGACCCATAAAAACAAAAGTTTACAACTTTATTGCTCACTTACTGAACTTAAAGTTCCATTCATCCACATGTTTACACATGTATGCATGCATATCTACTCAGTTCAGAGTTTAGCTGTCCAGGCTAGGTTTGATTTCCAGAAGGATCAAGGTGGAATATCTACTATGCACAGTACTTTATTCTATGTGAAGGTTTCCAAGGATTTCAGTTCCCATACATTTTTCTACCTTCCAACAAGGCTTGACCAGTCCACCAAAGTTTAGTCAGCCCCTCGTGGAACTTTTATCACCCCTCCAGGTATCACCCCTCCTGGTGTGCTATTGCCTCATCCAGTTCACATGGGAATCATCTGTTGTTTTGGGAACCATATTTTGCTGTGAAAAATAAAGCTGCTTGTGTCTTCACAGTGGTACTTTTCTACCAGTTGTAATCCTCCTAAGCAAACCTTTCTGCCTCCATGGCTTGCTTTGAGTAGGTCTCATGCAGTCCATATTTCACATATGTCTATCCACAGAAGCAAATGGCATAAAACTCTATATCGCTATATCATAGCATTATATCTTGATTGGCATTATATGCTAGTGACAATACACTGGTATAAATCTGATTATATCTGATTAATATATTCAAATTTAAGTATTCAGTAAAGAAGTTCTTTCTGCTTATCTCTCTATGTAATTTCTTTCTTCTAGGCTCCTGGATCAAGACATTGTCCTTGTGAGTCACTTTCACCATTTGTTATGTGTTTATAGGTATCCCTTCCTTTTTTCTATCTGATTTGCTCATCAACAATTAGGTGAAAGTTCCAGAATTCATTAAAGTACCTATTTTAATTGAAAATTTGCAAGCTTGAACAGCTTTCTTGAATAAAACTCCATTTAAATATTTTATTAGCACCATGTAAGTTATGCCAATCTTTGAAACAAAATATGAAAGTGAATTAAAAAAACAGAAATGAAATTGTTGAGTACCTGTTAACTGAAGCCCCTGGCTATTCAATTACTTAGGAAACTGATTATTAAGGTTTGTTCTGTTCTTGCAAAATGTGTCTAATGCAGAATGAAGCAATCATAATGCAGTGAAGCAATCACATTGTAATGATATGTTCTGCATATTTGGGGTGGAGACCATTGTTACCTGGTTTAAGTTATATATCTTCCATTTTGGAGACACCCATTTATTAAGTAGTTAGAATCACATTATTATTGTTAATAGCTCTGGGATGCCATCAATAGGTTATACAAACATCAAAAGTGAAATACACTCCTTCTTTTCCATGTACCTTGCAAGCATATCCTCTATTTCTGTTAATGGATGTGGGGGGCCTCTATATTAAATCTTGGGGGGGGGGGTTGCAAAAGGAAAAAAAATGAGAATGGAGAAGGCTTGTCATTCAATCACAAACATATTGAGGCGTTACAAGCCACTGCTCACTGAAGCAGAAATTGATTATAGCAAAAGCTGAATCAGTAAAAATAATTATTTACATAAACAGAACAATCTTGCACTGCTTAACATCACCAGGCTGCACTGGTCTCAGTCCAAGAATTGGCCCTGGGCAAGTGCCTAGAACAGTGGGCTCACAGTAGTTTGAGGTACTGCAGACCCTCCTGACCTTTCATAGAACACTCTCCCATTCCATCCCATCCCATCCCATCCCATCCCATCCCATCCCATCCCATCCATGATATAGATCAGACTAAGAACCAGTGTCATATCGGTCAGGACTACTTTTATTGGAACAGCTATAGTAGCAGAATCTGGCAAATCTGAAATGTGCTTCCTTCTTCCCTCACTTCATCTTCATGTGAATTAGAAAGGCTGTCTGAGATGTTTAGTTTCTTGGAATGGGCTCAAGCCACACTTGTCTGATTGCTGCCTCAGTAGCGGCTCTTCCTCCTGTCCTTCAAGGCCATTCCCAATGCCTTCTACATTACGGCATGTGCGGGAGAGGCTTTTCAAAGGGGGTTGCAGCTTTTGCTTTCTCTCCTAGGTAGGCACCATCCTGAAAGGCCATAGATACATGCACATGCACACACATGCACACACACGCTACGCACCACACACATACCAATGATGATTTGACTTTTCAGACTGAAACTTTGAATAAAATCTAATGATTGCACAGAAATCTATTTTAATTATCCAGCACTCTGAGAATTAAGGAAAAAGTATTTCTCCTTTTATTCAAAAAAAAGAAAAGCAAAAAAGTTTCTAGTGATTCCTTTAGATATACCCATATGCACAAACACAGTCCATGTATTTGCCTAAATACTGGATACATTGCACTGGTGATTTCTAAACCATCATGATAGATTGCTGTAGAGGCAATTATAAGGGGTTTGATTTTTGAAACTTACAACAATTGGAGAAAAACCTCAAAAGCCTTCTGTTTACTACGGCAGCAGGTTAGCAAACTTTATGAAGTATGTTATCCCAATATATCTCAGCAGCAAAACCTATCAGAATAGCATTGTCATCAAAGCTGTATTTGAGGATTTTTCTTGAGCAAGCAGCACAAACTGAGAGATGGGGACATGGCAGACTGTCTCTCCATTGGGGGGAAAAACACCAACAGATACAGGATGAACTCACTGGAACATGACTTTCATCTATTGCTTAAGTAGGGAGGGAGGAAAAAGGTAATTTCCAGAGCATGGCAGGAAACCAAAGGTTGTAGGAGTTTACAACATACCAGCACTAGTATGTGGCCAGCATTCTTTGATCAACAATGGCAGGTACAGTAGTAGAAGTGATAGGGCTTTTTGGAAATATGTGTACTTGAAGGAAGATGGGGAAAGGGGAGGAGAATAGGCAGGATGCTGTGCGAATCAGGAGATATAATAGCTAATAGCAAAGGTTAACGTTTCAGCTAAGACTCCAAGAGAAGAAATAAATTCAAATATGGTCAAAAGTTCAGCCTATACAGTTAATAACTGAGAAAAGAAATGGGTTTAGAGAAGGGCCTTGGCAATTAAGAAGAAATAAAAACCTTGCAAGGATTCTATTCTCCTGGCAGGGAAGAAAGGAGAAATACTGACCAGATTTATGGATAATGTTAAGGTGTGATTTGTTTTAACTGCTTTTTTTAAATAAATCATGCAACATATTAAACCAAAACCATAGAAACTGTATTTTGATTACATACAGCCAACCCAAGAATTACTCAGTGAGAAAGAAAGAGAAGAGGAGAGATAAATCCTAAACTCAGAGCTGTGTAGAAAATGCAGCCAAGATAGTGACCTTCAGTGAAACCAGTTGGAATAATCTGCACTGAGATTGCTGGAAACTACTTTATTGCTAAGCAATGGCTGGGTACTGAAACTGACTATTTTACCTATTCAAATTGCTCTAAAATGACTTCTTTCTTCAAAACTGTTTCCCTCCAAATCTTTACTTTCTTATCTTATTAATGGCAACTTTTATTTTGGAGAAAAGTCTGACATCGTTTTTGCTACTCAAGCTAAGTGCCATACCACACTGCCCAATACAGAAGTATCCCTGGACCAGTAAATAAATTCCAAAGATGCTCTTCTGCATTAAACCATATCCCAATGTGCTGTAAACACAACACCAGCAGCACCAATCACAAATGCCCCAATGGCAGCCAGGAGTTGTTGACAGCCCTCCAATCACTCCGAAAACAGCTAGAAGCTTGTCACTACTATTTCTTTTTTCCTTCTCCTTTTTCATATAAAATATGTGGGGACTGATTGAGGTCAGCATTCAGGGGAAGCTTATCCAGCCTGACTTATGTGGGCCCTATTTCACACACATATACAATCACACGCATACACAGCAAGGGATAAAGAGTGAGAGACAGAGGGAGAAATGTTCTTAGATCAGCCTCATTTGATCAGGGCTCCTCTAAGTCATCTCTGTGCTGGCAATACAGAGTTAAGTACAGGTAGTCCCCAGTTTAAGAACGAGTTCCATTCCCAAGGTCTGTCCTTAAACTGAATTTGTATATAAGCCAGAACAATATTACTGTATAATACTGTGTAAGTAGTATGTGTAATTAACTCAAACCATTGTGTATATAACTTGAATTGTTTGTATTTAACTTGAATTTTGCTACAATAGGCTCCATTCTTAACTATGGATTGTCTGTAAACCAGGCATTCTTAACCCGGGGACTACCTGTATGTTGTCTGGGGTAGCTTGTTTCCTCACTTTTCCTGTTTTCCAATTCAAGGCATGCCATCACAACTGCTAAAGAGACTGATAAATGTAATAAGATACGCAGATCACATTGAATAGACTACTCTAGTCACATTCTATATAAGCCTAAATGTGTGATTGGCTATACTATAAACAAAATTCGTGATTTTTTAGAAAGAACTTTTTCCATCACTAAACTCACTCTTGCATACCATGAAACCTTAACAAAAAAATCACTAATTTGAATCCACACTGCTCCAGCAATTGCTGAGATGAAGTAAGATCGTTTCCTGCTCTAAAGATTGTTCATCTAAATCAGCTTTCATTCATCTTATTGAGTAGCATGGTGTGTTTTCATATGTCTTGCAACAACATTTGGTTCTTTGGACAAATTTTTAGATCTTTCAAGATTCTCCTTTTCTCCTTGCAAATCCCTGCTGGAAAGAGATCTTGCTAGCCAAGACTTCCTTTCACTATTCCACACATTTTTACACCAGTATAAGCCGGTCAGATAATAGTGACATCATCTTAGTCACTTAAATAGAACTGCATTTTTATTCTTTTTAAAGTTCAGAATATGGAGGATAACAGGCATGTCTTATTGACATGGGACAACAATTCTGTGGGCTATGAAAATTCTCATTTACATTCCTTTGAGGAATTTCATTTAGTTAAAGATATTTTTCTCAGTCAGCTGCTTTCATTATTGTTTCAACTGGCAATTTTTGGGCAAGATCTTATAAAGAAATCATAGGCTTATGAATTTTGTCTGCCTTCCTAGGAGGAAAGCCAAGATGGTCCCTCTTCATATTCTACAGTTAGAAGCAAACTAGATGGGGCAATTTAATCAACTTTGGTTGTGAGATATATCCCCCACAATACTTGAGGAGAACTAGTTAGTTTTTGAAGTGCTGTATAGGATATGGAGTGCATATAGCACAGCCCTCCAATATGTTGCCACCAAACCATAATCTCCAGTGCTGCTGTCTGAGGCAGATATCACACCCTTTCTCATGGAGGCCTAGCCCTTGAGGAAATTATTTCTGGATTGGGCTGCTATTGATATCAGTGACTAGTATCCCCAATGAAATCTTCAGAATTTCAGCTTTCTCTTGTGAGGTCTCAAGTTTGGTGGGCTAATCATCATTCCAAGAGGCTGCAAAAAACTGTCAGTGGAACTAAGGAAGTTTAAGTCTCTCTTTCTGCATAAAACTTTTCTGCATTTTGTTATTCACATTTAGATGTTGAGAAAAAGAGAAACACATCACCAATCTATAAAGTAAGAGGACACAGAAAAAGAAAAAAGACTCCGTTACGATTTGATCAATTGGCTCATAAAATGCAGACTTGATTTATTTCAGTAAAAGGCGCAGGAAAATTGACCAGTAAGAAAAGTGGCTTCATCAGTGACAAAAGTAGATTGCTTTTTGGCAAGAAGTCTTGGGTTCCTTTGCTAGTACTCTGAACTCAAGTACTTCAGTACAGTATTGTGCTGGCTATGTAAGAGAAAATATTCTTCAAGAACTGCATAACTCAATATGCAAATTTTCTGGCAAGAACTCAATATGCTCTTGAGTTGCCACCAGAATTTAATCTGAATTTAAAATAGCAACAGATTAAGTATTTCTGTACTGATTAGGGTATTTCTAAATGTCCCACTTTCATCACAAGATTTCACAGATGCCTAGTAAAGCTTGACGGTAAGCATCTTTGCCCAATCAGGCATTAAACAATACATACCCATGGGTGTTCCATTATGGATTGTGGCTACAGTTTCTCTCCATCACTTCCCCTTCAACATGAGAAGGTGGCAATGGAAGCACTCAGAAGCAGTGAGTAAGTCCTTGAGCTCCCACTTGGTTTGGATTTCCCAACATTAGGATATGGCTTACGTTTGCAGCAGTCAGTAGTGTCTGAAGGTGTTTCCTTAAATCAGGTTTGTGCACATACTCAGCTAAACCAAGTAGAGATCATTTGCCAACGTGTGTGGGCTGTCACCACTTACAGTACTTGGTAACACATCTGTTTTTTACTCAGACAGAAAAAAATATAGGAAGTTATTTTAATACATGATTTATGACTAGGGAGCTGCTTTTAGCTTGTTGAGTCCTATGGGCAGATCTATTTTTATATGTCATGAACATTTCACCAAGCTTCTGGGGACTGAAATATCTTTTATGACATCCTTAACATTGTATTTGAAATTTAAAAGTGTGGGATGCTTTTGAGATGTCCATCTGCTATATCACATTAGTGATAATTATAATGTTCCCAATAAACACATGGTTCATTTCCACAGGACAATAACACCTCCAAATACCAATTTAGAGTAGATTTTTAATGATTCTCCATATCACATATCTATGTGGAATATACAATAAGGTCATTTCTCAACTGATGTGATACATTCACACAGAATAAAATTTTGGGATTTGAGAACACATTTGTATTTCTGGAGAAACACCAGCAAGGCTGGACCTCTTGTCAACTATGAATATTTTAACCACTTTACGATCCTGGGAAAAGCATTTGATCCAAGGAGTCACAGAGAGGTGCTACGTGAACTCTCACACACACTGTAAAGCACCTTGGCCCTTCAAATCCAGCCTGTTATGCTTGTTACCTCACAACAAACATAGAAATACAAAGAAACCACATTAATGTTGTTTGCTGCCAGAGTTGTCTGGAGCTGGGCAGCCTTATAAATATCACTGATAAATAAATACAATGATAAACACAAACCAGATACCCATGTAAGTTTTACTACCACATTCTAGGTTTGCATTAAGAATAGAAAGCCACCAGGCTGCACACACATCTACTCTACTACTCCCATGGCAATTTCCTAAAAAGTACAACTCATAACCCAAATGTGTAATTTTGAATCAAGGTAATGTGGGACCCTTTAGATTTGTTGACCTCTAGCATAGCCAGTATTGGCAATGACACGGGGTTGTGGGAATTGCAATCCAGCAACATTTTTCTTCCCTGGTTTAAGGAAGAGGAAGAGGAGTTGACTGTATTACCGTAATGAGTATTTTCAGAGACCCAGGCTATAATTGCCCCTTAGATTTGTTGGGTTTGGTGATACTGTCTCAGCCCAGCTACTTTGGCACCTTCTTCTAAAGAGCCTCAAGCAAAATGCTGCACAGAATGTGAGGGCAGTACAGAAGTCATAACTATGTAATATTTATAGTACAAAGAACTACCGTTTAATTGTTTGGAGTGGGTTTTTTAAACCGAATTGCTTTTTTCCCCCCTCCCTCTGTCTCTTTTCAGAACAATATGCACTGACAACCAGCAAAAAAAGTTTATTAAACAAATACAGACAGTCTTCCAGTCTGATGATGATAATTTTTTTTTAGTACAACATGCATTATTTATGAGGGAAATCTTTTTCCCATATAAGTGATGGCTGCCGAATGACTTCCACAGATTTTGCTATCTAAAATTACATAGCTATGTCAAAAAATATTTGAATGATAAATGAAAGAAGTCAAAGTGCAATTTTCCTTGAACTGGTGTTTCATGCAACAACTCTTATCATCCCTAACTATGGTCTGATGGGAAAAGTAACCCAAAGTATTTAAAATACACATTTGAGAAGATTGCCATAGTATGTGGACATGACAGAAATAAACCTGGGTCTTATATAGAATTTCCATTCTGACTGCATCAAGTATTATTACTGAGGAGAAATCCATTAAATCTAAGAATATATACACCCACACACTATAACAATAAATGATTTTTAAAAATCCTCTATCTACTTTCCTCAGAGAAACCCCCACTGAACTCAACAGGGCTTTCTTCTAAGTAGATTTGCATGGGACTGTGCCTTAAGGCAAAGAAATGATTGCAAAGATAATACCATCCACTGTTTATAGTTCAGAGATTTCCATATGCTTAGGCAATTTCTCCAGTCCTATTTTATTGTTTTAGGTAACATGGCTTTCCCCAGGAAGTCCTGGGGCTTTAATTTGTTGGAAGTATGGGGAATTCTCACAAATGATAGTTTCCAGCTTTCTCTGAAGGACAGAAATCAATATAAAATCAGTTTGAGTCAACATCATTAAGCTTTATTACCAAGGTATTCATTCCGTTTTATTCATTGGGGCCTGCTTCTGAGATAAACTTGTAAGATCTGCAGCCATGGCATAGTTCTTCCCAGAAATCATTAATTTTACTGTTCATCCTTCTCTGGTATTAATTTTACTTCAGGGGCGTGAGATCACTAATATTTTTTGGGAGGGTGAGGGGACAGAATTTTGGATCACTTAGATCCAAAACATGAAGCATATTCCTTTAAAACAAGGGCAGTTGTTGAACATACAGATTAAGTAACCTTGAGGTTGAAGAACTTAGTTGGTAGCTTAAGGGCTCCGGCTAGAGAGATGGGAACCAGCAGCTTCCAGGCTAGACAAGGCTATTATTGTTAACATTTCAGTTGTCCCCCCAGGACTACCAAACACCTTACCAAATAGCTGTGATACCATTTTGAAAATACTCCATTCTTAATTACAGTAATCTGTTGGCCTCTTTTTCTGTGATAAACAGAACAAGTATTCATTCATTCATTCATTCATTCATTCATTCATTCATGAAGTGGCAACACTTCAGGAAAATATTAGATCAGCATAGTACCAAGCTACAGCAGTTAAAACATAATAGAAAATAAAAACAGTAATGAATTTTGTAACACTTAAAAAACAGGACATCTTATTATGAAACAAGCTTATTTAGAGAATCAGCAGAGTTAGAACAACTGCATAAAAACTCAAACTTCAGCAAAGCAGATAACCTTTTCACCTGATGGCTCATTTTGATGTCTGGAGAATGTTCTGTATGACAGCTCTTGATCTATCTGGATCAAGCTGCACACAGGTAGCTCATATTCCATGTAGTACTTTAAAAGTGGTGTCACTACAATAGTGTCTTCTAAAATGGTGTTTATTGGTTTATCTACCCTGCCTGGTTGCCCTGTTGTCAGAATGGGCCAGTAACCACTTTGGAGGGCAGGAATGAACTCCATGGTCACAGCACTCACAAATAGAACCTCTGTGTATATGTTCCTCTTGGGGTTTTAAAGTATTCTTTTCTTCCTTAGGTCACCTCAAACATTCTTTTCTTACAAGCTCATCTCAGCAATCCCTTGGCTACTTCACAGAGGCAAAAATACCACCTCAACTGTCTCAGTCATGTCTCAAATGTCTTCTGGAGCTACCTCTACCTGTAATGCTACAATAGGACAATGATCTTAACACATGCATTGTAAATAGAAGATTTTAAAATCTGCCACATTTGAAACCAGTAAAGTTGTATTTTTCCTGCCTTAAGCTATCTACTTTTCTCTGTTGTTGTTTTTTTAATAATAAGTCTAGCAGTGCACTATTTTATCATTTCTCAAGTCATTTGTGTCTCTAGTCCCTTAAGGTCCCACGCAACTGCAGAAAAGATGAAACGGTACACTGCTGGACTTTTTTTTTTTTTTTTTTTAGGCCCAAAGAAAAATAGAGAGCACACAGAAATTAAAAAATAGTGTGTGTGTGTCTGGAGAGAGAGAGAGAGTCAGGTTTTAAAACAGCAACCTTCTATTTGCAAGGCAAGTGTTATATCCATTGACCTACCATAGCATTACTGATAAATATAACTCAGGATCAGGGGTTGTTAACCCTGGGTCCATGGATAGATTTTGGGGAGTACATAAACTTGGATGAAAAAAAAAACAACCCTACAACTTTATTTTCACTAGCCTCTGATTGAAATTTAGCTTCACTTGTTATTGATTTAATGCATTAATAAAGAAGCACATAGGTTGCTATATTACATATTTGTTATTTTGTAATATTTTGATACCTGCATTTGAGCATAATTGGTTTCCTTTGTAATTCAATCTGTGTAATTTACTTTAAGCATTTAAATACATTTTTCTGAGAGGGAATCTCTAAGTGTCACCAGACTCTTGAAGGAGTCCATGATGCAAAAAGGTTAAGAACTTCACAAAATGGATTAAGAACCACTGTATTAGAGACAAAGAGGGTAGTTAGAAAGGCATTTTTATTTTAAAAGGGGTTGATTTACCCGTATGTGTGTACATTTTAATGCTCTTAAATTTTAAATATACACTTTGTGTATGTATGTGTGTATGTATGTGTGTGTGTATGTGTGTGTGTGTGTGTGTGTGTGTGTATAAAATCACACACACACACACATTATCCAGTAAGGAATTGGCAATTGCTTCCCTGGAATAGAAATATGGGACAGCACCACAATATGGGAATTATCCACTGGGAGGATGAGATAAACCACTGTCTAGACAGGAATTTCTTAAACCAGCATACAGTCATCAGCACAGGGCAGGGGCAATTTAAGGATGCCGTGCAGATATGGCCTATGTCTCAATATCCTCCATGGAAATGCCTCATATAATATTTAAAGTATGAAATGCTTTACAGTTACCTCTGCAAAGTTCATAATTATAGTTTTTATTTATCAAATTGCTTATTCTTTTCAGCCCATAGAATGGATTCAGAATCCTTTATCTTGCTCTGCATGTCTCAGCAAAACAAATTGTGCCTTAGCAAGTAAGTTTAAAAAAAAAAACCCCAAAACTGTCCCCCAGCTGAGTATCTTTCTCCCATATGTTATTTGCTGCATCCCTACTTCCAGTTAAAAAAAATAGTGGATTTTATTATTATTTCATAAATTAAGTCCAAGAATTAATAATAGATTGTTTCCTATAAATTGGAATCTCTTTTCTCTTTCTGCTTTCTCTGTATTTCTGTATATTACAAAAGGGGCACATGCTTAGGTCTTCAGGAGTGCTCCCCTTATACCAATGTACATAAAGCTACCTTGTCTGATGAACCTCCGGCTCCTGCCTCACCTGCTTTTTAGGGGGGGAAAGGAAACTAATATACTGCAAAGCAAAGCAGTAGTCTCAAGTTTAATCTGTTTTTCCAACAATGTCTATGATCCAAGTAGGCTGCAGACATTCTCAGAAATTTAAACTGAGGTTGGGTGCAGCTCAGTAGTTTGCTTGGAGGTGTGCCCCACAATAACACCAAGTAACATGACAGACTACAATGACAAGACTACAAAGAAGCAATCAGATCCATTTTTCTTCTGATAAAAATGTGGCCTAGCACAATATGGCATCTATTTTGTGAGGGTGCCCATAACCAACTCCCTTCTACAGTTAGATTCCATCAATCACAATGGGTGCAAACTCCAGCATTCCCCCCCCCCC
Organism: Liasis olivaceus; assembly: GCA_030867105.1. Classification (NCBI taxonomy): domain Eukaryota; kingdom Metazoa; phylum Chordata; class Lepidosauria; order Squamata; family Pythonidae; genus Liasis; species Liasis olivaceus. The sequence goes on from CM061349.1 coordinate 225,634,419, forward strand.
CCCATTATATAACCCTGGTCCCAAGATGAAGTCACTTTGAAAGTGTCTTTTTGCAAAAAGTTTCTGCTTTTATGGAAAGAAGGAAAGGCATCCCATTAGAAAGGGCTTTTAAGTGATGACTACTAGGGTATCGACATTAATGACTCCATGCCCCTCCAAAGGGGAAAAGTTTAGGTTGCTAGTGCAAAGGATAGAACTGCTCTTATAGGTGTTCCCTCTGGACTATATGCAAACCTTACATTCCCCACTAGTAGCAAAAGTTGTGATTGAAGAAGGTGAGGGCCTTGCTTGGGTGGTAGGTTAGATTAGGCTCATGAATCAGAAGACTCTGATCCCTCATATGGATGTTTCACAATATCGTATACACCTACATGTTATATCCTGACACGGACAGTACATGTACCAGATCAGAGTCCAAAGACAGAGTCCCTCATGTTCAGCTGCACTAGATAGGAAGAGGTCCACTTCAGTTTTAGAGTTACTAGAAGTCACTTCTGTCTAAATTCAGCACAGCAACTGCAACGGTCATTGTTCCCTTGATCTAAAATCCATTTCTTATACATACCAACATGCATTTTTCTAAGAGATCATGGACTGCCATTACATAACAAATGGAATAAGTGGTCTTGCAACCTGGTACCTTGGTTTTGGAAGCCTCAGGTACTTTATTCAGCAGCACAATGTTAATGTTAATAAAATAAGTGTGTGCGTGTGTTTGCATGTGGGTATGTATGCATATGTTTGTACGTAGAAAATAGTCTTTGTGAGATAGCTTACAAATTAAAACTACCTTATACATTACAAAAGCAGATTCACTTTAAACAATTTTAAAACCAGCCATTTAAGATAAAAGGCAGTAGTAAGTCTTTAACAAAGATAAAACACATTTTCAATTGAAAAGCCAGAAAACAACCAAATATGTTTTTTCAAAGCAGTCACCGATGATATCAGTTATATAGTGGAACCTCAAGTTACGAACGCCCCTCCTTATGAAAATTTCGCGATACAAGCAGCTCCGGCCGCAAAAATTTGCCTCGCCGTGCGACCTCCACCTCGCGATACGAACCGGATCCGCGGCCATTTGCCCTGCTGCCACGTGGTCGCGGCTTCCTATGGGCGAGATCGCGGGAGCAAGGAAGCTTGCTCCACGAGGCAAATTTCCCCATAAGGTTCAATGTGTCAGCCGGCTTGCACGGCTAGGAAATTCCCCAGGCGTGCTTTAGTCAGTTTCACCGCTCGAGCCCTATCGCAGAAAGAGGAAGTGCTAATGAAATCTGAGCGCGCGGGGGGGGGGAGGCTTTTGTCACGCGCACACAGCCGGGAGCGGGAGCTTCCCCCCCCTCCTCAAATCTTTCCTTTGTCCATAGCCCTTGGCGTGGTGCACGCGGCAAAAGCGCAGTGAAATCAATCAGCGCGCGGGGGAAAGGCTTTTGTAGCACGCACAGCCGGGAGCGGGAGCTTCCCCCCCCCCACTGATTCCTCTTAATTCTGCTCTTTCCTTTGACAAAAGCGCAGTGAAAGCAATCAAATCAGCCCTAGCGCAGAAAGAGGAAGTGCTAATGAAATCTGAGCGCGAGGACAAAAGCCCAAGGAAAGCAATAACTACGCCAAGGGCTATGGACAAAGAAAAGAGCTGGGAATTGAAGAGCAATCTGTGTGCACGCGCGGGAAAGCTCCCACTCCCAGCTGTGCGCAGGACAAAAGCCCAAGGAAAGCAATGACTACACCAAGGGCTATGGACAAAGGAAAGAGCGGAATTAAGAGGAATCAGTGGGGGGGGGGGGAAGTGCGACAAAGGCCTTTCCCCCACCCCACCCCCGCGCTGATTTGATTGCTTTCACTGTGCTTTTGTCAAAGGAAAGAGCGGAATTAAGAGGAATCAGTGGGGGGGCCGCGTGCTGATTGATTTCACTGGGCTTTTGCCGCACGCACCACGCCAAGGGCTATGGACAAAGGAAAGATTTGAGGAAGGGGGGGGGAAGCTCCTGCTCCTGGTTGTGTGCGCGTGACAAAAGCCTCCCCCCCCCCCACGCACTCAAATTTCATTAGCACTTCCTCTTTCTGCGCTAGGGCTCGAGCGGTGAAACTGACTAAAGCACGCCTGGGGAATTTCCTAGCCGTGCTAGCTGGCTGACACATTGAACCTTATGGGGAAATGTGCCTCGCGGAGCGACCAAATTTGAAGGGTGGATTAGCTGTATTTACATTGAACCTTATGGGGAAATTTGCCTCGCGGCATGACCAAATTCAGAGGGCGGAACGGATTAACCATATTTACATTGAACCCTATGGGAAAACTTACATTGAACCCTATGGGAAAACGTGCTTCACGTTGCGACCAATTCGAGTTGTGATCAGAGTCACGGAACGGATTAAATTCGTAACTCGAGGTTCCACTGTATCAGCAAAACATTTTAGGTAGTAAGGCTATTGCTAAGGATACCTTCTCTCTGATTCATGTTAGGTTTCCTAATCCCCTAATTAATACACTGGTTACTATGAGCTTCCAGGTGCAATTCAATGAGCTGATTAGTCCTTCCTGACATAGGGCCTACTTATCTGAGGGACTATCTCTTTCCCATTATTTCTGCCTACCCCTTAGGGTCCCACAGGATAAGCAGGCTTCATGTCGTATCCATTCAGCAATGCTTTTTCTGCCATGGGACCTTCCCTTTGGAATGGCATCTTCTTGGAGAGCTAGAACACCCAACCCTGCAAACCTTTAGCCAATCTTTAAAAACTGGGCTGTTTCCTCAAGTTCTGGGATAAGTCAGATATGTACAGATAGTCCTCACTTACCGACCACTCATTCAGTGACCGTTCAAAGTTACAACAGCACTGAATAATGAGATTTATGTCCTCATAGTTGTGACTGTTGCAGTGTCCCCACAGTCACATGATTGCAATTTGGGCACTTGGCAACAGGCTCACAATTACAATGGTCACAGCATCCCACAACTTCACAGCCGGCTTCTGACAAGCAAAGTTAATGGGGAAGCTGGCAGGAAATCGCAAGTCATGGTCACATGACATTGCGCTTAACGACTGGGTGATTCACTTAACAACTGCAATTTGACTGCAGTAAGTTGGGTGCAGTCACTTGTTTTTTCACTTTACGTCACTTAGCAGCAGAGTTGCTGGCCCAAATTACAGTTGGTAAGTGAGGACTACCTGTATTGTCTGCTTTGTCTTTCTTACTTATTTCCCTGTTATAGGATGACCTTTTCTGTTTGCTTTAGGTTTCATACTGGTTTCAACTGTACATTGTCCAGAGTCAATTTTGAGTTGGGCCACCCTTATACATCAGAAAATAAGTAAATGGGGTAATAAATAAATAGGACTAAATTCAGAAGATACTGCAAAACAGCCTTCTTAACCAGATATTCTCTAGGTGCTTTGAACAACAACCCCCCAAAATTTCTGACTACTGACCTTTTGCCCAACTCTAACACCTTGAGGGCTCCGGTTTGAAGAAAGCAGCTATAAAATATATAAAACAACATGTTTCCCATTCAGTTTGGACAGTTCCCTAGTAAAAGCCATAGCAGTAATAAAAACAGAAAGAAGGTTAGACCAAGATTTCGAAAATTACCAAAATCTCTTTCTGTGTTAGAGTGTTGTTGCTCACATAACTCAGGTTCACTTTTATGGAGTCTGTCAAACTTGGCCATAAAGATCAAAGAACTTGGCAGCACAATGCCATAATATGCTATGAAGTGACAGAAAAGTTCAGGGTGAAAGTATTGCATTCCCATTTCGGATGCAAAAGAATACAGTGTTCTGAAATGCCAATACTATACCCCAATCTGCTCCTTTCACATAGTCCTCTGGTGCCTCCAATGAAACCTTTCAAGAAAAGGAAGTGGTGTAAGCCCCAATGAGTACAGCTACTGATGCCTGATAATCTCACTGCTTCAAGGAAAAATTGGCAAAAATGGGAGGGAATTAACTCCATGACAAATCTGGGATTTGTGCCAACAATTAAATATTTCTCACCTCCTATTTTGCATAGCAGGCTTACAGAACTGGTGAAAGCCAACTACATCAATGCTTTGTTGACTCCTAACTGGAATCTTAGCTGATAGCTCTTAAGAAGTTGTTTTTGTTCAATTGCATTTAGGTAGGAAAAATTAGATGTGCAGGTGCAAGATAGGTAGCATCTGGCTCAGCAGTAGTTCTCATGAGAAGGATCTGGATGTCCTGGTAGACCACAAATTAAGCATAAGCCAGCAATGTGCTGTAGGTGCCAAAACAGCTAATGCAATCTTGGGTTGCATCAACAGAGATATAATGTTGACATCACATCTGGAATACTGTATCCAGTTTTGATCACCCCAATACAATAAGAATTCTGAGGGACTGAAAAGAGTGCAGAGAAAAGCAACAAAAACAGTGAGGGGCTTGGAGGCTAAATCCTATGAAGAACATTTTTTAAAAAAAACTGGGTTATGCTTAGCCTAAAAAAGAGATGGCTAATAGGAGGCATGATAGAAGTCTTCCATTACTTGAAGGGTTGTCACAGGGAAGAGGGTGTGGATTATTCTCCATCATGCCCAAGAGTAGGACAAGAACCAATGGATGAAAGCTTTCCAGAGAGAGATCCAAACCAAAATGAGGAATTTCCTGACCATGAGACCCGTTAAGCAGTGGGACAGGCTGCCTCTTAGAGTCATGGATGCTGAATCACTGAGGTTTTCAAACAAAAATTGGACAACCATTTGTCTGGGATGGTCTGAGGATTTCTGATCTGGGCAGGGGTTGGACTAGAAAATCTCCAAGGTCCCTTCCAAGCTTATGATTCGGAGGCATATCAAAATATACGGTTCCAAAGTATACCCATATGTTGCAAAAGAAAAGAGAACCAAGATGAGCTGCAGTGATTGTTGGATACTCACAATACTGCAAGGATCACAGAATCCTAGATTGTGCTACACAAAACATTAAGTATGCAGCATTGCTTATGTTCTTCATGTTCAGACAAACAGTGAGCAGGAGAACGTCCTCATTGCATATCTGGAACTTAAGTGCATGGAAGAACCAGAAGAGAAATATGAGGAACCTCCATACAGAAGTCCAAGAGGCCCATTGTAAAGACTGTTCCACAGCATTATGGGCCACTCAATCCTGCTTTGCAGAACACTGAGACAAGGGTGATCAGTGCTCAATGAGCAATCTCCTTTTAAAAAAATGTTGTTCATGCTCAGGAGCCACTTTCTACATGCAAAATGAAGGGCTGCTCTGCTGCTTTGAAGTGAGAAAGGACACTTTGCTTTGAGATTTTGCTCCCGTTGAGTGCTTTATTTGAAGCTTCATCAAAACAAAGCATCTGTTCCAACCACAACATGCTCCTATAAATAGTCTAGTTATATTCTCTTGAGTTTGATGGATTAAATGGGAACATGCATCCTGAATAAAGCAAATCATATAAGCTTGACTTTAAAGCTTTTAGAGACAGATAAAATTGAACTTGAGCCCTGTTCAGAAATAGTTCAGAAGGTTAATAGTAGATGCAGGCACTATCCTGCAAGCTAAGCTTTTGTCATTTTTTGCCTCTCAGATTAATGATAACTGGAGCCAACATTTCAGATGAACAAAACTTCATCCTGGTTACAGTTTTGCTCATCTGTCAAAGCTTATTAGTCAGCTACTCTTCCCCCAGATCAGCTTACTGTTGCTTTCATGGTCAGCTTTTATCAGAATAATCATAATGGAATATATTGAAACAATTAAGTGCATTATTAGTACAACTTACAAGTCAGTTGCATATGCATATCAGACACAATCATTTTGACATCCTGCTGCTTTTTATTCTATCAAGTTTAATCAAATTCTAGCAGCCAAATGTTCATATGAAATCCAGAACATGTATAAGAAACTTATTTTCACCACCTCACAAAATATTTGAGATTCTTAATTAGGATGGGCAGCCATATTTACTTCAGGGTCTACTACTTCAGTTTAGAAGTTAATATTCTATTGTCACATTTCATCTTCCTTCTTCACACACACAAAAAGAACATAACAATCTTCTATCACTTCAATTTTCAGATTTCATATTCCAGACACTCAAAGTATTAGACAGTCCTTTATAAAAATCATCATAACCAAAAACATGCTATTAAATAAACAAGAGTGGGGATTTATTTATTTAAACGGTGTGGATTTATTGATCTTTTCAGACTCCATTTTTTTCCCCCCTGAGATCTCTATGCCAATTGCTTTAAGAGCACATTGCAAGCTGGGAAGGAGAGGTAGACAAACATTTCTATCCAACCAGAAGTTGTTCTTCTGCTTCTGAAGTTGCAGACACAGCAGTGGTATTGAAGAAACAGAAATTCTTGAAGTTATTCCTGTTCCAGCTATCAAAGGAACTAGAAGCTGCAATTACCAGTTAGGGTTTGGTGGTTTAAAATCTCATGATGCTGAGTGGATATATCAAAGAGGGGGATTTATTTCTTACAATTTGCCACTTGTATTCATAATTATCCAGTTCTGCCTAGGGTCAGCTCTTTGCATATCAGGGATTTCAGTAATCTCTTCTGAAACTCGCCCCCTTAATCGTTCACTTATTATTTCCCAATTCCCAAGGTCAGGTCTACATTCCTTCACACCAACTCTCACCTGGAGAATCCTACTGATATTTAAGAGTGATCTGCATGACCAGGTTGTGTTAGCATGAATTCAGGGCATTGACTATTTCTTAAAGGCAGGAATGTACATTACCCTCTATGCACCTCCTGCCCACCAGGAAGACAACCTCTGCCTTTTTCCTGCTGTACATCACAAGTATGCCAGTACAAATGATGCTGTCCTCTTTGCCTGCTGCACTTCATTTTACTGTAGGCAAACATCTCTGGTCCAACTGGCTATAGTGGCACAAATGCCCCTTCCCTCCCTTCAATGGGTGCTGTCATTCACGGCCTGCTAGGCTACCTTCCCGCTTCTGAAGGGGCCTTTCCATGTTGATTGATAAACTTCTGGTTAGTTTTTTTCCCCCTTCATTTCTCTCGTGGATTGATGAAGCAGTGAATGATTGATTATTTTTTTGCTTATTTGCACAGGAAAGGAATTGAACAAATAGAACATTAACAATTGTACTGGGCTGTGTCTTCCTTCCTTCCTTCCTTCCTTCCTTCCTCCCTCCCTCCCTCCCTGTCTCCCTCCCTCCCTGTCTCCCTCCCTCCCTCCTCAGGTTAGCAGCAGACCTGTGAAACATTCCACCATTTCTTTAAAAACCAAGTGAAATTGCTAAAGTTCTTCCCATTTCCCCTTTTAGACTAAGTGACCAGAAAATATGTACATCTGTGGTGTTTTGTTTTTCACTCATCCAAGCAGGTGAGGGAATCATCTCAGGAACTTTTTAATTTTTATTAAAAAAAAAATAGTACATCAGTGAACCAATCAAGTGGTGAAACAGTCACTTTTTCATATATATAAATATTATATTATATAAGCAAACATTTAAGGAATAAAACAAATGACTACATAAAAGAAGAAAGTGAAGAAGGATATGGTGGATGGAAAATAAAATATCAATAAATAAACAGAATTTACAATTGTCATAAAAATTAAAATTCATTATTTCATCATTTTATTGATTAGATAATTACTTGAATATATAAAACTAGACTCATTATATCATCTTAGGGGATAATTGAAAATCACTACAAAACTCTAAACTTTAATATTTATATTGATGTCACCGCTATCTATCATCATTCCTAAAATAAATGTACATGATCTTGTAAAAGAAAAGAAAAGGAAAAACATAAAAACCGGAAAGAAACACACAGAATTATTCAAACATTTTAAAAACAAAACTTGAATCGTATCCTGAGTTTTTTTCTACTAGAAATCTTTCCACAACAAAGAAAGAAAAAAAAAGTCACAATTTATTAAGATATATGCTAACAGCTACAAAGACAAATTTGGCCCAACATTGGGAAAGAGATATTTTGCCAACAATATCAGACTGGGAAACCAAAGCTGGGGAATATGCAGCAATGGCAAAATTAACAGCATACATCCAGAATAGAAGTTTAACTAAATTTAAGCAAGAATGGCTTCTCTACGCTGTGTATTACATGTCACACAAGAAGGCAAACTCAGAGATTCATTATGGTTTTTAAGAGGAAAATATTGGATGAAGGTAGTAACCAGGAGCAATTTTAATGTTTGTAAATATTTTGGGGCAATCAAAATTTGGGACAGAATTTAGAACTTTAGAACTTTCATTTCTCTCCTTCACTGCTAGACAAGTGGCCCGATGTACGTGACTTCCTGCCAGCCCACGTGTCAACTGGCAAAGTTCTTATCAGAGGAGAAATTAAAGCTGCTGCCCCTGCCGATTCACTGCTCCCAGATTCACTTTGTGCGCACGACAGGAAAAACATACGTGCACATGCACTTATTATTCAGATAGTAAGAATAACTTGATGTAGGTGGAGCACAAGGGCGTCAGCAACCTGGGGTTCATACATATGCTCTGTCCTAACTAGAAGTGCCAAGCACAGCCTGGCCAGACCACCAGACCATCACCATAGCCAAAGCAGAGGAAGGGGCTGAAATCCAGAACAGAATTTCTTAACAAAGTTAAGTTCATTTCAAACCAGTTTACACACAAGTGTCAAGCCGTTTAAGTCAAGCAGTATGACAATCCCCTAAGACTGCCTGTTTCCCATTGCATCTGCCCAACTGGTTCAATCTAGCAGGGTTGGCACACTCTAGGTTCCATTGATTAAACAATACCACCTATCAGGACCCTGAAGCATGCTTTCTCTGTAGCAGCGCCTACCCTCTGCAATGAGGTTCCCCCCAAAATTTGAAGAGCTCCCACCCGACTGGGATTTCGAAGGACCTGGCTCTTCACCCAGGCCTTTGCAGAGGACTATTGATGTCCCTTTCTTCCTTTCTGTTCCCCTCTGCCATCCATGTCCCTTTGCCTGGTGCTGTTTGTATGGTTTCTGTATTGTTCTTTGTTTTTTAAACATTTTAACTGTTGTAAACCACCCAGAATTCAGTGGGTATATGCACTTCCTATTCTCAAAACTATGAGGTCAGAATTTTTTTTTTTTTTAAATGACCAACAATTGCAATATGTTATAGAAATGTGTCGATGGCACGAGCCAAACCTCAGCTGGCCACACTGGATAGAAACAAAGGAAGAAATGAAAAAAAAAATTCCATTTTGAGAAGATGAGCCTAAAAGATTGGAGAAGTCTATACAAAACTTGCTTCATTTGGAGGTATAAGTTCCAGTAGTAAAGTGCAAGGTGTAGGCTGGTGGTCAGTATTACAGACATCATGAAAATGTTTTCTTAAGTAACATTTCATTCCAAGAATTATCTCTTACACGAGGTATGAAGAGACCTCAAAGCAGAATAAAAAGGAAATACACAGAAAACATAAGATGAGTTAGTGTTATCTTTGGGTGTTCAGCTGGCCTCTCTGGCTCAGTGCCATTTGGAGCTGGTGTATTAGCTCCAACCACTTAGAACAGAGAAAGCCTGTTCATGGATCTGCCTCTGAAGATCATTTAGAACCCACAGTTAATACAAAATACAATGTCATTTATCAACTCAAGTAAGGTGGCTAAGATGTAAACCACCCTGGGAGTGGTAGAAGAAAGAGAGAAGGAGGGAGTGTGTGAAAAACAAATCTATAAACATTTGACTAAATGCAAACTGCTGCAGTTCTTAATGTTATTTCCAACAGCAAATTTTGGCACACGGATTCCTGCCAAAATATTGAACTTATGGAATCCTACCTGAACCATTAAAATAGCACGTCTGTCACTAGCAAATGGAGACTTTTTTCCTTTTCTTTTCTTTTCCCTGGAATATATTGGTGCAAATGCTGAAAGATAAGAAAAACTCATCCTTCATAGCATGCCTTTGTTCTCATTAAGGATGGGGGAGAAATCTTCTTGGTTTAAGGGAAAGACTTAAAGGCCTAAAACTGATTTCTTGAAGGGGAATAATTTTCCAAACATGCACATATTGGGGTGAAGCCTATTTATAATGTGCTGATTAGGAGAAAAATGCAGGAAAATGCAAATGAACCCTGCAGCCCCCCTCCCCCTTTATTTTTAAGACACACACTGATGTGGAAATAGGATGGGCTGAACTCAAGAGTGGAAAAATGAAAACTGACAGATATCAAAATAGACAGATTTTTCCACCCTCAGCTCCAGACTTTCCAGTTTCTTTAATATTCTATGAATACCTGCAAGAATATATTAAAGATAATTTGCCTGAGGGGGAAAATTACATGAAGCATTTTAAATCCATATTTATTCAACCTAGGCACTTCAGAACAACATAAATAATGTCAAATAGTATAATGAAGTCATAGCCCCATGAGAGCTTCCAGTACCCCATAGCATAAAATATATACCTGTACCACAATAAGGTTTGTTAATGATATCGCAGTTCAGTTCAGTGACTTGACTTTTTTTTTTAAAAAAAAGTCCTGGCATTATTCCTTAAGCTTCAGCATAAAACTACAACTTGGATTCTCACTTCTTTAGGCACTTTGCTGATTTATGTAATGCCGAAGCTGTGAAACAGTGTGCACAATAATCCAAATCTTAATTTAATTCAAACACATGGCTAGTGCTGTTTGATTTGGTCTGTGATATGGCAATAATGGAAAAACTGGAAGGAACTCCCCCTCCCGCAACTGTTTTTGGAAGAAGACTATACACTTAGGAAAAGTCAACAATTGGCCACATCATAATTCAAGTATGATGTGCACCTTTATGTATATTTAAAATACGGCTGCATCTGGAATTCTGTGTACATCTCAGAGTGACTCAGGATGCTTAAGATGGTAGTGATTGCATTTTTCTCTTCATCTGATATCTCAGTTGTGTGGATGAGTTATCTGTGGAAGCTTTGGGGGGCTATTTTGAAAAAAAAATTAAAGGCTGGGAAGAGTTTTAACTTAGAGGATTAAAATGTCTGACTAATAAATATATATTAATATTTTATACGATATAGCAAAATGGAGCAAGAGGTGATGTTTTGCCTCTTCAGAATTCAGAGTCATAAAATTAAATAGATGGGCAGTGGATTTAATAGCAGTTGAAAAGAATACCATTTCTTCCTATAACGCGTGATTCACCGCAATAAAATTGGTGATTATCAGTAGCTGAATTCAAGACGGATGCTTCTACCAGATCTATTGATAGTTTTAGCCAGGGCAATGTATGAAACCTCCAGATTTAGAAAAAAAATATAGCGAACAATGGATCAGGATGGGTTAGTACCTTCTTTTTTTTGAGGGGTGGAGACTTTTCATAGGTATTTGTTTAGTCACTTATTTAAAAAAGCATGCTGAGGTAGTTCATAATACATGGCATCACTTCATTTGGCTTGATGGATTTTGTATAAGCCAAATCCATCAAGTTCTACCTTAACCCACACGTATTCTGCACGTAAAGGGGTGGTAAAAGATGTATTTCCTTTTCAGTGCACAACATGATAGTGTTAATGAGTCACTCTCAAAACTTTCTGATCTGTGTGCAGTAGATCTAGACAATAATTTTATATTAAGAAAGGGAATTTGATTATTTTTCAAGTTGTACAGAGTACTATATAATATAGAGTTAAGCATGTTAAATGTAACCAAATGGGATGTTTCTGCTGAAAGATCTATTTCTGACAATGGACAATGGATGGAGGCTCTCTTTCTCTCCCCACTCACCTCAGAATCTACCCAACAAGTTTCAGCAGCTCTCTAGAACAGGTTTTGAGGAGAGAAAATCACATTTGTTAAAGTGAAGGTCCACTCATAATTTGTTGGATTTCATCATTTCCAGGTTTATGTTGATCATTTTTCTTAAGCATATATACTGAAAATGAAATGAAGATTTTAACATTTTCATCTTGACACAGTGTTAAATATAAACAAATTGTTTTACAAGACAGGTAAGAAATAATTATTAGGAAACATACAGTGCATACCATTTATTTTATCCTACTGCACTATTCTGGATCACAATCTATCTCAGTACAAACAAAAACAACTACTATAGTTAATTTATATAAATAAAGTCAAGATGAAATAAACCCTCAATCACCTTAATTCTACTAATAAAAAGAACATGATGCAAAATGTGTGTAAAGGTAGTGATCATGTTTCCAGGCCACATAATGAGGGAAAGATAAATCATCTCCATGATACAATAAATTCACATATGAATAAAAATTTAGGTGGTATTTATTCTCCATCAATGAGGATCAAGCACAAAAGAGATAAAAGAGATGAAAAGGGAATTTGCAGATTCCAGTGAGAAGCAGGTCACAAATGTGAGTGGAAACATAAGAGAACAGAAATAATACTTACAAAAATGCCATGGCTTTTTGGACAAAGATAGCCAAAAAAAAAGGCACTACTTGAGACAATTTGTCCTTCTTTTCTTTGCTTATAAAGTAATTACAACCCATTTTGTTCCTAGGACATATTGTTCAGTAACAGTCTAGTCCTTATATGGAAGCTATTATAATGTAAAAACTAACCTTTGTTTGTTTGTGTCTTCCAAGAGAAGGCGTTGAAGTGCTACTCATGTTCCTAGGATCCTTCTGTCCCCAGCATTTTTCCTCCAGATGTGCTAGACTACAGCTTTAATCATCCTCAGCCATCCAAGCCAATGAAGTACAAACTGGCTAAGTATGATAGGACGTAGTCACATACAACTGTATGGTGACAGATGGGAGAGAGTAGCTACCATCCAACTAGGAGAAGATCTGTTTACTGCCACTTAAAAATTCCAGATCTAACAATAAGACTGAAATATTGCCTTGGCCAGACATTGAGCAAGTTCCCTAACTAGGAAAACTGATATACAGCAGCAAAATGATTTTTTTTTTTTTTAAAGATTGGCTTAAAACAGATTTTTAAAATTATTTCAGCATTTAATCCAATGCTGAGTAACTGAATGTTGGGTTCCTCACAGTCAGACATATTGTGGAACTGACCATAAAAATTCAATAATAAATAAATATTATAGATTTGCTATTTGTGTTTTAATCGGGGGGTATTTATATTTTTATTGTTTTATTGTCTTGGTTTTTAATTGTAAACCACCCAGAGCCACCCTTTGGGGGAGATGGTGGCATAAAAAAATTAATCACAAATAGAAATAAATAAATAAATAAATAATAAATAAAATAAACTGCAGTTTGCCAGGTAGAAAACACACTACGTTGCCATCCTCTCTGCCTTCATATAGAAATCTGTGTTGGATGGGTTCAAATATAGACCATTATACGGTTTGTTTTATTTTGGCTTAGTATGGTTCATCAACCCAACCACAAAGTGAGAACTGATCCACCCGAGTACATTGCCTCAGTATGAGTACAGACCACTATGTCATCCCCTACCTATATCCAGACTACAGTGCTAGTAAACGGTGTCCCCCTTTTCCTGCTAGGCTTCAAAAGGAGTCTGTCTGCTGCACTTCATTTCATTGTAGGCAAATGTCACCACTACAATTGTCTACTCTGTACTCTGGGAAGAATCCCCATTCTCTGCTAGTCATTGCTTGCTGCCCTCCCGGACCATTTCATCATTCCCTCCTGGGCTTTTGGACCCTTTTTAAAAGGTTCCTTGGTGAACCACCAATGAAAAGGTGGGCTTTCTTTTCTTTTTTTTTAAACTGGTTCACAGTGGACCAATAAAAGGCTGGACTTTTTTACAAGTTCTTTGATGGGACAGTGAAAGGGTAGGCCTTTCTCTCTCTCCCCCCCCCCCCCCCGCTTTCTTTTTTTAAGCAGGAGAAATTGACATATAGTTCAGCAGGCTTGTCCTTCTAGCCCCAGTGACAGGACAGATATATTCTCTTCAGTACCTTACGATTCAATTCATCTGGTTCTAGATGTTCAAAATCATTTAAAGCAACATCCTCTTCCTATGTTTTTATCAATCCATCCCATTTTTGTTGTTATAGAAGAAGAATGAAAATAGGAATTGGGTTGCTGTATCATTTCTTTATTGCATGTTAGCATTTTGCCATCTTCACTGAGTAGCTGTTACACTATTTTCTTTTCCCTTGTTGACTTCAATATATTTAAGGAAGCCTTTTGGTTGTTATTATTAGCATCCTTTATTAACTACAGCTCTGAGTTTTCACTGTGATTCCAGGCTGTGTGTCTTCTTCCTTTGTGACCTGGCCTTCTTCCCTTTTTTGTATGTGTCCCTTTTTGCTTCTTATTGTCACTCATCTCTTTATGTAGCTGCTTTGGCTTCTTTTGATGTCCTCCATGGCTTTTCCTCCTTGGAATTATTTGCAATTGTGCGTTACATATCTTCTTCTTCAGGAATTCCCATTTACCTTAAGTCCATTTTCCCATTAGCTTCTCCTACTATGGGAGCTTGCTTATTATTTCCTTAAAATCTGCTTTTTTGAGTCCAAGATATGCATTTGATTATGCTCACTTTTAGTTTCCCTTGAAATTCTATGCAATTTCACTTTCTCATGTGATTTTTGTGAATTTATTTATTTGTAATTTTGATCTATAAGGCCACCCCAATTCAAAATCAGCATGGGGGGGTGGCTTATAAATTAAAATAATATTGCATGAGATTACATAATGTTTCAACAACTTTGTGCAAGAATACCAAATAAGCCAGGATCTCGTGAAATGTCAGTGTCCTCCCATGAAATCTCATGAGATCTCAGGGTAAGATTTCTTTTTTGGGGAAAGTACCAGCAGCACTTGGGATGGCATATGATACCTGAGTCCTGACAAAGCTGACATTCCTGTGCTAAATGAACAAGGACCTCTCATCATTCTAAGATGACTTCATATGCACATACAATACTGCTTCTTACTAAATATCCATCTCCGTGGAATTGTTTGAACAAATGTTCTACTCCACACAGCTACAGATTAGATATTTCTTATTAATACACACAGAAAAGCCAAAAGATCATCTCCATTTTCTGAGCTACCTGGTGATATATATAAATAGGTCTGCCTTTTATCAACCAAGGACTGAATAACAAACTCCTAACTGAGGAGATAATGTTAACTGAGAGGTATTGCTAAGTTACTAAAAATCTCAAAGCCTTATGTCTTTTTGTTTGAGGGAAGTTTATAACTTTGACAGCTGAGTGTAGCACCGAAAGCAGGACACTTTGACAATGGGGTTCTATTTGGCAAGAACACAAAAAGGCTGCCAGAGGCTGTCATTGTTATATTTCTAATGAAAGCCAGTATGTGCTTCTCACTGGATTCCATGTTCAGAGATCACCAGAGGTTATCAAAGCAACATTTATATAAACTGGATTTTACAGCTTTATGGCCTTTCCCAAATGCATCTTCTTCACACCCAATCATTTATTTTTCCAGCAGCAAGTAAATAGGTGGGTAGGGAAGCAGGTGATGAATGGATCGATTAGATACATGATAGATAGATAGATAGATAGATAGATAGACAGACAGACAGACAGACAGACAGACAGACAGACAGAATAAGATGGACAGGCATATATCTTAATAGTTTTCTAATATATTTACAATTAAAACAGCATTACAATCAATCAGCATTTTCTCATCATGATTTCTTCCTTCCTAGCCTGACTTCCTAGAATAACAAATTATTGTTTCAGGTTCAAAAACAAACATGTACATGGCTTTATACACCAAAAGTTGAAGATAAACTTTGACATTCAATTTTCTGCAACAGTTCATCCCTCTCTTCATCTTCTTCAGGGCGAAGCTCATATCTCATTACTATAACCATCCTGAAACACTAAAAGCAGCAACATACATCCATTGCTGCTACTGTTGTTTGTTTATTTACTTCCTGACCACAGGACTAATGGGTGGAGATTGGAGCGAGATTGGGTAAGTTAAAGGAAATAAAGGATGGCAAAATCATGTGAAAGGTGACTTAATATATTCTCTGGACTTTCAAATATTGACAGACAAGAGTAACATTCTTTCAGGGCTGTTTCTGTCATCGGTATTCTAATGCGACCTTCTCCAGAAATGGAACTTATTCTCTCCACCCCCCAAAAAAAGTTTGTTTATGCATATAACTTGAGTTATAATTGAAAATGTTTGATGACTCTTGGAAATGTGATGAAGCAGTGTTCTGCTAATTCTCTTTGATGTTATTCAATCAGTTATAGAATGATTATGTGGTATTGAAATGCCATAAAAGTAAATTGATGCATCATTAAAACATACATATACGCTAATAGAATTTAGGCAAGTTTGGTCATTTCTTCTCCCCACCCCCAGGTTTGTTTGTGTGTTTGTGTTTGTTTTGGCACAGGAATGTATTTTTTCTCAGTATTGCGTATTTTGTTTTTTGTTTTTTAAATCAAGTTACAGCAGAAGTAGGGTATCTCTAATTCTCTGTTCGAAGTTACAATGGTGCTGAAAAAAGTGACTTACAACTAGTCCTTGTACTTATGACCATTGCAGCATCCCCGTGGTTATGTGAAATTCAGGTGCTTGGAAACCAGCATGTATTTATGGTTGGTTGCAGTATCCCAGGGTCATGTGATCACCCTTTGCAACCTTGCCAGGGCTTCCAACAAGCAAAGTCAATGGGGGAAGCCAGATTTGCTTAACGACCACATAATTTGCTTAATGACCACAGCAAAAAACTTCGTAAAACTGAGCATGACTCACTTAATGACCACACTGCTTAATGATGGAAGTTCCAGTCCCAATTGTGGTTATAAGCAATAAATATTGGATACTATTCAACTAGCAGATAAACCAACCATTTTTGTTCTTCGTTTCTGTTTTGTTTTTGTTCTGGGTAAGAGGGATGACACTTTTTATGATGCCCAGAGATAATAACTTATCTTGGACTGAGAATACCTAGAGGCACATATCTGATAATTAAACTAAAGTTAAATATATTGATAATTCAGTAGGAACACATTTTGGATATATGGGACTCATTTACACTAAGAATGTAAGATAAAATTAATACTTCAGAAATATAGCCCTAAAACATATTTTCAGAAATTTAGTTCACTGATTCAGAGTTAATTTGGGGAAATTTCCTTCAAATTTGATCAGAAAGCTTTAACAGTGAGAACAGTTATGACAAATATTTCTTACCTTAATGAAGGCAAGCTATGCCTACTGAAGCTTGGTCTCATTAAGTTAGAGAGTATTAAAATCCGACTACTTTGGAAAATATGGTATTAGCTGCTATGGAGGAATGATGTACAGTAGCAAACCAGCCCAAGTTTGATCCTAATGATAAACTACCATAGGGGAACTCAAACTTGAAAATAGGAAAACCTAAATAGACAATAGACTGTGTATCTTAATAAATAGGATTAGATTATAATAAGTATAAATGTAAGTATCATTTGACAAAAAGCACAGAATGGTAATATTGTCTGTTAAAAACCTTTTGACTTTTAACCGGGATAATAGCCTAAGTGCTTCAGAACCCTTTTCAGTACTGCAGGATTTCATACATTCTTTACAAAATAATAATCCTATGATAAGTATTTATAAACAATTATTAAATATACTTAATTAGTTATTAAGCAAGGAACTGGAAAGTCTGGAAGAGGAATGTGATTGGATGTTCACTGCATCTATATACTATTTTTACAGATGTAAAATTACCATTATTACAATGAAAATATTTTGTTGCAACTGTTGTATGCCTATGTATTTTTATAGGAAGAAACTGGTGAGTTCAATTAATTACTCAAAATGTGCTTAGATTGTAATGTTGGTGTATACAATGTGGTCTGGCACTATAGTGGTATCATTTGGAGAGAAGCTGTTTCACTATTATTTTTATCAGTTAGGTTTTATAACTCATGTTATTTTGAATTATATACCATTGGTCCTGAAATTAGCAGATGGACAAGAAAAATGAATATTGTGTGCTTTTATGCTATAATCTAAAGATTATAGTGTAAGGTTAGAAGGATACACTCTCAGTTACACAATAGTTTGAAAAAGTTACCTCTCTTTCTATTGGATTATTTAAATGCATTTACATGAAGAACGCTCAAAGCTGAAGGTGGTTCAGTATGTGGCGGCCCAAGCAGTTATGGATGTGCTTTGGTATGCCCACATAACACTCTGCTTTAGAAGCTGCATTGGTTACTAGTAGGCTTACGGATGCAATTCAAGGTGCTGGTGATAATCTTCATGATATAAGGTCTAACTACTTGATCTATCTCCCAGTGTCTGTCCATCCTGTTCAGTCTTTACAGATCAGCATGCTCAAGTCCCATTGATAATACCATGAGATCTGATGGAACTAGGAGGCATGTCTTCTCTGCCACTTCTGCCCTCTGAAGCAGCAGTCTCCTTGAAAGGTGCATGGCCCCCAACCTGACCTTATTTTTAAAAAGCTCTTAAAACCTGGCTATTGGGTTAATATGGATGATTCTTTTATGAATGCCACTATGGAAGTACTGTAAGTTTGATTTTCCTATGTCACTTACCATCTTTTTTTGTTAATTGTTTTTATCTGCTTTTAATATTGTACACTGTCCAGAGTCGCACTGAATTAGGTAACCTTATAAATTAAGTTTCTAAATTTGAATTTGCATTTTACAACTGGGAGGTCTGATCTGACCCAGCCAGCTTGTTTGAAGATGTTAATTGATCTCCCAGCACCACAATTTCTACTTTGTGAGGCCACTGAGATGACGGAAGAACAGACAGTAATGGAAGCAACATAGTTTGTGAAAAGGTGAATGCTGCAGCTGAACTAGACCATTTATTTCGAATGGGAGAAATAAAATATAGCCAGGAGCACCTAATTCTGAAAAAGCAAGTTCTTCAGCAAGAAATTAAAGCTATTGGAGGTAAACTAAATGATTCAGCAACCATGGGTGAGTAAGTAATGATGCTGAGAATAACATTCTGGGAGGAAGTGAGGTGACATAAAAATGAAATTGATTTGGGCCATAAAATTGTGGATCTGGAAAGCAGACAGAGATATAACAGTTCAAGGTTTTACTGAAAAATGTGCTAGTCTTAATGCAGAATCATTTATTATCAGCTGGCCAACTCAGGTGTTAAAAGTAGATGGTAGTATTGTACCAATGATAGAAACAACATATAAAGTTGGTCCATCAAATAAATCATAGTGAATCCTTTAGATATTTTATCATTTTGTACAAAAGTAAAGTTTCTTCATGACAAGATCTGGAAAGCAGGCAGAAATATAACTTGCTGGCTGAAGAATAAGAGAGGTAAAAACTATGATGATAATTTAACAAATTGAAAGATAAATACAAATATTTTGCAAAGTAAAAAGTGATAAAAAAGAGATGATAGAACCTGAATGTAGTAAAGTTGCCTGGTGGTGGGAAAATTTGAATTCTCAGAGTCCCACCTTCAAATGATATATAAAATCTTCTTGTTGTAATACAATGTTTGCTGAAGTCATTCAAAAAGCAAACTTGTTAATCATTAGAACAAAGCCGAAATCCATTTTGAGGCAAAACTTTTAATGGCTCAATGAAAGGTTATAATGTAGTATTTTTTTTTTTTTAACCACACAATCAGATTTGGAGACCCAAATATTAGAACCGTGTAAGTTTCAGAAATGAATAAGAAGTGCTTTACATTTGCACAGGTAGTCCTCAACTTAAAAGGGCAACTAGGACTGGAATTTCCATCGCTAAGCGATGCATTTGTAAAGCACGACTGCATCGCTTGGCGATGACAATCCCTGCAGTCCCAGTTGCCGTTGTTAACCGAATTCCATGATCGTTAGGCGAGGCAACTTCCCACTGGTTTCCCACAACCAAAATCAGTGGGAAAGCCGATGGGAAGTTGCATGTCCCAGGCCTGTAAGTGGCTGCTGCCTGGCAGGGGAGGGACAAGATGGTGTGCGGGGTTGCGGGGGAAGCACAGTGTGGGTTGGGGAGGGTGCACAATGGTACGAGGTGGTGCACAAGAGGTGCAGCACATGTCAGGGAGGGTGAGGTGCAGGTCAGATGTGTGAAGGTTGGGGACGGTGCACAAGGGTGCAAGGAGCTGTGCGAGAGGTGCAACGAGGGCAAGGGAAGGTGTGTGAGGGTGCAGCATGGGTCGTAGAGGGTGCATGATGGTGTGACATGGGTCAGGGAGGGTGTGCGAGTGGCCAGCATGGAGTGAGCACAGAGGGGCTGGGGGAGATTGCATGGGTATGGGAAACATACCCAAGTAACTTGTGACTTTCCTTGCCAGCTTCCCCACTGACTTTCTGGGGGAGCCGGGGGAAGGTTGCAAATGGCGATCATGTGATTGTGGGGTGCTGCAACCGGTCATAAGGGCAAACCAGTTGCCAAGTGCCTAGATTGTGAAAATGTGACCGCAGGGTGCTGGTATAGCTGGAACTCCGAGGACCAGTTGTAACCACCATTCATTCAGCGCCATCGTAACTTCATATGGTCATAGGTCGAGGACTACCTGTACATGGGTAATACCTCTCTTTCTACTCAAATAGAGAGTTTCTTTGCTACTCAAGAAAGCAGCATAGATTTCTTTTGAGTTTTGAGTTTGAAAAAAAGTTGCAGCTGCTTTAAAGATCACATTAAAATATGGCTGCTTTCATGAATCAAGCTCTTACCTGGACACAATCATGCTGTTTTCTTGGCAAGAACATAGAACTGGTTTGCCATCCTGTTTTTGTGTTCATGTAGTCACTAAGATCTGAACTTGATTCAAGAGAGACTTTACTTATACAACAATCAATCATAATTGCTTAGAACACATTAGAGGTTCAAAAGTATTGGGCTCATAAAATAAGCAATTGAAATGTTCAATACATAAAAAAAGAGTGGAAGACCATTTTGACATCTACAACTAATAGTTCTAATAAGTGTGAATTACAATTAATTCAATAAAAGCTGTTTCAAATCTATTGGACACCAACATGCTAAGTCCCGGAGATGTGAAGCTCAAACTGCAACACTGAGTTGTATGATATATTTATGTGCTACATTGTCAAGACACCAATCCATTCACCTCTCCTAGGTTTGAATGAACATTTACAACAGGGAGTCCTGCTATGTTGAAATGTTGTCTGTGTATACTATATATTCTTAGTTCATCTTTTCTTTACCAATTGCTAAAATATTGTAAAACATAACATGAATATATATGTAAAACTAGTTTTAATACATAATAGATACATGCTATTGTGGACTTTTTATTCTTTCCAACCCATAGGAAAGAAATATTGGAAAGAAATTATGTGAAGGCGCTCTGTGTATTTGTCAGCAGGACATCTGAGCAGAATGGGACCAAATTTATTATTGCGGGGGGAGAGGGGAGAAGCTGGCAAAAGAAACACTGAGTTTGAAAATGGGCTGGATCTGCAGAGAAAAACATTCCAGAAATGATGCCCCTAATATATCCCCATCGAAGAGGCAATTGGGCAGTGAATCAGAATGTTGCTGACTCCTCCATTCTAAGCCCCCTCCCTCTTCCTCCCCATCTGATGACCCAAACTACTGTACTCTATAGTAGGGTTCCTCAACCTCAGCAACTTTAACTTGGGTGGACTTCAACTCCCAGAATTCCCCAGCCACCCATGCTGGCTGAGGAATTCTGGGAGTTGAAGTCCACCCATCTTAAAGTTGCTAAGGCTGAGGAACCCTGCTCTATAGTAAGGGACTTGAAGTAATTCCAGAAGCCAAACTCTGTATGCTTCCTAACTTTATTTTATTTTATTTGCAGTCTTTTGGTACTCCGAATTCGGTTAAGCCTGTGACACTCAAATCATGGACGGTTCACATTTTTTTGCATCCTTTACTCATTTTCTTCTTCAATGTGTCTCACAGCCCATCACAATCAACTCCATTCTTATTTCATCACAAGGCATCAAATGTATTGCCACAGAGGGTGCACTTGCCCTAATTTGTGATTTAAACTTTAATTCAGGAAGGATACTCACAAATATCTTTTTACTACAACATACTATCCTCTTGGTTAACCTTCTCGAAAACAATGTCCGGAAAAGTGCATGTATGAAACACATATTAACGCTCAGTTATATTTTGAGAAAAGGATACTGTATCTGATAGCCAAATAAGTAAGATAATGAGGATCTACAAGTCCATAGATCTTACTATCATTCTTTCTGTCGACTATCCTAAGAATTAGGCTTATTTTTCTGGTTCATTATTTACCGTGCTTCGATTTCTTTCAGAAAAAGCCTATAATGTATTCTGCAAGAGGTAGTCTTAAAACAAAAAATAACGAAATGTTTTAAGTATCACTTCCCTAACGTGATACCTTCCAGAGAGGTAGGATTTCAACTCCATTGTTCCCCTGCCAAAAGGCTGAGAATGGAGTTAAAAGTCTAACACACGTGGAGACCATCACGACTCGGAAACTTCCATAGGACTAAGTACACGGAGTGTACTTGCGGCTTGCGGCTTTTTTCTCTGCAAACATGGATAAAAATGGGCTGTTGAAGCTGACATCTTACGCGTTTCCATGGAGGTAAAATCCCATAGTGGACTTCTGAGGATGCCTGGGCACTGTATCAAGATGCCCATGAGTGGGCGCTGATCGAGAAAATTAACTGGCGCGCTAGCGAACTCACCCCGTCCCAAGATTTCCAGAGAAGAAAAAGCGTGAAAATAGTTCGGTTGTGCCACAGACAGAGAGACTAGAACAGAGTAACCTTACTGCTTTCCTGGAGTTAAGGGCAACGTGCCTTCACCCTTGGCAATTGCGCATGCTCCGCTTAAGAAGACAACCGCCAGCTAGGGGGAGCCAACTCTGAACAGAGGCTGGTTACACTGAGCCCGTCTTTCCCCCGACAGGTCCGTTTATGTTCCTCCCCCTCCTCTGCCTCCGCTCCCCTCCCCCTCTTCCGAATCCTTGAACTTTTCAGTCCTGTTCTGCAGATGGGTGAGTAGCCAGGCGAAAGGCGCGAGGGGTGGCGGTTGTTCCTGTTGTTGCGGATGGCGCTGCCGCCGCCTCCTCCTCCTCCTCCTCCAGTCTTCCCATTAGCCCGTTTGCCAAGGCACAAAACGCAGGCGGGGGGGGGAGTCCTTAGGGGAGGATAGCCCCCTCCGCCCATCCGTTGCGGGGAAGAAGCGCCCTAGCCTCTGCCTACGCAGCCTCTGCGGGCGTCTCAGGTGAAGTTCCTCGGTCAGGGTGCAGGGCTATTAAAAGCAGCAAACAGACGCCTTTGGGCTGGCTACGCAGAGAAATAATTAGGCCAGGTATCAGTTGGCCAACTTGGCTGGTTATGTAAATATCAGTGTGTGGTGGGTGTCTCAGGGGGACAGAGTAAGCTGGAGAGGTAAGGTCAAGTCTCGCAAATCCAGCTCGACCCTTGGTGACTTCATGAACTTCTCCATAAAAAGGGCTGTGCCCTTGCTTTCTTCCTAGCTATTCTTCTGGACTTCCCTTTCTGTCCTATAGCCTGGGATTTCTTAGTGGTCTCCCTTTCACTTACTAACAAGGACCAACCCATCTTATTGTTTCCAAAGACAGCCAGACTTGATGAAGTGCTTTTCAAGATCAGCCAAGGTCAATTTTCCAACATGTTCATTGGGGGACCCAGCCATGATTATGCCTAGCCTTGTATCAAAATATCTCCTGGCCCTTTAAAGACTTGATAGTGTGTATTATGGCATAAGCTTTTAGAGACTACAGTTCACCTCATCAAGAAGCTTATGCCTTAACAAATTTATGACCTTCATTTTTAATGCAACATGGGAATATGGCTATTCCTCTGGAAACGGCTTCACAGGATTGTAGTAACTAAGGAGAAGGAAAACATGAACATGGAAAAAATATGGTAGACATTAGGGCCATGCAACATTTCGGATTTGAAGACAAAAAGGTGCTTCAGAAAATACAGGAACATTCACATAGGACCAGAGTCTAAAGGAGTCTGATAACACCTTCTCCGTCTAACACATTTTATTAAAAGGTGTAAGACTCCTGATTTTTTGCCACCATAGCAAAAAAATCTTCTACGATAGCACCAGTCTGCAAGCCCTTATATCAGACATATTTTCGTGGAATTGTGTGGCAGCTGCAGCCCCATAATCCTAGCACAAGACACAACTGCTTTAAGGAGTTGTAGAGAATACCCTTTAGAGCTTCAAAGCACTATTTTGCCTTTGAATCCAAAATGCTGCATGATTCTAATAAAGATTATATTAACTAATTACACAAATAAATAAAATATAGGCATTTGCCTGGCACTCTGTAAAGAATTTATCCCTTTATCCATTAGCTAATTGCAAAGCTACTATGAGGACCATAAATCTTGGGATCTTATATTCATTTTGGAGTAGCCAAGATTTCAGCAATGTCCAGATTCCAGAATACCCACCTGGCTAGACATTTGTAGGCCAATTCAGGGATTGGAGGAAGGAAGGAAGCTTTTAATTGATTCTATTTCTTGCAGCTGCCATGCCAGCTAAGAGCAATATGTAATTTTTGTTGACCATTTTTAGAAGTGTTCATTATGTTAGGTATTACATTGTACTATAACACGTTACAGAAGATCATTAAAGTATAGTATCTTAGATGAGTTTAATATATCACTAAAAAAGCATATTTGATAAAGTAACATATTTTATATGAAATATCCAAAAAGCCTTCTTGAATTGTATCATTTCATAAGGTTACACTTCCAATGTTTTGCTTTTGCAAATATTGAGGATTTCCTCAATTCTCTGAAGCAAAAGAATAATTCCCTTTCATTTTCTGCTGATGAAGGCCATGTTGTTAATAGGAGATCTCAACTGGAGTTCACTTTGTTTTTCTATATATTCAAATTATCATCCAGGCCAACTTTTTTTTTTATGCTCTATGTGTGTGTTGTATCCATTCCCTTAATTACCAGTTTTGTTGACTATATTGGCTGGGAATTGTGAGAGCTGTTATAATCTAGTAACTAAGTCACTATATTGTGAGAGTTGTAACCTAGAGAGCCAGATTGGCAAAGCCTGTTTTGGATGAATATTGAGACTAAATTTATTTATTTATTTATTTATTTATTTATTTATTTATTTATTTATTTATTTATTTATTTATTTATCAATCAAATTTATATAGCTGCCCATCTCACAAAACAAATGACTGGGCAGCGTACAACAAATACAGTCTATGTGATGAATGCAGAAGCCCTGATACTCTCTTAATTAGGCCCATCATTATTTTCAGTTTTGTCAATGTGACTACTTTTGGAACAGACTATAAAGCACAATTCCAGGGCAGATTTTTAATAATATTTTTATTAAAATCTATCTATCTATCAGTACAAAACTAAAAAACCTACAAGCAAAAAAGGGAGGGAGGGAGGGAGGGAAAATGACTTCTCCCTCCCTGCAAAGAAGTTTATGTATTAACAGTAATTTAACACCTTCTCTTATATTACTTTAAAAAAAGCTCTTTTCATCCCCTTTCTCATTCCTAAACAATAACCTAATTATAAAAAATATTCAACAATCAATCTAATCAGCAAAAGTATTAAGAGGCCAGTAATAATAAACTATACATTTTAAGCTTAAACAAATAGGTCTATTTTGCATTTTAGCTTCTATTCTGAGAAATGAAACCTAAAAGATCTCTCCCCTTAAGCATACAAAAGACCAATAATAATCACATATGTGTTTTAAACTAAAATAAATAAATCACTTTTACAGGTATAAATCATTGTCTTACAGTCCTGGTCAGAAAAAGAAAATTCAATATCAACAATCCAAGATCAAAACATGGACAATTTAACCTTGATCTGATAAATGCACTTTGAATTCCCTTTTCTTCTTTTTGAAAAGCTCAGTCTTCAGTCTCTTCTCCAAATAAAACCCCAAATAACAATTTCTTATTCTCTTTCTATCTATTTTCAGAAAGGGTTTCAGAGATTTGGTATTTCCCTTCTGTATATCCAAAGTAAGATAATTCTCAAAGTCACTCTTCCAGTCCATTACAGCTTCTTTTTTTTCCATATCATTCTCATAATCAAGCAAATTTGAGGCCATCTTCAGATCCACAGCATCTTTTTCCATATTTTCCATGTCTAATTCCAGGGCAGATTTGCTAACTTCTAGCCTTCCTGAAACTGAATGGTAGATCACTAGGGATTGATCATTAAATGTTTATGTTTTGAACACCCATAACAACTCTCATTTCTCCATCCATCCTCTTGTGTTTTTACTAGCTTGGAACATACACATGGAAAACATTCAGCTTCTCTTTATCTAACCTGATTTCTCCTGACTTTTAGCAGACAATAGGTAAAGTTGTCAAAGATAAATTACTTGTGTCCTGCCTTTCTCTGTGCATTATGTATCTCTGTGACAAGATATCTCATGTTCTCCATGATAATAGACTATATTTACAGGTGAAACTCGAAAAATTAGAATATCGTACAAATGTTCATTTATGTCAGTATGGCAACTCAAAAGGTGAAACCAATATATGAGATAGACACATTACATGCAAAGCGAGATATGTCAAGCCTTACTTTGGTATAATTGTGATGATTATGGCGTACAGCTTATGAAAAGCCCAAATTCACAATCTCAGAAAATTAGAATATTACATGACATCAATAACACAAGGATTGGAAATAGAACAATATCGGACCTCTGCAAAGTATAAGCATGCATATGTACTCAGTACTTGGTTTGGGCCCCTTTTGCAGCAATGACTGCCGCAGTGCGGCGTGGCATGGATGCTATCAGCCTGTGGCACTGCTGAGGTGTTATGGAAGACCAGGATGTTTCAATAGCGGCCTTCAGCTCCGCTGCATTGTTCGGTCTCATGTCCCTCATCTTTCTCTTGGCAGTGCCCCATAGATTCTCTATGGGGTTCAGGTCAGGCGAGTTTGCTGGCCAATCAAGCACAGTAATCCCATGGTCATTGAACCAGGTTTTGGTACTTTTGGCAGTGTGGGCAGGTGTCAAGTCCTGCTGGAAAATGAAGTCAGCATCCCCATAAAGTTTGTCTGCGGAAGGAAGCATGAAGTGCTCCAAAATCTCCTGGTAGACGGCTGTGTTGACCCTGGACTTAATGAAGCACAGTGGACCAACACCAGCAGCTGACATGGCTCCCCAAATCAACACAGATTGTGGAAACTTCACACTGGACTTCAAGCATCGTGCATTGTGTGCCTCTCCATTCTTCCTCCAGACTCTGGGTCCTTGGTTCCCAAATGAGATGCAAAAGTTGCTCTCATCAGAAAAGAGGACTTTGGACCACTGGGCAACAGACCAGTTCTTTTTTTTTTTTTTCTGTAGCCCAGGTAAGACGCTTCTGACGTTGTTTGTTGTTCAGGAGCGGCTTGACAAGAGGAATACGACATTTGAAGCCCATGTCCAGGATCCGTCTGTGTGTGCACTTGATGCACTAACTCCAGCCTCAGTCCACTCCTTGCGAAAGTCCCCAACACTTTTGAATGGCCTTTTCCTGACAATCCTCTCCAGGCTGCGGTCATCCCTGCTGCTTGTGCACCTTTTTCTACCACACTTTTCCCTTCCACATAACCTTCTATTGATGTGCTTTGATAGAGCACTTTGGGAACATCCAACTTCTTTTGCAATTACCTTTTGGGGCTTTCCCTCCTTATGGAGGGGGTCAGTGATGGTTTTCTGCACAACTGTCAGGTCAGCAGTCTTTCCCATGCTTGTGATTCCTACAGAACCAGCCTGAGAGACCATTTAAAGGCTCAGGAACCCTTTGCAGGTGTTATGGATTCATTAGCTGATTAGAGTGGGACACTTTGAGCCTAGAATATTGAACCTTTTCACACTATTCTAATTTTCTGAGATTGTGAATATGGGGTTTTCATAAGCTGTACGCCATAATCATCACAATTATACCAAAGTAAGGCTTGACATATCTCGCTTTGCATGTAATGCGTCTATCTCATATATTGGTTTCACCTTTTGAGTTGCCATACTGACATAAATGAACATTTGCACGATATTCTAATTTTTCGAGTTTCACCTGTAGATGTAAATCTAACATCACTGATGCTTCTTATTCTGTGTAGAGAATAAGCTGTTCTCTTTTATCTCAACATTCAGTCTATCATGTTTCATATTTTTCCACACTATTAATTAAAGTACAGTGGTACCTCAAGATACGAATTTAATCCGTTCCGTGACTCTGATCGCAAGTCGAATTGGTCGCATCCTGAAGCACGTTTTCCCATAGGGTTCAATGTAAATATGGTTAATCCGTTCCACCCTCTGAATTTGGTCGCATCCTGAAGCACATGTCCCCATAAGGTTCAATGTGTCAGCCGGCGTTGCACGGCTAAGAAATTCCCCAGGCGCGCTTTAGTCAGCCCTAGCGCAGAAAAAGGAACTGCTAATGAAATCTGAGAAAGGCTCCCGCGCGCACAGCCGGGAGCGGGAGCTTCCCCCCCACTCCCCGTGCTGATTCTTCTTAATTCCGCGCTCTTTCCTCTGTGCATAGCCCTTGGCGCGTGCGACAAAAGCACAGTGAAAGGAATGGGGGGGAAGGCTTATGTCGCGCGCATGCACAGCTGGGAGCAGGAGCTTCCCCCCCCCCCGATTCCTCCGCGCTTTCCTTTCTCCATAGCGACAAAAGCACAGTGAAAGCAATCACCAGGCCAAGGGCTATGGCCAAAAGAAAGAGCAAATTTCCCCATAAGGTTCAATGTAAATACAAACAGTTCTGAAACATATGCATTTTATTTTTAAACCACAAAAACATGAAAAAAAGCACAGTATGAAGAGGGGGAATGGGGTGGGGATGCAGTTATTGTTTGGAGGGAGAGTCCCCCTCCAAAGGGACTTCGGGGAGATCTCCTTCAGGGGTTTCCTCTCTTCTTTGCCTCTTAGCTGCAAAGCCTTATTCTTGCCACGCCCTCTCTGCATTTTCTTTGGAGCCATGCTGACAAGCACACCAAAAACCTTCCAAACGCCACAAAACACACCACAAGCCTCACCGAACGCCTCCTTGCTACCGCGATCTCGCCCACAGGAAGCCGCGACCACGTGGCAGCAGGGCAAATGGCTTTTCCTTTTCCTTTTTCCTTTCTCCATAGCGACAAAAGCACAGTGAAAGCAATATCAGCACGCACGCACAGCCGGGAGCGGGAGCTCCCCTCCCCCCACACGTGCTCAGATTTCGTTAGCAGTTCCTCTTTCTGCATTGCTTTCCTTGGGCTTTTGTCCTCCCGCTCAGATTTCATTAGCACTTCCTCTTGGAAGCGCGACCACGTGGCAGCAGGGTAAATGGCCGTGGATCCGGTTCGTAGCTTGAGGCGGAGTTCGCATGTTGAGGTAAATTTTTGCGGATGGAGCTGGTCGTATCTTGAAATTTTCGTAAGATGGGGTGTTCGTATCTTGAGGTACCACTGTATTTAAAATAACATAATCATAATACATAAAACAGTGAATCCCAGTGAAATACTAATTTTTTAAAAAAATGGCCTGGAAGCCTTTGACCAAATCCATCTTGTGTGCCAGTTGTTCCTTTCCTAGATCAGGAATCCCTGCTCATAGTCATTCGTGCCTTCATCACCTCCCATTTGGACTATTGCAATATGGTCTATATGGACCTGCCCTTGAAAACCACTTGAAAGCTACAACTGTAGATGTCAGGATTAGCCCAGGAAACTCCAGGAGACAGTACAGATTCAATTCAGCAGGGTTTATTGGCTTCAGTCCCGTTACAGAAATCTTCTCAGAGTGAGAGCAAATTCCAGGGTCACCCTCCGAACCTCCCTTGCATTCTTTAGGGAGGGTTCAGTCTCATCCTCTTATCAGTACCTCGTTGCTCGGGCGACGAGAGTAAATTCTTGACCGCCCTGTTCCTGCCTCTCACAGTAGGTAATTATTGGAGCATCATGATATACCCATATAACACCTACTTCATGCGCTGCAGTGGCTCCCAGTAGATTTCCAGATACAATTGTTAATTACCAGCTACAAAGTCCTTCATGACATAGGACTGGGTTGTTCGTGGGATCACCTATCTCCAATTATTTCTATCCATCCCACAAGATCCAACAAAGTGGACATGCTTTGGGTCCCCTGTATGAAATAAATAAGTACACCCAGAATGTGTACTTTCTCTGTCATAGTACCTGTCCTAAGGAACAGCATTCCCTCCCTCCCAAAAATTCAGATTGGCCTGACCCTGCAAGCCTTTCACAAGGTTTTGAAAACCTGGCTTGTCCCCCAGGCCTTGGGCCAGGGTCTTAGGTGAGCCCATTCTTTAAAGGTTAGGAGAATGATTGTGGTTGGCTTAGGTATGTTATGTTTTGTGTTTGACTTCTGGGGTTTTGTTGTTTTCATTTGCTTGTTTACTTGTTTGTAACCCACTATTAGCCATCCAGAGTTGCAATTGCTAGTTAGGTGGCCATATAAATTGGATGGATGGACAGATGGACAGAAACTTTTCATCCTTTGCATCTTTACAATCCAGATAGTAAAGTAGATGTGTCCCAGAATGGGGATGTTCTGTACTTTCTCCTACTGACTTGAACATATCAGTATGTTTGAGACTAGTAGAGGGGACAAGCTAAGAGTATATGCTTGTTTCTCACTGTTACTTGTTGTCAGGCAAATTACATAAATGGTTTCTGACTTTTTCATTCTCTTCAAGCCTCAAAGTACTAATAGTGGGAAAAGCAGAACTGTGCTCAGCATCAAGGTAGAAATTCAAATAGCATGAGCTTGAAAGAGACAGATGTACTCCTAAACCATTATTTGCAAGTTGAGGGGAAGGGGTATTTCTAATATACTTTCCCAATGCACATTTTAACATATCACAAAAGCCAAATTTGAGATTTGTTTTCTTATTTGAAAACAATAGGATCAAATATTTAAAGAACAACCTCTTACCTGTCAATTTTCATTAACAGATAACAGAATAAAATATGTGAAGATGTGTCTTGTAAAAAGTGCAGCCCTTGTTTGATAACAAGTCTTAGCACCATTTTTTTTTTAATAAATGCAGTTTTATCAAGATATTCATGTATATAAGGCATGTAGATCTTTCTCAAGAATAGATGTGATTTGGATTTCAAAGAATTTGGCTACTAAGATCTCTAAAGTAGAGATTCTACCAAAGACTTTCTCTGATCATAACCCTGCGAGTTTGGTTTATAAAAAGAAGTCTGCTTCTTTTAGATGGAGTTTAAATGAAATGTTGTTACAGAAAGAAGCAATAGTGGAGGATTGTAAAAGGAAATTAACAGAATTTTTTGAAAACAACCTAAATAAAGGCACTGATTTAAGAATGATTTGGGATACAAGTAAAGTTTTTATTAGAGGTCATTTCATACAACATAATACTGAACTTAAAAAGAAAAGCCAATTTGGGATGAGATAAAAAGAAAAGAAGAATGAAAGAAATCTCCATGGAAGATAAATATTTCTCATCAAATTAAACTTTTACAGCAACAGCTATCAATGTTAACAGTAAGAGAAATGGAAATAAAAATGAACTATGGAAAGCAAAAAAAATTTGAATTTGCAATAAACCAGGGAAATGGCTAGCATACAAATTAAGAAGAGAAAAAGAAAAGAAAATGATATTGAAAGTCCAAGAGGGAGACACTTTATTAGCAGATAATGTGGCAATACAAACGTTTTTCATTGGTATTATTCTAATTTGTATAAAGGACTTGATATTCCTTTGGAGAAAATAGATGAATATTTAGAAAAACAAAACCTACCAAGTATTACAGAGAAACAAAGACAGATCATGAATGGACAATTTCCGAAGCTATAAAGATTAAATCAGGAAAGATGCCCGGACCAAATGGATTATCAGGTTGTTACTGTAAATGTTTTGAGGATGAACGTTTACAATCTCTGCAAAATATGATGAAACTTATTTTACAGGGAGGAAAGATGCCTGAGACTTGGAAAGAGGCAAATACAGCATTAATACCTAAAGAGGGACAAGATTTGACTTCAACAAAAAACTATAGACCAATATCACTATTGAATAACAACTATAAGTTCACAATGATCCTAGCTGATAAATTGAAAATAATTTTCAAGAATTTATTCATGAAGATCAGTGTGGGATTACAGTTAAAAGACATTGTCAGAACTGTGCTGGATATTCTAGAATATTTAGAACAGCATAATGAAAAACAAGCTGCATTAATTTTTTTAGATGCAGAGAAAGCTTTTGAAAATTTGGACTTTCCAATTTAAAGTTTTGGAAAATAAGAATTTTGGAGAAAATTTTATAAAATGAGTAAAATCGATTTATACTTCACAGAAGGCACAAATAATTGTTAATGGAGATTTAACCAAACAATGTGAGATACAAAAAGGAACAAGGCAATGTTGCCCATAGTCCCATCTCCTGTTTAGTTTAGTTCTGGAAATATTGAACAGAGACATTAGACTGGATGACAGGGGACTGAGAATAAATATGGAATAGAGATAA
Source organism: Liasis olivaceus (assembly GCA_030867105.1). NCBI lineage: Eukaryota > Metazoa > Chordata > Lepidosauria > Squamata > Pythonidae > Liasis > Liasis olivaceus. Next base: position 225,666,782 of record CM061349.1, read on the forward strand.
ACCCAGGTTGTGCCCGAAAATACCTTTGTAGCTCTCAGCAAAAGAAGTGTTTGATAGAAGAGAAATGGTAAGTAAATATAAATGGTTAACTTATTCTGATATATTAGGATTTTGTCAAGGAGAATGCAAAATAAAATCAAGAGCTAGCGGCAGAAAGTTACACTTGTCAATGGGTTTTTTTTTATGTACAATTGTTAGAAAGATTTAAAGTAAATAAAATAACTTTTGGTTTTGAACATTGTAAGACTGAGTTTGAAATAGAATTGTGTACAAGTGATAAACATGTTATTGCTAAAATGTATAATTTTTATTGAAATTTGACACAGAAGAACAAGTGAAAGAATTATGATAAAATGGGCTGCAATTTTTGGTTACAATATACAAATGAAACAGTGGGAGAATATGTGGTTGAAAGGACTGAAATTTACATTATGTTATAATCTTAAAGAGATTTTTTATAAAATGATGAATCATTGGTATATGTTACCATAAAAATTGTCTAGAATGTATAAAGGTACTTCAAATTTATGCTGGAAATGTAAACAACAAGAGGGGACATTTTATCATGCTAGGTGGATGTGCAAAAAAGCCAGAAATTTTTGGATTCAATTACATATAGTAATACAGGAGATTTTAAAGACTAGCATACAACTGAAACTTTTCAGAGACTTTCAGAGACTTTTCTTTTGGGACTAATGGATAAACAGTTGGGAAAAAAAACATGGAACTTTGTTTTTATATATGATAACTGCAGTGAGATTATTATATGCACAAAGGTGGAAAGTTTCAACATTACCCAAAATGGAAGAATGGATGGTGAAGATGATGGAGATGACCAAATTGACTTCTTTGATTAGAGAAAAGATATTGTCTAAATTTAATGCTGACTGGAAACCCCTTAGTGACTTTTTGTGTGAAACAGAAAAAAAATGAAATTATGATATAAGGTTTTGATGATTAGAAAAAATAGATTAAAGAAAAAAATGTAAGTCGTGCTGTAACCACAGAGTAAGAGGTTAATTTACATTTATATTTATAACTGCTGTAAAAGAAAATCAGAAGTAATTTCTTTATATTTTCTTTCTTCCTCTTTTTTCTGCACTGTCTTTTTCTTATCTCTTTACTTTTCTTCTTCTCTTTATTCTAAACATTAGTTGTTCTTAGTTTTTATCTTCTTCAAAATTTTAATGAAGTTATATATTTTTAAAAAAGATATTCATATCTATCTATAACTCTATATCTGAATTATATACTTAAGGTTGTAGAACTGAAGAGAGGTCTGTCAACTAGGAGACAATAATCTCTACTTTCTATTGAGAGCAGGCAAAGAGAAGACTAGCTTGCCTTCATTCAGTAAGAAAATAGAATAGAATTAGGAAAATAGAAGGAAAAACTACAGGTTTTTACTTTCGTGTTCTTTTCTCATTCCCTTTTCTTTTTGTTTCAACCTGTCAGACATTGTCCTGAGTTGGGACTGTTTTATCTTTTAATAGAGAGGGGACTCTGTTTCAATGGTTGAATAGTTACTTTATGTTTAGAAGATCCCAGGCAGTAGAATAATGAAAGAAACCTTGTTACATTGTGCCACCAGACCCATCCCTTTCACTACACACATACACATAGAGTGGGACTTGCATTGAAACACCACAGCACTGAACTTGTAACTCTGCCCTTGCCTCCTGTCTCCTCATTACTCCATCGCACCCCACTCTGACAGATGCTGCTGATCCCAGGTTCAGTCTGGGAGATTTTCAGGTAGCCTGGAATATTGTTTAAGTAGATGTGACGGTGCATACACCTCCTGACAATGGGAAGCATTTCCCAATTGTTCAGGCTTGAGAGGGGCCTTGAGCTATTCCAGCTTCAGGTGATAGCTTCCAGTTCTTTCACATACTCACTCACTTGAACAGCTTCAGCAATTTCCTTCCTTCCTTCTTTCCTTGCATGCATGCATGCATGCAGCAAAGGGAAAAAGAGATGGAGACCGATAAAGCAAGGAAGAGCTTTCTTCCTCTGCACCACTGGTGCTGTCTGAACATCACTACCCTCAATCTTTCTTTCTATCTGCAACCTTGAGCTCCTGCTGTGTTCTTTCACATATTGGCTTCTTTGCAAGCAACAGCTAGAAGCACTGTTTCTCTTGTTTTCCATGCTTGATGCTTTTTGCAAAACAGCAAATATCTCAGTAAGTCAGCTTCTTCTCAGCTTCTCCTTTTTGCTTTGCCTTTCCACTTAGTTTGTGTTTTAAAGTCATAGTAAAATTATTCCACATAGTGATACAATTTCTTAATATCCTGAAATCATAAAAACATAGAGTTGGAAGGGATATTTACAGTGCATTCGGAAAGTATTCAGGCCTCCTTTGCATTTTTCAATTTTGTTATGTTGCAGCCTGATACTACAATTGTTCAAATTCATTTTTTTTCTCATTAATCTACACTCAGTACCCCATAATGACAAAATGAAAACAGAATTTTAGAAATGTCTGTAAATTTATGATGAAAATGAAAAACTGAAATATCACATGTACTTAAGTATTCAGACCCTTTATTCAGTACTTTGTTGAAGCACCTTTGGCAGCAATTACAGCCTCGAGCCTTTTTTGGTATGACGCAACAAGCTTTGCACACCTGGATTGGGGGATTTTCTGCCATTCTTCTTTACAAATCCTCTCAAGCTCAATCAGGTTGGATGGGGACCGTCGGTGGACAGCCATTTTCAGGTCTCTCCAGAGATGTTCAATAGGGTTCAAGTCAGGGCTCTAGCTGGGCCACTCTAGGACATTCACAGAGTTGTCCCTAAGCCATTCCTGTGTTGTCTTGGCTGTATGCTTAGGATCGTTGTCATATTGGAAGGTGAACCTTCGGCCCAATCAGAGGTCCTGAGTGCTGTGGAACAGGTTTTCATTGAGGATATCTCTGTACTTTCCTCCATTCGGTTTTCCCTCAACCCTGACCAGTCTCCCAGTCCCTGCTGCTGGAAAACACCCCCACAGCATGATGCTGCCACCACCATGCTTCACTGTTGGGATGGTATTGGGCAGGTGATGAGCAGTGCCTGGTTTCCTCTAGATATAACGTTTAGAATTGAGGCCAAACAGTTCAATCTTGGTTTCATCAGACCAGAGAATCTTGTTCCTCACAGTCTGAGAGTCCTTCAGGTGCTTTTTTGCAAACTCCAAGCGGGCCTTCATGTGTTTTGCACTGAGGAGAGGCTTCCGTCTAGCCACTCTGCCATAAAGCCCAGATTGGTGGAGGGCTGCAGTGATGATTGTCCTTCTGGAACTTTGTCCCATCTCCACACAGGATCTCTGGAGCTCAGTCAGAGTGACCATCAGGTTCTTGGTCATCTCTCTTACTGAGGCTCTTCTCCCCGATTGCTCAGTTTGGCCGGGCAGCCGGCTCTTGGAAGAGTCCTGGTTGTGCCAAACTTCTTCCATTTGAGAATTATGGAGGCCACTGTGCTCTTGGGAACCTTCAGTGCAGCAGAAATTTTTTTGTAGCCTTCCCCAGATCCGTGCCTCGCAATAATCCTGTCTCTGAGCTCTGCAGGCAGTTCCTTTGACTTCATGGCTTTTGCTCTGGTACAGTATGCATTGCCAGCTCTGAGGCCTTCTATAGAGAGGTGTGTGCCTTTCCAAATCATGTCCAATCAATTTAATTTACCACAGGTGGACTCCAATCAAGGTGTAGAGACAGCTCAGCAACAATCAAGAGAAATGGGAGGCACCTGAGCTAAATTTCAAGTGTTGTTGCAAAGGGTCTGAATACTTATGCCAATGTAATATTTCAGTTTTTCCTTTTTAACAAATTTACAGACATTTATAAAATTCTGTTTTCACTTTGTCATTATGGGGTACTGAGTGTAGATTAATGAGAAAAAAAATGAATTTGAACGATTGCAGTATCAGGTTGCAACGTAACAAAATTGAAAAAAGTGGTCTGAATACTTTCCGAATGCACTGTAGATAATTAAATTCAACATCTTGCTCAGTGTCTGTAATATTAATGTCCTTCTTTTTAAAAGTACCATTTTTGTTTCTATCATGGGGGTTGGAGGAGACTCAGATTCTTTGATAGAATGATTGATGGATCGTAACATAAAAAAGTAAGAACCACTGGCCTAGAGAACTGGAGTGCCTTGATCAAAACTGATAGTATTGAGCTAGATGACATGACAGGCTCAGCATAAGTCATTTAATATGTTCCTATGTTAGGATGTATTCAGGGCTTAGGAAATTGTAGGTACCGTGTAAATGTTAAATAATAATTCTATAATATTTGTGTTAATTTGTTTTAATTGATTGCAAAATTTAAAACTCTATGGTCATGTTTTTCTCTTATTCATAGGCAGCTAGACGCTTCCTACCTGTGCCCTGAACTACCATGATATCATGGCAAGATTTCGTAGGAGAACATGCATCATTTTGCTGCTTTTTATTTTATTTATTTGCTCTATAATGATGGCACTGAAAACTCTGAGACCAGAAAGAGCTGGGTTTGGAGATCCATTTGGTCTTGGCCTGTTACCTGATTTTCAGCAACAGACAACACATTTAAAAAAGAAGTTCAATTTGCATAATGGAGCAAAAGAAGATAGTTTCACACGGACCAAAAGTGTTCACCCTCTGCCGATGAATCTCAAAACACCCACAATTTCTATAAGAAAAATGGAAGACCTACCTCCTCCGAATTATAACTTTCATGTATTTTACTATAGCTGGTATGGGACTCCACAATTTGATGGAAAATATATTCACTGGAACCATCCATTATTGACACACTGGGATCCCAAAATTGCAAGTGGTTATCCAAAAGGCAAACACAATCCTCCAGAAGATATTGGATCAAGCTTCTACCCAGAACTTGGAGCATATAGCTCTAAAGACTCATCTGTCATAGAAGCTCACATGAAGCAAATGAGGTCAGCTTCCATTGGTAAGTATTTCATCTCTTGCCCGCCCCCCACCCCTCACCCCCGCAAAGCTCATGTCTCTGTCCTACATCCCCTTGCTGCCTGTCTACTTGCTTGCTTTCAGCCTCCCCTCACAGCCTTCCAATCTTCACCTTATCTTTCTAGGCTATTTATTCACCTTCCGACCAAGGCTGCAGCTTTTTCATTTCCCTTCCTCCTTCTCAGAAAACGACTCTAAAACAAACTGGTTGCTTGCTTGCTTTATGCAGTGATCTGGGCAGTAATTTGCGAGCTGCATGGGTTGCCAGTTTGCTTCTGGGTGTGATTCAGGGTGCTGGTAGTTACCTATAAAGCCCTACACAGCATAGAGCCTGGTTACTTGAGGGACCGCCTGTCTCCCTTAGTATCTGCCTGGCTGGTTCGATCTGGCAGGGTTGGTGTGCTCCAGGCTCCTTCAATTAAACAACGCCATCTGTCAGGACCCAGGAAGCACACTTTCTCTATGCCAGTGCCTGCCCTCTGGAATGAAGTTGCCCCCAAGATCCTGAGGGCCCCCACCATGCTGGTGTTTTGAAGGGCCTTGAGGTCCTGGCTGTCACCCAGGCCTTTGGCAGCATAAAATGAAACCCCTTTGCCTCATTCCTGTCCAATGTCTTGTTCTTGCCATTTATTTATTTTACTGTTTATTATTGTATTTCCCTTGTTTCAGTTGTTGTGAGCTGCCCAGAGTTGTTGGGAGTCAGGTGGCATAAAAATTTGGTAAATAATTTGAGGGAAATAATAATACTGGAAAAAGTCTTAGAACCCTAGCTTTGTCTGCTTATTGGGAAAAAAATCTGTACTGGTAGTTCTCTTTTAACAACAGTACTTGGGACCGGAATTTCAATCGCTAAGCAATGCAGTCATAAAGCATGACATTTTACCACACCACCTAACAACAGCAGTTCCGACAGTCCCAGGTTACCATTGTTAAGCAAATCACTGCGGGTCGTAAAATGAGGAGCCCACGTGACCATGACTTCTGACTTCCTGCCGGGTTCCCCACTGACTTTGCTTGTGGGAAGCCAGCAGGGAAGGTTGCAAATTGTGACCATAGGATGCTGCAATGGCCAGAACTTTGAGGACCGGTTGTAAGTAACATTCAGTGCCGTTGTAAGTTTGAACAGTCGCTGAACAAGTGGTCATTAACCAAGGACCATCTGTTGCTTAAAATAAAATGCAGAAGAAGCAAGATGTTTCCATCTCTTCCAAAGCACAGCTGTGTTGTTGTTGTTGCTGTTGCTGTTTTCCACTGTAGATGGGATATGACATCCAAAAAATTCTGCCCTGATGCCCTCTACTGATGAGAAAACTGTAGCTTTTTTGAGAGGTGATTTTGCTATTGTAAAATTGCATTAAAAAGTTAATTGGCCCTGTCTATTTTTGAAATGTGCCATACAAACCTACTGTGGTTTTTGAGCTGATAGAAAATGTGTACTCCAGATCTGTTTGATATGATAATTTAGTAAATTGCATAGGTCCTTTCTTCAGTGACTGAGTAAAAAGTCACTGACTTCAATAGTATAAAATGTAACTTAATGAACTGGCTTGTAATTTCAGACATGAGCCCTTTTCTTTTTATCTAGCCTTTTCTTTATACGTCAGAACGTATCCTGTCTCATTATTCATGGTTTCTTTTGTCAGTTATTTATCTATTAGCAGTAGTCCCTGGCTTAAGAATGTCTGGTTTGCAGATGACCCATAATTAAGAACAGAAAAATTTGTAGCAAAATTTGAGTTAAATAAACAATGGTTTAAGTTAATTACATAATAGTACTTATACAGTATTATACAACACTGTTCCGGCTTACACACACAAATTCAACTTAAGACAGACCTTGGGAACTGAACTTGTTCTTAAACTGGGGACTACCTGTAAATCAAATTTACAGGCTGCCCAATTCATAGTGACTCTTAGCCATATACAATATAAAATCAATCTACTACAATGCAAACAAAAGAAAGCAATAGCCCAGAGGTTAACATACCAAACTAAGTGACACACATTTCCTAGCCTAGGGCTAGAGAAAAAGCCAGGTCTTCAAGACCAATTTAAAGGATGGCAAGGTCGAGGCACCTTGAATTTCTGAGGAATACTATTCAAGAAGCCAGACATAACACCAGAGGAGACATGCCACTAGGTCCCATCAGATGACCCTGTTTTAAAATGGGACCTGGAGCGTGTTTACTATTTCAGATATTACAGGACAAGCAGAGAGGAAGGTAGTCACCCAGATAGTCAGGGTCTATACCTAGAAAGGTCTGTGTGGGTCACAAACAGCAGCATAAATTGTACCTGGAACTGATGCAGCTCACACAACAGAGAGATTAGAACACCCATCACTACCTGCACCTTTGCATTCTGGACCAGCTGTATGTTAGGGCTTTTCTTAATATGGTACAGAGCACAGACACAAAGACTATATTTGTTTTTCCCATACAAAACTGTTTTATTATACAAAATTAAATTCCTGTCTTATTCTACTATCTTCCTATTACTATAAGTTTACGACTGTTTCTATTCTTGTTTAATCTATAAACTTCTATCTCTCTGTTCTATTTCTGTGTTCCTATTCCTATGTTTGTAGCACTATGTTTTCTTATCTTAACTATTTCTTAGCTCTTTAACTCTTTCCTTTTCCCCCAGTTCTTCAGCTCTTGTAGCCAGTCTCAGTCCATTTGCATGTGAAAACCCTTTTTGCTCCTTTATAGACTTGGGAATGGGCTTTTCTCTCCCCGCTCAGCACTCACTGCCCTGTTTCTGGAGCTGGTTTGTAGAGCTCTGCACCTGGGCTGCTGCACCCAGTGGGCTTGGTTTGGTTTACAGGCTTGCTTGAGTCTGCAGACTCTAGTTGGGCTCTTTTCCTCCCCCATCTCTCTGCTCTGCCTCTCAGCAGTCTTGCAGCTCCAAGAATTGAAGGTTTCTCTTGCTGACTGAAGACTATGCTGAGGTGCTTGCCTTTGGGTTGGAGGTTTCTCTTTCCCAAGTCTCTGCTGTCTTCCTGGGGGAACTCCTTTCTTAACATGCCCACTCACATGCTTGTTTTCAGTTCCCTTTTTATAAAACAAACTCTCCAATTAAGGAGAGAGTGGAGCTGTTTTAATCCTCCTTCCCAGGTAGCACCAAAACTCTGAATCCCAGGAAGAAAAAACGCCTGCTCACTTCAGGTGATGAGTTCACTCTTCCATACTGTAGTTTCCAAGTGGTCTTCAAGGGCAGCCTCATATAGTGCACATTGCAGTAGTCCACATGCAAAGTGACTAAGACATGAGTGACTATGGGAAGGGATTCCCAGTTCAGGAAAGGGTGCAGCTGGTGCACCAGATGAATCTAGGCAAAGGCCTCCCTGGAGACAGCTGCTACCTACTCTTTGAGCAGGAACTGAGTCCAGGAGAACTCTCAGATTGTGAACTAGTTCTATGTAGGGGAATGCTACCCGATTCCAAACTAAAGATGGAAAGTCCTTGATGCTGGGAACAAGACTTATATAGCATCCCTTGGTCAGCCTGAGGTTGAAATTTGCAGCTGATATCATCTGCATATTGATGATACCTGACCCCATGTTGACAGATGATCTCACCTAAAGGCTTCATGTAGATGTTAAACAGGAGAGGTGACAGCATTGAGTCCTGTGGCACCCTACATGTCAGCAGCCTATTGTAATTTTAGTGACTTGTAGGAAGTTGTAAATAAAAACTTCAAAATGTGATTATTAGCTGCTTGAGATTAAAAAAAAAAATCCTGGGGGTCGGTCGCGCGCGCGCGCTCTCTCTCTCTCTCTCTCTCTCTCTCTCTCTCTCTGTCTCTCTGTCTCTCTGTCTCTCTGTCTCTCTGTCTCTGTCTCTGTCTCTGTCTCTGTCTCTGTCTTAGGCACCCAATTCAAATTTATAATAAAATGTACATTTCTCCCCCCCCCTCCCCTTAGGAGTATTGGCTCTTTCCTGGTACCCACCTGCTATGGCTGATGAAAATGGAGAACCCACTGATGGCCTTGTGCCTACAATTTTGGATATTGCTCATAAGTATAAATTAAAGGTATAGTATTTGAAGTTTCAGATTTGTGGAAATTAGCTGTAATGGGTTGACTAAACTAGACAGTCTACATTGTTATAGCAATAAAATTTGTTGATATTTTATATCCATTTCCCTGAGATTAAATTCCATTGAACTCAATTGGACTGTTTCTGAGTAGTCATACTTATGATTTTACTATTAAATATCATGAGTAATTTATTCCAGTAAAGGAGTGTTATTGGCGAAATGCTATGTTGTTATCTTCTGTAAGTCAAATGTATTCAAACTGACTGTGAGGCAGTCGTATCTTTTAAATGAATTTCATGAGCACAGTTTTGTTCCACTCCAGTTAGAAAGCAACTTGCAACAGTTATGATGTCATCTTCTTGGAAGCAACCCCCTCCCTTAATTCAAAGCAAATACTCCCAGATAAATATTGTGGAACTTGTTTTAGAGTTGAGATGCAACTTGTGACCCTTTGTTTCGGTTGTTTAATTGATTGTTGTGTTTTTCCAGACTTGTTTTTGGATTATATAATCTGCATTTTTATGGTTGTATTCTTGTATCCTGCAAGATGGCCAGAGTTATACAGATTGGGGTGGCCTGTAAATTTAATAAATAAATAATATATACACAGGTTTGCAGTGCTAATATGCTACAAACAGAACACACCATTTCTCTGTGCCTTGTTTGTTGGGTAAAAGCTAGTTTATGCTTTCTATATTCATTTAAAACTTGTAACTTTCTATTGAAATTGGGCTGGTGATACATGCTTTGAATCAAACATTCCCAGCATATCCTGAAGATTTGCTGCCATTCACCATAGAAAGTATTGAGTAAGCTAAGCCAATGACCTGGCTTGGTGCAAGACAGATTTCTATTTTCCTAATACATATCATAAAGCAATTAAAAAACATAAACATATTCTATCCCAGTATCTAGCCTTATGGGCAATCCCTTCTAATTCCTTTGGAAATGGAAGAATTGTCCTCAGTCAAAACTGAGATAATGGCTGGGCTAAAAAAAATGCAAATTTTAAATAGAATGTGAAGAAATATTTGGCATGTGTTTGAGGAATCTAAGGTACAGATTCCTTAAATATAATCATAATTAGATTATTTAAATATTTTATTAAAATATTGTTGTACATATTATTTAAATATTTTCTTCCAACCTAGAATTGGAGGTGAAAATATTCTGTCCCAGATTTTGAGAAACAGATAACTGTATGTATGCTGGCTAGAAATTGTGTGAAGAAATGGCCAGCATAGCCTTTTTAATAGTGAGTTGTCAGTTATCTTTTCCTTTCAAAGGATAAGGTTGATTAGGGAGGCAGGGAAGATGTGCTGGGGAAAGTTGTTTGCTAATAAGGTAAATCCTATTACATATTTAGGTATAAGTTGCTGAACTGGAAAATTTAATAATTTGAACTGCCCAAACTCTAAAATTGATCCCAACACTAATTAAAACTGAACATTTAATAATTTAAACATTTCTTGCCAATCAGTACATAATTTTTTTCCTGGTGACATTAATTTGTTGAATTGCCATTTCTCTGATAAAAGGATCATCTGGTGAATGACTCAGTGCCTCCACACTTTTGCACAAGACTTTGGAACTGTTGGTCAGATATGCCTCAGGAATGAATAGTCAATGGCAAAGACACTGAGACTCTTGATCACTTGAAATTCCAGCCACATTTCCTTTTTCCCTGCTAGCACTTTTAAATTTGCTCTTCAGATTGGAATAGGCAATGTGCTTATATTTCCTTTTTCTGTGGGCAAATTTAAAACATCATAGCATTGTCACTAGCATTGGGTGAATCTTCAGCAGAGGAAAACAGATTTAGTACTAAAGAGCTATAAACTTTCCGCTAGGTGTCATCTCCCAGCTCTTTTGTTCTGGTTTAGTTAATAATGCGAAAAATTAAGTGACATTGCAGCATAGAGTCCTTTTGTTCTGTGTTCCTATCAGATAACTCTGCTTTCCATTTTCTAACCAATAATCTGTATTGTGTGAAAAGAGAACAAGCTCCATTCCCATGTGATGGAATATGAGTTTCTCTCCCTTAAGGGTCCCCCACCCCTTCTTTTCCCAAAGCCTTCTTTTCCTACTGCATGCAATATCAAATAAAATTTCTGTCTTCAGAAATACAGGGAATGGCATAAGCTACTGAATTCAAGTTTTTCTCTGCTCTTTTGAGACCTTCCATTAAAAAAAAAATCCTGTGTATTGTTTCCATGTTTCAGGTCACTTTCCATATTGAGCCATATAAAGACAGAGATGATCGCAGTATGTACAGCAATGTCAAGTATATTATAGACAAGTAAGGACTTGGTGCAAAATTTTAATATCAACATGATAATTTCATTCTGTCACATGTTATCTATGTGTGCCATGCCTGTTTATCAGTTAAAAATGGACTCCTTGTAAATAGATATAGTTCTCATTAAAATAATCTGAACTGCCATTCTTTCTTCAAGTTCACAATATTTAATGTAATTGTTGTCATTTTTGTTACTGAATCATGCAGCAACAAATATGGGATTACAAGCAGAGCAGTTCAGTAATATTATCTTTCTAATAAGACTACTTTATTAAATTTGTTTTACTGAGTTGCAGTTATTGTGTGTAAATACCTATCTAAAGCTAGTTATGACATTTCAAATGAAATATAATTGAGAGAGAGGCAGGAATTAGAAGTGTAGTTTTTAAGATTTATTAGAAATATATGTGGAATATTCACTTCATTTGTTTGCTTCTTTGCTTTATAGATATGGAGGCCATCCAGCTTTTTACAGACATAAAGTCAGTACAGGTAGAACCCTTCCCATGTTCTATGTTTATGATTCTTACATAACAATCCCAGAAATGTGGGCAAATCTGCTCACTGTATCAGGATCTCAAAGTATACGTAATACACCTTATGATAGCTTATTCATTGCCCTTCTTGTAGAAGAAAAACATAAACATGAAATTCATCGAAGTGGCTTTGATGGAATTTACACATATTTTGCCACAAATGGCTTCTCTTACGGCTCAAGCCATCATAATTGGCCAAGTCTGAAAGCTTTCTGTGACATAAAAAACTTAATGTTCATTCCCAGTGTGGGCCCAGGCTACATAGATACCAGCATCCGGCCATGGAACAATCACAACACACGCAATCGTGTCAATGGGAAATACTATGAGACGGCATTCAGCGCTGCGCTTCTAGTGCGACCTGAAATCATTTCCATCACCTCTTTCAATGAATGGCATGAAGGGACTCAGATTGAAAAAGCTATTCCTAAAAAGACTGGTACGACAACTTACTTGGATTATCAGCCACATAAACCAAATATTTATCTGGAGCTCACTCACAAGTGGTCTGAAAAATATAGCAAAGAAAAAGAACAGTGGCTTACATGAGTTGCTGTTGTGATTGGGAGTTCTACAATGAATCTATCACTGATAGATTGAGAACATGTTCAGTTATAAGGAAACGGTCTGCACTCTTGCTACAGCTTTGTTATAGAAAGTTTTCACTTTAAGGAGCAAAGGTAACAACAAGCAATATTATCCCTTCAGTTATTTTATTATATGAAGACTATGTTGGCCACGCTTAATATTGTATATATTATTATATATTACAACTACTGTTTCCAGAGTATTTGAGTGGTTACACAAATAGATTGTTGCAGAGCTAATTTCAAATCTGGCTGCAATCAAAATAGTTACATAAGATATCTGCATGCAGATTATTATTATTTTTTATTGCATTTTTGGGGGAAAAAGAACACCTCTCAAAGCAAAGCAATTTAGAACCCATTTCAAATATAATTTGAAAAGCTGTAGTTGAGATATGAAATCAAGCAAAGGTGATGCTCACATCCAGTCCTTCCTCAGTAAATCTCTTGGATCAAAAGCTTGGAACAACTGTGTACAAAGATATTTATCCAAGTTTGTTGAAGATTAATATGTATATGATGCATGACACTGTAAAGAGAGGAATTCACTAGGAACTTTTCAGTTCAAGAACCATTTAAAATTAATCAGTGCTATGTAAGAGCATGGTGTTAGGGTCCTGTGCAGTTCTCAGTAATCTCCATGTGAATAGCTGGAATGGGTGATAAATGGCCTGTTGTTATATTCAGTGTGTTTTTCAGAACACTAAAAAAAAAAACTTTTATTTGCATTTACTTTATTAAAATTAGGGAGGGATGTGAAATTGTCATAATATTCCTAGCCAGTAAACTATTACTGTTTCAGTTCAACTATTTCTAAAAAGTGGTAAATTGCCACCCACCTTTTATGTGAATCACTGCAAGTAGAATTAGGAAACAACATCAAACTCCCCCCCCCCCCAAAAAAAAGGGTGAGGGAAGGAGGGGTTAAAGCAATAACCAACTAAAATTGAAACATTGGGAAATTTATATGTCATTCAATTCATTCATAGGATAGTCTGACCTGGAAAGAGGACTTTAATGGGAAGGCCTGTCCCTAATAGGGAGAGCTTAAAAAACACCTTTAGTTATATCCCAACCATTGGAATGGTTTTCAAAGAGAAAATAATCTAGCAAAACATTTTATTTCTCAGAACAGGCTCAGAATATGTTTTCGTGAAACTTGTTAGGCTTTTGAGAATATTTTAGAAGCTAAAACAAGTCTGTTTAAAATTATTGTTCTTTTTCCAACATCTTAATTAATATCCATTCCCAGATTAAGATGAAGATAACAAATTTGATGGGGTGAATGGAAGGAAGCTCTAATATTTAAAAAAAATCACTCATACCGTTTGTTGTTATAGTATTATGAACATCACTTTTACACTGGCTCTTTGTTCAATTTCCTTTTTACAAATATGTAGTTTAAGGATTCTTTGCATGAAAGCACCCCATTATTACCACTCAAAGTGGTTTACACTATTAAAAAAAAAATCAGAAATAGAAAAATTAATAACTTTAAAAAAATTGCTTCCTTGCAAGTAAACTTTACATAAAAAACAAAACTTTTTTGTGGAGCCATTTCAAATATAAACTTCATTGGTAATCTGAGATTCGAAGACTATTCACAAGGACTCTTCTAATGTGAATGTTATTCCATAATGGGCTATAGGATGTTGTGATATGAGGCAAAGAGTTGGTGCTTTTCTATTTCTGCTAGTGATGGGCAAACTCTTCATCTGGGCCTGAGAAAATTGTTTTATTCATTAAAAAAAAAAACTTTATTTTGCATCTTACTCTAAACCCAATTTGCAGTCTGTTCAGCATCTAAGAATCTCATTAGAAGCAGGATGGGCCCAGACTGCGTATTCTCCTGGCCACAAAAAAGTCTGCTGCAATGGAAGCTATTTCTGCTGAGAAACGTATTTTTTTCTAGGTGCCTGAGACTTTGCATATAAACGACTAGACTGTGAACCATGCCCCGTGATTTTAGAAGGAGAAAGATGCAGGTGCCATTAAGGCATTTCTTGAAATTCCATCTCTAATATTGCCATCTTTTGCCATGTGGGCAAAAGAAGGGCAAAGAGAAGCCATCTCCTCAGCCCATTTCTTCCACTACTTCTCTCTCTTGCTTTTTAGCAATTGTTAAATGTTTGGAGAGTTGAGGCTGATGAAATTTGGATTTCCTAGCCATGCTAATAATAGAAATATAATCACATTCTATGATTATTTTCTCCTACAAAGGATCCAGCATTAGTCACTTATCACAGGAAGTAACACACGGACTTGCTAAAAAGACATGCAATTTAAAGTGATTAGCTGTGGCAAAAGACATAGTTCATTGCCATTTTTGTAACTATTCCTGCAAAAATAAATGGGTCATTGTATTCTAGGATATACCTGTATTGTAACATATACTCAATGCAGAGGCACCGATGGATATGAGTGCACTAAAGAACAGTATAGATGTAAAGTGAAAATTATTTAAATGCAGCTCTCCATTTATCCAGTTTGCAAAGGTGTCTGATGGGATAGCAAGGCAAACTGTGAGCTGAATTTTATCTTTCCTACATAATCATAGATTATAGCTGATGCATACAGACCATACTATACACCTGTAGGTAATAATGCTAAGCTTTCCATTTGTTATACCACTCAACTTTTATAGACACCATGAAAGGGCTTTATTAATGCTACTTTCTTGCCATCAGAAAACTAAGTGGTTATTATTTATTTATTATATCACTCATTAATTACTGTGTAAGTTTTATGAATTGTCCCTTTAAAGTACGGGTGGGCAGTCTGCCAATGGCATGCAGCTTCATGGCACAAGGAGCACACCAAGATTGTACAGCTGAAATTTAGTTTTAAAATGGCTGATCTGCATGCCCTTTTGGAATTTAGGGAGAGTTTTAAGGGTGGGAATGGAAATACTTAGCTTTTATGTGGCACCACGCTTACATTTCTACCTTTTAATCCCCTGAATCGCCCAGAGTGAAAAATATACTGAAATATTTAATCCCCTTTCAATGACATCACTATGTCATCAGAACATGTTTTGCATCCTGCTGACTGATCAAAACTTATTTCTGAGTAAGCATGCTTAGAATTGCATTATCGATATCTTCAGAGGCCTCAGAAAATTTGACACCTTTATTTAAAGTGCTTATAGTATTCTTAAAATAACTAATACTTCAAACAAGGCCAGATGTCATACTGACAGAATGAAGAATTTACCTCAAGTAACAGATTTTGGATATCATGAAGGGGAAGCAGATTCTTAGTTATTTTATTGGTCTACTTTTGCTGCCAGGGAAAGGCCCTTGTCAGAGGGAGTTTCCACTCCACGTGGTTATGCATTTTTATTTGACTTGTCATACTCAGTTCATAGATAAGAATTTAGGGATAATCAAGCTCTGAAAACAATGTAGCTACTTCTATAGGCACTTTGAATAATCAGATCAGTAAGCTAAGATTCTGTATCATTTACTTCTCACTTTCATTTGTTCACTTGGAAATACTGTTATCTGCCATAGGTATATGGATGGAAAGAGAAACCACATATATAGTTGGACACTCAGATGGCCAGCCTGTTTTTCAGCAGCTACAGCTAAGATTTCAAACAATCTGCCAGCTAAATAATAGGCCTTTCTCCTTCCCTCCATCATAGAATATTGCTGGATCCACTTCATTGGATATATAGAATTTGAAGAGTTATGCCAATTGTTCTGTCAGCTAGAATAATTTATAGCCGTGTTGTTCCCTTAGATGTTTGAGATAGTGAAAGAAAGCAGTTTTGCAGTATTATGAGAGAGGGATTACGGCAGTCTTTATTTCAGTTTTTAGTGTTATTGCTGCTGCTGAGCTGACTGTTCAGATCCAGTTTTAATATGATTCCTTCATTTAGCAATGCAAGTGGCCCTCATCCATGTATTCATGGGTTTGGGCGCTTTTTGGATATTATGCATGCACAACATGGCTTTTGCACATGCATAAAGTACAATTGTTCAGTCTCATTAGCATGATCTGGTTATCTGCCATTGTTTGACTGAAAATGAACCCCACAAATAACACTAAAAAGTACACAAATGTTCTAAGCCTAAAGCATACCTATAATTTGAGAATGGAATCTAAATCCAGTCTGAATTCAGACTTTCTTCCTTTCACTTAATGTGCAGTTTGGACACATAGAATGTATAAGCAGCAGGTCAGGAACAGCAGGTAGCAAAACTTACACTTAAACTTATAGGATGTGTAGAATGTGAAGTGGGAACTAACACTTCACACTGCCATGATATATTTAGTTCTACAGGATTCTATAGGATTCATGGTGAAATGCCGCTTCACTGAAAAGACATACTGAATATCTTAGTAAACAGATGATCCCTTCATTTTATGAAATGTTTACTAGTACAAATGTTACTAAAATCAGTTTTTGAAATAATGTTATTTGGATAAGATTTTGAACACAAACTGGACTGTCAAAAGCTATCTAAAGATACTTTAGTCCATGGCTAAAAATTTCAGAGAATTATGCAGATCGTTTTTCTCTTATTTATATCAAAAATGGGTAGATATAATAGCTAAAGTGACTTGCCATTTCTTCTTGGAGAAATGAAATGGAAGTCTATAAGAACAGTTTGTAAATAAATGTACATTTGGTTAATCTTGCTCTTAACTAAGTATATTGAGATTTTTATAATCTCAGAAAAATCTGCTAAAGCTAATCAAGCAGCACATAGTCTATTCCTTTGATTAATTTAGGCAATTTATTCCTGTTCAAGACAGCAACATGTATAAGGAAGAAATCATTTTATGACTACAATTTGCTCTGAAGCAAAATACTACATAGTGTTGATGCACGAGACAATTTTTCCCCAACATATTCAGAATGAAAAACAAAATGATAAACTCAGTAGCAGAAAGGAACCACATATCTTTGTTTACCAGGTTTAAATGAACAATGCAGTATAAATAATTTGGTGAGGGTTGGTATTTTGTATTTGCTTTGATACTCAATAACAGTGCATTTCAGAACTAAGGTCCCTATGGTTAAGGAGAGGGTTTTAAAAATTTCTCTTCATATGGTGACAAATCAGAAAATGTCATTTTCAAGAAAAGTGGATAGGGATGGCAACCTCCAAATATTTAATATCTCACAAATATCCAAGATCTTGAGCAAAAGAAAAATATTGGTAAATTTCTTTTAATATTTTGCTCATTCATTCTTATTCAGAATATATATATATATAAAAATGTTATTTTGCCATTTTGTCCATGTTAGACTTAATCACTTAGACTATAGTAAAAATAGTCAGTTAGGCACTGATCTCTGGTTTCAGAATTTTCCTTGTTACATACCTATCTTATCTCAGTAGAAGATAAATTAGCTGTGGAGTCCTTGGGGATAAATTAACATTGGACAACTTGAATATACATTTTCACATACTTCTTGAAGTTAAAACATGTTTTTGTGGAATTGATAGATACTAAACCTCCATGAGATTATTAAATTGTTGGGATTTCCTGAATATCCTGTTAGAGGGCAATAAAACTGGATGACATTGATAAATTCTACTTTTAATGGCAACAGAAACTGATATCTGTCAGCTATGTTTCCTTTCTTGTCAGTTGGGCTGAAGTCTACCATATGCAAGAGCAAGCTGAATGTTCCAGATAAGATGCAAATTATTACACACTTTGCAGATAGTTCTTTTTTCTGCCACTCTTTAGTACCATTTATTTACTTATATTTATTGTTTTGATCTGAAACAATCACTTCTGAGTCATTGAATTACAAAGCTGATGACAAACTTTGTAAGTTGGTGGAAGTCAATATGTTGATTTATGTGTTCAAAAAAATATTCACTATGTGGTTGGAGAAGAAAGCTAATCAAGATATTGCTAAATCAGTCAAAAAATTACAATTAGCTATTTAATTGGTATTCTAGCTAAAGATCTAAAGAAAACTGGACATTTAGTTTGAATAGTTAGTATGGTAGCATTCAGATTTGGTTGAAAACCAGCAGTCCCCAGTGGTGAAATTCAACCACAAAACTTTTACATGGGGTTCATGTTGCTTAACATGAAATTTCTCTTGAATCATTGTGAATACTTTGAATAAGTTAGCCTTTAAAAATGGTACTTTGTTTGTAATTAAAGTAGGTTCCCTATTAGACCTCATCTTCTGTCTCTTTTTACTAAATGTTTACTAAATATTGACCCAATGTGATGTTAATTATTGTTTAATTTTTTCGGAAACTAATATGCTTAGTTACATACCTTGGTACATATAATCCGATAAAAGCACATACAATTGTGCAACCATTGCAAATGCTGTAATACCCCTACCACAGAAACCAGAGGACAATTGGACTCTTGCTTCTGTTTATAATTAATGTGGCAGGCTTATATTTTTCATTTTGATGCCCATATGTGAGATGAAATGCATGATAAGTAATAGCACTCGGTTTTAATCGTCTATGTCATCTGCTTTATTGACTTGCTTAATAGTCAATATTTATATTGAAATTCTTTTAACATATTTTGTTCAATTAAAGTACAAGGGGTTAGTTGAAAAATCATTCATGTATACATTTCTGAAAATCCACTAGAAAATAATGTATTTTACTGTAATAAAATATCACATGTAATGCATATAAAAACTTTAGTTTCGAAATGTTAACATTGTACTCCGGCATACTAAAACAATTCCCCAGTGCTTTTCTCAAGATGTAAGAAAAAGTTCATTATCAGAGGCAGGCATTTTGTATTAGATGGTGACACTGGGAGAACTGCGACTTGTGAAAAGTTACTTGTTGGTTTCGCTGTGGAAAAAAAGTTTTGTTTGAAATAAAATAGAATTAGTGAAGTGATGAAAAATGGAAGTATCCATTTCAGATAGACTTCTAATTTCTGCAGGAAACTGGAGACTCTGCAAATCCTTTAGATGAGGCACTTCAAGAGACACAGGAGCAAGACTTGGGTAGTATACACTCCTCTGCATTATGAAGCATCTCTTGTAAAGGATTTGCACAGGAAGATCTAAAAACTGTGAAGCTGTAGTTGGGTTTAGGAGTAGGACATAATCCTTAACAGGATGCTGTTACAACCATTCCAAAGAAATTATTTGAAAGTCTCTTGTTATACTCATCCCAGCACAGAAGCACTACAGAGCTGTGGATCCCTTTGCAAAATATACATAAGTGAAACCAAAACATAGGCACATGCATGAATATTATAGCTGATGGGTTTTGTACATAGAAACAGTTTCAATGTAAGAAGTATTTGAAATATCTGTATTGGTGTTTCAGTGTGTTTAAAATTTTACAAGTATATTATTGGGATATTTGGCCCACAGTACAGTCTGGAAGTTGCCTTATTTCTTAGTGAGCTTTTGAGAAGGCTTGAAGGAAACATAATTTACCAAGCACTGTTTTTAGCTATGAAGCTTTATAGGTTCCTATAATAGTCCTGTTTCATGAGTGACTAGTGAAATAAACAACAACCTTTCTCTTTTTCTCTCTGCTCCCCTTCCACAACACATACATTCAGTCCAGTTCCAGGCAATTCAGACTTCCCATAGCAAATGTTGAAGTTTCATGTGGAGCTAAGGTAATCACCACATCAGTTTATAGAAACAAAACCATTAGATCTTAAGCATCCCTTGGATATTTTTAATACATCTGGTAAGAACACTGAAACTCATCTGAAATCCAGCAGGATGGGGGGGGGGGGGAGGAACAATTTGAAACCATTTTAGAATAAAAATATTTAAAAGAATATTAATTTACAAATATTGTATACTTTATTTTAATGACATGTTGCATGATAATGTATTTTAATGTACAATACCTCATTTTTGGCACCTTTAAATCTACCACTCATGTTGCATAATGTTTTGATGTACCTAATTTGTATTCAATATGTAGAAATCTGAAATGTACTGTATCTCTCAGGAAATACAATTTTCAGAAAACACACTTCAAAAATCATAAAATCCAGCTAAATATATTGCAGTGTAATTAACACTTGAACTAAGGACTGCAGAAGATCCACAGTTATGTTTAATAATAAAATTTGTTTTTATTATTTCTTTTATTGTATGTATTCTTATAATATTCAGCCAAAATGGGGGCAGAGGAATTGTGATTATATTTACTAGAGAACTGCTTTAAATGGCTTCCATTTAAAACACAAGTAAGAGTATATATTTAGTAGCTGAATGTTAGATATTTTAGAAAGTAATCAGAATATTAAATATTTTCGGTGTCCTGTCTCTGATGTTCAATCTCCAGATTATTTCCTTCTTGCTGTTTCCCAGCACTTGAATCATTTTTATACTAATCATTCCTTGTATTAATGGATAGCAGTTGGAATTCTGTCCATTACAGGTACACTATTTTCTGTGCAGCTTCCCTTCCCTATTTGGGAGATCTAACATCAAAATCTCTTTCTTTCTCTCCAGTCAAAAGCTTTATTCCAGCCAGCTGTTATGGAAACAATGATTTTTTTTAAATACAGTTTCTGAAGCTGATGGAATTTTAATCTCAAATATTTCATCTAAATATCATATATTAGTTGTCATGTTCTATCTCTGTATCTCTGAAAAGGTAAACTGTACTGAAAATGTATGAATTAAGACTAATATCCAGTGTACATTCTTTTAGGAGCAAATCAGATTAAAGTTAGAAATCAGTTTTGAGTTCACATGTATAAAATGTTATTATAAAAATACTTCCAAGTTGTCTTCACTTCTCCCTCTAAAAGTAATACTAAACAACTCCATGCAGATATCAAGAGCCACTTCAGGATTGTTGAATACAAATTATTCCATGGTGGCAATTACAATTTTATTGTAGCCTTCCACGCTTCCCAAATGTGTTGGATCCTAATTTCACCCAAACATATCTAGGTATATTAAGTATGATCATTTGCCCAGCACTAGTTACGTATTCAATTTGTTCTACCTAGACAGATTTCGTTTCCCAGCCTGCTTGATACATGGAGAAAAGCCCTTCCTTGCCCGTGTCTTTCCTGAAGGAAAAAGGTACAGACTGACATGAACACAACTGCCTCAGCCCCTATTCCATGTGGAGCCCTAGTAATGCTAGATCAGGCGTGGGAAGGGACTTTATAGGAAGCCCCACAGGCTGGGTGAGCCACCTTGGTATGTTGTCCTAGAAGACATCAAGTCAGAAGCTGAAAACAATCGTTATACATCACCTGAGTTTTCCAGTCCTCAGCTATTTCCCCCAAATGTTAGTAGCTCAACCATAGTTACATGTAGCATTTGAAATTAGCAGAAATTTTGTGGTAGGTCTTGATTCATTTATTATCTTTCATGTTTTCACTAATTTTGCCATTTTGTTCCTAAATTTTGGCATTGTGATCTTGGAATGCAGACTGAGTTACGTGGTAATTCATTCCTGTAGCTAAAGGTGAATTTTAACTACAGCATATATTTTTAATTTTATTGAGTGTCTGTCTTTAACAAGCGGACCAGCAAATGCCATCACATTCTGTCTAAAACAAAGCCAAAATTTATAGAATCATACTACCAAATTCCTGCATGTATTTTCAAAACCTGGACAGCCTTCTTTTTCTCACAATCCTCTACAAATTCATCCTATCAAACAATTTAAAAAAAAAAGTTGTATGAATTTCTTCTGTGCTGGCTAATGGAAGGTTTCAATCTTGCCTTGAATCAGACATTCATCCAAATTGGGCAGCCTCTAATTCAATCCAATTCAAGTCTTCCAGCCAGTACGTACTTCCTATTTATGCATTTTTAAAAATACAAATTGTATTGATTGATTATGTGCCATCAAATCAGTGTAGATTGTTAGTGACCACATAGATTTTCTCCATGACAAATAAATGGCATAGCTTATTGCATAAATTGTGCATAAATTGTATTGAAATAATGATAAATAAATGGCATTTAATTCTGAATATCACAAATTATAAAATTTATTTAAAAATACTATTTATAAAAAGATCTTTTGCAGAAACTGAAAAGGCAATTAGTGGGTTTCTTGACAGGACAGTAGGAAAAAACTCCTTAGAATTCACCATGGAATGAGAGCACAATTCTTGACTATTTATGTAAATTGTTGAATTATTTAAGTGAAGTAGTTGACTGGCACAGCAGCTGAGTTCATTAGTGGAAAATAATGGAGGCTAGAGCAACTGAATACCTAGAAGTTGCAAGTTAATATAATAAGGGTATATGAGTTTAAATATGTATGGGTAGTGTTGGTCTGTACATACCTAAATACATTAAAATGACAATGGATTGTTGAACAACAGTAAATAGCATATTTTAGTCTAATAAAAGGAAAATGTCTGAAATATCAGGCAAAGTTTCCAGACAGGTAACACTGTTCTTACATGAAATAATTTCCCACAAAAGAAGGTTCAGCTCTGAAATCTTAAAGTTAAATGAAATTAAAAGGTAAGAGAAGAAAACTGCTTTGGCATGCTAAAGAGAAAACACTGTAATTTTTAGATTCAATGGTATTGACAATAGTTTGCTGCATCTATTGATCCCACTATATTGATCAGGGGTAAGCAATTTGGGGTGTGAAACTTCTCAAATGACTGGTGGAGAAAACCCTTAACATAGGTTACTGAGTCCTTTTTATTATTTTTATGACTCACACTTTTTTATTAATGATTTGCAAAATGTATTTTTAGGGGAGCTTAGGATGTTAGACTAGGCAAGAAACGAGGCAGCTTCAAATCCCTCAGCTATACTCTATTTGTCACTGGGTTGACACACAAAACTACTATAGATGTCAAGGGAGGGGCAGGGGGAGACAAGTCCTTAGTTTGCATCATGATATTGAAACATTATGAAAAAGGGCGCTCAGTTTCTCTCATCTTTTTCCTTACATTTGGGGAGTCAAGGGATGACAAGGAAACTAATGTTCATGAACCTTCACACATTTCTCTCATTTCTGTTATTGTTGAAAGACATTGGGCAGACATCCTGTCTCCTTAAGTGTCGAGGCCATAAAGATATGGGAGGAACTGACCCCAATCTGATAGCCTTCAGAACACCCTTCAGCTGCTCTGGTGATGCCTCTGCATTCCAAGAAACAAATATCAGAAGATCAAAGGGGGTGCCCCAAACTTTGACTGGCAACCAATGGGTCATCGGAGAGATAAGTTTCCCCCAGTAATAAGGAGGATCCCAAATTTATGCCAATTTTAGCCAATCAATTTGTTAATTGCTGTATCTCTGTGTAAGAAACGTGTATAAAATCTTCTTTGAGTGTGATCGGGGTGCTTCTCTGCCTTAAGGGGAGACTCCAGCTGACTCTATTGGCTTGCTTTCAATAAAACTTTAAAATCTCAGCTGGTGTTTTCATGTCTGATCTTCTGCCGGACTGAACCCTAATTGGGAGAATCAAGAACTCTCAAATTTTGCTAACTATCATCATGTACATGTCATCCTTTTAATGCATATATGTAAACTAATGTTTGTTTTTATCACAATTTAAGATATTATGGATTTGTTGTTAGTGGCCTAAATGATAATAAGCTAATTTGCTTTTGATTTATAGTTTGGTATATTGGGCAAATCCAACCAACTGTGGTTTAATTGCAAACCATGGTTAATCTTTACAATAAAGAAAGAACCATCACCATCCCAGCTTAACCTCTCTCATAAGAATATATGAAACTAGGGCTGTGTATGCTTAAAAAAATATTCAGAATATATTCTTCAGATTTTGCACAAGTTCAGTGCCTCTCTACCGTCCTTTAAGGCAAACCCATATTCTTTCTTCTGCAGAAGTCTGGAAAAAGGGTATGACTATTTTAATAAGATGTGTTATAGCTGAAATGAGATGAGAGTTTATATCCAGGACATTTCCCCTTGTCCTTGCAAACATGACAGCAACCAGGTTCAGTTCCCTCACTTTACATAACCCTGTCAGACCCAAAGGAACTATTCTTGTCCCACAACAAAGCCCCCACCACCACCACCACCACTAATCCTTTCCTTGCTGAAAAAAAAAGTAGCATTGCTCACCATTAGCAGAATGAAATTAACTAGAGGCAGCAAAGATCCAGCCCTGTGCAATTGACAGGAAGAAATTGCAACAAAGTAACTGGGTGACATGGCCTAATTCCATTAATATTGCCCTGCTGGCTAACAAGAGACAGTGGCTATTTCCAGCACTCCTGCTGCTTCTAAGTGTAAGGCTGTCCTTACAATCTAAGTTATCTGGTTTTCCCTATATACTGTATTTTTCCGACAATAAGACGCCCCCATGTACAAGACGACCCCCCATTTTTCCAACCCCAAATTAAGAAATCAATATTTTAAAGATAGTGCAGAACCCATTTTTATTTAGTAATTAGTTAACATTTACCTGCTACACTTGGTCGGAGGAGGTCCAAACCGTCTCTCTGCAGCTCTATTTCCAGGCTCTTTTGCATAACTAATTACATTCAAGCACAAGTGAAACTGCCAATAGCTTGTCTCTGCAGACAGACTTCCTCTAATTGGTTTGTTCAGCATCAGCTGATGTCAGTTACATAAGGCTCGTGATTGGAGGAAATCTGTTTGGGAGACAAGCTATTTCACTCATGATTGGAGGCTAGCAATAGGAGGAAGCCTCTCTGCAGAAACAAAGTATGGGCAGTTTTGCAACCGCGCAATTCTCAGCTGACTTCCTTGAATAAGACGCCCTTCAATTATTAGGGTAAGGATTTTAGAAAAAAATATCGTCTTGTAGTCAGAAAAATACGGTAGTCCCAAGGTCCTAACAGCAAATCTGAGCCCTAGAATTTCCCGGCCCAGAATTCAAAATCCTTATAAAAGATCTTCCTTTCTATTGTTCTCTGTTCCTCCTCCTTTGTAAGTTGGAACCCAATACAGTTGTTTCAATAGAGTGTGATCTTCCTCCTCAGAGTTGTGCTCCACCTTTTCCATCCACGACTGATGATTAGTACAACTCTTAAAACAGCCAAGTCTTTTTTTTTTTTTTTAGTTTTGCACTGAAACCTTTAAAAAAGCCATGACTACTTTAATTAGTAGCAGAAAATGCTGTGTTTTTAATGGGCTGCTCTGATTCTGAAGCTGAACAGGAAAATTGGGTAGATGCTGGGGGAGGGGGGGGAGGGGGGGGGAGGGGCAGTCAACAGGCTGTCGGCCACCTGAGAGTAATGACTAAGTCTCAGCACCAGTGGTTACTGACTCATGTCAGGGAAAAAACCATGTTAAACATGGGAGAAAGACACACCATAAAACAAGTCACTTCAAAGTTCTAAAAGCTTTTATTAAATGTTAGTTCAACAAGCAAGTAAAATTCAGTCAAAAGCATACAAGGTACTTACTTAGATTCACATTGCAATGCGGACCAACTTGACTGAGCTGTCAGGTACGACAGCTTGACCAAAATGATACCATCCCCTTAGTTGCAATCCCTTTTATCCTCAAAAACCACAAACCACAGACATGACTCCCAGGATTTGCAACTGAATCATAACTTCCTTGGTGCTAATTTTACCAGACTTTACCAGACTTTACCATACTTCCCTTGTCACGTCTTTTCCCATCAGCAGTTTGCTTAGTCTTGCAAGTTTACTTATTTCCTGTTATTGCCCTAAAGGCCATATCAAAGCTAGCTTGGCTTTTATTAAATGTGATCAGAATTAACATTAAAACATATTAATGGGTACTAATAATTTTCCCCTCACACTCAGATAATAGTTTGACCCTGTCTCTGAGAGAGTGCCAAGCACTAAAACATTCTGCCACCTAAAAGGATTTGAGCAGAAGAAATCTGCACAACTTCTAGAGGGATGAAGGCATCAACTCTTACAATTTCCCCAAACTGTCTCCCCTTGTTGGAAACAACTCTTCTACTTCCTGGCCTGCATTCTTTTAGCTTCTCATTCCTAGTTTCTCCTGACACTTGTTCTGCAAATAGATCTTCAGCTTGACTCTTGGACTGAATATTGTGGACTTCATTGGGTCTGAACTATTAAAATGCACTTGAACAATAGCCTGGTTCTTGGCTGTTTTCAATCAACAGCTACAAACTACATGTAAGAGACTCTCTCTAATTTATGACCCATTAGACTGAGCTTATCTCTATCAGCTGAGTTAATTGATTTATGTTTAAGCTACTAAAACAGTTAGAAAGCTACTAATTACTTCCTGTTCGTTTGCTGTTCCGCCTAGTACCAGACATCTCATGCTATCACAAGTTCTGAAACACTTCTTCCAAGTTATTTTTGATGCATGCACAGTCCTATGTGAAACTATATGGCATGTAAACTGGAGCCATCTAGCCCAGTTTTATCTGTTTTAACTCTGAGCAAAATTTCAAATTCAATGGTCTCTCCTAGACTTTCAGCTGGGGATTCAGGGTGGAATCTAAACAGCCAGCTTCTTGGATGGCGTGGGTATCCACAAGTGCGGACAAGTGATGATGTCACATGCACCATGACAGCAAAATGCAAAAGACCCAATTCATGTCCTTTGATGATGTCATGATGCAAATGTGGCTTGTAATGAGTGTTTCTGTAGCCAGAGTGTACATAAGCCATTCAGGAAATTGATGATACAGCATATTAGCTACACCCTCAGGTCAATCTCATCATGCAGAAATGAGCTGTAAGTCTATTCTAAACCTGACAAACTTTCTAACTGCCTTCTGCCTTACTACATTCAAAATGAATCTGCTCCTTTTAGGAATGGGGTAGAATTAAATGTTTCAGGCCCACTTCTATTCATCATGTTTTTTTTCTTGAGAGCTTTGTTGTGGAATACATTTTTGTTTTGATACACATCTATATGGAAATGTGTGCCGCGTGGCTGAGTAGGAGATGGCTTTCAGAGCCATGCTGCAGACTCAAGCCATTGCTATGGAAACACAGCATGGTAGCTCAAATCTCTGGTTGCTTCATACAGGGGGAGATGATTCAGAAAATAAAATTAACAAGCAAACAAATCAAGGCATACTTACTCCAGGGGAAATTGGGAGAGAAATTAAAACACTGTCCTATTGTGAGCATTAATAGGTCTCAGCTGGGAAAATCCAAATGGAAGATTTGATACTAATATAATAGCAAAGACGGGGAGTTCTCATTTTTTCCTATATTCAAAAGCTTGGGTCAGACCTGTTGATGCAGGCATAGCCAGGCTGCCATCAGTGATATTTCAGAAAACAAACACCCTGGCTGTCTGGATAAATGTAGGATTTATGAAGCTCCTGGTTTCACAGGCATGCATGTCCCTCAGGATTAAGCCTAGAGCAAGTGACTTTCTGCAGGTTTCAGAAATCCAGTCCAACTTACTGAATGCAAAAGGATGTCATAATGGCTACAGGTTAATTTCAGTGATCGTCAGCCTCCCATAACTCACTGTCTTCCAGATTAACTGGGACCACATGCTGACTGGAAGTCCTAAGGAGGGCCGGTGAATCAAATGTAGGAATGTCTGCAGGGGAGCCAAGGAAGGAGAGGACAAGGGACAAAATAAGCATGGTGTCACTGTGTTGCAAGCTGTGTTTCTTTTGTGCATGCATCATGACATTGTAAGTATGCCCAGAAGGGGAGGGGCTTGCATTGCAATGCTGCCATGCTTGTTCTGTCATTTTGACAAAAGCGTTGCAACCTGTAGGCACCTCTGGCTACTTGGGATCCCTTTGGCCACTTTGTTACTCAAATCTTCCTTATAATGATCAGTGACATACATGTTACTTTGTGACTAGTAGGAGCATCAGGATCTTTGCTATGATCAAAATGAGTTCTCTCACAGGCTTTCTAGTAACTTGGAGGAGACCCTGGTTTTCTGGCTATATATAACTTTTCTTTCCCTCAAGGGCTGTTTAGAAGCTTGCCATCCTACTTTCTACAATTTTAATAGAACTGATAAATGTTCACAGCCTAAACCATTGAAGAATATATATTTAATGCATAATGTATATTCTAGCAGCTAGGAAGGAAATCAGAGTACCAACTTACAATTGCATATTAAAATTTAGGCATCCCTATTCACATTGGATATATCAGTGAATCTTTATGTGAATGGAAGCTGACCAAACCTCTCCATATTAAAAGTTAAACACAACATTGTTCCGCAAATATGAATGTATTCTATAAATAAGCCAGTGTTTATTTGGTTAATAAATAAATGAGTATTCAAATATTCCACTTTCTTTCCTGTAATCACTTCATGGTTGATTTGGAGGTTTGTTTTGGATCACTTTTGATTGTGAGACCCTATTTTCTAGGATATGTTACTCCATTTCTTCCTTCTACTTGCATGGTATTTCCTGTGTCACTGGCTGCTACAGAACCCCAAAACACAAATGCTCCAAAACAGTTTCCACAATTTATTAAAGAGGCACTGTTCATAAAAGGTATGATATAGGCCAAAAAAAAAAAAAATGCTACCAGTTATAGACTGCAAACATCTGGATGACTACTGGGTAACAGCAGAGTTACCATTTTATGTTTCTCATTGATGCCGTCTAATGGTGGTCCAGATTTCTGTATCAAGATCAGGTCACTTTAAAATAAAGGTAAGATGCTAGTTCCAGTACAGGAACAAATCACAAATCGGAATCTATAGAACAAAAGTAACATGCCTTTTTATATTTGAATGTAAGCTCCAGGTGCTTCCTCTTGTCAGGGAAAAAACCTCATTAAACACGGGAGACAGACATACCATAAAAGAAGTCACCTCAAAGTTCTAAGTTCGTCTTAAGAGCTTTATTCAAAGTTAGTTCAACAAGAAAGTAAAGTGCAATCATAAACATACAAGGTACTTACTTAGAGACACATTGCAATGCTGGCCAGCTTGACCGAGTGGTCCCGCTCCATTATGCTAAGGTAGGGAGAGAGATAAAATCCTTGAGCACAGCTTGATCATCCACTGAGGTTATGTGGGCTCCCCCCCCCCCCCGCCTTCATTTGGGATATTTATGTAGATTCAGAACCCAATAGTTTCTCTATTCAAGACAAACTATCCTGCAAAGAATCTTGTTGCCATTTCTTCACTGAGGGAACTGTATAATAAAGTTTCCTTAGGAGATGTGTGGTTCTCCAGAACACAGTCCAGAAACTTACAGCCATGGGATCCTAAATCATATTTATTTTATTACACTCAGATTCAGAAAAGGAAGTCATATAATAAAGAAATAATAAAATCATTTCTAAGAAAACACAGGAAAAACACAAATGAGTACACTACTGCAGATTATTAAAACGTGGAAAGAGGGGGAAAGCCTTCCAAAAATTACTGTGTACAACATTATGGTTCTTGAATGTATTATTAAAGTGTCATTTCTGTGAGATTGAATTGAAATCGAACCAATCAGTTGCAGGTAAACCATGTAGTTACTCATGCATGACCTACTCCCCTTCTTTTTCCTATTACATTCTGATTATGGACGCCTCATTTGCATAATCACTGTACTGTTAGATCTCAGGAGGACCTCTATGAACCTTCTCACCTGTTTTGCTGTCTTCTATTCATGGAATATTAAGGAGTTCTCTAAACTCCTCCAGAAAGCATAAAAGGTAGATGAAAAGAAGAAAATGCACCATCTTGAAAGAGAATCAAAGTGAATGAAAGAAGTGAATCAGCATCATTCACTCAAGAAGAAAAGTCCTTCACCTTTCTTTAAAGAGCATGGTTTCATGTAATCCATTACAGTCAAACTAAATTTCAGGAATGGCTCCGAATCATGACATAGAAGTTTATGGTTAATGCTGCATTAGAGATAACAGAGGTGTTTTTTTTTTTTTAAACTATGTAAGCCTTTGGGCAATTGTTTGACCAAAGGTTCTGATACTATTTTAAATAAATAAAAGGTATGCAGATGATCAAGATTGGAACCTTGACAGGCAGCAAGGTGAGATTAAATTGAGAGTGCCAAAAATTACAGCCCTATAAGCTTTGTGTAACCTACCAGCTCCACTCTTTCAGTTTAAAGTGCCTCCCTTGCCTCTACCTTTTTTCATCTGGAAAGGCCTGGGGTTTAAGTAGTAGAATGGGTGCCTTAGATCTAGCAAAAGTTTAAGAAAATCATTGGACCCTCTAAGTCCCCCTCCAAATGTGGTTGAGAATATTGTGGTCCTCCATATGCCATGCAAAGTCAAATGTGGCCCTAAAGCTGTCAGAAGTTGTATACCTTGTGATTAAATCATTACTGTCCAATTTTAACTCAGTTAAGATTTTATTGTAAATGTCATGAAAATTAACCATAGTTAAAACGATTGTTTTTCCCATGATCATCAAATATTTTGTCTATTGAATATTTGTCACATTAACAAATACAATTTGGTATAAAATTTTGGAGGTCTCTGAACTTTTGAAGGCTTTTCAGAGGCACCTGCAGCTTAATTTATGCATCTCTAGGTTCAACCCTTTTTCTCTGCCACAATGTCCATGTCTACCATGTTGGACTTGGAGGGAAGATTTCAGTGGGACCTTTCTTGAATAACAATGAAAGTTTTTGAAAAACAGATTTCCATGACACCAAACGTAACCCTGTGTAGCAATGGAGGTGTCTTTCATTAGTCCACTTTCTCAGATGCATAAAGGGTCATTCTGAGTCATGTGTGTCTGCCTTTGAGTCATTGTTGGCTCCTGATGAACACCTGGACTAGTCCCTGCAGTTTTCTTGGCAGGATTTCAGAAGTAGTTTGCCATTGCCTTCTTCCTAGGGCTGAGAGTGAGTGGACCAAGGTTACCCAGTTGGCTTTGTGCCTAAGGAAGAAGTAGAATTCACAGTCTCCTGGTTCCTAGCCTGGTGCTTTAACAACTACACCACACTGGCTCTCTTCTGAGTCATAGCTATGTGTAAATTCATGACAAGAGAAGAGAAGAAGGAATTATAAACAGTGAGGTTTGAGAAAAAGAAATGCAGAAATGAAATTGCATGCATTTTTACATCAATTTACAATTCCTTCTCTGCAACGATCAGTATTTACAGGCTTGTAATTTAGGAAGATATTCTGTGCCTCTGAGTAAGTTGTTTGTTGCCATGAAAACGTATGCCATTTTTGTTACAAAAGGTTAACAGAGCTAGTCCTCTAAAATTTTTTGAAGTAATTTCTTTTGTTGTTACTCCTTAAGATGCTGTTTGAAATGCAACTATTGTATAGTTAACATATTGTGAAAGACCATAACAGCCACTGTTTCTTGCATTTACAATGATCACTTGAAATTGAAGGTTTTTTGAAGACAGATAATATTTCTCTTAATCACCACATCCAAATCACCCCAAGCCCCCAGATATATATTTGTGTTCAGCTGACCTGAAACTTGGTTTCTGAAGGTCATTTTGTAGCTTGCAATATTAATTATTTCCCCATCAACTGCAGATTTCTCATTTCTATTGATCATTCTGTCAGCAGTAAATGCTGAAAAGAAAGCTGTTGTATCTGAAGTCGTTCCACTTCTGGAACAGCAGCATGCTGTTTAATTGTCTCATTTCAGCAGATTATATTTGCCTTTCCAGGTTTCTCTAAAATAGATATAGAAATCAAGCTGTTGCACAATAACATATGGTGAGGTTTATTTCCAACATACTTCAGCTCTCTGCAGCCTCGTCTGACACATCCATGTGAGAAATCCAGCATATTACAGAGACAAGAATTCTGACTGAGCTGTATATCTAAATACAGTAGCCTTAATACAGTAGCTCTGAGAGAAGAAGCAGCTCTTTTGCTCCAGTAGGACTCATACTTCATTATAAGTTGTTGTTACTCTTTACTTCAAGCATGTAAAAGTGGAATCTCAATCACTAAACATAGAGGGAGGAGGTATAAAGTTCCTTCTCCTCCTCCTCCTCTAGTTGTCTCCACAAATGCCAGCTCTCACAAGAGGCTTCCACTGGGTGTCAGAGGAAATCTATTTTCAAGATCTTTAAATATCCATGCATGAGCACCAAACGATGAAAAGAAAGGTTTAAATCTGAGTTTTTCTCACTCAGACACCCAATCCTGATCAAGGTCTTATATGCTTACCTCAGAAGAATCAAATTTTTTTTTTTTAATGTAACCTGAAATTTGACTTTAAATTATAAAAGCATGAATGATGAATAAATCTCCCTAAATGAAAAAGATAAACAGGAATTTGGATACCAAACTTCAGACACAACATAACATGAATACAAATTTGTCTCAAATCAGCTAAAAATAGTCTCGGTATACAAAGTACAGCAGACGAAAAGGTCAGATGTGCCACATTCAACTGCATCATGCACAGACATTCATCTTAGTGCCCTTTCTCATTTATAAATAGGTGCCTCATTTATAAAGAGGCTCTCTAAATTCTCTCTTTGGTCCATTTGTTAAATTAAATAGCCAATGTTGCAACCACTGTTTAATTATGGTTCAAATATTAGTTGCACTTACTAAATGATACCTTGCAAAACCTAGCCTACATTGGCTCGACAGTTAAAATGGGTCTCTAAACATAACTCAACCATAAAACAAGATAAATCACAAACTTAGAGAATTTTCCCAGATTCGCATACACTGTCGGAATTTCCTTCAATGTAGTAATTAATGGGATAGTTTCCTTTACCAATAGTTATTATATTTACTGTATTTATTTCAACACAGAAAATACAGAAGATACAAAATATAACAGTCAATTAAAATTAGTACATATGAATTCCTATATGAAAACATTCACATTTTTTCATTAGGATTCGAATACCACTTACTGCTCATAAAACATCACCAAAAACAGGAAACGGAAAGAACTGTCTGACCGACAAGGTGTTAAGAACAGATGGTGAGGATATACAGGAGAGCTGTATGCCAGCAGCAAAGAGGCCCAGCCTCCTCAGGATGATGAGGAAAGGGAAGCAGAAATAGAGCCAGCCGTCCTTCAGGAAGAAGTTGTGTGGGCAATGAGCCAGCTGCCAAACCACAAGGCCCCCAGGTGTTGATACCATCCCCGCAGAATTGCTGAGATCTGTATCACCCACAACCATCACAGCCTTGTGCCATAAAATTTGGGAAACAAACACAGGGCCACAGGATTGGAAATGATCAGGGTTCATTCCATTGCCAAAAAGGGGCAACTCCAAGGACTGCTCCAATTACTGCACAATTGCCCTCATCCCTCACGCTAGCAAGATTCTCCTTAAGATCATACAACGTCTGGTGCTGACCATCGAAAGGGAATTACCACATGTTAAAACTGGCTTCAGAAGGGGTTGTAGCACTCATGACCATATTGCAAATCTACACTGGATCATGGAAAAATCTCAAGAGTATCGAAAGAACATCTATGTCTGCTTTATTGACTACAAGAAAGCCTTTGATTGTATCAGTCATGACAAGCCGTGGAGAGTCCTAGAAGACCTGGGGGTGCCAACACATCTGGTCAAGTTGGTGCAGTCACTGTACACAAATCAGGAAGCCACTATGCAAACACCATATGGAGACCCTGATTGGTTCAAGATAGAGAAAACAGTATGGCAAAGTTGCATTCTTTCACCTTTTTTATTCAACCTGTATACCAAAGTGCTCATGAGGAAGCTGGAACTTGAAGAATCAAAAACCGGAGTAAAGATTGGAGGGAGGAACATCAGAAATCTTCAATATGCTCACTTCCGGGGACAGCAATGGCAGACTGAAGACAGCTCCCCTTTTGTGGAACTGACGATCATGGTGAAAAGAGAGCTGGTGAATGGATTGGCTCCTCAGAACCCCTCTCCAGATTAAGGAGAGGACAAGGATCACCCACAAGTTTGCTCCCTACAGAATCTCCCTGTGAAGGGATTGTAAAATAGCCATCTCCAGTGCGTCTGAGAGTTCTGGGAGCCAGCGGGGAAATACTATGCCTAAGCTGCAGTTCAGCAACTTTCAAAGAGACACTGGGTTCACCTAATTCCTCTCTTCATTACCTTAGGAAACTGCTTTTTATTGATTTCTTAGAAGTTAAGAACCTTCCAAAGAGCAAGTTTTATTACGTCGGGAAAATCTTCTACTTTGGATGAAAGAGGCTCCATGTAAGTGTAAGGATTAAAAAGAAAAGATTTACTTTTTGGAAACAGCAAAAGGGAGACTAGAATGTGGATTTTGGAAAGTTAAGGGTCTAGATGGACTTGCAAGAATATTTCCCATGGAGTGTTTAAACATTTCTGAAAGAATATATAAAGTTTCTGAAATTATTGCAAGAAATCCTCCCATGGGAAAGTTTTGTTGACTGGAAAATAAACAGATGATAAGAGGGGTCTTGAACGTTGCCTAAAGGGAACTACAGAGAACAATCGATTACAATTAAAGGAGAAGAGACCCATCAATACAATGGAGCAATATCATTTGACTATAGAAGAAATTAAGGCTATTTGGGAACAATGTACTCAGAAATTACTTACAAGATTGTCTGACACTATAACAGAGGATATAGAAGAACAGAATTTATTGGACAAAACAGAGACTGGAGGCTGATTTGAATGTGGATTTGGAGTTTAAAAAATGCTGGAGTATAAAAGTGATATGGAAAAAGATGCTGTGGATTTTAAAATGGATTTTAAAATGCCAGAGTATAAGAGTGATATGGAAAAAGATGCCAAAATGGATTTACAAATGAAACCAGCTGATGTCATAATAATTAAAGGAGACCTACAAATAATAAATCAGAAGAGTGACTTGAAAATCCTTCTTATTTTGGATTTACAAAAGGAATGTGTTAAACCAATGAAGCTGTTCCTGAGATGACACAAATAAAAAATGATAAGAAATCAACTTGTGGGACACTTTTTGACAGGATTAAAGGTCAAGCTTTTTAAAAGTACACAAAAGGTTTACAATGTGAACTTATTTGATTACGTTTAAAATATATGTTGTGATTTCTGATACCTATCAATGGGATTTCTTTTTGACCAGGACTGAATGACGAAGTTTAAACGATCTGTTTATAAGTGGGGAGAGATTTCTTTTGCTTTACTTTTTAGAGAAAGTATAAATTGGATTGCAAAATGGATTATTGTTTTATTAAGGTTAAAATACATATGTGACTATTTTTGGTAGCTCTTAATAGACCTTTGCTGATTAGGATTGAATGATGAGTTTTTATAATTTGATTATTGATAAGGGATGAGATATGGGAAGAAGAGATCTTTTTTCTTTCTTTTTATTGAAATATTAGAGAAGGTGTTAAGTTACCAAAATTGTTCATACTTGTCAGGAGGGAGGGGGAAGTCATCTTTTATATATTCTCTTCTTCTTTTCTTTTTTCCTTTCTTTTTTCTATCTATCTGCATTTCTCTTTTTATTGTCTTTACTTTTTATATTTTCCTTAATTTGTATTAGTCTTTTATCTTTGTGCTTGCAAACTCTAATAAAATATTATTTAAAAAAAAATCTTTGATATGCACACAACACAACCCTCCTCTCAGAAACTAAAGAAGGCCTGAAATATCTGATCAAAACGATTAAAGAAGAAAGTGAAAAATTTGGCCTCTTCCTGAATATCAAAAATACCAAGCTCATGATCACTGTGAGGAATGGAAATGTCAGGAGAACTATCAACAGTGAAGAGATTGAATGCATGCAAGAATTCACTTTCCTAGGATCGCAGATTGATCAAAGCAATGAATGCAGTCCAGAAATAAAGCATTGAATTACACTGGGTTGCACAGCAATGATGAGCATGAAGCGAGTATGGAACAGCAACTAAATGCAGATTAGTCTGCCCTATCATGTTTCTCACAGCTACCTATGGTTGCGAAAGTTGGACCATGAAAAAAATAGACAAGAAGAAAATTGACTCATTTGAGCTGTGGTGTGGAGAAGCTCCTTGTGCATTCCTTGGTCAGCAAAGGTGACAAACAAGCAAGTACTGAAGCGTATAAAACCAGACATATTTCTGGAGGGCAAAATCACAAAATCACCTTACTTATTTCACCCATGTCATGCAATCAGACTCACTGGAAAATGCAGTTATGCTCAGAATGGTCAGTGGTCAAAGGAACCGAAGAAATGTAAATAAGAGGAAATACTGTATATATGTTTCTATTCCAGACTGACAATCCTGCTTTTGGAATGAATTGGCCAACATGTGAACACATAATAATACCTGAAATTGAATTAATTCATTAGTGCAGCTATCAAAGTATTTCTGTCCCTGATCTGTTGTCTTATGTGGATTTAGAGTTCCCAAGAATAAATATGAAGATTGCCAATGTTCTAATGTGCCATGCATGTTTCCTCCATGACTGTGATTGTATATGTGTATATGTATATACCTATAACTTTTTTCACCAAAGCTGAAAATTATTGTCCAATATGAAGTCATGTTTGTTCTTACTACATTCTTTGTACTTCTGGTATGCTTACTCATAAAAACAAAACAAGAGAAAGCTTCACATGTAAATTTTATTGGCTCCTAAAAACCTCCTTTCAACATATTTTAATATATTGGCAAAGCATCATTTCACTTGAAAATCATCATCATCCTCATCATCATCTTCTTCTTCATTGGGCAATAGGAAGGCTTTAGTATGCTATGTAGGGCTATGCAGAGCATTTGAAAGAAGTGCTTCACAAAGCAGGTTAGCATGAGTGAAGCACTCATCCTTGAAATCAGCTGCCTCCTTTGGATGACTCACACTGCAGTTTTGAATTGTGTCCTAGGATGTCTTTAAGCATGTGCAACTGCTTTGCTTCACTGGTTGTCCCAGTAGAACTGTTGTCTGGGAGCTGAGGACAGTCTCAGAAAGAACATGGCTGCTTTAATGCTTCAGAGAGGGTTGTTCCACTCCTGGTAATGCAGTCTATAAAGCCCTTCCTTGAAACACTTTCCATAGCCCTAATGCTATGATATGACAATTCACAAAGGTCTTGCTCATGCTGTATGCACAGAGCATCTGTTGTTCATGTTTTTTTATTGCAGCATGGCAGACTACAGATGTTGGGCCTGCTGGCA
Source organism: Liasis olivaceus (assembly GCA_030867105.1). Lineage (NCBI taxonomy): Eukaryota > Metazoa > Chordata > Lepidosauria > Squamata > Pythonidae > Liasis > Liasis olivaceus. Next base: position 225,704,097 of record CM061349.1, read on the forward strand.
ATAATTAGCAGTGCAGTCATATAATTCTGCATTTTCCAGCTGGGATCTGGCATCTTTAAAGGATTTGTTCATTACTGAATGCCATTGCTTAAAACACATGTACACCAATCTCATGTGGTACAATATCATACTGACAGTTGATCCTTTCCTTTCCCCGTGTGGAATTGATTTTGAGTGACCTTACTGTCACTGATTCTTCATTGTGGGAATGGGCTATAGAAAATAATGGGCTATAGAAATGCATATGTTGGGATGATTATTCTGCCAATTTTGCTATCTCCATACATCAATAGATGTAGATTGTGTAGATTGGCCTTGAGTTTCAATTCCTTTTATGCAACTGCAGGAGCCCTGTCCAGTCACAATGAAAATGTGAGGTGCAAACTACAATGTAAACCTTAAACCAAGCTTAACAAAGATTTTTAAAAAGCAAGCAAAGAAAAAATCCCCTCCCAAAATTTGGGGGTCGGAATTAGACTTATATAGAATCACACAAACAATATACATCACTGTTTTAGACTACAACCTTACCCCAATACATGTATTCAGTTGGGTTTGGGAATAGGTCCCATTGAATGTAATTGGCCTTCTTTGCATGAAAACTCACTGCATATTGTAGTAAATGTGTTCCCACCTCAGAGGCAGATTGAAATAAGCTGCTTAGGACATTCAGTTCAACTGTAATATGGCTAGATGTGGGCTACATTTCATAGGCATTTATTTTTTTTCTATCATCTGTATCTACAGTCTCTCTCTCTCTCTCTCATTTCTTTCTATATCCATATCGATATCTACCTATATATCTATCTATATATCTCTATCTACCTATATATCTCTATCTCTATCATCTCTATCTCTATCTCTATCTAATCTCCTTTTCTCTAGGAACTGAAGGCAGCATGCATAGCATTTCCTTTTCCCCACAACCCCAACAAGCCTGGGAGTTGGGTTGGGCTGGGAAGGAGTAACTGGCTCAAAGTCAACAAGGGAGCTTCCATGGCTAAAGGTGGATGTTCCATGGATTAGGATAGGGGAGTTCCAAGTTCAACACCTTAACCACCACTTCACACTGGCCCAGTATCCTTTTAAGTCACTGGCTAGTTGGCTGAAAAGACAGACAAGAAATTTAATTGTATTGGCATTCCTGACTATCTCCTGTCTTTTTTTTTCCTTGTCTTTATATACACACACTCAAAGACAGTCCACTGCCCCTTGGGCCGTTTCTCTGAGCCAGCGGCTGTTTCAAATGGAGTCTTTAAGACATCTGGTATTCCAAAGCTGCTGTCTCAGGTACCAATTCACAGTGAATCTGGGCTCTACATCAGTGTTTCTCAACCTCAGCAATTTTAAGATGTGTGGACTCCAACTCCCAGAATTCTGACATGCTGGCTGGGGAATTCTGGAAGTTGAAGTCTATCCATCTTAAAGTTGCTGAGGTTGAGAAACACTGCTCTAAATATAGCACAACAATAAAGAGGCACTATATTACATGTGCTTCTGAAGCCAGGCTTACATTTAGTAGGAGAAAGCAAGACAGCAATGTCAGACCTGTGCACTTTCCAAATATATGAAGGCAGAATTTGGCAAGAAGTTCTGCAGAAAATCTTGCCCCAGGCCTCCCAATTGTGTGACCCTGCCAGCATCAATCACTCTGGGGAGCATAAAACCACTGGATGATTCTATTGCTAATGACACTGCCCTACATCCATTTAAATACAATACTCTATTCTGCCTTTATATTGGGAAAACAGGTTGCCTTCAGGTGGGTTGGCTTTGGAAATGTTACTTTAAAAGTCATCTTCCAGAATAGAAGTTCAGTGATTAAGAAGATCCTACTATGTGTTTGTGGGGTGGAGCAAGAGATGCCCCACATCCATTATCTTTTGAATTCCTCTCAGCTGAGACACTATATTTAGAGGGTTATATTTGAAGTCCTATAATTTGTAATGTTGTGTTTTGACTCTTCCTGTAATCCTTGTTATAAATATACATCTTGACCTGCAGAAAATACACTGGAATATTCTTATCAGCTCAAGAGAAACCTTCCATGCTAAATTCCCTCTGAAATCAAATACCCAAGTTGGTTGAACTCCAAGGATTTCAGTAGGAATTAGTAATTAAGCATCATAATTACATTTATCTGATTAGGGTGGTATGTGAGTGGGAGAGGAAGACAGAGAGAGGCTATGCCTTAGAACAGTTAAAATGTCAGGCAACACTAGATTTAATCCTAAATGGTGAGCCTGATCTGATAAAAGATGACACTGTTGTGGAATTAATAGGAACAGGGACAGTGCTATTACGTTTAGAATATATGGAAACAGAACAGAGCCCGCAGGGTCCCACACGCTGACATTTGGTTACAAAGGGGTAAATATCCCAGAAATGAGGGGACTGGTGAAAAAAAGAATGAAGGTTAATTTAAAAAACCAAATCTCTTTGTAGTGTCTGGATACTACTTTCTAACAGTGTCCAGGAAGCTGGAAATACTAAAAAAAGGGCTTCCTTAAGGAAAGGAAAGCCTGTTCTAAGGAGAACAAACTCTGCCATTAAAAAAGTATAAGATAATAATAAGAAATGCAAAAAAAAAAAAAAGTTTGAGGAATGCACAGCAAAGAACATTAAGAGAAACAGTAAGAGCTTCTTTAAACAGCCAATTTGATGTAGTGGTTAAAGTGCTGGACTAGAAAATGGAAGACCAGCAATCCTGGTCCTCTTTTAGGCATAAAAGCCAGCTGGGTGACTTTGGCCCAGCCACTCTTTCTCAGCCCTAATCAACTCACAGGGTTTCTGTTGTGGGGAAAATAGGACGCGGGAGCATCTTCTACATCGCCTTGACTTATACAAATATAAAACTAATATGAAATAAATGCATCTGAATCAGAAAACCAACACAAAACAGGCTAGGGAAATTAGGTGACAAAGGAGTGAAAGGGATATAGAAGATTTGCAGGGGAAGCGGATGAGTTATTTCCATCTGAAAAAGAGATGCTTTAGCCACAGATCAAGCTTTGTGGCAAAGGGACCTCAGGGAGATCCCGGAAGTTCTTGACCAGTCAGCTTAATGTCTGTTCCAGGCAAATTGGTAGAAATGATAATCAAAGTGAAAAATAAGTATCCACATAAGGGAACAAGCCTCGCCGAAAAGAAATTAGTATGGGTTCTGCAAAGATAAAGCCAGCCTCACCAAATTTAGAGTTATTTAGAGTGTAAAGAGACACATGGATGGAGGCGATTCTATCAATACTGCATATTTGGATTTTCAAAAAGACTTTGTCAGAGTTCTTCGTCAAAGGGTGTGGCATAAACGTAGCAGTCATGTGATAAGAGAACCTATTATTTCATGGATTTCTAACTGGTTAAAAACAGAAAGCAAAAAAATAGGAATGAACAGTCAATTATCTCAGTGGAGAGAACAAGAACTTGAGTCCTTTAAGGATTTGTGTTGGGAACCGTGCCTTTTAATTTGTTCATAAATGACCTTGATTTGGTATTAAGCATTGACCTGACCAGGTTTCTGAATTATACTAAACTCTTCAGGGTGGTAAAAAACAAACAAATTGTTCACATTGTGAAGAGCCCTAGAAGAATCTCTTCAAACTGGATCAGCCAAATGGCAAATACAGATTAATTTAAGTATTTAGAATGTGATGCACACTGAGCAAAATGTTTGGGATCCTTTCACTTGGAAAAATGTGACTGGAGATCACGTGGAGAAAATAGACTTTCTCAAGGCATAAGAGCCAGGAATCATCCAACAAAGTTGAGAGGAAACAGTTTTAGAATGGATAAAAGAAAACAATTCTCCATATAATTTACCTATGTAATTCATTACCACAAGACATGGTAATAGTCACTAATTTGGATCACTTTAAAGAGGGATTGGATAAATCCATGGATGATTCTATCAGGGCCTACTGATCTTACAAACCTGGTGCAAACTCTGTGTGCTGCCTCCTGACTGTGGGTAGCATATTTTCAAAAAACCAGTTTTAGGGGAACAAAGACAGGAAAGGGATATTTTGTCACCTCCTACAGGTGAGAACCCTAAAGGCATCTAGTTGGCTACTATAAGAAAAAACAAAATGGTGGAAATGGATTTGCCTTGGCCTAATCCAGCATGGCCATTCTTGCAAGAGAGACATATTTTTAAAATGCTAGGGAAAAGAAGGTATATCGGACAGAGGGGGAAAAGAATGAAAGGTAAGCTGATTTACGTTAACAGTATTAAAGTGTAATTTTATACCCCTCTTCACGGTTGAAGGATGAAAGAGGTGGAGATCATCCAAACATAAAAGGCAAAAGCAGCCAAAATCCACAAAGGAAACAACAGTAGATGGACTTTTTTTCACAATGCCAGCAGCTAGATACAAATATTTCTTCTGCTAAGTTGTATACAGGAACAGTAATGGTAAAACATCCGTCCTGAAAATTCAGTTATCCTTAAAAGTAAAGATTTAATAGCGGCAAAGGGTTATGTTATCTCCCCTCTCTTTTCTGCCACTTTCCTTCAAAGACATACAACCATGTACCTGTTTCACTCCCAAAATAATATTAAAGCTTTGAAGAAAAAAAATAAAGAAATGTGACTTTATACAGTATGTAAGTCACCGTTTATTTTCTGGTCTATTCCTAGGGGATTTCAGCTTCGGGCCTTATTTCCTTGATCATGACATTGCAGAATAGCCTGTAGTAAGTAGCAGCATTAGTGCTACCCAGCAGGTGGCAGGTTACTATTGTCCCTTTATGGGCTTCCTCCCTTTCATATTTACTCTCTCAGAATGAAACCTGTGCCGTAGTGACACTGTGCCAAGCAAGCAATGCATTCCCAGTTTGCTATCTGGCAATTATATTCACATGGTTTTCAAGATAAATTTTCCCATTTTCCGCAATGCCACCAAATGAAATCAGGCACAAAACCTTTATTTTTCTATATTCAATGTTTATTTATGTAGAAAGTTTGTGAGTAAGATAGGGTTGCTTACAGGATGCATATTGTTCGTGATTTGCACTCTGTCACCCTTTTTGGGAAGGCAGGCAGGCAGGCTTTAACATTGCCACCTTTACAAGAGCTGTGCTCCTGGGCCTTTTTAAAGATCAACCTGATTGATGGCCACACTTTTCTGACATGGTGAAGAATGGAAAGGAAAGCTGATATCATTATGCCTGACATAAAAGCACAGGATGAAGACAATAAGGGGGGGGGGGGGGAGCATTCCTAGTGTTTTCTTCAAATCTCTCACCCCATCTGAAAAATTTCAAAAATTTCCAGATTTCTTCCTGCTAAAGGAGATGGACCCTGATGAAAAATGGAGGACCAAAAATAAATCCCTAATTATTTCACCATATCTTTGCATTTTAGTTTCCGTGACTGTGATCTATGCATAATGAGATTTCAATTTAATTTTTTAGCCTCTTAAAAATTCTTAACCTCTATACATGTCTGTGGAAGGTCTTGTTTAAGATATGACATTCTTGTACTGTTACTTTTTTTTAAAAAAAAAGGGCTGCTTTCAACACAATCAGCTTTTTGGAAAAAAAAAGGATGGCTGATTAGTTCTGGAGAGGTAATTAGGCAGTAATTGTGCTCAGGAAAGTAATAGAGATCAAAGGTACCAATCATCTTACCTGACAGCAGAGGGCGATTAAAAGCCCTAAGTTACCTGTAATTTCATGACTAAATACTTATTTAGATTACTGTGGGACAAAAAATATTTCTGTTTCAGCCTGAGTGTTCATGACCAGTCTATCAGAAAATTGCTTTTTTTCTTTTTTCTGATGAGCTCAGGAAGGAAGTTTCTGTAATCTGGCAATCTTCTTCATTTGAGATTATAACTTTATGTACATTTACATGGGATTAAGTCCTACCGAAGTTCCTAGTGCTTGTCTCCAAATAAAAGTCAATTATATGGTGTGACTATACATATAGCATATCTTCCTCCTTGGCTCCTCCTATTTCCCAGTAATGGTCTTGAAAAACTGTGGTGGACGAGGAACAGCTGCTTATTTCTGAAACCAATCTAGAAGCATTGGTCACACTTTTAGCTAAATGCTAGACAACCCATGACCCACTGGGTCTTCATTTCAGAGATATTTCCTTACCTAAACAGAGAAACAGAATGACAACAGGCAGCCAAAAAAGCAGTGGGAGCAGGAGCGACTTCCAACTTCCTGCCAGCTTCTCCACTGAATTTCTTTGTGGAAAGCTGGCAGGGAGGATTGGAAATCCTTCCTTCCTTCCTTCCTTCCTTCCTTCCTTCCTTCCTTCCTTCCTTCCTTCCTTCCTTCCTTCCTTCCTTCCTTCTTCCCTCCCTCCCCAGGTCAGGGAGGGTGCATGGGGATGCAGGGGGATGTGCTAGTGGCACAGGTTGGGAAGGGTGCACGGGTGTGCACAAGAGGTGCTGTGAGGATTGGGGAGGGTGCAAAGGGGTGCTTAAGTGGCTGGCGCAGTACAAATGCAAAGGGGCTGGGGAGGTTGCATGGGTGGGGGTGACTTAACTGAGCAACTTATGACCTTCCCTGCCGGCTTCCCCATTGACTTTCTCTCTGCAGACTTATCACAAGCAAAGACTTTGCCAATACTCCCTGCCAGCTTCCCACAAGCAATCACAATCGAGTTTACACTTCCTGCCGACTTCCCCATTGACTTGTGGGAAGCTGTCAGGGAGCATTTGAAATGACAATCATGTGACCACGGCTGACCACAGCAGCACGGCGGTGCTGAAGCAGAAGCAGCTTGGTGGCACTGAAGCAGCCACAACTTTGCCACATTTCATTCACACGGGAGTAATGGGTCCCAGCATTCATAAGTCATTTGTAAGTTAGCCCATTTGAGGTACCTTGCTTCAAAAATTGTTGCAAAAATTGTTTACAAACAGACAGTTTTAGTAGTATGTAGATGTTTGCCTCTGAGCTAGCATAATTGACCATTCCGGTACCATTTCAAAAAAAAAAGAAAAATGCTGCATAACTCTGCCTTTAATTTTCTTTCTGGTTTTTAATACTTTATTTATGTACTAGATTTATGTCCTGCCCTTTTTTCAGAAGCTCAAGTGGGGTTACATAGCACTCCTCCCTCCAATTTTTCCCTACAACGCCATGAGGTAGGTTGAGCCGAGAGAAGATGACTAGCCCATACTGGGAAATATGTAACACACACACATGGGGGCACACATGCGAGCACACATGCGGGTATGTGGGCACTTGTGGGCACAAAGGAACATCCTATAAGCAGCAGCCTATTTGTGCCCAGCGAAGTCAGTCTGGTCAGTACCTGGTTGGGAAGGCAGTTCATGAAGAATACTTTAAATCTCATAGAAGAAAGACAAGGTATGCCTGACACAAATAACTATAATAATAAAGGGTAGGTGCAATATCTTAGTCATATTGCCAAACAGCTGGGAAACTTTTTTTTTTAAAGAAAACATCCCTATTTTCTTTTACATGCAAACAGAAAAGCCAGGCTGGAAACCATAAATCATTTTACTCCAGGATATTCCCATAAAGTAAACTGAGTAACAGCTTGAGAATTACGGCTTATGTATCTAAGAAAGCCGATAGGATGCATGTACAGATTAAAATCTTTTACAGTGTAACCCGAATCTAATCTAACTCTAATCGGAAGTAAATCCTATTCAGTTCCACTGGACTTCAGTCCAATAAATATGTATAGAAACAGTGACGTCTGTATAGAAACAGGAGTAGTGTGCGTGTGTGCATGTGTGTGTCAAAACTGGCAAGATGGCATTGCCATGCCACAATCAAAACCCTCCAGATATCACTTCAAATTCCATACGTATTTATCTTGAAGTCTCACTGAGGTTAACAACATTGATTTTGACCAGACATATATAGGATGCACTGTTTGTCTGTTATGTGATTTTAACTGGTTACCAAATGTCAGGATTTTCTCATGGGAAGAAAGTCATCCCGCCCTCTGTACAACTTGTTTCGTCTACTGTCTACTGTGAGAAGTTAATGTAAACAAAGCATCTTGTGACTGTGCTGTTCTAGTTACTGTCACCTATTGGCATGTGTATGCTAGTTATTCAGTGGAGGGGTACATGCTGGCAATATAACGGGAGGGCTAGATGCCTAGCCTGTCAGTCGTGTATAGTTTTATCCATCATGTAGTTTATGGGTTATGTAGTTGTAACTAGTAATCAAGTAGTGTACCTCTTCTCTGAGAGTTGTTGTTGTTGTGGATAAGTCTTGGATGCTAAGCTGTTGTGGATAAGTCTTTGGACCATTGTTGTGGATAAGTCTTTGGACCATTGTTGTGGATAAGTCTTGGATGCTAAGCTGAGAAGAAGTCTTTGTTATTTCCTATATTTTGTATGCAACTTGTATTTTATGAAGTTTTGCGTTTTTATCAATATGAGGCCTATGTAACATTGACAAGATCCTCAAGCAATTTATACCAGAGCAATCTCACTTGTTTTAGTGGCAGGCCTGGGGAGCAAATCTTTTCAAAACAGCAAATCTGTAGAATAACCTACACATGTGTAGTGGGTGACTTATTTCTTGTAGACTGATGAAACTTTTATCCTGCCTTTCCAGATGCTCACAGCAGCTCTTAAGAACAACAAAAGAAGACACAAAAATACAGGGAAATATAATTAATATAATTATATATAATTAATATAATTAAAATACAGGGAAATATAATTAAGATATAGTCATATAAGATATAGACATATAGACATAATTAAGATATAGACGCTGTAGGGGAGATGGGCGGGGACAAATCAAACAAACAAACAAACAAACAAACAAATAAATAAATAAAAAGTAATCCCTTCCAGATAAATGTTGGCAGGGTTACTGCCTTATTGTAACATCTTGACCTTTTATAAATGAAACTACAGTTCAGTCTGATATTGAAGCAGTAGCCTAGCAATCTTATGGGCAAAGAGGCAGGATATAAATCAAAATCCATAAATAAACTCAGAGAGGCTAGCAGAGATGGGGTGGAACTCACCACCACTGTATTCAGCATAAAACGAAGGCATTTCCTCATGCATTTCTTTTTAGAAAAGCAGTTTTCCACCCCATTGCCAGACCAGTAACAAAGCAGCAGAGCACACTGCTCAGTGCACGCACCCTGAGAATGGAACTTCAGGAGCTCCTTTTCAAGGCTCTGTCAGCTACTTGTTGCAGTATATCATGACTCCTTCTAATGCAATACTTCGATTCTAGCATTTTAGGTGCAGAAGCATATTTCTCAAAAACATTCAAAAATGGTTCACTTTATTCAATTCTGATTCTTTTTCCTAAACCAACACCTAACTAGATGACAAGAGGTTGTTCCTTCTCTCCCTTGCCAAAACCGAATCAACACACAATAAAACTTCTGCACTGTAACTATTACTTTTTTAGTTTACAGGCCTTTCAGAGTATCTTTTAAAACATGCATTTTCTCCCTCAAAGAGTGGGTGGGTGGGGAGCCTCCATACATGATCTAGCAAATATGTTTGTGCTTGGTCACTGATATTGAGAAGATAATGCAAACCATCTCCGTTTACTTTTCAGCATCAACTTAATGCAGATTAACAAGGATTGTTGTAGCTGTTTTGTTTTACTACTTGAGGCAAAGGATTCCACATCCATAACTGACTGGACTGACAATAATTATTCCAGAATATTATCCCTAACTTGAAGATTACTGATAGGTATAAGAGGTTCTGTCATCCAATAATTTATCAATCCCTCTTGTAGTGAGAAGGAATTCTCTGGAAGACATTCTCATGACAATCCCGTAGTGACCATAACTGTACCATTTAGGATTAAAAGTTCACCTTCAAGTCAACCTACATCCTGTCATTGGGAGGGGCAAGTTATTAACATATCCAGCACAAATCATGAATGGCCATCATAAAATCTGCCTAGGTTATATGCGTAATCATGTGTTGTGAATAGTGACAGTAAGCAATAAGCAAGGTTTGGGGTCAAGTACACTTAATATGATCAACCTATAAAATCCTACCTAATGAATGAGGCATTAGGACTCATCTATGGCTCCTTTGCAGTGCACCAGGCCCAGCTCTGTTTGCAAGATAAGACAGGGTCCTCTTGATATCATTTTATTAATGATAAAATAGCATCAATAAACACTTCTTTCCCCTTTATTTAAGTATGACTATCATTTTGGAATCTCTCGAACTAGGTAGGGAATTTTCTTTTGCAGTGTGACACATTCTAAACTCTCTCTCCTTTTTTCTAAGTGCACAGCAAAGCTAAGGGAACCATTAGGCACTCTCTACCTAGTAATGGGGCTCGGCCTGCTGCTTTGGTTCTCAATGTTTCCTAAAGGAACATTGATTGATTGATTGATTGATTGATTGATTGATTGATTGATTGATTTCACACATTGATATGGTCGCCCAACTCAAGCAATATGATGCTAGGCAGCATACAACAGAAGTAAACATTGACAAAAAAATAACCCTACATAATTAAAAAGTATCTCTCTAACATTGCCTTTGCAGGCTGACCACAATATGTAAAGTTTTACTGCTTATAGATATTGCAATCCCCATGTAAAGAAACAGTCTTTTAAGCACAAAGATGCTAATGCATTAGGAATATAGGAAACTGCTGGTTCAGTTTGGTGTGGTTACAAAACAGCCCTTTTTCTATTGGTATTTGGTCATGGCAAAGATTGGTCCAAAGATCGTTTGCATTTACTGAATATTTATTTATTTATTTATTAAATTTATCCCTCCCCATTTTCCCCCCAATGGGGGATTCATTAAAAACATTAAATAAATATACAATTAAAAACCTATATACACAGTTACAAAAGATGAAGGAAAAAGTCCAGGAGGCCAATGGTTCATGGCAGCAATGCCAGTCCTCTAAGGGGCTAGCCAACCCCACATTTGATGACTTCCCTCCCCGCCCCAGGCCAGATGGCAGAGCCCAGTCTTCAAGTCCCTCCAAAAGGCCAGGACTGAGGGGGCCAATCTCACCTTCGGGGCATTCCAAAGGGTGGGGGCTACAGCAGAGAAGGCCCGCCTGGATCCTGCTAGTTGGAGCTCTTTTACCAAGGGGATTTGGAGCATGCCCTCTCTGTGTGATCGGATGGGACGAGTTGAAGTTGTGGGGAAGAGGCAGTCCCTCAGGTAACCTGGTCCCATGCCATGTAGGGTTTTAAAGGTGATTACCAACACCTTGAATTGGACCCGGAAGCAATTGGCACTGAAGAACGGAGGTGAACCACCACAAGACTGTGCTGCCACCCCCAATTCCCTGAGTCATCCCAACAGGAAACCATGGTCGATGGTATCAAAAGCCACTGAGAGATCAAGGAGAGCAAGGATCATCGTACTTCCACCATCCTGATCCCACCAGAGATCATCCATAAGTGCAACCAATGCGATTTCCATTCCATAACCGGGCCTGAAACCTGACTGAAAAGGATGCAGATAATCCATTTCCTCCAGAACCCTTTGGAGCTGTGATGCCACCACTTTCTCAACCACCTTCCCCAAAAAGGGGAGGTGGGAGACTGGACAGAAATTGTCCAGTACGGAAGGATCCAGGGAGGGTTTCTTGAGGAGGCGGTGCACAAACACCTCTTTAAAGGCAGCTGGAAACACTCCCTTCCACAAGGATGTATTAACTATCGCCTGGATCCAACCACATGTCACCTCCTGAGCTGCTTTCACTAGCCAGGAGGGGCATGGGTCCATATGACAAGTGGTGGCCTTCACAGTCCAGAGGATCCTGTCCACTTCCTCAGGAACAACAGGATCAAACTCTTCCCAGGTAACTGGGTAAGAATGATCCCCTGGTATCTCCCCATACCCTACCCCATGCTCAGAGTCTAACTTGGAACAAATCTGAGAGATTTTATCCTGAAGATGCTCTGAAAATTCCTCCACGCAGCCCTGCAAATGAATCCCCATCTCCTCCCTACCAAAGAGGGTTCTAGTGATCCCAAACAGGGCCGCTGGGCAGCACTCTGCAGACATGATAAGGGCGGAGAAGTATTGGCACTTCACTGCTGTTATCACCACAATGTAGGCCTTGATAGCAGCTCTAACCTCTGTTCGGTCGGATTCAGTCTTTGTCTTCCTCCAGTGGCACTCTAGATGTCTCTTGACCCTCTATAGCACCCTTAACTCCTCCATAAACCACGGGGAGTATCGGGGCCAATGTGGCAAGAGAGGTTGCGTAGGTGCAATCCCATCCAAGGGCCCGGCTGCCTCCCTATTCCAGGCAGCAGCCAAGGCCTCCATTGGACCATGCAGCAGATCCACGGGAATATCCCCCAGATCCCTTTGAAACCCTGACAGGTGCATCAGGTGCCAGGGGTGGACCAATCGCATGGGTCCTGCCTCCCTGTGAAGGGGGGTGGCATAGGAGAAACTCAGGGTCACCAGGATGTGATCTGACCATGACAGCGGGGAAATCTGTACATCTCCCCTGAAATCACTTTGCCATTGCTCTGACAAGAAAACCAAATCCAGCATGTGGCCACTGTCTCGGGTTGGGTCCTGCACAATTTTAAGACAGGCCCATGGTTGCCATGGTAGTCATGAACTCCCAAGCCGCCTCCAAGGTCCGTCCCAGGAATGGCAAGTTGAAGTCCCCCAGAACCGTAAGCCTGGGGAACTCCACCACCAGCCCCGAGATGGCCTCCAGCAGTTCAGGCAGGGAGGCTGCCACACAGCACAGAGGCTGGTATAGTAGCAGCACTCCCAACTGTTTGCGGGAGCCCAACCTAAGAAACAGTGTCTCACAGCTGGAGACTTGTGGAGCAATGCCCCTGAAGGCCACCAGAGACTCTCGGATGATGACAGCCACCCCTCCTCCCCTGCCCTTTCATGTCAGCTGGTGCCACACCATGAACCCAGCTGGGCACATTTCCGAGAGGGGCACCCCCCCTCAGGCCCCAGCGAGGTCTCGGTAATACACTCCCTCCTTGGTGATGAAGTCACATATGAGGGGGGCCTTGTTTTTAACCGACCTGGCATTAAGCAGCAGCAGCCGGAGGCCAGGGCCCCTATGAACCTGCTAACCAGGGCCTGGAAGTGAGCAAGGAGGGCCGGGGAACACGCCACCAGTAACACACACCAGGGGTATCTTCCCTGAAGATGGCCCGCCCTCCAGCTCCCGCCATATCATCCCCTACCCATCACCACTTCGATAGTGTAGCCCACCACATAGTCCCCGGGGGTTCCAGGCCCAAATACGTCCAATCCTGGGCCTTAGGGGTCCCCGATGTGGGGTAAAGATCCCTCCATCCAATCAGACATCCACATTCAAAACCAGACACTCCCAGGTGAGGGGAGATCCTGCCTGCACACCAGCTCATGCTCTCGGTGTTGGCTGGAACCCACCACCCGCCAAACCTCACACTGCAATCACACTCTGCCCCCCTGTATGACCTCTCTCATTAGTCAGCAGGGTGGGCATCCCATGCACTCACTCACACCTCCTGTCTCTCAGCCAGGAGGTGGATCCTCACATCCTCATATACTCCCAGACTCCCTCCCAGACTCTCACTACCAGGAAGGAGTCCCAGATTCACACTGGAGGGACCCTATGGCTCTCCACTGGTGCTGGGTGGGATTAAGTAGGGGTGGCTAGATACTGAAACCCCAGTTCGCCCCTATTGAAAACAAGAGTTGTTAATTAATATGCTGTCTGGCTCCCCCCGCCCCGCTCCCCAACTCTTCCTCCAAAACTGAGGGATCTTCCTCCACAGTTGGACAACCACCCCACATTGGGGCCTGCTGGGGTTCACCGCACCATACTGGACTCGCTGGGGCCTGCTGAGCCTGCTAGGCCTAGAGTCTGTTGTACCGCTGGGCCCAATATACCTAATATACTGCCCCCCGTGCTATAGCCTCTCTTAAATTGAAATAGTTGGGCGTGTCTTTTGATGCAGATAGGGCAAGCGGATCTAAATGAGGACTGATTGTCTGGTTCACTTCTGATCTAGTCTTCCACAGCTGGCCATTCAATGCAGCATTTGTTGACCATATTTTCTTGTCATTTCAGTAAATACAGAATGTTAAATTAGATTCTGAATTGAGAAGTCCTATATGGAGCATGGAAGCTCTTTAGAAGGAAATGTGCATTACTTTTCCTATATGAAACTGGGCCTCTGCTTGTTCACGCCCTTTTCTTTAAAGTATTTATCAATAATGGAAAATCTGATTGACAAGACAATTAGTAATGGTGCATCAGGAGTACATTACTGGACAGCCCAGAATATTTCAGGTACCGTGGGATTTACTTTCCTAGAAATAACAGCCACATTGCAACCCAAGTAAAATATTATGGAGTAATTGTGCAGTACTACAGTTGTCAAGGTAGAGATGTAATGCAATTCATCTGAGCTGCAATCCAGGCTATTTTGCTCAATAAGGGTAATACTATTATAACTCAATGATCTACAGTTTCATAGCTCTATATGCAGTGGGAAATAGATTTCAAATAAAAGGGATCTATAAACCTTTTTAAAATGGTTAAAGTATTCTAGTGTCCTAACTGTAGCCATCAGACAAGAGCAGAGAATTAGATCCTTTTCCTAAGAATGTCTCCAAATACCATGCAGACTTTTCTACAGCAGCTTTAAAAAGCAAATTCTTAGGGTATGATACCAACGCACAACTGTGAACATACTGAGTTGCATCTCAGTTTGTTTTGTCTTGACCAAATGGTGGATGCAGCAAAGCTTAGATCTTGATTTCCAAAACTGACCTCAGAATTGTCTTCCCTCTTCAGGTTGCTTTCTTTACTATCCGAACAAGGTGACAATGGATGTCTCTACAGTTAGGTGTTTTGCAAAGAAAGTCCTTTGAAAAGTCTGGGGAAGCAAGCAGTAGAGCCTATTCCCTCCGTAGAAAGAATATAACCAGGGGCTTCCTCCCTTCCCCAAATCATCTGTATGCTGGAAAGACACCACAAATTATAAAATCATAGATTCATAGGATTGGAAAGGACCTTGGAGGCCTGTCCAGAGAAGGAATCCTTCAATCATCCCACATAAATGGCTACTCAACCTTTGCTTGAAAATCTCTGGAGATAACTTCAGGAATTTCAAATTTGGATGGTTCTTGTCCTACCCTTGGGCATTATGATGAATAAATCCACACACTGTTTCCTGGGACAGCCTTTGTACTCAACTGGGGAAGAGAATGCCTTGCCTTTGGAATCTTTGGGGTTTTAAACTGAATTTTGAAAAGGATGAAAATATCTGCTTCTGGGGGATGTAGAGGATGAGACAGCCACAGTTTACGTGAGCTTTTGAGTCTTAAATTTTATTATATTTACCCTCTTTTGGAGCATAATCTCTAAAGCAAATTATTTATGAAACTTTATCTTGGGTTGCTCAGACAGAGGACACAATAAAAGAAATAGAAAGCCTTTTAAATTATCTGAAACCCTTGGAAATAAACCTAGTTAAGGAACTGTATCAGCATCCTGAAAAGGATGAGGATGATAAAATAAGATTGTTTTAGCTCATCATGACAATTTATCTCTGTAGAAATGAAGCCAAGGTTTAGCAAAATTGTGGAGAAAACTGGAATGATGAGGAAACCACAAATTATTTGGATGTCACATATGAGAATTGCTTGGAGATGTCTGATTCTTTGAGAAAATGGATCACTGAACCGATGAAAACTTTTTTAGGTGCAGGAGGAAATGCAACAAACATTTTGAATTATGATTTAGGCATGGATTGGGATCTGTGTTATACAAATTTGGGTTAGCAAAGCATTCTAGAAATGCTGGATACCACTTGTGTCAAAAGATTCTTAGTTAATTGCTTCAGCCTGTACACATGCATGAATATTGCTTGATTAATGAAATCTGCATATGTGAGCTGATACAGCAGCTTTCTGCAATGGGACTGTGTAATTCCAAGCCTGCCATATGACCCCAGGAAAAGATGCAGCTGCTTTAAGGAGTTGCAGATGGATGCTATGTCATTCCAAAGGACCTGTTTTGAACCAACTCAGACATGCTACACAATCCTTTTCTGCCATCCAGAACTATTACACTGATATCCCTTTTATTTCAGAAGCAGATATTTTTCCTCAAAAGCAATTGCTACTCAGTGGATATAAGTCAATGAATATAGCACAGTGCTTTCTGTATCAATAATGCAGTCACATTACCAATGCTAATGCCTATCTGTCACATGTGAAAAATAGGGGAAACTAAAAAAATGGTACAAACCATCATCTTGTGTTGCAGTTATGAATGCTTGCAATGCTATTTCAGGTTATTTTTAAAATTTGGCACACATGAAGAAATGAAAATTTAAAAACAGTGTGGTTATTCATATGTGTGCAGATATGTAAGCTCATAAAAAGATAGCCTTGGGAACTGAGAGAACACCTAAAATTCTCCTGTTGCAGTTCCCTTCCCGATTACATGTGACTTCAAAGGAAGAGAGGAAAAATATTGTCAAACATGCTCTACAGCTTAAAAGTCACTTCTTGTTGATAATTACTGTGCTACTTGGTTAGAACACACATAATTCTGTGGTATAGATAACAACTGTATTCAGCATAAAAAAAACATCATAAAAGCAGTAAAAGAAAATATTGAAGGAGAAATAGATTCCTATAGGAAATAATAGTAGCTTCATTCAATTCTACATTAGTCAGACCCGCATTTTGACTCCTATTTTAAGGAGCTGCACAAATAAAGGTTACTGGAATGACCTGGAGACTAGAAACGTGGTCTTACAAGGAGGGAGTTGGGTACATTTAGCCTTGAGAAAAAGTAACCTGAGAGTCTAAGAGTGAGAACCCGCACTACTCAGTTCCCAATAAAGATGCTTTCCTTGAGTCTCCAATAAGTTCAAAGAAAAGTTTATTTATTAAGAAGAAGTGTACAGTCTGAAAGCATTGCTGAAACTAAAAAGCCTGCACGTGCCAACCTTTTCTTAAGCCCCTTTTTCCCTTCGCTCCCCCTTTCCAGCCCATAGTCCTTCTTTCTGGTTTCTCCTGGTCTCATGCTGGTACGACCTTGGCATTCCTGAGAACAGATAACATAGGATCTGCCTTTAACAGTTATTCTTCTGTTTCTCTCCCCCCCCCCCCCCGCCCTTCTTGTAATGGCAGAACTGAAGCAAGCTGGGCACAATGGATAATAATTGCAAGGTTTCTGACACTAATATAACGCTCTGCAGTATATAAATGGGCATCATACAAAAGCTCTTGATCAGTGTTTCTATCATGCCAAAGTCCAAAAGATGGAATACTGGACATATGCTGAAAGAACTCGGTCCAATTAAATGCTTGGGGGGGAAATTCTATCAGTAGGTGCAGTTTGACAATGGAACTACAGTGGTACCTCGAGTTACGAACTTAATCCGTTCCGTGACTCTGATCGCAACTCAAGTTGGTCGCAACTCGAGGTAAATTTTCTCATAAGGTTCAATGTAAATACGGTTAATCTGTTCCGCCCTCCGAATTTGGTCGCGCCACGAGGCAAATTTCCCCATAAGGTTCAATGTAAACTTATTCTTGCCAAGCCTGCTCTGCATTTTCTTTGGAGCCATGCTGACAAGCACACCAAAAACCTTCCAAATGCCACAAAACACACCACAAGCCTCACCGAACGTCTCCTTGCTACCGTGATCTCGCCCACAGGAAGCCGCGACCGCGTGGCAGCAGGGCAAATGGCTGCGGATCCGGTTCGTAGCTCAAGGCGGAGTTCGCATGTCGAGGTAAATTTTTGGGGCCGGAGCTGGTCATATCTCGAAAAATTCGTAAGGAGGGGTGTTCGTAACCCGAGGTACCACTGTAATTGCCTAGAGATGTGATCGATTCTCTTTCAGCGGATATATTCAAGAAAAGGCTGGATAGCATTTTGTCTGGTATGTTACTGAGCAGTGTTTGGGCTCAATGGCTTAAATTACCCCTTTGATTCTATGGCATAACTTCAGGAGATTAGACTGGGGCTGTACTTTATGGTATATCAGTAAAATAAATACCACAGTATCAAGGTAAAATGCAAATTAGATTGACTGTTAATCTACATATGAGAGGGCAGATTGACTATTATCAACTCAGACTGCAAGCAAGAAAATTTATTTGTTGCACGATGAAAATGAGCACACAAGGAATGTTATAAAATAAAACAACTTTTATTTTGGGTCATCAACGTCCCAGAGACTTGAGCAGAGATCTCCCACACCACTTGCAACTGGATCCTTATCCCTGCAGGTACTGGGAAATGAACTTGGTACTTTCTGTATGCAAAGTATATGCACTAGCACTTTGGTGAAGATAACCATCCATCCATCCATTCATTCATTCATTCATTCATTCATTCATTTGCTGCTATTCTCAAGGCTCTCCCTCCATGCTCTTCCACTTTCTCAGTCTCTCATAATTACCCCTCACCACAATTCCTCCAACCATTCACTCATGCCTAGGAATACATCAACTCTCAGTACTCAGGTGTTCTCCTTCCTGAATCATGGGGTGCCCATCCCTCCATCTGATGTCAAAAAAGGAAGCTGGAATCCAGCTTCAATCAGCTGCAAACAGTAGGCAGCAAGACAAACTGGCAAAAGAAAAAAAGAGAGATCCGGGCAGGATTTACAGGAGGAGCTCAAGACCAGTAGGGCACCCCTCTGTCTACTATAGATCTTGAGATCTGTCCATGGGGATAGAACGAAAGAAGCAGCATCTCTTTCATCCTATTCCTATAGACAAGCTAACTCACTGCATAATTAAAAGTGCCTAAGAACCACACTTTCCCCTCATGATGACAAATGATTAGTTTTTAAACTTTTAGAAAAAAAAATTATTCTTTGAACTCATCGCCTATGAAAAGTTAACTTACTAGGCACAGCTGGTGCTACAGCAGTGGTAGCATACTGTCAAGGTGCATTTGTATTCAGCTCTGAACATTTTAGTGCTTTTTCGTTTTAGATCATCTATGTCATCTTTTTAATTAAATTTAATGGCTTCTTTTGTTCCTAGGGCAACTCCTCTGGATTTTTGTATGAAAATATAAGACATCAAAATAGACATCAGAAGTAAGTGGGCATTGGGTCAGTTGAGAAAATGGTCTCTCTTATAAATAACAGTATTACAAAGAAGTCTGTAAAGTGTTTTTCAAAAATGCCTTTTGTAAATAAACACTAAGACTCTATCACAACATATTTTTATTTTAATTATTAAATCAAGTTTTCTTGATTGTATGTTCTTAATTATCTTAATTATTAGTTTGTCTGCCTTAATCTGTGTTTTTTTCCTTAAAATAATTGATGCCTCTGTCACCAACACCACCCTCATTTCTAATATATTTTTAAGCCTTTCAATTCAATTTTCCTTGTGTTAGTTGTCAACAATGCTCCCATAAGGAGTTCAGTAAGAAACATGTATTTTTTTCCCTTTGTTAAGTCTGATTCACTTAAATACCCTGATTCACTATTTTTCTTTCTTCCTGAGATAATCACAAGGTCACATTAATTATTTTAGCTATCAGTTTGAGATTTTAAACTTTCAGTAATACAGGCTAATTGATGCAGAGATATGTGCACCTCATTAGATTTCATGAAGTTTTTATTCCTGTCCTCAAGCTACATATATATAAATGGTTCATAAGAATCATACCTTTCCCTCCATTTTTTCCCCTACAATACATCCACAAAATAGTTTAGTGACAACTTCTAACAGGTCATTTTTTCACTTCACTTTTCTACCTGCAAAGTGAGTTTTTTGGTCAACTAACATAAAATGTGATTTAAAGATTTATCTTCAAATGCCAAATGATGGATTTTCATCATAGGTTCCCATGTTCCTGGAGATTTCTGTCTTGCATGCACTGCAAAAGTATGGCAAGATGAAATAGGATGGTCCATGTACATCTGAATGACACTATTCATGCTAGGATATGGATGATCAGTCTGTCTGTTGATATGCTTCACGGGAAGAATTATCTAAGCACAATTTACCTAAGAGGAAGAACAAAAACAATAGCAAGTTCAGGCTGATGCAATTCAACAATATAATGTATTGTAAAAATAGTGAGAATAACTTGAATAGCATTCATATGGAACTGGTTAATTATGTATTTGGTTAAATCTATAGAGATTGAAATCTAGAAAAGACATGAAAATATCTGAAGGAGATAGTGCCCTCAAAGAATATAGGATAGAGATGTTTTCTATATGCTACTGAAGTACATTTCTCAGTATCCCTCACCATTAGCTATGCTGACTGGTATGTTAAGAACTGGTGCTTCAGCAAGATTTGGAGCTGGCTTAGAAAACAGTAGAAAGGTATCAGATAAGGAGATCCAAGGAGGGACAGGAGCCAGAGAGAGACAGTATGAACCTAATCAAGTGGTGGAAAAGTCTCTCACAATAAGTAATGTCTTAGGTCAATAAAGCTTGAAGATAGAGAAAAAAGAGAGAAAACAAAATTGAAGAGATAAATGGGGGGCTGCTTTTGATGAAAAGGAGTCTTTTGAAAGGATTGCTGTGATCTAGGAATCACTCTTTTGGATTAGAGTATCAAGAACATATAGGCTGTTTCCTGTGTTACAGGTGCTCCTAGGTTTGGCTTATGGTCACTCACTCACACACTCACAGTCTGTTGAGGCACCTGAATGTTGTAAGCCCCCCTTGCTTTCTGTGTGGGTTTTCCAGATAGGTGCAGCCAGAGCAGACAAGACACACAGCTCTGGGCAACATCTGGAAAATAATTAGGGACACACACAAATCTCTTCCAATTGAATGCTGAGGCACAACAGGTTCTTTGGAATACATGGAGATCCAGTGAATTTAAATGTACATTTGCTCCTTCTCACATGCGCACACACATTCATCCACACTTACCCAAGTCCTTCTCAACTAGGCTGCCAGGCAGTAGCTAGAGGGTCGGAAGCTACCAAGTCTGGATCCAAAGATGACTGAAGGAGTGGGCAGGCTTCGGGAACCCCTTTTTCCCCAAAAGTCCTTGTTTTGTTGATTCACAAGACTGGCAGCTACTCTTGCCTTGTTAATTTACAAGTCTGGTAGCGGTTGATGGGATGGGGATTTCCTTGTGCTCAGACCTGACTTCCTTTGTCTGGTTCGGATGACATTTTTTCCTTTGTTTCCTTAATGATTTGTTTCCTTCTTACCTATCTCCTCAAAAGGATCTTTTAGGTAAGATTCCTGGCTTTTTGTTCTCTCTGCTTACATGCCTGCTACATCTTTAGTTATGGTAGCTTCACCCTAATCTCACACCTTACAAGTTATTAATGTTAATACAGAATGAAATAAATCTTAAAGGTTGAATTCTCTTTCCTGCCAGCTCATTTTCTGCTAACCATCACTAAACCTTATATCCCTACAAAGTATACAGAGTTGGCTTTGCATATTATAACTGCTGCCAGGTACATAATCTCTTCTTTAGAAGAATGGCAAACTAAGTTGCAGTATCAATGTCAAAAGTAACTTGGATTTTCAAAAATAAGTCTGATACAGAATTTAATTTAACTTGGGAACTGTTTATGGATTATAATTCTGCACATCCAAAGTTTGGGATTCTCTTAATGTAAGGTTTTAAAATATATATGCACTATTGACTGAACAGTTTTGAAAATTCTTGTTCAATTTTACATAATATATAAATATTTCTTTCGGGTCCTTTCTTGTACTTCTAATTAGATATTTTCTGAGATGAAATCTGGGTAGCTGAATGTTTTATTATTAATACAGACTTAGGAATATCTTTGCTATGTATTTAAGCCCAATATTAAATGTAGAAAACTGAAATGAAATGAATATGAGTTTTCAGTGTAGTACTGAACAGCAATCTAATTAGGAAAAGTAAATGCCATACGATATTCAAAATATTCTCAATAAGAATAACATGGTATAAAATTGTCATATATAAAAAAATGAATATTGGAGAAGCTACCTCATTTCAAAAGATATTTTGAAATATCTTCGGTCATAAGAAAAACCTACTTCCAATTAATTCAGGCAATCAATTATTTATTTTTTTTAATTTTTTTTTATGAATTACAGTATTGCTTTTCTTCCCAAAGGTTTCTAATCAGGAAACCAATTCTTTAATTCCTATTAGGATTCCACATCACTGCATTTCCCTGCTGGGAGCCCTTTTTTAAAATGTCAGATTCCATTTGAGGCAGAGAACAGCCCTACCCAGTAACAGCTAAATGGTGCATTGCATCTTCTCTGCCAAGAGAGGAGGGGAAAATGAGCCCCATTTACAAATTTATGGCATTTTCTTCATCCTAGGTGTTGGTGTAAAGATAATGAGAACCCAAAACTGAGATGAATAAAAAATTATTCCTGTATAACCATTAGGGAGGCATTCTTGTCCATTATTAAATATGACATGACGTAAGGTCAGTGATGCACTCTTCCTGTCTCTGGGATGATCTGGAAGAGGGAGATTTGACACAGTTCCCATGACATGCTAAGCCATGCTACAGTTAGGCTGAGAAGGAAATGCAAACATGGAACATGGATAAAATTGTGGTTATGGCAGGGAAACTTACCTAGTTCAGAACAGGTTTGTATAAGAGATTCCCCAAATTCCAGGGCAAAAGCCAGATTGAAAAATAAATATAAATATAATTATGAAGGCAGTAGTAAACCACATCTGTCTTGACGGCAAGGAAAAGAAATGGGTATATCTATGAAGTCATCAAGAATCATATTTGTCTCAAAACAGACATTACTTCTTTGCCTTAGCTACAATTTTTATAACTGCTTTGTAGTCTTTTATTGATATTTTCCATTTTCATTGTTAAAAATATTTCCAAAACAGGGGAGTAGGCTGATTTATTTCAGGAATGGCTCTACATATCATTCAAACCCAGAAGGGGAAAATACATAATATATCGTTCTTCAGAAATAAAGCACCCTGATCTTTGGAGGGAAGAATGTATATTTAAGAAATAAGGAGCATTTAAGGGCAATTCAGTAGGACTACTGTCAGGAACTGTTAAATGCTTCCCAAACCATCAGACTGATGTTGCAACAGACTGTGATGGTACCTTCCATCACCATTGTAAGAAAAGCAGAAGAAACAGGCTTTTTTGCCATCTGAGGCATTCTTTTCTGAGGGGGAAAATAAGAAAGAATCCTCAAGCCTCAGTGGCTCAAATAACAAGATTAAAGTTTTGACCCTTTTGATGTGGGGCAACCCAGTGGAAGTAAATTAGCTTGACTACCCAAGTACAACATCAGTTTGGGAACAAAGGAATGTAGTGTTACTACTAAAACAACACCAGCACCTACACAGAAGTGCCCTAATAAATAAAAATAGAGTAGCATACCCACACAAGTCTCATACAAGCAAAATTATTCTTCATTTATATGGAAGAGGCTACCCCATACAGACATCCCTTTGGAGATGCCGGATCCCTCCAAAAAGGCAAAGGTGGGGCAGATGGAGGAGGACAAAAATGAAGAGGAGAAAGATTGTGTTGCTTTATCTGGGGTGGGAGGAGAGCTCCAAGAGGTTTTATTTTGGCTCAAATGTTTTTGCCCAAGGATTCACCAGTGTGGTCCTCCTGGGCACTTGACTAACACTTGTTCATATTTCTAACCAGTGTTTCAGACCTTGAAAGTAAATTCTAAAAATAGAAACATCATGTAAACTTGCAAATACCTATTCAGGTCATTCCACCTCAGAATACCAAACCTAGAGAAATCTTCGATATGACATCTCAATCCCCACATTATTGTTTACTTGATTATTGTTACTACTGTCTGTCTCATTTCAGAATCTTTCATGACACAGCCATAGAGGCTTGGTGGCAAAATACAGCATGAAATGTACCTATTGTTTGCCCTTTCCTGTTCACCTTTGTTTGTCCAGCAGAAAGAGGAAATTACTAGATTTGGACATATGCCAGAACAGACATCATTTGCAATATTATCCTGCTATCATTTGTCGAAAAGGTCCAACTTGCTTGTACTGAGTTGTATTATTTTTCCTAGGAGTACATCTTTTGAAATCCAAGGATCTTTCTCCTACTGTGATGCTGAAAATAAAAAAGAATGTCAAGCACAGTTGATGTCAGAGAGATAATAATACTCCGTGTGGGCGGTCTCATATGTGAGAGCAAGGGGGAGCTACAGAAAATTTGTATTTTTGTTTAAATTGGCAATTTAATTATAATTGAAATCATCCTTTCAGATTAGTAGTGTAAGACTAGGCAACTTCACCTCAGGAAATATTGAACTTCATTATATTAATTATGTAAAAACCCATTCCCACAAGTAGCGTACTTCTTTTCAGGTAAATGAACCCATCATCTTATTGTGAGGATGAAATTGTGGGAGGTGTGCAAAGAAATAGTGTGAGAGAAAATTGCTAACATCAAATGCTTTTAAGACTGTCTACTCAAAAAACATGATATTTATATTAATTTGCATTTTGCTTTCTTGGAACTAACAGCTGGCATGCATGTACCTTAAGCCTTTCCCCCCCAAAATAAAGGCTATGATTTATTTCAAAAGTTGAAATTCACATAATGTCGTTAGGATATGCTTATGGGATTTTTTAAACTCTGGCTTGTCTCTTCCACAAAACTTCTTCCCCAGAAATAATTAAACCCAACAGATTGGCTCAGAAGGGAGAATCTGGGCCCTCTTTTCACCTGAGAATCACAGAACCATAAATTTGGAGGAACCATTTACCCCATTAATACACTCTGTTTCTTGGGTCTACTTTGTTTACTCTTTCAGTATCAGATGGATAAGCTCAGAAGCTGTATCATTTTTAAAAAAATTTCAATAGCCTATTGCTACATTTTAATTGCTACAACTTAGCATCTAAATCCCATGCTGTAAATACTTTATCTTTAGCTATGGGGCAGTGACAGACCACACCAAATACCTGTAGATTATTTAAACAGCATTTGTCCTGGATTCATATCCTTGTAGATGTATTCTGAGGGATTCCTGCATCCTGGAATGCTCCCCTCTTCCTGAAATTTTTGGAGCAGTTTTTGTTATATTTGGGGAGCATTTGTTGAAGCCCTAACTCTTCTACTTTGTTTTTGTTAGTAAAAGCAATGGAATTTACAAACTTCTCTGAGATCCAGTCTATTTCGGTGTCCTCTTGGAAAGCAAACCAAAGAGTGCACTGTTGTACCTCTAGAGTGGCACTGTAGTGTAGAACTAAATTACATCTTCTGTCACACCTAAGGAGATATCAGAAGATACTTTCATTTGCATTTCATGTCATGTTTATGTTGTTCCAAATGTATCTCAAGGAGCACAGGATATCTTCATAACTTGTTAGTACTGAGGGTTACTGCTATGATAACCAGAGATGCAGCTAGGGTTACGTCTCACAAAGTCCAGGTCCTGCAGCTAAGATAGCCTCTTCTCCTAAAATTATTGCCCTCAAAGCAATAGTTTGCTGGCTTCAATTCAATTATTGAATCCAATTCAGTTATTGCCCCCAAAGCAATAGTGAGGTCTGGGTTCAATTCCTGAGATGACAAAATTGATGCTTATTGCCATAGCACTCTTTTTAAAAAACGTAGTGCTTGGCTGGACATGTTAATGGTTAGAGATGCTCCAGTAATCATTTTTGATTGAATCTATATATCTATATCTGTATATCTATGCTTGCATCTATATCTACAGTTATCTACATATTATTTATTTACTGAATTTTTATACCACTGTGCTCCCAAAAGATTCATGGTGGTTTGCACATGAAAGCAACAATTACTGACAATTTTAGTAGTCAAAAATATTGCTAAAATAAATTATTAAAAATATAAAATTCATGGTTATAATAATTTCTAGGTGTCATGAATGACAGTGATTTTCAGAAGCCCTTCTGGATAGCTTTCTTTCAAAAGTCTTCCTGAAAAATCACAGTGAGGACATGATCCAGCTGTCCAAGGAAAAATCTCTCAGTTGCTATCACAATTAAAAAGTCCTGATCTCTCATTCTCTTCCAACTCTCCAGCAAGGAAGAACTCTCAACATCCCCACTCAGGAAAAGCATACTGGACAGGAAAACTTAGTAAGAAGCAGACATTCCTGCAGGTGTCTGGAGGTGAAGCTGCAGGTCAAAACCAGCACTTTGAATAGTACCTAGAAGTCTAGTGGTAACCAGGGCAGAGCCTGCAGCACAGGTATAATATGCAAATAGCAGCTCTTACTCACCAACAAGTAGGCTGTTGTATTTTGTATCAGTTGTAGCTTCTGTGAAGTCTTCAAAGGTAGCCTCGTGTAAGTGCACCACAAAAATCTATATGAGAGGTGACGAAGTTGTGTGACAAAATGATGCATACAGTATTCCTAAATGAGTCATTTGACTACCCAAAGTCTAAGGTCTAAGATGTCTTAGCTGCACTACTGAGGATAAATTGAGAAATTGA
This sequence comes from Liasis olivaceus, assembly GCA_030867105.1. Classification (NCBI taxonomy): domain Eukaryota; kingdom Metazoa; phylum Chordata; class Lepidosauria; order Squamata; family Pythonidae; genus Liasis; species Liasis olivaceus. Next base: position 225,730,452 of record CM061349.1, read on the forward strand.
AAGCCTTATGAGAATCTTCTTTAATCAATTCTTCCATTATGAGTATGATTCTTCCTGGATCTGCACTTATAATAAATTGGGATGAAACTTCATCAAGGACTCTCTACCCTTGGCCCTGAATTTTTCTCCTTTCCTTCACAATATGAGAAATAACTTTCAGCAGCTTCATCGTCACTTTCAGAATGAAAAATGAATCCCAAAATCTGTCACCCAAGTTGGTGTGCTCTATGTAAATTGGGGCCACAACTACTAGAATTATCAGCCACCGTGATCATGCTGACGCAGATGATTACAGATAAAAATACTCCCAAAACTTGGGAGACAAGTTCTAGAGGCAGGCAAAGCCAGTCCTAAACTGAACAATGCAAAATCCAGAAGCCTCACTATTAATACTTAAAAATGGAGCCTAATATCTGGGATTTGGATTCCTGAAGAGGGATGTGTAATATTCTCTGTTTTAAATGAGAAGCTAATGTATACCATAATTATTTCATTAAGGAATTAAATACACCATGTCTATCCCTGAACTACTTTTTCCAGCTAAAACCCATCCTGGAACTGAATTGTTTAACTGCATAGAGAACTACCATTAAAGATTTTTTTTTTTTTTAATGTATTGCATTTAGATCTCATATTTTCTCAGGCATCCCCTAATTTTATCCCACAACAAAAATATTGTGAGATGTTTTTGATCTAAGAGAGAGCAATTGATCTGAAGTTACCTAATGAGTTTAGTGGTGTGGTATTTCCACAATCCAAATCCAACTCTTTAACTCCCATCAATCAGTCGCTCAATTATATTCTTATATTTCTCTTTTCTTCAAAAATATTTTTCATTTCTCAGAAATGAACAGTATTTACTAAATCTCTCAGAAGCTTCCAGATTTAACTGCACAGGTTCATTTCAGAAGTTAGTTCTTCTGCCTGTTGTGTGACATGTTCAGTCAACCCATTGGTGCTTGCCACTAATTGTTTCTACCGTAATTGTTATTTAACTATCTGTAGCGCTACTTCTAACCTCTGTTGCATTTTAAAATTCCACAGATACTTCTGTATGAACCCTAACTTTGTGAGCATCCTAAAGTTTCAAAACTGATTCGTCTATTTCAAATCAGTCAAGACTTGATCAAAACTACTGTTCAGAGCTGTTTTGGAATAGAGTTGCATAGAAATGCCAGTAATAAATTCTCTGTTGTGCTGCTTCCTAAGGGAGCATTTTTTTTTCTTTCATACCTTTCACTTATCATAGATAATGCTTCTCAAGTTTTTTTTTTTTTTTAGAACTAGTAAAAAATTACATTGTTCTTTCTAGTTTAACTGAATGGCATGACTGTCTTATGCCCTGTAATCTGTTGAAAAATAGTGATAATTGGAGGATACCCCCTATCTGTTCCTGTGGCCGGCATGTAGTCATTTTCCCCCATAGTTCTGCTATATTGTCACTGCATGTTAGCTTCCTTATGATCTTAAGTTATTCCATCTTTTTGCCTGTTATTCTATACTTTACTTTTTCCATTCTCCTTCCTGGATATTTTGGTTATTTCTTTCCCTTGACTTCAGACCTGTATAAATAAATGAAGAGCTAACCAATTAAGTATTTTATTAAAAGAATTGCTCTCCTTGAGCTTTTCTTGAGCGACCATTCCCTTCTAAAATCTTTCTGTTTCCCCTGGGCATGAAATCCTAACCCAGCCAAAGGAGGTCTCTTTCTGCTTGTAAGTTTCTACTTCTCTTAGGAGTGCTGTTGAATAAAGCCTGTTTACATTCTTCCCTAACCTCGTCTCACAAGTTTCCACAGAATGGAAATGCAATTCTGCTCAAAAGTGAAAGTGGGTGTAATAAAAAGGGGAGGTGGAATGAGACAAGAATGCATTAGAGAGACAGGATCCCTTCTATCATTAGCCTCTCCTATCACTCACCCCGACCGCACACAGAGTTGTCTGGATGATTTGCCTATACTATCAATGGCTGCTTTCTGTAATTTTATTTGAAAGAACTTAATGACTCTTCCCCAGACCTGGTCACACTATGCAAAATGATAAGCCACCCACCACTGACCCCCATTAATTTATTCTCTGCCCAGATACAATCAATGTAGAAGCTAAAGAGAAGGAAATTTGTTGAGAACACCACAAAAGATGCACAGGAATCTTACAACTCTGTGTAACAAATCAATTAATGTGAGTCCTTGGTGCTCTCTGAGCTTGCTTGTTTGCTTGCAGATGTTTCATTACTCAACCAGGTAACATCATCAGTGCTAGTGAGTACATAGCTGCTGTTACAATCCTTACACTGTAATAGTCCTATATGTTGTAGATGACTTCTGTTTTTTCTTCTTGGGCTACAGGTTGGGTTGACAACCCAACCTCCCACAAGAGAAGCTATGTAAGAATATTATTCAGACAAGTACAAATGCATTGCAGCAACCCAGAACACCAGAAAAAACACCAGAACACACAGAACACCAGAAAAAGGAACTGCCTTTTTCTATACAACATCTTCCAACAAAATGGATACCCACTCAACTTTATCAAAATGTGCCTGACCATTCAACCCACTACAGGACAATCAATACAAGCTATGAAAAGGATAACACTGCCATACATCAAAAACATCTCAGAAACTACCAACAGACTATTACAACCACATGGCATCACTGTAGCACACAAACCAACTAAAGCCCTCCAAAACATCTTAAGCAAACTAAAAGACCCAGTAGCCCAAGAAGAAAAAACAGGAGTCATCTACAACATACCGTGTAAGGACTGTAACAACCACTATATAGGATAGGCAGGCAGAAGATTAGCAGAGTGCATCCATGAACACCAACCAGCAGTCAGAAGACACGATTAAAACTCTTCAATCTCACAACACATGGTCCGACTCAACCATAGTTTCAGCTGAGAAACTGTGAACATTGTAGACTAAGCTAAATCCAAAAATGCTGGAAGTTTGGCATTCAGACAAATCAGCCATCAATAGACACACAGAGATAAACCACATTTACACACCTAACAAAAAAGCTAAGGAAACAAAGAGACCAGAACATATCCTCTCCAGCAGCCAACACCCAGATAAGCAAGGATTAACACCAGGCAAACAATCAAGCACAAAACAATATCCTAATCAAGGAGCTACCAAGGAGAAACAACACCCCCATCAACACTGGTAGGATAAGCTACCGTATATCAACAGGGAGAAAACCCCATACTCACCAGCACTGATGATGTTACCTAGTTGGCTAATGAAATGTCTGCAAGCAAACAACCAAACTCAGACAGCACCAAGGACTCCACAGTTCAGCCCTGAGCTACATATATTCTCTTTTATTGAAATCAATTAATATCATATTTATGCACTATTAATACCAATAAGGTTATGATGAGATTCACTGCCCACAGAGGCAACTTCCAACATCATTTTCATCTTAAAACACACAGCCTGAATTATTTCAGCATGGATTGGAGAGGACAATTAAAACAGAAAATGGATATTTGGCAGTGGCACCCTGAAAAAAGATCATTCACAGATGAGAATAAGCATACAAGCTTGAAATTATCCAGAGAAAGTAACTCTTAGCTATAGAAAATAAATGAAAAGGAACAGCTTTGGATGATTGTGGCATAAAATTAGAGAGATGAAAATGGTGACACTTTCCCTCTAAATAGTTGGTGGCATACAACCAAGTATATTCACTCCACTCAGGCAATTGTTGTGGAGGTTATGGAGATGTTTGGCCATCAAACCTGAGTGGAGGAAAATATTACACTCATCATCTGACTCAACTCTTTGTAAAGAGCTTTCTTATAAAGAAAATTGCAGCTGTATATGTAAGTATTGAAGAAGCGACATTGGCCATCTCAACTCCATTGAGTGAAGCCGTGGGAGAGATACTGTCATTTGATGAAAGAAATTATATCAAGATTTTCTTCCTGCACTGCTGCTTCCAGTTTGGATCCTGCAAATGGAAACTGACTATTACTTGAAATAAAACTGCCAAGGCTCTCCTTGAAGCCATCTGATGTACACTAATAAAAAGATGAAAACTCCTTGAAGTCAAAGCTCAACTCCTAATGACTATGTGGACCCTGTTGGAACAGGATCCAAGGTTGGCTAGTTGCTTCCATCTCCTGTGCTGACATAGAAATATTCTCCCTGCAAAACTGATATTGGAAAAATGCTATTGTAAAATAGACTTTGATACAAAACAGTTTCAAGCTCATGTTAAGGGCATGGCGGAAAATAATGATATGGTGATTTGCACTATACAAAAGCTACTTCCACACAAAGACTCTACACCACTTCATAATCAGCTCTGGACCTGTGATCCCAGAACAATGTCTCCGTTTGGCAGCTGACTGGATTTATTTCCAGCTCAGCTGCAGTGTAATTCAAATCTCAGTAAAACCCATATTTCTTTTTGCAGTGATAAAGCTCTACAGAAGAGTTCATTTCCACACTGAAAGGGACTTTTTCCTTACCCTTCCTCCCAGTTTCTGAAATTCAGCCACCCTTTTTATTCTTTTATGGCAAATATTGGTTTGATTTAGCAGAGCTAAAAGTAGAGCGATGAAAATGTGACACTTTTCCTCTAAATGGTTGATAGCACATGGACAAGCATATTGACTCCACTCAGCAGTCTGTGGAGGTTATGGAGATTTGGCCATCATGGACAAGAATTCTGTCTGTTTCCTCTTCAGGGAAGATCTGTTTGCCAGCCTCCTTATCTTTTAAGAATCTATTTTTCCCCTTTTCTACAGAGTGATCAGTCTAGTGTTATGTAAGTAGGTATAAGTATATAATGTTATATAAGTAGGCAGGCATTTTTATCACATTGTTTGGAGGAGCTATTGAGCAGTATGTACCGATTACTCCTTGGCATTGATTTATAATTAGGATTAAATAGGGGGAATTTGGACCAAAGATGGTGACTTGAACATTGGTTCAGGCTTCAGTAGGTGTATAAAAGCATATCAATCTCAGTTATATAACTTGTTTACTTGTTCAGTAAGCAAGAAGGTGTGTGTGTGTGTGTAGGCAAAGATTATATAAACTATTATTAAGATGCTTCACAGAGAATGCACTAATAGAGACAGGGTAGACAGGATATTCTAACAGCAAGGATCAAACTGGAGAGATTAGCTCAATAACTACCAGAATGTAGCTCCGGAGGGCCAAAGAAAGAGTAGCCAATCCCCAGGGAGGGTCACCATAATAGTGTATCCTGAGGGAGTTGACCAGTCAAAAGTCCTACCATAGGACTGAGCTCTGGACCAACCAAGAATGAGAAGGCAGGACCATCAGAGCTTGGAACATGCTACAGAAGTAATCCAGGAAATTCAAGACTTCAAAGGAACTGACCAGGTCTCGTTCTTCTCATCATACTTATTGGACACTGATCTTTTATGCTCTAGTTTGACTGGTCATCTAACTAGTTAATTGTGTAAGGATCCTGTGTGTCAACCATTTATTTCTAATTAGAAGCTTTGCTTAATTCTCTGCAAGGCTTTTCTTGCCAGCTCATTTAATTTATTGAATAAACAGCCCTGACATATAATTCAAATAGCTGTGGTTTTTCTTTCTACTGTAGATTACCAAAGTCAAGAGAGACTTTTGCCTAGAGACTGGGAACATCTTTAAAGGTTTAAATTAGCTGTTAAAAAAAGGAAGCTATAGCAAGGATGGTTTCCCAAGATAAGGCTGTCATTAGACCACATCTCTGTAAGCCAACTTCATGATATAAGCATCCAGCTTCCTTGATTAATGTGTTCAGTGAATTCTCTCCAGACTGGAACAAGAAATTCCTGATCTTCTGGGAAAAACATAATTCCAGGCAACTGGGTAATCAGTGGGTAGCAGATCCCAGAATCTGGGAATTACTGAGACAAGTTGTAATTCCTAGTATCTCTCCTAATTCCTTGTATACAATTTATTTATGGCTATTGCCTATCAATGTTGGTAAGTCCCTCCTAACAGGATAAAAAGCATAAAAGATGCATCAATCAACGGGTAACTGATCCTATAAATGTTGCCACCAAAACAATACATATGGGCAGACTGCACCCAGGCTATTAGGCTTCCATGGAAGAAACAGAGCCCCAGTGGCAGGCATGAAGTTTTATTCAGCACATAAAACAGGGAAGTGGAAATGCTGGAAATACAAAAACGCCCTTACAGTAAGTTTCAGTTCCTGCAGCATGCAATTTAGGGTTAGAACTCAACACCCCTCTGCAGACTTTATCTTTATTTCCAGCCAACAACAATGACTAGGGGTGTTGGGGAAAGCCCGTGGCTGAGTAACTGATGATATGATCTCATGCCACCTTTACAGATCTCAATGGGATTTCTACTAGAGGAGGAATGGTGCCTTGCCAGCTGGACAACTTCATGTGGTCACAGATTAGAAATTTGATTCATTTCCTTGCATAAGAAGTGAATGGTTTCTAATTTTTAAAACATTTATATAATTGTTATTATTACTCCAGGAGCTGCATTAACTTGGACAGGGCACTCCTATTGTTCAACTAGAGGGACAGCCCTGTCCATTTCACTGTGATCTCAGCAGTTTTTTTCAGTGTTATGAGATCAGCAACATGAAGATGATCAGCAAGTCCACTTTAATGGCTTTGGAGGGACTGGACAGTCAAAACGGTATAATATAGAGGCTCAAAGACTGTCAGCATCAGCAAAAGTCTATAATGGAAATTACCTGGCAAGGTTGATCCCATAAAGTGCTTCATAAGATGATACAAATCCTTGTGTTATGAGATCTGGGCTGCAAAGATCCAGAAAATCACTAGATAGCAGTAAAGAGTGAGAGTTTCTGTATCTCTTTGCTGCCATCTAGCAATCGTTTAGAATTTTGCATTCCAGATACATTTCTTATCCATCCATATATGAAATAAAGGAAGGGAGAAAGAAATTATCCACATACTGTATAGAGAGGCTTGTCAGGATGCAAGGAAGGTAATATAGTTTGAAATTACCTTCCTTTTCCTAAACAGCCATTAGAAAGAAGAAGAATCTCTTCATTCCCTCCCAAAGGGAGAGAGAGAGAGAAAGAAAGAAAGAGTTAAAGTAATACCTAAATATGCGTAAGTACTTGACTAGCTTTCCAGGCGAAGAAACAGACAATTAATTTGTGTCAGAGTGCCACCCCACAGAGAGTCCAATCACAAATTTAAAAAAGAAAAAGAAATAGAAAAATCTGCCAAGCCCCATGCAGCTGGCAAGACCAAAGAAGAAAGAACATGGATTTCAGGAAGGTATTGTTAAAGCTAATCTGAGGTAAATTCAGAATCTTGGAAACTGCAGGAGTAAATTTGCAGCCTATTTTATGGTGAGTTAATTAAAGCAGAGTTTCCTGAAGCACTTTTTCCCACATCTCTCACATTTGGACTGAGTTGCCTCTGAGATAAATCTTCAAGCACCACATCTTCTGCTTTCCCAGTCTCTTGCAAAATCTTGCCTAGGGCTCTTCCAAACTGCTATCATTTCATTCCCCTGCTGGCAGAAACAGTCTGAAGGTAAACCATGGGTGTTTTCATTTCTTCTGATTTGATAAGTTGAAAACAAGGAATAAACATCGGTGTTCCACCTCAAGGTTCTGCAGCAACAAAACCTTCTCTTCCTGCAATTCCAAATAAAAGAGTCTCCATTTTGTATACCTCCCCTCCTGCTGAAGGGGCTGTGCTATGGGGGTGCAAGCGGGGTGGGGATTGCCAATGATCAAGTTAGCACTTCCTTTGCAGGACTTGAATGTCAAGAACTGGGAAGGAAGAACTCCTTCCAGTGAGAAAATGATCCACAGTGATTCAGACCAAAATATCCCCAGCTTTGCAGAAGTTAGAAATAAATCTGTTTGCTTAGTTTTCCAACGCTGCTGATTTCACAGGAATACAGAAATCTAGTTCAGAATGTCTTTGTGGAAGTGCCTTAAATAATAATACAATTCTGTATAAACAGAATCCCTTTGTCATTGTAATTGCCATAATAGGAAGCATTCATTTTCTAAAATAGGACAAATAAAATAATTGTTCTCAAAACAGTTTGAAATATAAATAGTATGCTAACAGTGTTTGTGACTGTCTTGCAGGCTTATTTTACACAACATTTATTATTGCAACAATAACATAATCTGAAAAGGCAATTACACAATCTCAATATGAGTGATGTGTCTACAGAATGCTTGATGTTGGAATGGTATTTAGGTCCTCATACTTTGTATAAGAGTAGCTTCATACTTTATATTATGTTCATCTTTTTATGTATACACACTTAAGTTTTTACCCCAGAATTTCTTATAGCTCATAAATTAAGCAAAATAGATAAGTCCATTCTTAACTCCCATCTTGATCACTGTTCCTGGGCTAATGTAAGTGCATCTACTGTATTCCTCACACTCCTATGAGTTTGGTGAAGGAAACAACATCAATAGAACCATAGACATCCATACCTAATCATGATGACACAAAAATAACAAAATGTGTTGTGATGCCCCAATGTTGGACACAAGTGCACAAGTGACATTTTTGTTGGGACATCACAATATATGTTTTGTCAGTTCCTTCCCCTTGCCCTGGGCATATCTGGATGTGTGGACGTCAGCTCCTGGGATTCTTCAGCCTATTGCTGAATATTCTGCAAATTGGTCCACACTTCTGAAAATCAGCCAGATTTGGGGAAACTGTGGAGACTTTTTAATGCCATACTTTCCTGTTCTGATATACTTCATATGTGCTGGACTTCAGTCCATTTGGTTGGTCCTAACAAAAGTCAAACCAAAATATGGACTTTGGGGTTCTTTTGTTCCTTTTGTTTTCCCCCTGGACCCACAAGGCTATTATATGAGTGTGTGAAATTAGGTTAAGGTAGTTGGGGAATAAGTAGATTACATAGAATAACAGCAGGAAAATATGTCACAAAAAATGCATCAGAACCTAAGCATAAAATGCTTCTGAAGATGAGTCTAAGATCACTAGTAAAAGAAAAAGAAATCCAATGTTTATTATTCTTAAAGTATCACAGGTAAACTTAGAGGCCAGAATAAAACAGTTTGAGAAATAGCTCAGAAATAAGGAATGTGATCCCTTCTTTGTTCTGTTGCTTATAAGGATTCCATATTTCCCATAGATATTTAGAACACAAGATAATAGTAAAGATGGATTACTGTACACTTTGCATTCATATTTGCCTTTTTTGATATAATACCTGTATCACATATTTGCCACAGTACAGCAGTCTAGTATGCTTGGAATCTGGACCTGTTCTTCAGAATTATGTCAATAATCTTAAAGGGAAACAGAAAAGACATGTCAAAGCTTTCATTTGGAGGTGCTATTGAGCTATTATTGTGTCACTATTGTTTATTGTTATTATTTACTATTTTAGTTCTCTTTATTTTAATCCTATGTTTGCCACCCAGAGCTGCATCTACAAGACGGTCAACTATATAAATTGTTTAAATAAATGTTTAAAAATGCAAGAAGAAGAAGAAAATGAAGTGGCCACCTATCACATCAGGATTCTGACTCTTCCCACCAATCAATTTTCTCATGACATGAATGAAAATAGGAAAAAGGGCTTCTGGTTAAAATGGAGTACTTATTAAGCTGATGCTTTCAGATTCTCCTCATTAGTTTCAGAGAATATATTTTATCATGGACTGCTTGCTTATTTAATTGATAAGCAGAAACTGTATCTTCTTTTGATTGAGTTTTGAATTCTGGTGGAGAAATAATGGCTTTGAAATCTCACTAACAGAAAAAAGGAAGTACCTTTCAGCCCCATCTCATTCACTTAGGGGGAAATGTCACCTGAAGAAAAGTTTGTAAGGGAAGGCTTTCAGGAACCTGGGATGGTTGACAGCACTGATGCATCAGACCTTGTTGATGCAGCTTCTGCTGAATTAGAAGAAGTTAATTCCAAAACCCAACAAGACACCTGAGATGAAAGAAGTTTCTAGTTTGACACTTCTGGTGTTCTGAAATCTCTCACTTGGAAATGACAAAAGTATTCAGCTCATGTCAAGACAATTGTGCAGAAAATGGATCTCTCTTGTAAAAATGGAAAAGTGTAAAAGAAGATAATTACAAAGTGTCATGAAACAAGGATTGGGGAACTTGGAAACATAGGTAATAAATGCATGAAACACATGGTGGATCACCACAATGATACAAGGTTTATTACATAGGGGGGGGGAAAAACATGGATTTCTGAAAGTTGTGTTAAACAGTGTAAGATCATCCCCTAGCAGCCTTTATGGAAAATTCTTAAATCAGATTTTTTTTCACTAATTTTTCACATAATACAATCTGGAAATTGAACCTGCATATGTGGGGGGTTTTGCTTTCATTCAAAACTGAGGCACATCCTAACTTGAGATAATATTTTTTAACTCTCTTGACAAGCAAGGTGTTTGGAATACACTAGAATGAAGATTTTTTTTCCTGAACTGCCTCCTCAGATATTTAACAAATATGAACAATTCAGTGAAGGCTGTCTTACAGGAAGGCAAAAAGGGATAAACTTTATTTCTTTCTCTGGCATTTTTATTTATCCCTGAATTCTGGGATGAAACATTTTCTCATATGGGTGTTGCTAGTAAGTTCCTGGATTAATATTAGCCTTTTATTGAATTTTTAGATGTTCATTTTCTTATATTAATGATTGTGCTTTTGATTTTTTTCTAATGTTTTAAAAATAATGTGCCTGTTTACTGAATATTGATTTTTCCCCCCCTTCTACCCATATTGAGGGATGTATATATGTATGTGTGTGTGTGTGTGTGTGTGTGTGTGTAAAAGTTTATGTCAAAAAGTTTATGTTAATTGTTTCATGGAATACTAAAGGCCTAAGATGTCTATTTAAGAGGAGAAGGAGCCTTTCGAAATTATGACATTTAAAACCTGGTATTGTTTGTTAAAGGAATTTATGTTGTGATAAGAAAGATTTCTGATCAAGGAGATGGCCAGGAGAGAGACAGAGAGACAGAGAGATATAATTTGGGGTAATTCAAAATTGGCTAGGGGTATAGTAAGTCTGATTAATTCATTTTCTAGTTTGGTTTTGGAATAAGAAATATCTGATACTGAAGGTTTTTTTTAAATTAATGATTAGTTGTTTGAACATTTGTGAGGCTTTTATTAACAACTATAGTCCAGCTAGAACAAACCAGAAATTTTATACAGATGCTTTGCTAATCTTTCATTATGACTTATGTATTTAATAAATTTTTTGGATCCTTTGGTTGATCATAGTGCTATTTCAAATAATTTTTGATTGCATACATGGAATATACCTCAAGTCTATCCATGGAATTTAATTTGGCATGGCATGACATTTAAATCTATCACAGGGGTATACTTGTTTTTCAACTCTCACCAGACCTATTCTTATTGTTTATTAATATATCAATCCTTAGTTGATCAGAGAGGTAACGTTAATAGGCTCTATCATTTTATATGAACATGCCTCATAACTTCATTAACTGTTCTCAGTAAAATTTGTTTTACTGATACAAAATTGTATTTAAATATGTCACTATTAAAAGAGTCACACTTTGCTAATCAAAACAAGATTTTGTGAGTTTTTGTGTGTGTGTGTGTGTGTGTATTAAGTAAAATTTAATTGTATTGGTTTCAGTGAACTTAGAGCAGTAAGTAAGCATTTGGCATCCTGAACATAGCAAAGAAGGCAGAATTCAATGCTACTTGTTTTATCATGGTTTCTATTTTTACTCTAGTATAACAATAAATCAGAGTATAATCTTTACCACTTAAGTAAAATCTTTACAACGTAGGCATGCCTCAGGAGGTGTGTGTGTGTGTGTGTTTCCATTCTTTATCCCTAAAGAGCTAACATTCTGGTTTAAAATTCTTTCATACAACACCAACATCCAACTTAAGCAAACCACTATTAAAAGCTCATCATGAAGTTTACTGAGCATAATTACAATCCTATGTATAATTAGCTGGGACTGAACTCAGTGGTGTTTGCTTCAGACTGTTTTACAAGGTTTGATTTGTAAAACACATGGACCTTAACTTCACCAAAGGATCTTCAGCCAGCTGCAATGCAACTTTTATCTTTTAATTAGAAATGGCTAACCATCTTGCAAAGAAGTGCCAGCATGAAATAGGAATTTATCCAAGGAAAAGGAAAAAATATCCAATTCTTCCTGAATTATTTTGTTTTCCTTATTCTGATTCCATTCGCCCTAATCACCATGGATCGTAGTGAAACTAATAGATTAGATATCTCAAATCTAACCATTTTCTTTGTTGGGGCGGGGGGCAACAAATGTCCTTTTCACAGCAAATAAACCAGGGGCTCATTTAAATGGCTAATGTACTATCTGTATACAGTACTTTCCATCTATTTGGGTGCCCTTTTGTCGCAGTGTTAAAAGGCAAACTGAGCACCAGAGCACTGCAGTTAAGCTTGATGAAGGACTACAACATGAATATCCTTCGTTAATGACAGAGTGGCAAGCCTCTGGCAGTAAAGCAAGCAAAATGACCATTAAAACCTGGCTTTGCCCTTGTCAAGCCTTCTTTTCTACAACAAATTGCACCAGTGCGATGGAGAGGATAAGATGTGCTGGGGCATACATGGCTTCATTAGTGCTGAAAGAAAAAGAGTGCTGAGAGATTGGAAGCTCATGACTGATATCTGCCTTGGGGCATATACCTTGCCATCTACCCATATTATTCGTCTTATACCACAGGAGCCAATATATTAATACTTTTTGTATTTCCTGAGATTGCCAGTTTAAAAAATTAATATATTTTTGGTTTGCCCATAGTTACATTCTAATATGCCAGTTTCCCTTGAGTTATAGGCAACCATGAGCCATTCGCATTCATGATGGGTACTTTTCCAATTCCAGTGGAAAACCTAAAGAGTGGGATCCAAAATACTGTGTTCTTAATGCTTTTAGGAAGCAGCTAGTTTCTTGCATCCTGTCTGTGCTCCATCCAGAGTTTAGGCATATCTATCTCTGCACATCATTTACCTGTATTCAGGATTCCAAAATCTTAACTAGGGTATTCATATACTGGATTAAACCAAAAGAAGGTATTTTATTCCTTATGCAAGCAATATCCCATGTCTGTGAGTCATTTTCTTCTGTCATTAGCATCCAGGTAACACACGCGCACACAACACATTGATACAAAAAGAGAAAAAAATGCAGAAAAATACTTGCCTTGTTAATGAATTAATGTAATTATTCATGGCATCCTTGCCAAGGTATCAAGTCTTAGTTGCATAACTAATTACCATTTTAAATTATATGAGCATAGAAGATATAATATTTTGCATTCATAAGAGCTGGATCCTTCAAGCAAACAGGGTCAAGGTCAGTCTATGAAATGTCATAATTCTAAATTCCTGTTTGTTTATTTATTTATTTACAAAGATACATAAGTTAATTTATTTATTTACAAAGATACATAAGTTAAGCTCCTAAAAAACTTGGATGTGGCTGTTACAGCCTCTCTTAAAGTCAGCAGTATATTGCATTATGGCAGGAGGGGGAAATGAATGAAATGAACACACACACAGATACATACATACACATACATACATACACATATACACATACAGTATGTATGTATGTGTGTGTGTGTGTGTGTGTGTGTGTGTGTGTATATCTTAACTTTTAAAAATTAATTTATTGTAATAGTTTTTCACTGGAAGACCTGCAGCACAAAGCTAGGGAGAGATCATCGTGCAGAAAATCTACCCCTGTGATCACTAAGAATCAGCACTGACTTGATACATAATCAATCAATCATTTTTATTTATTTATTTTGCATAATAATTGTATTTGTCATTCTGCCAACTAACCACTTTTTTTGGCAGTTCACAATAAATCATAATATAAATGATTTTAATTAGGTTTTAATGTGAATTAAATATATCAGATTCTGTTTTCTTTAATTTATACTTTTGCAGTTATAGTCCTTGCAGTATTATACAAAAGGTTACAGCATCACCAGATTTTTTTTTTTTCTGGGTAAATTTAAGATTATCTGGGTATCTTGGTCACTCTTCTGAATGACTTGCAGCAAAACCTGGAGACTGGAAGCATTGTTTTGCTGTGGTTCTGCTCATTCTGGAGTGGGTAGTTCCAGTAATGTTGCTGGGAGAAGAAAGTTTGAGTCCTTGGGCACTTTGGTGTGGATGGCTCAGGGCTTAGTCACCTCCCTCATCTTTTTAAAGATCTGCATGAGACTGCTGGGGGAGGTGCTCCATCAGTCTGGGGTCTGGTATCATCAATACGATGCTACCCAGTTTTACATCTAACCCCAGCCAGTCAAAATAGTTTCATGAATGTTCCACTTATCGCTCTAGGCAGGCAGTAGCAAGAAGAGGGAATGGCCTTGAGGGACAGGAGGGAGGGTGGAAGCACATTAACATTTGCAAGATTCTGTTACTGCAGCTTTACTGTAAAAGTAGCACTAACCTAAATGACATTGGATTCCTAGTCTGATCTACCTTGTAGGGTTAACACAGGTTCACCCTTCTTCTGAAAGAGTTGCTGTGCAATCTGAAGGTTCTTCTGAACTCCTGGCTCCTGCTGGAATAGTAGGTAGAAGCTAGGGCAGGAAAGCTTTTGGCCACTTGGTGTGTTAACTAGTTGCACCTTTTCCTGAACCAAGAAACTCTGAAGACAATGAGTCATAATCTTGTCATCTCTCAATTAGAATCTTGCAATTTACTTTATATGGGGCTACTATTGAAGACAACTCAGAAGCTGCAGCTGGTACAGAACGCAGCTGCTCACCTGCAAACTGGCATTGGTTGGTTCAGCAGAATAACAGTTCTTACAAATCTGCAGTGGTTGCCAGTAGACTTTTGAGATTGAAGCCATTTTATCCAGGCAAAAGCTGACCACCCTACATGATCTAGCAGGGAGAAAACCCTCCATGTGCCTATTCTGAAAGAGATCATGGGAGTTGGAACCCAGAATACAACATTGTCAGTAGTAGCCCCTCTCTCTCTGGTACAGCATGCCCCTTGAGGTCAGGGGTGCCCCTTATGTCCTTTATAATGATGATAAAGACAGTCATCTTTTGGAGGGTATTTGAATAGGAAGAACTTACCTAATGGCAGCATTTTTTCATGAACAGTTTTTATTTATTGTAAATTGGATTTCCAGACGTTTTTATGAGAGTTTTTATTTGTACATATTGTAAGCCACCTAAACTTTTATGAATAAGCAGCATACAAATGTGGTTGGTAAATTAAAAAAAAAAAAATCACCAATACTTCCATTCAGACACCCCTACCTAGTCTCCTACCACATATGCTGGGAGCTGTTTCACTTAAAAAATTAAGTATATCCTACATCCAGGGGTGACATCTGGTGGCTAAATTAACTCAAACAACATAGATTTCTGGGTTCAGAATGTGGGTAACCTGGACACTATTACATAATACTTCCTTGATCTGACTAATGTCTGTAATCACTAGAATCCCCTCCTCAAGGAAAGCAAGGGCTACACTATAAACCAGAAAAAATGCTGCAGGTAAAGTCAGTGCATTACTTGATAATGAACTTTTGATATGTTCTGCAGCTCTTCCTCAAGGCAGTTTATTCAACAGACCAGTTCTTCCCATCAGCATGACTGCGATTAGAGACAGAGATCTTTTCCACAGGTCTTCCTAAAAGGAGATGCAGTTCCAACCTCATAGTGATTTCATAATTCTCCTCATGTTGAATGTTATTTATTAATACTTCCTTATTTTTGTTAATTGATTCTGTTGACGTTTGCCAGGACTTATTTGAAGCAGAGACAGAGAAGATTCATTATTAAACATCCTAAACAATCCTTCATGATCACAGTAAAATAAATTGTCTCAGAGTATCAAAGTTCTTCCTGATTGCAGTATTTTAAGCATTCAGGTAATTTATCAATTTTGCTGTACACCAATATAGTTCATTTATATATTTTTTATTTTTATATTGCACTGCTTTCATCCTTATGGTTTAAGCTAGACTGGGCACAATGGTAGAAGAGGCATAAAAGTAAAGTAATAAAATAAGTAATATTCAAGTATTACTGTTATTATTAACAAACACTAAAGCACGATGCTATTGTTAATCAATATGGAGCTTTGCCTCCTGTGCTCTGGACCCATGCCTCTCCTGGCTGTTAAGTCGTCTCAGGAGGTGACATGCAGCTGTGGTTAATGCCACTTTGTGGGAGGGGTAGTTCTGCCTGCCTTGAAGGAAGTGATCATCTGCCTCCTTCTCAAGAGACCATCCTTGGATCCAAATGTGCTGCACAAATTTCTTCCAGTCACCAACCCTCCCTATTTAAGGAAGGTTGTTGAAAACATGGTGGGTGCTCAACTTCAAAGGGCCCTTGAAGAAACAGATTATCTGGATCCTTTTCAGTTGGGTTCAGGCTGGGTAATAGAGTCAGCATTGGTCATACTTGAGGTTGACCTTTGGAGTGCTCCATCCTGGCTGTCCAAGATCTCTAGGTGGCTTTTGATACCATTAATCATGGTATCCTTCTGGGCCAACTTAGGAAGCTGGGAGACAGGCACTGTTTTGCAATGGATCTGCCCCTTTCTCTGGCTGGTTCCAGTTGTTACTGAGGGGGAAGATTTCTAGTCCTAGGCTGTTCTTATATGGGATGCTTCCTGAAGCTACCTGAAGCATCTGAGTAAGGTCATCTGGTAGCATGGGGTACAGTATCATCAATATGCTGATGATACTTAATTGTACATCTTTGCCCCAGGCCAGACAAGTGATGCTGTTCAAGTGCTTACCCAGTGCCTGGAGCCTGCGAGGGTCTGGAGGGGGAAAAAACCAGCTCTGGGTTTTTGGGTCCCCTAGATTTCGAGAGATTTGGAGAGTTGAAAAGCAATGCCCCCTTCCCAACCCCCTAAGTTGGTCCAGAAGATACCATGATAAATGGTATCAAAAGCCACCTAGAGATCTTTGACAGCCAGGATGGAGCACTCCAAAGGTCAACCACAAGTGTGACCAATGCTGACTCTATTACCCAGCCTGAACCCAACTGAAAAGGATCCAGATAATCTGTTTCTTCAAAGGCCTTTTGAAGCTGAGCACCTACCACCTTTTCAACAGCCTTCCTTAAATAGGGAAGATTGGTGACTGGAACTCTTGACAGGGTAGCATTCCCTCAAGCAGAGTTGGTGCGCAATTTGGAAGTCTTCCTGGACTCACAGCTCCTACTCAAGCAGCAGATGGCAGCCATGGCTGGGAGAGCTTTTACACGTATCCATCTCATGCACCAATTGCATCCATTCTTGGATCAGGAGGCCCTGTTCATGGTCACTCATGCCTTAATTACTTCTCAATTGGATTATTGCAGTGGACTCTACATGGAGGTTCCCTTGAAGACCACTTGGAATCTTCAGCTGGTCCAGAAAGCAGTGGCACACACAATTCTGGGCATTCCATGGTTTGACCATGTTACACATTGCTGCGTATCTATTTTTTTCTGGGTGCAATTCAAGATGCTTGTTATCAACTTTAAAGCCCTACATGGCATGGGGCTGAGTTATTTGAGGGACCCCTCTCTCTAAGGATATCTACCCATCCTACCAGATCAGATAGAGTGGGCATGCTCCACGTCTCCTCTGCTAAACAATGTTACCTGGTTGGACCTAGGAGGTGGGTCTTCTCCATAGTGGTGCCTGCCCTATGGAACAACCTCTCTGTTGCAAGATCCGGAGAGCCCCTACCCTCCTGGCCTTCCAGGAGTGGTGTGGAGCCCAGTGCATGTATACTGGGATAGAAATGTCATGGTGACTTGGTTGTGTGAAATGGCTTCATTTTTTCTGTGTTCTATTATATTTATATGTTGTTATGACCCACCAGTTACGTTGTATAAAATGGGTGGCCACATACATCTTTTAAATAATACCACAACAAGAAAAGTTAATGGGAAAAAGAACTTAAGGTGGGTGGGGGTGCCAAAAGGAGATATTAAAAGCACAATTTGAAGCAATTCCAGTGAGGAGGAAAAATGGAGAACAGACGTAACAGCAAAGAAAAAGATTTCTTTAGATATCTTCAAAATAAAAGACACTGAAATACTCATATCCCAGCTGTTCAATGAAGAAAGCAAAATGCTCTTTTGTAATAAAGAAAGGGCAATGCTATTTGGCTCCTTTTTTGTGCTAGTCATTTCCAACCACAACAAAACTCTGTATTTTACCAAGAAATTGTGACAGTCAAGATGAAGGGGCAGGATTGAAGTCTAAGGTTAATAGAAAGATAATCAAGGGACACATATTAGCTCTGAATGAGTTGAAACCCCCAATTCCAGATAAATTGCACCCTTGGATACTGAGGAAACACGTGATAGAATGGACCTTTATGTATTACCCTCATGGCAAAGCCATGGTGTCAGATGACTGGAGATGAGCACGTGTTGCACCAATCTTAAAAAAGGGGAGAGGAAGAGTCAGCCAACCACAGACCACTCACTCTGACATTGATACTGGGAAAGATTCTACCACAGTCATTAAAACATAGAATTGCAAGCACAGCGCAATAATAACCAGAGGTCAGCAAGCGTTTCCTCTTCAAGTGCTGCTATACTGCCTCATCACAGTGTGGGGATGTTCCTGGGATGGCTGATCAAAGAATACCATGAGTATACAGCTAAAGTATATTCTCCCAGCAGGGTCACCCAAGGTGTGAAGATCATCCCAGCTGCCCAACTCAGGCAAGCAGGCACCTAAATCAAGCAGTAGTGATGTAAGAGAATGTCAGAGGTGGATGATCGCTTTAGTGATAATGGCAAAGATATCAATTCATACTGTGCAGGAGAAGGCAATTGTACTATTCCTGTATTTTACCAAGAAATCATGCAGATAGACAAGATATAGTGACAGGTGGTATAGCATAAGATGTTGGGCCCACGGGTTGGATGTCACTCAATAAGCTACTGAGGAAGAGCTGAAAATCTTTCTGAGTACTAATGGGGTTAGACCCAGATAGATTAAAGCCTTCAGGACATCTAGCTGATGATGTTGCTATGTAGGAAAAAGAAATTTGAAGCTCCAAAGACAGAATTACAGCGGGAACATGGAATGTAAGATGTATGAACATGGAAAAGCTCAGCACAATGAAAGATGAAGTGAATCAATTACACATTGACATTTAAACCATCAGTGAATTGAAATGCCTGGAACTGGACATTTTCAGACAGACTATCATACTGCTTACTACTCAGAACAAAAGGAGGAGGAGGAGGAGCAGCAGGAGGAGCAGGAGGAGGAGGAAAGGTGCTGTTTTCACAGAAAGAAAGGATATAGCGGTGACTAAATAACATCAATTAGACTTCACAGGTAACCCTTTAATATGATGATTATCCTTGTTTATACTCCAACAACTGATACATAAGATGAGGTTGAATCTAACCACAAAATTTGTCAATCTGAAACCTCAGAACATATAAGCAAGATGTGCTGTTTTTGGTTGGAGACTGGAATACTGGAGTTGGAACGAGTGAGGAGAAAAATGTAGATGGAAACTTTGACCAAGAAAACATAAATGAAGCAGGAGAACTACTTGTCTGCTTCTGACAATCCAAGGATGTCTTCATTGCTAACACAGTCTTCAAACAAAAAAAATGAACCTCTATACATGGACATCAGAATACAAAGAAATTAAATTAGTTATATAATTTGGTACGAGAAGATGGAAGGGTTCAGTTATAACAGCAAAAGTATGGCCTGGGGTTGACTGTTGAACACATCATGTGCAAGTTCCAAGTCAAACTATAGCAGAAGAACAAAGGCAACCAATTTGCAGGATATGATCTTGAACATGTATCCACCATTTTCGAGGAGAACATCAGGAATCTCTTTGAAGCCCTGAACATTGTTGATAGGCAACCAGAGGAACTGTGTAATAAAATCAAAGTTGTTAAGGATGAATGTGAAAGAAATTGCCAAAGACTAAGAAACAAAACAAACTGAACATCAGAACAGATGGTGGAAATTGCCAAGTGAAGAGATAATAACTGATTCAAAGAAGATCTAACAGAGTTGAATGGAATATACTGTATACAGTAGGGATATGTGAACATCCAAGATACCTTAGAAGATATTCCCTACTTACAAGAATCTGTAATACTGGAAAAAGAAATTAGATCAGCACTCTGGTCATTACCAAGTCAGAAAACTGAAGGAATTGATGGAATATCTACCAAAATATGGCAAGCACAATAGAACAATTGGTAATGGTTCTAACCAACTATACCAGGGAATCTGAAAAAAGACACAGCAGCCAACAGATTGGAAGAATTCAGTCTATGTACCAATACCAAAGAAAGGAGACTTAACAGAATGTGCAGACTGTTATACAATACCCTTAATTTCACATCCTAGCATAATAATGCTTAGGATCATCCAATGCAGATTAAAGCCCTACATGGAAAGGGAAATGCCAGATGTTCAAGCTGAATGTATAGCTTGAGGAACAAGAGACTATTGCTGATGCATGCTGCATAATTGAGAAAGCCAAGAATACCAAAAAGAAGTCAAGATGTGCTTCATTGATTATAAAAAGTCCTTCAGTGGTGTTAACCATGTCAAGCTATGGAATGTCCTTAGGAAAATGGGGATCCCAGAACATCTCATTGTCCTCATGTAAAACCTATACACAGGACAGATAGCCACAGTGTGACAGAACATAGCAAAATCGACTGGCTCCAGGTCAACAAAGGAGTGAGACAAAGCTACATATATTCTTCTTATTTATTTAACCTATATGATGAACATATATACTGTAGAAGGTTGGATTGGAAGAATATGAGCATGATTTTAAACCTGGAGGAAGAAATATCAGTAACCTGTGCAATGCTGATGACACTTGTCTGAAAACTGAAGATGCAAATGATCTGCAAACTCTAATAATGAAAGCCAAAGAGCACAGTGAAAAACTGGGACTAAGATTAAATATAAAGAAGACCAAACTAATAACAACAGATACAGCAACCTGCCTGAGAATGAACATATTGAAGTGGTAGATAGCTTCTGTCTCTTAAGATCCACTATCAATCATAAAGGAGTCAGCAGTCAAGAAATATGCCAGAGTTCCACTTGATAGGGTAGCAATTAAGGCCTTGTAAATGACATTCAGATGCCATGATGTGTCTATACCTACAAAGATCAGAATCATGCAGGCAATAGTTTTTTTTGTGATATTTTATGGAAGTAACGGTTAGACTTTGAAGAAACAAAATAGAAATAATATTGATGCTTTTGAATTCTGGTGTTGAAGAAGATTCCTGAGAATACAATAGATATTGAAGAAAACAAACAAATGGATAATAGAACAAATCAATTCAGAATTCTCCATTGAGGCACAAATAACTATGCTCAAATTATATTTTGGATACATTATGCAAACCTACCTCTCTTGAGAAGTCCGCAGTACTGGGAAAGTTGGAAGGAAAGAGATGAACAGGACAGCCAGCAGCAAGGTGTATAGACCATTACAGCAGCAAATGGGTACACCATTGGGACACCTGAAGGGCCAACTTAGGGATAGATCATCCTGGAGAAAGTTTATCTGTATGGTCACTAAGAGTCAACACTGACTTGATGGCACATAATCATTTAATCAATCAGCATGGTTTAGTTAAGAACAAAACTTGCTAAATCAATCTTATCTCATTTTTGAGCTGGTAACTTTATTAATTAGTTAGGGAAATGCTACAGACATAATACACTGACCAACAAATCATTTGGCAAAGTACCCCATGACATGCTGGTTAGGAAGCTAATAAAATAAGGGCTGATGACATTGCTGGCTCAAAAATTGTGCTCAAAGAGTGTTTATCAACCATTCTGCATCTAACTGGAGAGAGGTAATAAGTGGGGTTTTATAAGGATCAGTAAAACGTCTTATTTTCCTCAATATTTTCATTACTGATTTGAATGAAGGAATGTAGGGAATGCTTATCAAATTTGCAGATGAAACAAAGTTGGGTGGGATAGCTAGTAGCCCTGGAAACAGAAACAGAATTAAAAACAATCTAGATAGGTTGGAGAAATGGACTGAAAGTAACAGGAAGAAGTTTAATAGAGACAAGTGCAAAGTTCTTCATTTGGGTAATGAAAATCAAATGTAAAAGTATAGAATAAGGGATAATTGTTCTTGGACAAACAGTCTTCGAATAGTGGTTGACTGTAAACTAATAATGATGTAGAGGTGTAATAATGAGCCAGAGTTGTTAACTTATAATGAGCAAGAAGTGCAAAGGAGGCAAATGCAATTTTAGGCTATATAATTTCCAAATCAGAGGAAGTAATCTTTTCATTTTTTTCTGCTTTAGTCAGACTCCAGCTTAAGTAATATATCCAGTTCTGAGCACCATGCTCAGATTCAGAAAAATTGGAATCGGTTCAGAAGAAGGCAACAAAGATGATTGTGGATTGGAAACTAAACCCTATGAAAAAAATATTGAAGGAGCTGGGTTTGTTTAGCTTTATAGATGACTGAGAAGAGTATGTTAACACTCCTAAAATAACTGAGAAGATATTACATAAAAGGTCAGGATCTGTTCTCTCTCATTCCAGAGTGCAGAATACAGAATAATGGATGTAAGAAAAAAATCCTTAATAAGAGCGGTTTAACAGTTGAAAGAATTGCACAGAGAAATTGTGGGCTCCCTTTCATTGGATGCATTCATGAAGTGGTTACAAAGTCATCTGACTGGGAAGCTCTAATCTGGATTTCTGCACTGAGCAGAGAGTTGGATGTAATGGCCTAAATAGCCCTTTCCAGTTCTAGGAGTCCACGTTATATGGTGCTATACCACCAGTCTCAAATGCAGTAGGAAAAGAGTCTTAACCAACTTACTTGTAACATGGGATGGGCTAATGATTAGATTTTCTTTTCCTTTTTCTCACTGGTTAACAAATGAAATAAGAGCTTCAAAATTGTGAAAAAGCAACCCAGAATACCTCTCCTCCAGCCTTTCTCAACCTTTTGACCTTGGAGGAACTCTTGAAATATTTTTCAGGCCTCAGAGAACCCCTGCACATTCAAGTTCAAATATAGGCCAGAAGTTACAACTTTACTATATTTGTTTCATGTGTAGGCCTGTATATTTGCATTAATGGTGTTCTTAAACTAAATTTACCTCTTTAATATGAAACATGTGCTTGCTTTTTTGCTGCACAAATACCCAATTCTGGGCCAAACCTGAGATAAGCATACATGGATTTCATCTTCAGCTGAAATAAGATGATTTCTGTCTTTGCTCTTTATGCTTGTTAAATAAGAAAAAGCTTGCTCACACATGTAAGAAGTTGAAAACTACAGCAAAATGTCCAATGTCTTCCTATGAATGGCAAGATACTCTTCTTTCACAGAAATCCAGAACTTGTCCATAGACAGATCAGCGAATCTCATCTTGAGTGTACGATCAGACTGCAGCTCACACAGTTCTCCCTCTTCCTTCAAAGTGAAGTTCTCAGGCTGAGCAGAAGATGCAGAGAAAGGATCCCTCACCCAGTCATACATTTATGTTGAAAGGGAGGGAAAGTACTGATCAATTTTGTTGTGCAGTACTTCCAGGTGGTTTTCAACTAGATTTGAGACTTTTTGATATCCTTCCTCACTCTCAAGCCCAAGCAGCAGTGGAAACATTTCAATATTTCCTTTTGCAACATGATTTTTCTGAACATTCAGTTTTCTTTTAAATCCAAGAATCTTGTCACTCGAAGTCAAAACATTTTCTCCAGTGCCTTGCAGAGACTTGTTCAACTGGTTCATGTGATGAAAGATGTCCACTAAGTATGCTAGTTTCTGCAACCATTCTCCACCTTCAAAGCACTCAGAAAAATATGGAATACTATTTTCTTGAAAATACTCTTGCAATTCTGCCTTCAGCTCAAACACCCTGTTGAGAACTCTTCCTCTGCTGAGCCACCATATTTCTGTGTGTAACAGGAGACTTATGTGCTCTTTGTCCAGGTTCTCACATAGTTTTTTAAACATTCTTGAGTGAACTGGTCTTTGTTTAACAAAGTTAGCCATTTTTGTAGCATCATACAGAACTTATTTCATTTCATCTCCAAGAGTTTTTGACACCAGACCTCTCTGTAAAGAAAGCAGTGTGTTGTGACGACATCAGGATTTTCTTTTCTTACAAGAGAAACAAAGCCTCTTATGGAGCCAAGCACTGATTAGTATAGATGCCAGCACAGTTCCTCTAAGGCAGACTTTTTGTTTCCAGATATAAACACAAAACATTAAATACAACTTGGCCTCTGCATGTTTCATGTAGTTCTTTGCAGCAGAAAAAGTTTTCTTGAATTTCACTTTTTTTTTTTATTCCATTGATGTACTAGTGCAGGGAAATGCCTGAGGAAATTTAAATTCTTCATTATCATTACCATCATTGAACTTATTGGTATTGTCCATTCTAGAATCCTCCTCTCTCACATTGCCACTTTGGGCCCTCTTCAAAAATTGTCACATTGGACCCTCAGACATGACTGAATAAACATGTATGAAATGTATTTAAAATAACGGGATAAAATAAATACAGGAAAACCTCAGGGAAAAGATGCAGGATGGAGAGACTGACATCACAGCTTAAGGTGGATGAGTCCATTAATTTCTTGAAAAATGCACTTCAATATATTCTTCCCTTCCTGCAATATATTCCTCCCTTCCTGCAATATAGTGTTCACCTGTTATCAATGGTCTCCCCTATCTCACATCAAAAATTAAGAATGGATTCAACAAAATAAACAGTCCTACAGCACACTACCTGAGAGCTCAGAAAGAGTCGTAATTAGATTTTTGTTTGGTTTCTGCTCATTACTGTGAGAGCACGTTGCCTGAACTTGAAATATTTTTTTTAAATAAATCATGATCTCCCAGGGAACCCCTAGTGACCTCTCATGGAACCTTATGGTTCCATGGAACCCTGGTTGAGAAACCCTGCCCTACTCTTATTGGAATGCAGTGCAGGGATACTTTATTTACAGGGACATAATAAACATGAACACTGGCTCTGGCTGTCCTGAGCAACATAGTATGACAGTAAGTTGTATTTTGTTCAACAAAAGATGAGCACATAGGCTTCTTGGTGGTATGTACAAGTATTTTCCCCCAAATGTATTTTCCCTTCACGATTATTCTGCCCACAGTGTGTCTCTGCAATACAGACAAATTATCTGTAGTAATTTGCCACCAATCTGAGGTATTAGATAAACTAATGCTCCTTCAAAGCAACTCCCAGTTACCCACACCCACCAAATGTCTTGTGGCATCTTAAGAATTAAAAGGTTTATGGGCTTTTTTGTAATGAAGTAGAGTGCCCAAAGGTTTATGGGTCACCAATGTCTGAATACATAAGGAACCTATTCATGTTTTGGCTGACACAACAAACAACTCCTGTTCTGGATTCAGCTTGTTAGGAGCTGGTCAGTAAGATGACCAAGCAAAGGAGTATGTTGGCTGTCTCTAAGATCAAACACTCAGCTTGTTTTTAGCAAATGGTGAATAAAACTCTGCACATAGAATTCTAAAACACTTTCCCACAAGAAACCAAGGTGCCTCAAAAGATAAAGCAAGATAAATTATTTTAAATTTTAAAGAATTCAAAACCAAAGTATGGACCTAAGGAGGGGGGCAGCCATTTTTAATATATGTATGCTTCTAAGCACTCGAAACAAAGCATTTTGTTTTAACTGCATACCTGTTTAACTGGATACAATCCACCTCCTGAATATTTCAATAGAAAAGCTAAAGAGAGTTGCAGTGAAGGACAGCATTCTGAGAACCATACAGCAAAGAATAGAATCAAACTTCTAGTCTCACTGAAAAAAAGGATTTAATGTTTTGAAAGATTCAAATGGAGAAATAATGGTTCCCCTCTAGATATATTGTGCTATGACGATGAAATACATTCTTCTCAGTACTTTATTCATTCTCCTGAGTTATGCATTCATTCATAACAGAGAGATTGTTTGCCCTTTATCTTTTCCTGCTGTCACTTTCCACTTAAACACTGCCAGATGTGGTGGATTTATTTATATTTTTTAAATGTCAATACACTGGTTGTATTTCATGAGTCTTCAGTAGGCAAGCTAGAACAGGTAACGGTGAGAATTCAGTAAAGGCTTGACATTCTCATGCAGCAGAATTCAAGTATTTCATGGGCTAATTTTTAAAAAAAATCTCCATGCATACGTTTCACCTGCAGCCGGCCTTGAAGCCACCTTTCATTTTTAAGCAGCCCAGTTCTTTTTGCTGGTATGCATTCTGGTTTCTTTTCTTTTTCGAAGGCAATCAAAATGTCTTTTCCATGTGTTATTTTCTTCTGGTCCATTGAGACTGGTCTCAGTAATCAAACTTGAAATCCCAGTATTGATTTTCTAAGCCAAACCCAGCATGGATCATCCTTTTTATTATCAAATGTATCAAGGTTTGAAATTTGAGCTATGTAGCATCCATTTCACCTGGAACACCCACCAGAAACACATTTAAGTTATTTTCATTGTGGAGTGAAAATAATTACTCCTTTGCAGTAAATTATGTCTTATTCTCAGGATAAGCCTTGTCCGCTTCAGAGAAGCCTGGACTACAGCCTATCACGATATATATATATATATATATATATGTATATGTATATGTATATGTATATGTATATGTATATATTTGTAAATTCTCCTTGTAAGTACAGTATATTCAACACTATTGAGGGATGAATAATTTAAACTATTCTCTCTCTGAATGATTCATCACATTCCTGCAGCACACAGACTTGCCTCTGGCTCAAGTGATGAAGGGAGATTAGGAATAATCTTTTGAATAGACTTATTATAGCAGTGGAAGTCTTTTTTTAGGCATGAAAAGTATTGTGTAAATTTGTTTCTTTTAGTGTAGTTAAACTTGTTGCCCACTCCGTATTCCTTTAGCAACTATATGAGAACCAAATGATTCCCATTAAAGAGAAAAGTGTCATTTCTGACTACACAGATTCTTAGTTATTTCTGATCTAAAAATCCATGTTTGATTTCCCTTTGGGTTATCCTTGCTAGAGCATTAATTTTATTTCTGCTATGCTAATCTTCTCTGTATTGTTCCTGAAACCTGGGCAAGAATGACACGCAGTGCATGAAGTATTTCATGTTTTTATAAAGGTCATGAGCCTGTTAGCACATGGCAGCCACATCTGTATTTACTGAAATGTGACTCTCCTCAAAGCTGTTCAATCTAAAAATTTAAGGCCCCAGCTGTGAGTTCCCCAATGTCTTCCCAACTCCTTGCCAAGTCTGGAATCCAACTTATTTTCCTAGGGATTGTATGTGGCTCTACATTTGAAATTTTGGCTTAACGTGATTTTCCTCAGGAGCTCCCTAGCCTCCTTAAGACAATTTCACATCATCATGGATGATAGGTATTAATTCAGACCTAACATTTTGTGAACCATATTAACAATATATGATTTTGACCCTTGTCTGAACTGTAACAGTGAGTTCTGAGTATAAATCTGCAGAAAGATGTAAGTTCTGGCCCTTTCCTGTTTAGGTCAGGTTTGCTTGGAACAGCCTTTTCAATGGCTATTTCCTGTGGTAACAGATTATGCCCAACTCACAGGACAGCCCTTACCTTTGATGTTTTGCCATCATCACTGCTGGGAGATTGAATAGTACAGTATTCCTTTGTAAAAGCACTTCTGCTCCTGCCTAATAGGGGAGGTTGAATCCTTTACTGTATAAATACACTTCTTTGCTATCCCTTTTATACAGCCGAGCCCTAGAATTTAATAGTACCCTGGTTAATCAATTTTCATGGAAGTTCAGAAGAGAAAATTACTCTTTTTCTATTAGATATCGCCTATGGTGATTTCCAAAAGGGTCCCAAAATTATGTTCAGTTGACAATGCTGTCCATCATGTAATATCATAGTACTTATTGCTCAAGATGCTATCTGTTACCATATTGTTCAGGTTTTGTGTTCGTGTGTGTGTGTGTGTATACACACACACACACACACACACGAACACAAAACCTGAACAATATGGTAACAGATAGCATCTGTTTATATATATTTAGTGTAGTTTTTATATATTTAGTGTAAACAAAAATTAATATAAATCTATTCCACTAGTTATGGATCTGTTTTGCAAAATTCCAGACAACCACTAAATGGCAAATGAAAACTAACATTTTCTGTAACTCTAACTCTTTAAAAATATGGTCATCCAGTTTTTTGCAGCCCAGAAGACAGGCCTATTACCTAATGCTCCTAGTAGTCCCAGAAGAATGGTAAGAGATTTAGCAGAATATTTTTGAAACTATTTTCTCTTTATTTGTATTGTCGGATGAGGATGAGTATTTTTAATAACTGGAAGCCACCCCATAAGATTTTACTGGGCATTCACTTAGACTCATTCAAAGACGTTTATGGGGAGTGGGTTTTCACATCCTAATGTCTTCCATTTGTATATCTCTGAAAGATCTGAGCCTCTTCTTCCAACTTAAAAAAAAAATCATTGAAAAATCCATTAAGGATTAAAAAATAAACTAGCCTTTGTTTGGTAGTGCTAAGAACTATTCCACAGGAAATATCCTGGGTAAATCAGTAACATCCTACAAATTGGTCTCCATTGATGTACTCTTGAGTACTGTAAATAATATATGTGGCAGGTAAACATGTCATACACAATTGTTAATAAAAAGAAATAAAATTGTTCCCAGCCCAAAGTGTATTAAAACATACATGTTTGATGTGTCATTGCTCAATGACTTGCACCTTGATTTGTGAACTTTCTCTATTTGAAAATACAGTATTTGAGTGAAGTCAGGTGCTATAAAAACTTTATCTCAGTGTCTTGGTTTTTGTGTTACCCAGATCATCACTTAACACTTCAGAATTGTCACCTCTAGTCCTGACAAAGCTTTGGTATTTTAAACAGCCTTGGGCCACTGAGATATTTCCAACCAGTGTAGTCATCTTGGGAGCAGTCGTGATAACAAAAATGATTAGCAATTAACAGTTAAATGCACAGAGACATCTGCATGAAATGGAAGTCAGAAATCTCAATATTAAAGTCACTGACTGACAAGGGCACAAGGATGAAGTTCCTCTACAGAAGAAAACAGCTGGTGGCTGCTGATGAAAAACACAATAGCATTTTTTTTATAATGAAATTGATTCCCCACAACTTTTTGTTAAAAGCGGCTTATAAAATTAAGTATAAAACAACAATTAATAAAATGTATTTAACACAAGCAAAAAGAAGCACCTCTGGCAAAACAACAAGCAGTCTGAACTAAGAGCCAGTATGGAAGAGTAGTGAAAGTGTCAGATGTGTTTCCAGGGAGATGCAGGTTCAAGTTCCTTATCAATCACAGAGCACCCAAGATGGATTTGGACCATCTTTCAAGCCAACCTCCCACCCAGGTTTGTTTCTCCCTGCCACCTTCCCCAGGGAGAAAACTGAAGAAAGGCAGGATATAAATGAAATAATCAATACGTAATCAATAAACAATATTAACTTCAAAGACAAACGTTGAACATGTGGTAGATAAAAGATATGTATTCAGCTGCAAACAGAAAACAGAAGATAGAATTACCTCGGGGCACAGAATTCCACCCACAAGGCAAATCTTTCTTTTGAAGAGTTACTCAATAACTGGTCTTGAAACACAGTAGTGCTCTTCGGTTGATATCCACTAGAATATACCAAGACCCTTGTAGCATCGACACTGTTTCCCCATCTGTCAGCCCTTTGAGGTAATCCAGACAGGAAACCAGAACCATGAATACTAGTACTACCTTTATTGTAAGGTTCAGTAACAGAATCTTGCAAGTCTGAAAGCTCTTCCCCACTCCCTGCCTTTACATTCCAGAGAAGTAGGGAGGGTCAATTCTGAGATGCTTTCTCCATCCCCATTCCTTCTGAGGGCTGAGATATCTCTTGTCTGACCATTGTCCTGGCTGCAGCTCTTCCTCCTGTCTTCCAAAGTTATTCTCACAGCCCATTGCACCACCCCTGCCAAATGCTTAAGGTTAGATTAATAAGGTTAGAATATGATGTAAAGTGTACTAGATAATAGTGAGCTGAGGAAAGGATATTGTTTGTTTAGTTTTTAAAGCTATGTAAAATATTCAGTTTTAATGTGCTATAATATTTTAATTCTACACCTGGGTATTGTTTTTGAGATATACTAATTTTCTAATGTATAGTTCAGTTTTCTCTAATCTACAGCTTTCCAGATGTGTTTGAATTCTGTCTCCCTAGCATCCTTGGGTATGATAGGCCATGTTGGGTGAAAGTGAAGGAAACTGTAGTCCAAATCCTCTCAAGGGAAACAGGTAGGAAAAAACTGACTTGGTTCTAACCTTCAACACTTGTCCACATGGTGAGAAAAGCAGCCACATAGAAATAATTAGATTCATTTGGAGAAGTGTTATTTTATTGTTTGATTTACTGTACTTTTAACCCCCACCTTTCCAATTCTGTTATGTGACTTTCTCCTCTAGATCTTAGAAAATATATATCTATTATACTGTAGATATATCGAAGTTGTCTCTGTTATTATAAAATCCTTTATGGGAATGAACATAAACGTATAGAATCAAGAAAAAAAAATCTAAAGTGGCTGGGTTATTAAAATCCTTGTCATGAAATATAAAGATAATGCCTTTTTAAAGGCTGACTAACCTGATTCCTAGTCTTTGCATGCCATTTTTAATATGGAAAGTTGGCTAGTAGTGCAGTCCTAGAAATGCCTGTTTAAGAATAAGCTCAACTGAATTCAGTGGGATTTACTCCTATGGTAAAGCTGCAGTCCTATGAAAACTTAATCCATTGCCTAGAAGAGTTCACGTCTGAGTAAACTTGTATGAGATTATACTGACAGATAACTTCTGGAAAATGATAACCAGTGAAGCAATCCCGAAAATGTTTCACCTATCGAAAACAAATTATACGTGACTCAAACTTGGACCTGTGAGTTGGATATTTTTAAAAAATGAAAGCATACATTATCTTGGATAAACAGTCTGTGACTTATTTAGGTTTCTGACCAAGGAATCTACCTGTGTGCCATTGCCTGATGTCCAGCCACTGATTGCCAAAATACTTTTTATTCAATTATTTTATTTATTGATTATTTATTTATTTATCATATTTATATAGCCACCCATCTCACACAAGGTGACTCTGGGTGCTGTACAACAATTAAAAAATAAATACATAAAAACAACTACAGATAAAAAACTGTAAAAACACACAAAACAGGAGGGGATGAAATCAATAAGGGAGCCATCGTAAAATCTCCCCGGTCCCCTGGGAGCCCCAGGCCTGATCACATAGCCAGGTCTTGAGGGACTTACGGAATGTTAAGAGGGATGGAGCTAATCTCACTTCCGGGGGGAGAAGATTCCACAAGGCGGGCACTGCAGCAGAGAAGGCCCACCTCCTGGGAACCGCCAAATGTAATTTTCTAGCAGACGGGATCCGCAGCATGCTTTCTCTGCCAGATCTGATGGGACGGGCAGATGTAATTGGGGAGAGGAGGTCCCTCAGGTCACCCAGCCCCATACTATGAAGGACTTTAAAGGTCAAAAACAGCACCTTGAATTGGACCTGGAAGTAAACTGGCAGCCAGTGCAGCTCGCAAAGCAGAGGTGTAACATGTTCTGCCCTAGGGGCACACATAACTGCCCGCACCACGGCATTTTGCACCAGATGAAGCTTCTGGATACTCTTCAAGGGCAGCCCCATGTAGAGTGCATTACAGAAATCCAAACGGGAGGTGACCAGGGCATGAGTGACAGTTATTAGGTTATTGATTATGCAGTTATCACAAGTTAATCTATATCAGTTCAGCAGCAAGAATTCAGTTAAAGAGCATACAACATAACAAAGGTTTTATGAAGAATAAAATTGGTAATAATCACTTAAAACTAGCAAAGGAAGGAATATAGCACTGATTAGTGCACTGAGTATCAAATAAACAGGATGAAAACAAACAATACAAAATAAACAGAATAAAACTAAGCAATGCCAAGTAAACAAGATGGAAGTATTGTAAAGGAGGCTGACACCCATCTGATTACAGCACTATCTGTCATGGTCTGCTCTGAGTCTGATTTGGAGTCAGAGTATGAGGAAGTACCGGACGAACAGCAGGCTGAGCAGTCATTAGAGATGTGGTTAGACAGTGAGCAACAGCCGAGGTCAGTCTCAGATAATGAGGCAGAAAGTGTAAAACTACCTGATGTTAGAATGAGGTGCACTGAAAAGAGAATGTTGCAAAGGCGTTCAGCGAGGTTACTCGCAAGAAGGGAATCTTGCCCTCAGAAATGAGGAACATTGGCTGCCGTTATAAAATAAGGCTCAGTAGAAGGGGAGTCTGGTAAGGACAACCATCTAGCTACCCGCTCGTGTCTCGCTTGTGACTGCTCGTGTCTTACTTGTGTCTCCTCTGGAAACTGCCGCCGTGTGCCCTGTCTCAGTCTGGTTACGCTCCTGCTTCCTGCACTGCCTGGACTGGACTTGACAACACTGCTGTCAGGCAAGCTGGTGATTGTATCAGACCATAGACCCTTTTGTGTGTGTGTGTGCATGCAGTTAGATCATGACACTATCTTAACCACAAGTCAGGTGCATTAAAAAATTAACTTCTAAATTATATCTAAAGGTGGTTCATCTATGATAAAGCTGTTAGCAAAGTAGGCCAGACAGATTATTTGGTGTGAGGAAATCCATAACCTATCTGCTTTAACTAGGAGGGCCCCCTCACATGTTCTTGTGAGCTTTGCTGTAAATAGTGGTTGGCTGCACAAAATGGCCTATTGAGCTGAACCGTTCAAATATTTTTGTAGTAGATTAATGGACACAGACTTGGTTATTTCCGCTTGATATAGTTGACTATACAGATGTTTAATAATGGTGAAACCATTTAAAAAGCCTGTTTTAAACGCTGTCAATTCCAGTTCAGTACCAAATGGGGCTGTATCGTCAAATTAATTATGCTGCATTTTAGACACAGTTCATATGTATGCACTAGGAAGAACGTATATCATAGATAAGAATTTTCTTTTCCCATTGTTGCTAGAAAACCTGGAGGTGTTTGGAAAAACAGTAAAATTGAAGAAACAATAAGTTTGGCATTACCAACAAGACCTGATTAATGGCTACTGGATTCCATCAAGGAACTGAGCCACTTGTCCTCAATAAAAGGAGAAAGAAGCTAAAATCAATAGGGTATATCAATGATAATTTTATCCATCATCCCAGTAATACAGACAAAAATGGGCAATAAATGGTCACTTTCCTGCCACAGGATGTGTGTCCTTTGGAGGTATTACTCCAGCCTCACAGCTTGGCAAGCGTTCACTGGATGCCGTAGGATCCTGCCTCTGAAGGATGCAATAGCACCTCCTCTTTCTACATTATAGCCTAACAGGATGTGGTAAGGGAAGTTCTGTGGGCTGGATTGGACATTCTGCATCTTCTTTGTATTACTTGTCCCTCTCAACTTCTGGAAAGCCATTTTTTTTAAAAAAATTATTCTGAAGCTGCCCCTTTATTGGAATACTCTAGGTGGTTGACAAAGTTATTTAAAACATTAAACAGAGCAAAAAATAATAATCAGAGGATAGAATACATTAATCAAAAGCACAGGAAAGAATTAAAATATATTCCCTATCTCAGTGTAATGGGAGTTTTAAACCTATTTAAAAACAAACTTGGGAGAGAAGGATTTCCTTTGCCTGGCACCAAAGTGGGGGCAAATGTGCCTACTTGGAGACAGCACTGCCCAGTTGAAACATACAATGAAGGCTTTCTTCCTTGTAGCTCTTCTCCAAGGCAACTTCCCTAGGATTGAATCCTACGATCATGATCCCTAAAACTGTTCCTCCACAATCATAAAACTAAGAGGACAAACATGTAACCCTATACCGAATTGTACTTCTCTTATCATCTTGTTGCTATATTTGACATAATTTTTAAAATAAGGTGCACTGCTGGGTTATCCAGACTGTAGCTGATGCAGGGTATCTCCATGTGACAGAATGCAGCAGCTGAACACTGTCTGCTGTTCTGCTACATGATCACCAAGACATATAGTCATTTCTGGAATTTTCATAAATTAGCTAGGGAAGAGTTCAGAGTTTTTGCACTTTCTTGCAGTTGTCCTCATTGGGGGGGGGGGGGGGACAGTATATATATATATATATAGTCTATAGCTGACTCAAAGAAGGAGAAAGGGGGAGAAGAAGAAGAGATGGCTTACAAATAGTGTTGGACTAGGCAGCTTGGTTTTCCAGGGCAACCTGGAGGAAGAACACAGAGTGGCCAGATGAGATTGAGAGAAGGAAATACCATTGACGTTGTCCAAAGCAGGGGCAGAAGCATAATCAAATTATGGTCCAGAAGTCCAAGACTCCAAATGTGGGTTGACAGCCAGTTTGGGTTCCAAGAAGCTTGTTCTCAGGCAACAGGTTCAGGAGGCAAACGCACAGAGTTCTGGCAAGTGGAGTGGTTGTTCCCAGTTGTTCCTGCAGCTACTTGTGGCTCTTAAGTAGAGCCTCCACAATCAAATCTGGATACACCCTTGCAGGGTGAAGAAACATGCAGAGCAACTTTGCTCTGCCCTGCATAACATGCAGTGTGCCTGAGCACTGCACAGTTGCCCCAGTTCCTATTGCTCATCCTCTGACTGTGGGCAGAGTTGGCAGGTCAGTCTCAGCTGCTTGATTACTCTCAGTCTCCTGAGGTTGACATTTGTCTGGCATATCCAGAGCAGATTCCTCACTGTCAGAATCCTCTGAGTCATGAGCTGGCCATGACATGTCCAGAGGAACATCAAGGAAGACTATGTCTTGCCAGTCTAAGAGATTGCCAGCTAAGAGTAATTAATGCCCTTACGTAAGTCAAAAAAGGGAGAGGATTGTAGTAATAAATGTATACATAACAAGGTAGACTTTACCAGAAGTAAAGACTTTATTTTGCAAGTAGGGAAATAGTTAACTTTCAGCAGGCATATATAAATTACTAGACAACCCATGACCTGTTGGATCATTGTTTCAGAGATATTTTCTTACCTAAATGGAGAAAGAGAATGACCAAGGGCAAAAAAGCAGTGGGAGTGGGAGTGACTTATGACTTGCTGCTGGCTTCCCCATTGACTTTGCTTGTGGGAAGCTGGCAGGGAGCATCAAAATCCTTCCTTCCTTCCTTCCTTCCTTCCTTCCTTCCTTCCTTCCTTCCTTCCTTCCTTCCTTCCTTCCTTCCAACATACAATATAGGCTTTTGCCACAACCCTCAGGAGAGTCCTGGTGAAGCCTCCTCCTCCTCCTCCTCCTTCTCAGCTGACCCATAGAACTGCCTACCACTTTGCTGGGGAGTGGTGGAACAAAAGGAGCTGCACACTATGAGAAAAACTGCACCTCCACTCCCTATTCTGGTGTGTCCCCCAAGGGCCCCCTCCCTCGAGGTAGGAAAAGGGCTCACCTGACGACCACTGCTGCCCCCAGCCAGCCCTACCTCAGCAGCAGGCATCTGAGTTGCTCCCTCATCCTTCCCTCAACACCTACAGATTTCAAATTTGAATCGCCACTCACCTGTTGGGCCTTGCCACCAGCCAATCAGGTGCAGGGGACAGAGGGAGGCAGGAAAGAGGTCAGGGTCCATGATGATCACATGACCTGGGCTGACCATAGCAGTGCATCAGCGTAGCAGTGCTGAAGCAGCCACAATTTCTGTAGGTTGGCCCATCTGAGGTACCTTGGTTCAAAAACTGTTGCCCTATGACACACCATTTTGCCCAATTGAAGGTTATAGACATGAGAGTTTTAATAGTATATAGATTGTTTTGCACCCCACTTATAAAATCATAGCGGGATTAATCAGCAAAGATGGATGTTTTTGCCTTAAATACTCATTGTCTTAAAGAAAGTTGCATTGCTGAAAGAAGCATTTCTTAACATGCTTACATTACAATGAAAGAAAATGTAAGAAAATTTTTGTGTGCTGAATGTCTAATCGGCTCCAGAGAACCCAATCCCACATGACACTCCACAAACAGAAGGATCCAAATATGAGCAATGATGCTGTGCAAGGCAATGGTACATGTTGGGGAGGGGGGACAGGCCCTACTACATCTTTTACCATGCTGTTCACATGCACTGCTGTTCACAGGAACCATTGAAAAGGCATGCTTAGAGCCACATAAAAGTACTGCTGGAAACAAAGGCAGGGCTCGTGATATGAGAACGTTTATCAGACCATACAGCAATCAATACATGCATTTTCTTCTGTGTAAGAAAGGGGCCATGACATTCAGATCAGGGTCCAGCTTTAATTATTTAGGTCAGTATAATCATGGATCATAACCTGCATCACTCTAAACATATAAGAATCTAAACAGCAGGCTTTATCCCCACCCTAGAATGTTGGACTACACTGCCTATCCTGCTTACTTCAGAGTGCCATTGCTAGGGTTGAAAATGATGGGGCAATGGTTAGCCACGTTTGAAAGCACAAGACTGGGGGAAGCTGCTATATTGACTCTTCATATTAACAACTGAATTGCTGGTAGGAGATTTGGAAAGTCAGGGTTTTTGTTGTTGCTAAAGAGAAACATAAATCACAAGGAAATGTTTCTATGAGGAAAGAATAAAATTGACTAAAGTTTTTTTCAGATCAATAACAAAACACTTTATCACATTTTTGCTGTAACTGGAGACATTTCTCTTTTGGTTTAGATAATAATGCAATTGTCTGAAACAAGATCGTGTCTGCACTTACATTCTTGGCTGCATGAATCAGTAGTTCTTAAGATACTGGTGGACAGATTTTTCCTGGTAATGTTAACTTTAATTTTTAAAAAACGGTCGGTTATTTGATGCCAGCCCTCATATTGCCTGTCAGAGAGAATCTTTAACAACATGTAAGTTTAACCCATGAGTAATGGTGTCTGCTTGAAAACCATGTAATTCTTGTCTGCTAAAATGGTCCAAATTGTTTTTCTCAGGTTTTATTTACCACGCAGACTTGATCCTTATTGTGACTTTAGGGATGTGATCCAAAATTCTGTAGCTGCCTTAGGCTGCTCACTTTAAGTTAGAAAGGGGAACTGTTTTTTTTGGAAGGACAAGATTCCTTCTGGAACATTTCCCATTGGTTGATTGATTGATCACGTAAGTAGATTGCCACAATCCCAAAGGATTCTCAGCAATTCATAAGATAAAATGCACAATAAAACTGTATCTAATAAACATGCACAAATCAATTAAAAACATAGAATGAAACTAAATAGCAAAGCCAAACTATAAACCAAACAAGATGGAATCACAACCCAAATGTGCTCTAGAAGAGCTCAAGGCAGTCTGAGAGGCAGTCAAGGAGGGACCCAGCCAGATGTCCACTGACAAGCTACTCTAAACAACTGGTGCTGCCACTGAAAAGCGGTGTCAGTGTGCCTCCACTCCCCCCCCCCCAAACTTCCCTAAAGTAAGGAACCACTAGTAGTTTCTCCTGAGTATATTGAATTGAATTGGCTGGGCTGATTTCAATGGGAAAAGGAGGTTCTTGTAAAGAGTAAGGGAGGTGACCTTGCCAGAGATATACAATTACCATTACCTTGGCAAAGAGGACTGAAACATTCTTTAAGTCCTGGAAACCAAGATAACATTCAGAAATGGCTCAGGCAAACATCTCTCTGATTTACTATAAGAAATCAGTGTATAAGAAGTAGGGGAAATACAGCCCAAGCAGACATACAAGATTCTATTATAGCCTATCTCAGTAAAGTGTACTTCTAGTCTTCCTGTGGAGTTCATTTTCTGGTCTACCTAGTGAGGCTGACAGTCCTGCAGATAACTCGGTACCAAGCCATATAGGGCTTTATACATTAGACCCAACACTTCAAATTGCACCTAAAAGCCAACTAATACCCAGTATAGAGCCTGGAGCATTGAAATGATCTGGCAAATTATGGTTAGCACATGAGCCACTGCATCCTGAAACAACTGCAGCCACCAAGTAGAGATGAGCACATAAGTCAATGTTGCAAGGACTTTCCACTCCAGGTGGGGCTGCAACTGATTCATGCCAATCTTCACAGCACATCTTTACCATCACTCCCCACCCCCTTGCTTCACCTTCTAACCTTCTAACCCTCTAATTCTTTAGAGGGAAGGGAGAAAACAGTCCAGAACCATCTCACTAGTTCCAGGGCTGTCTTTATCCACCCCTCCCCTCCCCGTACACTATGGATCAGACCCAACCTTGTACTCCCTATGTTTCATTCAGGGGGCCACTCCAAACTAGGTCTGGAGTACACGCTTCTTCCCCACTGCAGTAAAAGATGTAACCAGCCAAATATAAGTGAGCTCTTACACTTGAGGTGCTAATGTCACAGGGGATCCCTCAGCCTCCTCTCAAATGTCTGCAAACACGTGGCCATGTTCACCTAGAGCCCCTTGCCCAACTTCCAGCCACCTAAACACCCCACAAAGCAGCCCAACCTTGACAGACTACTTTCTGGGAAATTCCATGGCTGACTAAGGTGAAGAAGAAGGGTGAAATGTAAGTCCCCAGCCACCCCCTTCCAATGGCCCATTACAAACCCCAACTCCTCTGACTGTGGTGTCTAATATCCACAACTCCAGACTCCTAGGAGCAGTTCAAACAGTTCTGGTGGCTTTGGCTATCTGAATGGCTTCAGCTGCTTTGATGGGTCAACAAGTGGTGTCTTGGCAACTTTCTGACCAGTAGCAAGTGTCCACCATCCTCTCAACCTTAGTCTCATAACGCTCACAATCCTACTAATCAACCTTCCCAGCAGTCATCCTACATATCACTCATCCTAAACTTCACTTTGACTTTAGCTCTCACATTTAATTGCTGCTGGTTCTTTTAATTGCTTTTTCTTTAGCTGCTGCCTTTTGTTCTTATACACTCAATGGCTAGGATGTGTGCAAGATATGCTAGATGATAAAACCATGTGGAGAGGTGTGAAGGAACAGCTTATTATCATGGCCATTTTGATGGAATCATGTGATTGCTTTACCTAAATCCCATTATTATCCTCCATTTCCAAGCTGCTGTTACTTTTAAGTAAGGGGAAAGGGGAAACCTTCTCTGTGCATGAAGAAATAGACTTATTTCATTCATCTCAAGATCATGGTTGGAGGTTCCCCATTCATATAAGACATATACTACATTAACTCTCTTGAGTTATCATTAGCCAGTATGAAGCAGTAAGTTGATGTTAATTGCATAAAGAAAACAAATCAGTGTATTAATATCAGTAATAATTGCCATTAATAACCTTACAACACAAGAGGTTTTTTATGGTTAGGTAGTGAAATAATTGTCAAGTTCTATAAATCTATCCCTTTACATTAAGCTGTGGAAGATACATGTAATGAAGAAATATAGGTTGCTTGATTCAAGCTAATAAGTACAGCACCTCCTCCTAGGCTTGTGCATGTATTCCACCTTCTTTTCTTATTCTCAGTTAACATCTTTCTTTCCTTCAGCACTTGCAGAAAGAAATAAGCATGCCACCTCCTCCAAGAAAGGTGCATCAGCATAG
Source organism: Liasis olivaceus (assembly GCA_030867105.1). Lineage (NCBI taxonomy): Eukaryota > Metazoa > Chordata > Lepidosauria > Squamata > Pythonidae > Liasis > Liasis olivaceus. The sequence goes on from CM061349.1 coordinate 225,770,043, forward strand.
TACAGGTTTGCTAACCTATAAAAATACTTCAGATGGCCTCAGCTCCCTGCTGCTTCTTTTCAGTGCTTCTTTGTAGCTCAGAACTGACCTGTACATTCCACTAACTGTAGAGGAAATATCCTCATGATACATCTTTGTCCCATCCACAGCCCACCATGGAGGCAGCAGGTCATTTTTCATCAGTTCCATTTTTAAAGTAGCATTTTCATTTCCTCTTGACTGAAGTCTTGTGTATGAATAATCTGCAACACCTAATTCACTATCTTGTTGTTGACATGGTAAAGGGATGGCCTTTGCTATCCTCCTGTTGGCTAACTGAGGTGGCTGTAGGCCTGCCCTCTCCCTTCATGTCACTGATCACTGTCCTTCGTGTCCATTTTTGACTGGGCCACATGAGACACCAAACACCTGTTTCCATAGAGGCATCTGCCTGTGTAACATCTGACCACTCTTTGCAAAATGTCATTCAGGCATTACTTGGGCTCCTTATATACACTGGTGTGAAGGTCTTCTGGAAAACCACTAGGCCTGATGAAACATGTTTTCAGTAGTTTATCAAAGGGCTGGGAAACAGATGTATTGCTGATTCTGACCCAAATCAGTGTTTCCTGCTGCTTTTGCCAAGAAGGTGTTTGGCTTAGTTGTGTTTTCTACTGTTTTTATTACTTGGGAGGCAGGCAATGCCATTTTGCCATATATTTTGCATACTCCATTTGATACTTCTGGGTGTTGCCAACTGTGGACACCCACTGCCTGCACTCCCATTCCCTTGCAGCATTTATGCATTTGAGATATATGGAAGCTGAATGATAGGAAGAATGGTAAACATGTCTACCAGTCCACCAGTCTCCTGAAATCGTGGTGAATCTCTGTCTAAAAATAACCCTCCTGATATATCTGGGCTATTTTTGGATAGAGGTCTGCCTATCTTCCAGAAGAGTGGTAGGTTGGTAGATAGGCTTAGCCTTGTTCCTGTCACTTGGGCTTCTGGAAGACAGGTAGACCTAGTGATAGATCACCAGAATAGAGCACCTCTGCAGCAGTGACTTTGATTATTTCAAATCAAGAGGTCATGCTATTTCCCAATTGTCTTTCAGAAAAAGAATGATAAACATCTTCCATACTGAAAAATCTTTGATGAATAAGGATCAGACAGAAGGACCAAAAATTAACTAGGACTATAGTTCAGTGCTCTTCTGCTTATGTAAATACATCTGTTTCTGTTATACCTGCTTTATTAAATGATAAATGATTTGTCCCATCAGCAAAGTGAAATTCAGATTGTTATGGACAAGGTTGCACCTTATCAGTATTAGGATACCGACAAATTCAATATTATCACCAAACACCTAAGAAGCACACATGACATGCAATACTGTAATCATCACAGTCACTCTGGGCATAATACCGTATTTTTCCATCAATAAGACGCCCCCATATACAAGACGACCCCCACTTTTCCAACCCAAAATTAAGAAATCAATATTTTAAAGATAGTGCAGAACACGTTTTTATTTAGTAATTAGTTAACATTTACCTGATACACTCGGTGGGAGGAGGTCCAAACCGTCTCTCTGCAGCTCTATTTCCATGCTCTTTTGCATAACTGATTACATTCAAGCACGAGTGAAACTGCCAATAGCTTGTCTCTGCAAACAGCCTTCCTCTAATTGGTTTGTTCAGCATCAGCTGACGTCAGTTACATAAGGCTCGTGATTGGAGGAAGTCTGTTTGGGAGACAAGCTATTTCACTCATGATTGGAGGCTAGCAATAGGAGGAAGCCTGTCTGCAGAAACAAAGTATGGGCAGTTTTGCAACTGGGCAGTTCTCTCTTCGGCTGACTTCCTTGAATAAGACGCCCTTCAATTTTTAGGGTAAGGATTTTAGAAAAAAGTATCATCTTATAGTCGGAAAAATAAGGTAATTCATGCACAGGTAATTCTTCAGTTAGACTCCTGCAGTGTATTTGAAAATTTCCCAGAAAATATATTTAGTGCAAATCTCAGCTACTACCCTGCAAACTGAATCAGCTATAAGTAGCTTAAACTTTACTAGTATATAACATCAGATTGAGCCAATATATTTTAAGAAAACTTTTCTCAAAAAAAAAACAAAAGTTTGGAGAGAAAGGAGAAAGAAAATCTGAAAATGGTAAATACAGAAAGTGTATCAGGACAATACTGAAAGCCAGTGTGGTGTAGTGATTAAACCTTTGGTCTAGGACTGGGAAGACTCCAGATGAAGTCTGTCCTCAAACCAAGAAGCTCACTGCATCACTTTGGGCCAGTCATGCTATTTCAGTGCAGTATACTTACGGGGCTATTGCTGTAAAGAAAAATTAGAGGAGGGAGTATTATGTAAGAAAGGCAGGACAGAAATCTAGTAAATAAATAAATATTGTCCCAACCTCCCAAGTTATAATTTTCCTTCAGCTTAAGTGGAGGAACTGTGGAAGTTTACTGGCAGCTGTCAAGGTGTTGTTTCCCCCTTAGGAGTTTTATTGAAAAAGTTCTACTTTGTGACCTGGTGTCATTCCAGAAACATTCTGGAAAAAGGGGGAAAAGTTTAGCTGAACAGTGAAGAATATTCCTTCCTTCCTTCCTTCCTTCCTTCCTTCCTCCCTCCCTCCCTCCCTCCTTTCCTTCCTATCTCCATTATTCCTTTAGAACAGTGCTTTTCAGACTTGGCAACTTTAAGATGTGTGGACTTCAACTCCCAAAATTCCCTGGCCAGCATGCTACTTTAGAATGTCACAATGCCTGATGTAGCTATCTTTCCATATGAGAAAATAGTGGTTCTCTCTGTCCATTATTAGATATAGTTTTGTTGCTATTCATGGTATCAGATGAAGTTGAAGAGAGGGAAGATATTTTTAAGATGTAAAAATAAAAGTGAAACAGCTGCTGCCATCTTCCTGGCCACTCCCACACTCCTGAAAATCTTGAGAAGTTTTTCCCCCTTCTTAAAAGTGGGGATGCAACTTTGGTTCAGCCTCAGCTTAGATCACTGCATCAGCCATGGTGTACCAATATTTCCAAGTAAAGTTTGAGTTGTGATCCTAAGTACATGTACAAGAGAGTAAACCCCATCAAATATAGTGGGATGTTCCTAAAAAGCATCAGAAGGAAAACACAGTGACATCCTAAATAGCTTTAGACATGGCCACTTGAAGGATTATCTCCTTCTACTCATACAATCCATTCTCCTTTTAAGACCCCCATCTTTATCCTTCATTATTCAAATTAAATAGGCTGATGAGTAGAAATGGAGCCTTTATGTCATAGTGTCCCAAATATAGGATGCTTTGCCCAGAGAAATTTTCCAAGTGCTTTTTGAAGGTGAGGACTCTTGTTTACCCAGTCTTTTCAGTAGCTTCATGATACAATTCTACCAAATTACATTATTGCCACCACTGTTTTTTCTGTGCTTCTCATCTTTGTTTTTATACTTTTTGGTAGCATACACATTTATCTTAATAAATAGGAACATAAAGAAGATTTATTTTAGTTCATGTGTTACACTGAGCAGGATGATGAAAAATAAATCAGGTGGTAATAGATCTGCAGGTGGTAATAGATCTTTAGATCTGCAACTTTTGGAATAGAATAGGCAAATTATTTCAATGATTAAATTGTAAAAGCCAAATTGTAAATTAACTATAATTAGATTCAGTTCAAGAAGAAGGGCATTCACATGAGAGGGCAAAGTGGGGCAAGTGATGAAACTTTATCATGATGTTATGACTCAAACTCTGCCTCTTATGTACTTGTATGTAATGTTGCAACACATGATGTCATGATGCACCTTGTGTCATTTTGGAATTGTGGCTAGTTGCAGTTGCCTGTGAGTTCTACCAAAGCTTTGCATTAGAGGTTTTCCACTTTTTTGCTACAACATTTGAATATCTGAAACACAGAGAGACTTTTTTATATATACTGTAATTATCCTAGGGAGATGCTTTTCTACCACAAAAGTAAGTTATTGGCACAGAAGACTTTTTATTGGTGTAAATCAGCCTTCCCCAAATTGGCATCCTCTGGGGGACTTCAATCCCCTTTATCCCATCTACCATAGACAAAAATTCTGAGTTGCTGTCCAGATACACCTTGAGATCATCAGGCTGGAGTGGCTGGTATTCAGTAACATGATGAGAGATTTCCTTGGAATGAAGTTTATTATTAGGAGGAAAATGCATGGTTCCATAATTCACAGTGAAATGTTTTGTGTATCATCTTGGGGAAGTTCAAAGAAAAATATGGTTCATTTCAGGTACTGTTGGATTCCTGCCCCCCCCCCCCCCCCATGCCTGAGAGAACAATCAAGGGCTTTGTGTAGGATCAATAAGTTTTTTCTATTAATAAAATTACAGGTGGAAACAGGCAAATATTGGTAAGAATTAACACTCTTTACTGGATAGATAAATAAACCAACAAAAATATGGAATAGTCTAGAATTATATATCAATCATATTCAGGAGTTTATTAGTGGGTGCTTAAAAGATACAAAAAGCTCCAAAAAATAAACAAAGAAGATGTAAAACAAATATTGCCAGTTAAAATAATTGTTTTATTGTCTCTAAGCAATCAGAAATGTTCAGAGCTCTGTTTTGATTGGGAGTCACAGAAGCAGTGAGTTAGACACTGGAGTTTATAGGATTAGCAAAAAGTTATTTTTAATGTCTGTGTGTGTGTGTGTGTGTGTGTGTGTGTGTGCTCTAAATAAACATGCATCTATCTTCAGGTGGAGGATATAGCTCCAATAGAGATAGTTAAAACAATCTTATACACACAGTATTTATCTACTTATTTATTTACTTATTTTACATTATTTATAACGTGCCCGATTGCAAGGACTCTGGGCATACAAATATGCTGGGGCTGGAAGAAAGCCACTTTTGTGCTGGTGTTAGCCTGAAAGTCAAAAAGAGAAAAGACATAGATGGCACAAAAGCAAGAGACATGGCTTTCTATCCCAATACAGCAATGGGAACTAATCTGGATATACTGAATGTGGTTTCTTTTCATACGTTCAAAATAAAAGGAAAAGAAAAGAATCTGTATACCAACTGCTTAGTGAAGAGGGCTATATGCTAACAGGCAAAAGGCAGAAGAACCCACCTCCTACTTCAGTTCAGTCTTCAACAACAACAACAATAAAAACCTATAAAAGAAATTAAAGAGCAGAACTGATGACCGAGACTGATAGAAACATAGTCAGGGAACACTTCTTTACTTTGAATAAGTTTAATCTGCATGACCAAATGAATTGCTTCTTAGAGTACCATAGAAACTAGTGGATGGCTGGACTCTTCTGAATTATCTCTGAGAAATCCTGTGGGCTGCCAAATGACTAGAGAAGGAAGATCCAGCAGCAAACTCCAGACCACTCAGTCAATACCTGGGAACCTAGGAATAGCAATACTTGGAAACATTCTAGAACAGGGTTCCTCAGCCTCAGAAACTTTAAGATGGGTGGACTTCAACTCCCAGGATTCCCCAGCCAGCCATCTTAAAGTTGCTGAGGTTGAGGAACCCTGTCCTAGAAGACAGTTTAAAGATAACAATGCCCAAGCAGAACTTTGTTCCACTTCTGAAGATATTCTGAGCTCCAAGTCATACCCTCCCTCACCGTTAGTCCCAAAGAAGGTCAGCTTAGCTCCTACCATGGTTCTACCTGCCTGAATGTTGCTTAGCTTTTAGTTTCTCCTGGTATTACTAGAGAAGTTTAACTTCTAATGCCATGTTTTTGAGGAGACTGGTGCTGGATCAGGAACAGGGAACTAGTGGCCCTGCAAATCCCACTGAATGACAACTTCCAGTGCATCAATCAGCATGGCCAATGCAGGGGAATTTTGGTTCATCACCATTATATCTGTTGTAGTCTTTTATTCAAAAGAAGGAAGGAAGAGGTTTTTTTTTTTTTCCCCCCCTTTCAGTCTCCTATAAAAATAAATTGGTTGGTTGTTGTTTCATTTTTTCCCCTTTTTGCTGCCACATCTGGCATCAAATGTGCTTAGTTTAATTTCAACTGGAATACCTAATCAGAATAGCTTTGTGCCCCACAGAGGGTTCCTTATTCACATACCATCTAGATGTCATTTCCTGTGTTTCATGAGAAGAAGAGAATACAGAAATTTGGTACTTTGGAGTGATAACAAAACTAGACATGGAGTTGCATTTGGCCAGCCTCACATTAGGAAATGCTTTAATTGCTGCTACTGGAGGTAGTTGGAAAATAAACAAGTACTTCCAATATTATATTCTATTATTAACCTAACTAAACCTTCCCAAATAAGCCCTTTACTGCTTTAATGGTACACCGTTCAAAATGTTTCGCTGCTGGCCAAGAGAGTTATCCAGTTCATGTACTGTGGGGGGCCAATGAATGTGTTTGATTTAATAATTTTGTACAGCAAAGCCGGGAATATATCCAACACTTTATGAGGACGTTTCTTCTCCTCCTCAAGGTTGGCTATGAAAGGCAAGCTATCCAATTCACTGCCTGCCTGATCCACTGCTATTAATTCTGCAGGTTCATGATCTTCTCTTGCCCAAGGAATGGCCTGACAGTGGTTAGCAACAAATATAGAGCGTTAAAAAATATAAATATTTTTATTACTTTACTTGAAAAGCTGCAAGCCAGAAGTCCTCATTCTTATTTTTCTCATAGCAGAAAGGATTACATTATGATGTGGATGAACTCAGAATCAGCTGGACACTCTTATAGTTGATTCATGCATGTAGCGACATCAATTGAGTCCTTATTAATCAGTGGGTCATTGCTGAATATATTAATTCCCTCAACTGGAAAGTTACAGAGACATGAAATATTGTTCCTTGTACTTTGGTCAGAAGTGGTTATGTCACATATAGCCATCATTTGATTAAGCATTAGGGTATATTGATATGATATCTCCTCATCACATGATGACAATGCTAAAGTCAAGCCTTTATCTATATATAATTCAGATAGATGCACTAGTCTTATATAATGTTCAAGTGGACAATTCAGGATATAGATTGTTCATGTCTACTTCCATCATGTGGAAATGCATGAAGACGTGCTCTCTGTTGTAAGGTAATAACCCTTGGACAGCATAAAAGAAAGGTGTTAACTGGGGGCTTAAAATGGTAACTACATCTTTAGGAACAATATGGATTGCCTGATATAATTCATCATTGTGCGTAGACAAATAGGACACTAATCCTCTCAATTTCTATGAGTAATTTCTGATGGAAACCTCCAGGATATTGTTTTAACAGTTGCCTAGGAAATAAAAATAGTAACCCTCATTACCATAATTTGAAAAAAAAAACCTGAAATACTTTGCTTCTAGAACATTCTGTTTCTAACCATTTTGATCCTCAGACTTCAGGAGTGATCTTGAACGTGAATTATTTCTGCTGCAGGCATGACCTTTGATATAAAATGACAAATGATTTTATTCCTTATTTTTTTGCAGTGGAGCTGTAAAATAATGCACCTTCATATGTATCAGATCTGGCTGCAGTGAAAAAAATTAAAATGTGTTCTGTGCTGTGTTCCTATCAAATGTCAGTGTCAACAACAATATTTAGAATGACTTTGTGTTTTTTTTGTTTTTTTTGTTTTTTTTTTTAGTTCATCTATCAGTGACAAGGGGGACGCGGTGGCGCAGTGGCTTAATGACGCTGAAAGTGCCGGCCAGAAATGGCTGAAAGCTTCAGCGGTTCGAGTCCAGCCTCGCGTTAACAAGGTGAGCTCTTGTTTCTCCACCCGCAGCTTCTGCCAACTCAGCAGATCGAAAACGTACGTGAGTAGATAAATGAGGACTCTCACCCCGGTGGGAGGAAAAATGCTGGCAACGGCTCAACAGAGAGACGGGACAAGTTGCCGGTAAAAGCGCGAAAAACCGCGCTCGTCCGAAAAAGGGGCGCGAAGCAACGGAAGTCCCGCCTCCTGTGCTGCCAGCTGGGCTGACGCTCTAGGAATTAGGCTCTGGCAAAGTCTAATTCCGAAACTAGAAAGATGCAATTGCCTTGAAAACCGCTAGGGGGCGGTCACTGCAGGGTCAGTAATGACTGTTAAGCAGATAAAAAAAAAAAAAAAATCAGTGACAAAACCATTAGGTAATGGTTTGAGGGATTTGATCCAATTAGTAAGTTATAGTCCTGTATCACCAACTTATGCATGAAACTTTAAGGAGCTCACCAGGTTTCTTCTACTGTTAGTCAATGGACCTGATTTAGGCTTATAATAGTTTTGTGTATGGAAACAAGTCTGAGTGAGCAATGCACTTGCTTCCCCTCTGTTTCCTGTTTCCCTCTTGATTTGTGAAAGAATGGTTGAAACCTTCAGTCCCCCATGATACTGTATCTAAACCCAGATAACTGATTTTTTAAAAAATCATGGCCATTTAACAAAAGGGGATATCCAATTTTAATTCTAATGCACTTAAAGCAACCAGTTTCCTTTTTAACCAAATAAAAGAAAAGCTCCTTGAGTTCATTCATCATGGGAAAGTGTGATAATTCTAAAAAAAATGGCAGGAGACTTAATTTTCCTCCTCCTCTCTATGAAGAAAAAGGAAGATGGAATGCGTGAGCTCAAAACTCATGTCACATTGATGGGTTATTATATCATATTAAGCCCCACTGTGTTTATAGCTTAGTCAACAAATAATGATTTAAACTATTGAGCTTAGATTAGTGTGTAACCCCAGCCATAATGAGAAATCATGATTTACATGAGGCCTCAAACAGGCAAGTTTGAATGTACATACTGAAAAGTGGAATTCTTTCACTATTTCAAAGCAAATTGGTAATTTAACATTTAGATAAAATAAATATGATTGACACTTCAATTTACTATCACTACCAGACCCAGTTGCAGAAACCCCAACCACCACTAGATGGCTACAAGCAGTTACTGGTTTCTATATCCTTTTCTTGCCATCAAGTGGTCATCCAGATTTTTTGGAGACCAGATCAGACAACACTACTTCTACTAAAACATAAAAAGTATAAAAAGTATATCAGATTTAAAACATCAAATGCTACCAAAGATCAACTGGTTTGAGAAAATGGGAAGTCATGATTTCTCAGGTTATATACTTCCATAGTAATTCTCAAACAATTTGTATGTAACTAGCTTATCTTCTGTATTTTAATATACAAATACTTACCACTACAATGCTGCAGCTGCAGTTTTGCTGGCAATGGTATTGTATATTTGACAAGCCATGTTAAATACTCTGTTATGCTATATATTGGTTGTGAACCATAAAATGTAACATGGTCCTTACTTTAAAGTAATCGATATGATTCATATGGCTTTGCAGATTGTATCTGGAGTGGCCTGCATCTAGCATAATTCTGCTGAACCTCACTGTTAAGTTAATATGATCTTCTGGTCCACGATACCAGTATAATGCAGGACAGCATAACATTTCATTGATGTAGCAGTCATGGTGCTTCAGCTCGAACACTTATTTATCCTGATAGGACTAAATAATTTTTATACTACATTCTCTAATTTAACTCTGTGGGCATATTTTGAAAAGAATTACGTTGTACATGAAGAAATATAATTAGATATTGATCTATAGATTTATCATTCACTGGAGAGAAAGATACTTTTGTCTGTGTGTGCATGTATGTGTATAAAGATTGAAGTTCAGTAGCTGTTAAGTATTCTAAGGATCTACAAACATAGCAGCTTTAATAGCTTTTTTTTTTTTAAATGAGGCTAAATTATTTGAAATCAGTTTTAGGGCCTGGTTCTTGCAACTACTAGTTGTGAAGAATGAAGGGAATGAGCATATGTACCTTAATTTGCTGAAAACTTAGCTTAGTTAATCCAGACAGGTAGAGGTAACATTTTTTTCAAGTTGAGCTTCATTCCTGGTGATTTCATGGATATATATACTGTAGGTAGGGAGGGAATGGATTTGCCATTGCCTTCTTCCAAGAATTTTTTTCCACTTTCCAATACAGCCTAAAGCCTTGGTATTTCCTATCAGTGGCCCATCCACATACTAACCAACTCTGGCTTCTCTTAGCTTCTCAGCCTAGAAAAAGTCCACCAATTACTATCACCTGCTAGATACTACAGCTTAAATCAACAGACACAATCTTTCTCTCTTCTCATGTGCCTCACAAGACTTGCAGGAGGAGGGAACACAAGAAAGTGATGTTCAGAAGAGTCATTCTTTTAAATAATGCTGAAGGCTTCAACTGATTTTAATTAGAGCTGCATGTTCAGCTTCACAGGAAAACCGAGTGGATGTAAATTTGGCATTTAGCCAATTTGGCGAAAGCAAAGTGAAATTAAAAATTACTCTTCCATAGCACAGCTCCAGTACAAACTCAGAGAAATTGGAAGAGTTGGCACAGGTCACAAAGATGAAGGTATAAACAACTTAATCATTACTTTGAGATTCTGCATTTGTTTTGTTACACAAAGTACACCAAGGGAAATATATTTTCAGTGATCCTTTCATGCCATCTTAACAACATATGGATTGGCATCACACTCCTAGTTTTTATTTAGAGAGTCATCTCTTTAATGTGCTTTTTCCTGAATTTCTACATTTTGTCCCAGAAGTTATTCCCACTCTGGTTTACATTGTTTTCATATTTATTATTTGAAATACAGTCAACCAGTGACTCATTGGAGACCATTCTCAGGAAGTATCTTGAAATGTTCTAAAGTTTTAAACATATAACTGTTAAATCATTGTTTTATACATTATAAAATTGTTTTCATCTGCCTCTGTGCACCCCTTCAAGATATCATATACTAAAAAATGGAAGGGAAGATCATGTATTTGACACTGAACTCCTTAAAGAAAATTGACCCATCAACTAAACTGATCCAATTTATTTATGTTATTTGTATATACATTCATACTGAAATAAATCCCACTGAACTCAAACACACTTTTAAAAAAGAAAACATCCCAAGGATTTCTATTTTTCTTAATTTATTAAACTTGTATTTGTTTGTCCATCCCTGTGACCCTCAAAGCATCTTACAGCACTTAAAAACACATTTTTTAAAAAATACAAGTAAAATCAGAAGTAAAATTAAAATCAGTATTTTTCAAATCAATTCATCTGCTGTTTGAAAGTGATTGCATTGTCCGGCCCATGGCTCCTGGCCTTAGCACCTGTACAGCTGCTGCTTTTGAATGCCAGGTCCATATGATCTTGCCATGGATGAGAATTCTAACCTAGCATGTTTAACCAAGACCTGGCTGAGCCTGGAGTGTGGTATACCTCTTTCAGAAATGTGCCCACCTGGGTTTCAGGTTCTCCACCAGTAGTGAAGGGGCAGAGGGGTGACTGTTTTCAGCTGTGAGTCCATACAGTCTATCAGAGCTCTGCTCTACAAATAACTGGATGTGAGGCACTCTGGTTGAAGTTGGCCTTAAGAGAACTGTTTGGGTTACTGCTGATGAACCACCTTCCCTGCTGCAAGCATCATCCTTACCTGAGATGCTGGATTCCATCACTGGGCTGTTGATAGAAACCTCAAGAGTATTAATCCTCAGGGATGTCAATGTGGCATCTAGTGGCATCAAGTCTGGGTTGGCTCAGGATTTTGTAGCCCCCATGACAACCATAGACCTGTCCCAAGTCATCAGTGGTCCTAGGCATACTAGCGGCCACACATTAGATCTGTTTTTTTGTCTTGGGACAGTTGCAATATGATCTGGAAGTAGAAGTCACTTATCTGTTGCCATGGACAGATTCAGTGTAATCAGTATGCCCAGTTATACCTTTTAACCCCAGGTCAGCCACGTGGGGCTGCTGAGGTCCTGTTTCACTGTCTGGAGACTTTGCAGTTCTTGGGGAGGAATTGTCTCTGACTCAATCCTATCAAGACCAAGTGGCTGTATATGTTACAGCCACTTAGCTCTGGGGATATTCCATCTTTATCCCTGGATGGGGTAGCAATTCCCTATTCACAAGTGGTGTGCAATTTGGGGGCTTTCCTGAATTCACACTCCTGCTCAATGAGCAGGTAGAAGCTATGGCCAAGAAGGCCATTGCACAGCTTCATCTGGTGTGCCTGTTGCACCCTTTCCTAGATCAGGAGGCCCTTCAGAAAGTCTCTCATGCTGTAGTCACCTCATGGCTTGATTACTGCAACATACTGTGTATACGGCTGCCCTTGAAAACCACCTGGAAGCTTCAACTGGTCCAGAATGCAGTGGCACAGACAGCAATGGGTGTGCCTTGGTATATTCATGTGACACCCCTGCTTTGTGAGCTATGCTGGTTGCCAGTTTGCTTCTGGGTGCAATTCAAGATGCTGGTTATAACCTATTAAGCCCTGTTTGGCATAGCACCTGGTTACTTGAGGGACTGTCTGTGGCTTCTGCCCAGCCAGTTTGTTCTGACAGGGTTGGCGTGCTCTGGTTCCTTCAGTTAAACAGTGCCATCTATCGAGACCCTGGAAGCATGTCTCCTCTGTCACTGCACCTGTACAGAGCACCTGTGCACATGCTACACCCACTGAATCTACATACTGAAAGGAATTCTAAAATCCCAGATGCTGTCCATGAATTCTTCCAATGAGGGAACAAGATATGAATGAATACGAGGAATTTTGTCAGCAAAATGCTTAGCAAACCTGCCAGAGAAACCCTAAAGGAGATCTTCTGTCCTGTTCTTCCACAAATGGAAACAGATCATCATAAATAAGGCTGCCAAATAACACTCTGCTTGATGCAGTGAGGGTGCAGAACTACTTATGTTTCACCAGCCTTTTTGCCATAATGTAAGCCCCAACAGAGGTCTGTACTTCTGTTCAGTTGTGTTTATTTCTGGATACTTTCTTTTTGTAAAGGAAATCCCATGTAAAGGGCAGACTGAACTATAAAAATTAAAGTTCATAAAATGGTGCATTTTAGTTGCATCTGATATGTTTTACAATTCACAGCATTCTGTCACCTCTTCACATCATATTCCATACCCATTAATTTCAATTATCCTTACACACAATCATTTATTTAATTAAAACAACAACAACAACCCAGTTTCTTCCCATTTACCTCCATACCATATTCCTATTTCTCCCAGTTAGGTGCCTTTCAGATTGGACTTCATTTCCCAAGGTGAAATCTATAATATCTGGAAGGTCAGGGAATTGGCCTCTTAATAGCTCAAGAGAAGGAATGGCCTATCTTTTCTGATCAGTTGGCAGCCTTAAATGCCATAGTACAAAGCTTAAGTCCTAAAGATTTAAGTATTTTAAATACTTAAGTATTTAAACATTTGTTTAATACATAAATAAAATCTGAATGTGTCTTCTAATCTCACAACACAAGCAGTTCTTCCCTTTCAGCTATGTATCATCAATTCTGGAATGAGAACTTACAAAGTGCTATATAACTGTGGAATGATAAAAATGAGGACGATAGCAAAGGTAGCTGTTATCCTGAAGCTACAGAGAGAACTCCAACATAAGCAGGGAGACTAAGGACTACAGTCCCTCTCTCAATGATTCAGCAATGCTGTTAGTTACAATGAGATCGTTCCTTATTTCAGCTGAATTTTAGACAAGATCAGTGCTCTGGCTGAGTAACATTCCAACAGTACGTTAGTTAAAATGAGTAATAGCTCAGTATATTAGTGATGACTTGTCCCATTGGTTAATATCCTTCATCTTTGTGACACCACTCACTGTCACATTTGAGTGATTCAATGCAAAGTCAGACAGCATTCTTGTACATGTAATAGGTACACAGAGAGGGCCTTTCATAAGGTTCACCTTGTCTCATCCCTTCCTGACGAGCTGTAGATGGTTCAGATTCCTCTCCTAAGCAATGATTAAAATAGAAAAGCCATGTATTTCTCTGTGCCTAACTACCCATGTTACAATAGGTCCTGAAACTAATGAGTGAACAATTTTGGCTGTTGCCTGTATGCTGCTTCTATTTCATACTTTGAAAAGAGAAGGCCAAGCTACAGAAAGGAGTCATCCTTGTGTTTGGTTAAGGAAAGATTAATGGGAAAATAAGATGTTTCTGACATTGCCTGTTGTTTTTATTATATAAATTACTACAAAGCCTAAAATTGTATTCGTGCAATAGTAACATCACATTTGCAGCCTGTCCCTTCCCTAAGGATTCAGGGCAGAAGTATGGCTATTGCAGCTCCTACAGTCAACACTCACAAAAGTTCTCCAAGGAAAACTCTCCACCTCTCTGTACTGAGCAAAGCTGACCTCCTGATTTTCTCTCTGCAATGCAGATGTTAAAAGCACATAGCCCCCTGTGAAGAATAAATGTTGCATCTCAAAGCATAGTGTTGCTCCATAAGCACCCTTAGCATAGTGGCTATTTTTTGAAAATCCTTCTATTTAGTCTTAGCTATGATGTTCAATTATCAATTATTATCCAGAATATTTCATTGTACATGTGTAGTTACCTGAGACATTGAATAAGAGGGAGGAAAAGTTAGTCTTAAAACTATAGGCCCTGCTCTAATTTCATGTGCATTCTTTCTGAGTTTATAAACACTAGAAGTATTATTTGAGATGCAATTCAGTAGAAAAATGAGGCTTCTGTGTGCAGCTGAATGCTGAATGTGTCCTGGGAACAATTTAAATAGAGAAACCTGCTGCAAATTGAAAGCCATGGAGAGCCTCTGACTGCAAGCTAAACAACCCTGAGCTCCAGAGGCAGCCCAAGAAAGCCCACCATCTGAGGCAGGAGAGCTGTGGCTGGCTGTTTGGGCAAACAACTTCCCGCCCAATCAGCGTGCCTTGCTTTGAGAAGATAAGATGGTCAAGATGGCTGCTTGTTCAAGCAAGTATATCAGCCACTTCATTCACAATGCCTCAATTCTTAAGTTCCCACATATTGGCCTAACTCCAGAGAGCTGTCCGTCCACCTTCCTGAATGACAATGACCAACACAGCTCTCTCCAAGGCATGCCAACCTTGGTTTCTCAGATTGAGGCACTAGTGTAACCGTAATTCTCTGCAGGTGCTGGACATCTTGACACTTCATTCTAAGGATTCAGAGTGAGGTTTGTGGTGATAAGCTGATCTGGTGATCTATGGATCTACTTCTGTTGAGACCACCAAGACCCTGGTGAGCACCAGAATGCTTCTTACTGACTTTCACTAAGTGCAATGAAGCCCAGTTCAAGTAGTAGGCAAGACCATCCTTCAAGATCTGCCAGTCAAAATGCTGTTTTTCATTAACCTTAATCCTGTTTAGTCCGATCCCTGAAATGTAATAAAACAAATTCCTTCATATGGAATATGCTAAACTTCATTTAAGGCAGACTTCACACATCTTGCCCAATCCCTAAGATCAAAAGGCAAGCCCCCTTTTTTGCATCTCATCTGTGCAGTTAAAATCAGATTCTTAATGATGCCTATCCTTTTTATGTTTATGCCTTTCCATCTCTCCTCTTATTCTCTCCTTATGGAGGACGAAACATAAATGGAGAAATGGAGCAGAGAATCAGGCAACTACCTTCCACCCTCATATTATTATCTTGTCATCTCTCTCAGCTAGTTTCTTCTGTCAGCTGAACAGCAGTTTTTTTAAGCCTATTGGGGTACTATAGCCACTTTCTGTTCTTTGCCAAAAAGATAAAAATACTTCTCCTAAATGAAAGTGTTCTTTTGGATGTGGAAAGTGCCATTTGGGCTCACTAACTCGTGACATTTCGTGAATGAATTCATTATTGCTAGAAGTCTATTGATTTATTCATTACATTTATATAGTGCTTTTTCTCAATAATTCAGGGTGGTGAACGTAGTCTTTCCTCCTCTAATTCTATTTTACCACCAACATCATGGGAAATCAGTTGTTTTGAGAGAGAGTGACTGGCACCGAATCACTCAGGGCAATTCTGCACAACAGCTTCAGCTGCTTGCCTCCTCTTCTGCTCCTGCCTCCTTCTTAAGGCAATTTCAAACATTCCAGTTTGGATTCCAGTGGGTTGGCAGTGGGACTATGGCCACGCTAAGACCCAATTTGTCATTTCCCTGCTTCTTGCTCTTCTCATCTGTACAGGGAAGGCAAGTCCAGCTGGCTGGCTTTTGTGCAGACAATCTGCCAATGCCTGATTTTTCCTTTTAGGAATTGTTCCTTTCTTGTTATTCCCCTTAGCTTTCCCAGATGTTTGCACACATGAAAGCTTTCACACCCCCTCCCACATTTTCTCCTTTCATTAAAGTAGACCCTTTCTTTTTCCCTTTATTGTAGCATTGTTACTCTGATGCTACTATAATCAAGGCAAAAAGGAACAGATTGCCCTTTTATTCCTACCTTCCTTTTCAAGACCAAAGAAATTTTGTAATGAAGAAAAAGTGGTAGTTCAACTTCATAGGAACAAGGTAGTGATGCTCTTATGTTGCAACTTAAAGATACTAAATAATAATAATAAAAAACAATAATAGAAGTTTTACAATATTGCCCAATATGAACAAGGGGTGGGAAAGCAAGGGGAACATGCTTCACCCGGCCTGGGCAGAAACGGAAAGGGTGCCACTAAGAGATGTGAGAATTGAATGGAGCCTAAGCTTCTAGGGATAAATATATTTATTTATTATTTAGATAGATTTTTTTTTTAAAGCCAACTCCCAACAACTCTGGGAACTTGATACTAAAAAGGGCAGTTGTTCAACCTCAAAGGTCATCATTGAATCAACTGCAGGATTATTAAAAAAAAAAAAAAAAAGGAGAATGCAGCAGCCTAGGATGAAGCCACCCAGAGTCACTGGTCTGAGATGGGCAGCTATATAAATTGAATGAATGAATGAATGAATGAATGAATGAATGAATGAATGAATGAATGAAGTGGCTGTACAGAGCAACAACCAGCCACTGGAAGGGTTTGTGTGTGTCAAGCTCTACAGCCAATCAGAGCTGAGGCTGCCCTAGATTGGAATGAAGCTCTGGAGACTACCTGCTCTAAAGGGCTTAAGACAGCTCCCTCCAGTGAGAAAAGACCAGTTTCACATCAAAGCTGGAAAACATGGTCACAGAATGCATTTGCAATGGGTTGGGAGTGGGAGGAGGGCAAGGCCATTTGTTCCTGCCCTCAGGAAACAGTAAATGGCCTTACTGTTGATGGGCCAAGCAGAAAGTCCAGATGTACCCTCAGTGAGCTTCCACAAGTGTGTGGCCTTGAACCTGGTCTCCCAAGATTCAACCTTGTCCATCTTCCTAGCCACAACAATATACTGATGGAAGACACTTCATATAAGCATACAGTTCCAATAACCAACTAACAGTAAACAGTTTTTAACAAAGCTATTAGTTTTCTATTTACTTGTTTTATCCTTATTTTGCCTCATGACACAATACATTCTCAAATATTTCCTTTTCTCTTTTCTTTATAATTAGAGAGATATTTGTCCCCCAGTGGTTGGCATAAAATAATAATTTTGCCACAGTGACTGAATAGGCAATAAATTCAGAATCTGTATACAGGAGCAAAGAAAAAAAAAGTATAACATTTAGGTTTCATTTAGACCTATAATTTTGTTAGGCTAAAGCATAATTTAGATTGACTAGTATTAATATCATCATAACAATTAATGGCTGTAAGACACATTTTAAAACAGTGTGCCAATTAATCAGAGATGGCCATCTGTGTTCTCCTCCCACAGTCACCACTGGGAACCTGTCCAGGTCTTCTGTTACATGACTCCTCTTCCAGCCTTCTGAAGGCTGTGAACAAGCAAGTGCATAGCCTAGCTGAGATGATTTGAATTACATTATAAGCTGATAGAACAAGAGACAAGGAATAGGGTACAGAAGAGTTCCTCAACCTTGGCAACTTGATGATGTGTGGACTTCAACTCCCAGAATTCCCCAGCCAGCATGGCTGCCTGGGGAATTCTGGGAGTTGAAGTCCACACATCTTCAAGTCGCCAAGGTTGAGGAAACTTGGAGTACAGGATACCTGCATGTTTAATAGTGTAGACTGGAGATTTACTTAATCTTCCTTTATGCATGGAGTACTCAAGGTAGCTACAGTGCAGCATCCTATATAGTAAAATAAATGCAACTTTATTGAAAGCATATAAAGTGAATAGATCATTTAAAAAGTGGCATGAATTTTTAAAAGGTAATCTATGACAGTTACAGCTGTCAAGAACTACCTGTGTAATTGCTACGGGATTTTTTTTTGGGGGGGGGGTATTAATTTAATTATGGTGGTAGACTGTAATGGTGTTTTTGTTATATTGTTTACCATGGATATTGTTTATTATTTACTGTGGATGTTTGATTGTTTTACACTGTTATATGTACCATGTATCTTTTAACTGTTGTCAACTGCCATGAATTAAGATAAAATTGTGGCATACTTGGATAAATCAAATAAATAAATATATACATGATAATCTTGCTGCTGTCATTGTATTGAATTTGGTCATACAATACTTAAATTAGTATCACTTTATAGGGAACAACTACTTATCCGCAATCTTATTCACTCTTTCCTAGGACTACGTGCAGTGGGATTTAGTTCTGATCTACAGACATGGTCTCTCCATCTTCCTTTACTAAGCAAGCTTTATTAACAAATATGTATCTTATGGTAAAAATCATGTGTTGGTAGAAATCTAATTTTATATGTCTGTACCCATCAGTTTGATTCCATTATGACTTTGCTCTGATCATATGATTGATAGTGAAAACCCGGTGAGCAGGGAATGTTTTACAGCTAGGGGTACCACGGTGTTGACACTGAAAAAATCTATTGGGACAATGGTTAGTAAATATTTTATTCTTACTGGATATGTCTGTGTGCATGCATGTCTGTGTGTGCATGTATATATAATTGTATATACATGCAATCTATTGGTTACATAAATCCAGGCTTAACTAAGCCCAACTTTACCTACCAGGTGCAAAACCATGGCAACTACTTTTGCACATATGCAGAAATTGTAGCTGCAGTTTTACACACGGTACACAACTTGACATCCAGAAAAATTAGCTTATGCAAGGTTCCTGGAATGGATCTTTTGTTTAGACTGGGACTTACAGTACAACATATGGCCATCTTGGAATTATTCTTAATGTCAGTGTTTGCTGAATGAAGAAGGGGGAAAAAAATAAACTAAGCAACTTTCTAAATATGCTGTCTTGTATGTATGCTAGTTTGCAATGAAATATACTATGAGCAGAAATCAGTATCAGGACCATGGACAGTAATGATGAGTACCGTACTGGAAAATAAGACCTCCAGAGCTCAATCTTCAGATGTCCAAGTATGGGGAATAAAAAGCTTTGCCATATAGAAATTCATTAATACATGTGAACTTCCTAGACAAAAGGGATTATTACTTTTATTCTCTCACTCTGTCACTACTTTGCAATCACTTCTCACAGCATTCTATGCAGCCCAAGAAGAGTTTGTGGCTTTCTTATTTATTGCAGTGTTTTATAATTCCAGCAACAACACTAGCATTCTCTTAGAGCAGTGTTTCTCAACCTTGACAACTTTAAGATAGGTGGACTTCAATTCCCAGAATTCCCCAGCCAACCCTGGCTGAGAATTCTGGGACCTGAAGTGCACCCATCTTAAAGTTGTCAAGGTTGAGAAACACTGTCTTGGGTTTTCTTTAATGGTGTTCTGGACACCAATCACTCTTTTCCCCCCGTTACCTCATGCTTAGTATGTTGTTACCTCACTGAAACATATCATTTTTCACCCCTTGCCTAGCAAATTTCTTGTCAAATTTAATCCCTTGTGCTTTTTGTTAACTGTTAGTTTCAAATATGTAAATAAATAAATAAAATTGAGATTGTATCTACTTTCTTCCATCAATTTAGCCAACACCAAGTTTAGCTTCATATGTTTAAAATATAACAAGATTGCATTGTTTAAAACAACAATGGCTGTGGCATGGAGTTAGAATGGATGAATGGGAATAACACTAGGGTTATGGTGTTCTTTACATAAGGATATGTTTTGTTCTATGCCCACACCTGTACTGATCTATGCTTGGACACAACTATATTCACATTTCTGACTTTGTGCATTTCACATGGCTGTAGATCTGTTGAAAACACTCCATGTTACTCCTAAGTTGAGCTGATTTAGTCAGAGAAATAAGTGCCGAATGTGTTCAATACCACTTTCTCCTAGGTATTTACAAATAAGATTGAGGTCATTGCCCATAAGTTTAATTGAGATATTTTGTTAGTAGCTTTTTTGCTTTGATCTGGGTCTTATGATGGAACTCTTAAACAAGTTACTTCATTGGCATATAAATTTTGCACACATAGCCCTATGGTTGAGAAACTAACCAAGTGACAAGAGTAATGATTTATTCCCAGTTCAAGGGCCATGTGTCACCACAAAAGTGATGACTTTACAGAAAATGGTTGGGTAATATATAGAACTATTTTTTAGTATGGGAATGGGAACAGGAAGTGCCTGAGAGACAAAGCACTACTATTTCCACTGTTCAAAAGCCTCATAATTCCCTATTCCAAAATGACCATGCTCCCTATTCTAATGTCTATTCAATATTCTGCAATATTCAGTCACTTTGCTGCCTAATTTTGGCAGTGGATTTTCAGGGTCTTGAAAGGCTGCAAATAGAGTGGCAGGGTTCAGAGAAGCTAATGTAAGCAGACAATGTTGGTTTAATTCAAACTGATATGTGTGTATTTTTTTAAACCCTTCCCCATTCATTTTGTCTTTAAAGCAGACTTGGACTGAATAGCTCTTTGAAGAAATGACTGTACTCTGATAAACAATAAAAAAAAACACCTTCAAGTATAGCAAGAGAGTGCTATCCTTTATAAATAGTTACCCTATTTCTCACGCAGCCATGAACCTCATCTAAACCATGCTGACATTCTCAGCCTGAAGTACCTTACAGGCTGGTTGAAGGGTAGTAGGGAAAACAAATCCATATGCCCCACCCTGAGCTCCTTGAAAGAAGTAGAAGCTATAAATAGGATAAAAGCTAAAAAAACAGGCTCAAGAACTTGCTTTAACCATTTTGGAAACTGTGAGTTGACACTTCCTGGTGTGATTAATTGCTGTTGTTCATCTGTTTGCTGTTCTACCTCTTCCTTATGTAATCCAAACTAATTAAAATATCATTACTAGATATGAAAAACTGATAGAGCATGTAGGCTTGCAAATTAGATAATTTTAAACCAAATGGATATATTTGCATCTCTTAATCTTGGGCTGCAAATAATATCCATTCGTAGGCAATCCACTGCAAGCTTACTTAAGAGTAAATCCCACTGAATACAAAATCCAGGAAAGCATGCACAGATTGGCAACATCAGCTCTGCAATTTTTTGCTGAAATCTATAATTTCTATATGATGGAAAAAGCTGTAAGTCCACCATTTTACTGACTGGGGATTTTAAAAAAAAATGGCTGTTTTTATTTTATCCCCCCCCCCCCCACACACACACACACATTATATAAAAAGGGTTGTTTTAAATGCATCAGTAAAAAGAAAATTGCCCGCAGCTAACTTTTGTATAAGCAGCATGAAGAGTGGGGTGGATTATGCATAAATAATAATGACATAAATAGCATCAATTTCAGGGATTAGATCAGGACTACTCTCTATGTGATAACTGCAAATTTACAGTGAATTTAGAAAGAAAAGGGAATGGCCACAGCCTCTTTCTTTCTTTCTCCTTTGATCCAGCATGACCCCTTTTCTTATGTAAACAACAGCAGCAAATCATTGCTTAAAATCCATTCTCTGTTATGTGGATATAATGAAACATTTTTATTATGTAACATGAGGCACATTGAAGGCTGCTGAAAGAGACTCAGATTGGAGAGAAGAAATATACTCTAGATGCAACAGGAATTAAAGGGAAGGGAAAATGTTTGCTGTATTTTCCCACCACCTCAGGTTTTTGTATGGGAGTTGATTTTTTTGGCCATGTCATGTAGAATACTATTGACTCCAGATGAGTTTCTGACCTTCCTGAACCAACAGACAACAGACTGTTGAGCAGATGGGGCTGTCCAAAGGCACCCTGTTTTCTGCTTGGCCTGAGCTAACTGCTGGGATGCTACAGAGTGATAATAAAGCCACAATGACAGCTCTGAGGCCTTGGACCTTTCTCGTGTTTTTCAGGATATCATGCCTCCTGAGCAGTCGTTGTATTGTATTGTATTGTATTGTATTGTATTGTATTGTATTATTAGACAGGCACTCATGCCCTGGTCACCTCACAGCTTGACTACTGCAATGTGCACCACATAGGGCTGCCCTTGAAGACCACCCAGAAGCTTCAACTAGTCCAGAATGCAGCAGTGCGGCAATGATGGGCATGCCTCGATATGCCCATTTAACACCTCTGCTTCACGAGTTGTACTGGTTGCCAGTTTGCTTCCTGATGTGATTCAAGGTGCTGGTGGCTACCTATAAAGCCCTACATGTCACAGGGCCTGGTTACTTGAGGGACCACCTGTCTCCCATGATATCTGCCTGACCATCTCGATCTGGCAGGGTTGGTGCATATTATTATTATTATTATTATTATTATTATTATTATTATTATTACTACTACTACTACTACTATTACTATTACTATTACTATTACTATTACTATTATTATTAATGAAATGTATATGCTGCCTGACTCCCAGCAACTCTGGGTGGTTTACAATTGTTAAAACATTTTAAAAGAACAAAGAACAATGCAGAAACCATAAAAACAGACAAAGCGACATCAATGGCAGAGGGGAACAGAAAGGAAGAAAGGGGCAACAATCATCCTCTCCAAAGCCCTGGGTGAAGAGCCAGATCTTTAAGGCCCTTCAAAATCCCAGTAGGGCAGGAGGTATTCAGATTTCAGTGGGAACCTCACTGCAGAGGGCAGGCGCTGTTACAGAGAAGGTGTGCTTCCAGGGTCCCAATAGGTGGCATTGTTTAATTGATGGAACCCAACGTGCACCAACCCTGCCAGATCGAGACGGTCAGGCAGATATCATGGGAGACAGGTGGTCCCTCAAGTAACCAGGCCCTGTGCCATGTAGGGATGATGATGATGATGATGATGATGAAGAATCTGGAAAAACTCACTGAAGCATTATTATGATTATTAAGATTATGATTATTATTGGTTCACGCAAGTCCTCTACTTGCCTAAGGAACAACAAATGGTACCTATCTGTGTCAAGATGCTGAGCATTGAAGCTTAGCCAAATTGCTTTGGCACATGATGCAGAAAGTGCCATAGGGGCCTCTTTCTGTGCACCCCCCTCACAAAAATCCACAAAAGAATAAAGTGAAAAGGCCATGCAATACAACACAAATATACTGTTGTCTATTTTAACAGGAATGTTTCCTGCGCTTTATGGTCACCTTGCTTAGAAACAAACAGCTGGCTTGCCATCTGAGTTTAGTTGAGGTGAGGTTCTCAAGGTGAAAACCTTGAGGTTTAGTTGAGGTGAGGCTCTCAAGGCTACAATGCAGGTATTAGTTGTAGTCCATTTACAATTCGGCATGAACTCATATGAACTTACTGCATTTCCAAAAATGGAGCAATTTGCTTTGCAGAGGAGTATCTGTTTTAATTCATTCAAACGGCTAGTATAGCACAACAAAACAACTGCTGGGTATTTCATTGCTATGTGAAGAAAATATGGGTTTCTTATCATTGGAAAAAGGAAGCTGATGACCGAAGCTTAAGTTAAATCAATGGCTGGTTCACCTAATGTGTTAAGCTATAATGCAATTTGTTTGGTTTGGGCTTACAGTGTTACATGAGTCCAACAACAAATTGTGATTTATTCAACTTGTATAAATCAGGTCACTGTATTTGCTGAAGCTCTAAAAAGAATCTGCAGCTTTCTGAAAATCCTTTGCCTTAATCCTTTAGTCTTTATCTTCAACTGAATACCTGTAAACCCCTTTCCTTCCATTCACCCATTTGAACTGTTCTCTCTACATTGTGTAATTGCTCTCTAAAAATGGATCACAAAGCATTTATTTTCTTTAAGCTAGCTTGTAAAGCAACCTATTCACTACTGATTCAATAAAAATCAATACCTCATATTTATCATTAGTAGACTAAGAAAAATTATATTTAATGATGTGCTGAACTTTAACACTGTGAACTTCATTCTACCATAATTAACACAAGTTATCTACAGTTGTTTTTTTACAGTCATCAGAAGTTGTGTTTGCTAGCAGCAATGCTTTCCAGAAAGCTTTTTGCCCTATAACTTCCTACCTGCATAATATTCTTGAAGAAAATAATGTGGTTATCAGGATGTCCAAAATACCGCATGAATTAGTCTAACTTTGCTCTGCTCTTTCATGTATGTGGGTTGAGACAAAAGTCAATGCAGGTCACACCTGATAATCTAGATCCAACTGAAAATTATAATTTTCCACACTTTCTACAGCAGGAATGAGTAACTGAGGGCTGCATTTTCTCAGAGGTAATCTGAAAGGAATGCTCTGCAGATGTGAGCAAATCTGTGGATACAACTTTTTTCTTTTATTATCAGTTTGCAATTTTTTTTCCCCTTCAGTGATTTTTTTTTAATGTTACACTTTAAAGAATTATATAGGTTGCTATAAATTATGTATGCTATATCAGACTACTATTTTCTTTTGTGCACATCCATTCTTCTTTCTTTCATTTTGGCTGGATTAATCTACTTCTTGGATGGATCTATCTCTGCAATAAATAATTAGACATTTTTAGACCTTTTGGGAAGTGTTAGGTTTCGGGGTTCAGTGACACTGGTCTAGAAAACAGATTTCCTACCAGCAGTTGTGGGTGGCATCTTCAAAGGCAAAGTGATCTCCTACACAGACTAAGGCAACTGAGCAGAGACTGACTGGGCTCCTAACAAAGCCAGGTGTCCTAACTTCTGACTGGCTTTTAGCTGAGCTGGTTTCCAATTGGTGCAGGTTGGTGAGGTCTGGTATCTTATTGGTTCTTTGTTTGTGCCTGATTCTAATTGGTAATTTTGGTCGTGTTGGTTCCAGATTGATTCTTGGTTCATGCTGACAGCCTGAAAAATCATCAGTAGCAGAACATGTGCTGCACCATAATGATCATAAAATTCAATTCAAGGACACACAAGTGCTGTCAACAACATCAAACTATTACACAGCCTGCACAGAGAGGCTATTGAGATCTACAAACATCCCAATAGTTTCAACAAGAAAGAAGAAATCCTGAAGATTAACAAAGCCTAGCTACCTGCCCTGTTCCACACCAAGATCTTGCTTCAAAGCTGGACCAACAAGGAATCAGCACTCCAAAAATAATCAATCAGAAGCTGGCATGAACAAAGGACCAATCAGGAACCAACACCACCAAAATGATCAAACAGGATTGGGCACAAACAAAGAACCAATCCTGTACCAGTCAGAAACCAGCTTGGCTAAAGGCCAATCAGAAGTCAGGACACCTAGCTATAAAAACAGGAGCCCAGTCAGTCCCTGCTCTGTCGCATGTGTAGCACACCACTTTGCCTCTTAAGATACCAGCCACAGTTGCTGGAGAAATGTGAGGAAATCTATTCTTTAGACTATGGTCATTAAATCCTGCAGCATATACCAGCTGTGAAAGCCTACACCAGTATATTGTAGACTTGTTCTTTGGTGAAATAGGTTTTGTCTATTTTTTTGATTGGCTGAAGCATCACCTAGGCAAGATCAGTGCTAGACACGTCTGTGAGGGTAAATTCTAAAAGTGACAGATGTAGTTTTACTGTTTGTACATTTTTATCATTTAAAAATAATAAATGAGACCTACTTCTGACAGTCCCATTCAGGGGACATTTCTGCAGGAAAAAAGTAATTACTGTTTCTGAAGGTTCCTTGCAGAGAACTTCCTCATCACCTCCTTGTTCTGCTTTATCCTTTTCTGAATGTATGCCTGGGGATATTTAACACAAACCCTATTGACCTGCTGATTTTTTTTTTGTACTGACTTTTTTTGCTTTCCACCTGCAAACTGTTCTTTCTTTTTCACAGTCAAAAACAGAGAATAACTTGGATTGTAGCAAGAGAATTTGATGAATTTGCAAGGGATCGTTACAAAAAGAACACAATGATGGCAAAAGAGAGGAACAATGGAGTTGATTTTGGGACCTACATAAAATCAGGCCAGGCCAGGAATCACATGTGGTCTGCATGTGCCCCATTCCTATTCTGGAATGTATTCTTTGTAACCCAGAGAGTTGCAGTAAGTTTGGGCAAATGAGCGAAAGTGGTATAAACAGAACTTTGCTGTGAGAAGAAAGGAAATAACTTTGGGTGCTAGAAATCTAGGTGCCCAGGCTTTGAAATTAGGAGGAGCCCCCATATCTAAAGGTAAAGAGGAAAAAAATAAGGTTAGTAGATCACAGAATAAAATAAGGGGCTTGTGAGCAGACAAAGTGAAATCAGTGAGGAAATCATAAAATTGGAGACTCTCCAAAGGGTAGGGAAATGTGTCCCAAAATGCTGAGAGGAAAAAACAAAATTCAGCATTTGGGAAAAGATGTAAAAAGTATGAGAGGCAGAGCAAGGGACTCTGCTGAATGCTGACAGGCTTGACCAGAGACACCACCCCTGGACAAAATTGCTAAATTAAAGAAAAGGAAATGATTAGCATAGAAAGTAGTATGGGCACATAAGGGCAGGAAGAAAATCTCCATCATTCTCTTTACTCACCTGCTCATAAGTAGTTCTGATCTTCTCACTGGAACCTTTGCCCCTTGTCTTGAGCTCCCTGATTCATGAGTAATCTTTCTCTCACTGTAAAGGTTGCAACCTGAGAGAGACATAAAGGTTACTCAAGAGTAGGGGAGGGAACAAGCAAAGCATAGGAGAAAAAGGAGAACACAGGAGAGTTTTCTCCCTGTTCTCCTATGTGCCTTGCTGGCATGCTTGCCTGCATCTTAAGTTCAAGGGAAATAGATCAGCCAGCAAGTTCCACCCATAAAAGGAATCACCCTGGATTTAGTCTGCCTTTGGGAGGATAATTTGAGACTGCATTGGTAGATATCTTCTTCTGAGGTTCCCCAGTAAAAGATAAAAATGATAGAATGCCCTCTGACACTTATCCAGCTGAGGAGTTCTTAATCCTTTTATCAAGGCATTTTCCCTTCAGTCCGGCTGTAGGAAAACAGAAAGGCACTTGCTTTGGATCTTCCTGCTGAAGGCCCAGAAATATAGAATGTAATAAACCTTGTGCCAATTCTAACACCCAAGCAGTAAGTATGGAATCATATAATCTTGTGTGCAAGGAAATGCATTAGAAATTTCCTCATAAAACCCATTAATCCAAACCTCTCTATATAACAGAGTTTATAGGGCAAAGGAAGAAAATACAGGGCAAACAAGGGGAAACAGGCACACATAGAAAGAAGTCCAAATAAATTCAATACAATTAACCTAGTTAAAGTAGTTACTTACTCCTCCTTCTCCCTCCTGAGCATGTAATCTCAGTTTTATGGAACGTGGGGGGAAAGGTGTAAGTCAGCCTTTCAGAGGAGATTTATGGTTGTTTTACTCATTCAAAGGAAAGAAAAAGAAAAACGTTTTATCATGTCCTAGGTTTGGTGGCAAATCAGAAATTATATAGGAGCTATACCCACTGTCCAAATTATCTCTGATGAATTTATAAAGGTGCAGTCCGGTTTTTTCTTTGTACCTCAATGGAATTACATGGGAGACGTTTTTTCAGGTGGTTGGACAGTGGGAGGAACAAAAACTGAATTCCATCTATTGAATTCCCTCAACGGGTCTTCAATTTATCAGATGCTGTAGGAGGCGCTGATTTAAACTACCATAACTTGGGTTTGTCCCATTATTAGAAATAAACGGTAGACACTTCAGAATGGTTCTCAGTACATAAATTCTTCAAAAATTAAGAGAGGTAATCATGTGCAACTGCATACAAAATAGATTATTTATTACTGGATTTTTTAGCCTACCTTTCTAGCTATTTGATAAGGCTGCTTACAAGAGCAAAGATACAAAAAGTATCATTAACACAGTTAAAATCCAAATAAAAATGCATTATTAAAAGAAATAAATTAACAAGTTAAAGGCCGGTAAAAGAGTTGGCACCAACTTTGTGGCTGCTAGGAGAGAGGGGGCTAAAAGCATTTTCCTAGGGAGTATACTTCACAGCCCAGAAGCCCCGCAGGTCTGCGTTTGTCACATACCAGATAGCTAAACCACTGGTAATGCAGCTACCTTCTCAAGATCCTCTCCTGTTGATCTGAGTTATTAGACAGGTTCATAACAGGAGAGGCAGTTCTGCAGAGAGTCAGGCCATTTGTGATTTAAGGTTTTATAGGTCAGTACCAACACATTCAATCATGTCTGATAGGCAATTGGTAGTTAGTGTGGATTTTTCAGTATAAGAATCATAAGATCCCTGGACCTTGCACTGATCAGCCTAGCTGCTGCATTCTGCACAAAGTGCAACACTAAGACACTTTTCAAAGATAACCCCACATTAAAACATATTGTCAAGGTGAGTTATAATCAAGACATGGATAACTGTTGTTTAGCCCAGCCAGATCAGAAAAACCACAGTTCGGGCACAAGCATTACTGCATAAAGTACTCTTCTCGGCAACTACCACTTGCAAGTCCAGGAACAGCTCCATCTTGTCTGGATTTAATTTCAGTTTGTTCTCTCTCATCTAGCTGGATATTGAGCTTAGGTAATGTTTAATCATGGTTTTATTGCTTCCTCAAAGCTAGAATATAAGGAAGAAGTAGTGGAACTTGGTAAGGAAGAAGTAGTGGAACTTGGTAAGGAAGGAGTAGTAGAGCACACTCATGGCACCCAGGTTCTGGACAACCTTCTTCAGCAGATTGGTGTAGATGTTAAAAAACATAGGAGACAAGACAGGACTCTGGAGAGCACCATAGGTTAGTGACCTAGATGTTGAACAATAGTCTGCAGCACCACCTACTGGGTATGACCTAATATAAGGATTGGGGCCACTGGAATACAGTGGCACAAAAGCCAAATATGGCCAATCAGTGCAAAAGTGATTGGTGATTGATAGTATGAGATCTGTGAAGAGATCCAGGAGAACTGGCACAGCTGTACTTCCCCCATCCAATTTCCAGTATAATTAATACATGTAGGTGATCAAAACAGCCTCAGGACAAAAACCTGATTAAAATGGATCTAGAAAAATCAGTTCATACACCTGTATCTGGAACTGGGGAGCAACCACTCTCAATTCTCTTGCCCAAGAATGGGATGTTTGAGACTGGCCTATTAGAGAGATCTAGATGAAGTGAGAGCTTTGAATTGAAGTTTGTATAACTGTCTCCTTAAGCCATGTCCAAGAAAGCATTAACCACTTTCCTTAAGCCTGGGACTAATCATAGACTTTACTGAAAATAGTCTTTTTGGTACCCTGAGGAGCAGTCTTACCATTGGGTGGACATGTTTCATCTGGAGAGAAAAGGGGCATTCTCGTAATGGTGCCATTCTCTAGAGGTGCATCCTTTATGCCTGGATTCACGTATGGTCAGGCTGAGTTTAGTCACTGTTTAAAAATCACAAGTTGTGGTAGCATATTTAGCTCTGAAATATATGGCAAAAGGAGTCTGACAATCTGTCCTACTTTGCAGGACTGGAGATGAAACATCAGAGTTGTTTTTTCTTTATTACCAGTGTTTCTCTAGTTGCATCATGATTTTTGTTAACTGAAATTGACTCATACTAATGGTGTTTTTGGATGGGGGACAAAAAAGGCAAGTTGTGGAAGTGGCATTGCAATCCAAGGCCACTTCTTTTGAACACACAAAGGTGGATGGGCTTGCGTTATGATGTCACTTCTGCCATCTTGCCTTTTTTCACCCAACCATTACAGACAACACTGACTCATACAATTTTAAATACAAGTAACTTCTAATGAGTGCAATTTTTGCACCTTTAATAGGAGTTTAATCTGCAATATTTTATATTTTCAGTGATCTGGGAATGTTTCAGATCAAGCTGTTATTGAAGATGCAGCTACTTTGGCAAATTTAAAAATTGACATTCCTGAGTACAAGCACGCATATTTTGAAATATGGTAAGAAAATATTGCAAGCAGGCCTACATCTCCTACCCTTAACACTGATTTAAGAGGTATTTATATACATTTCATTTCAGCATGAGCTTAGTTGCTGACTATCAGTATTGCCAGGAAATTACAGTAAAATCAGTCCAAGTTGAAAATCAAATTACACTACTTGTACAGTGCAAGAACTTTGGAACTGCCATCAAAAATCTTCCATATGGATGGATCTAACTGAATTTGTATACTTGTCCTTCATGCTTCCCTGCATGCCCACAGCATGACCCTTGCTTAGATATAGATTGCTGAATACAACTACTACTAGATTGCTAACACAGTATCCTCGAATGCAACAGAAATCTACCTCCCCCATATCTTCCAAGGGTGCAATAACATATGAATTATCCTAATACAGCCATTTCATACAGAAGTATTAGACCAGAACTCCCCATTATAGATATGTTAGCAGTAGTAACCCAGATAATAAGGTAATCAACCAAATAAATGAATGAATAGTAAAATAGTAAAATAAAAAGCTAATAAATACAAATAATACAAAATATAATAAAAATACCATGCATTTCACATCCTATTTTCAAGTTCCTCACTTCTGCTTGTCATCACAATTAAGATTCACTATTTCTTGTGATTCACAGTCTAAGCCCTGCTTTCTAATATCTTTGGAAATTCTGTTATTATTTTTAATTTTTTTCCATATAATTTTCCATGCTAAAGAAACCTATGTGTCAAAGGCAGGTTGAGCTGCATAGATACCATTTTCTCATCAGGTCCCCAGAATGCTGGGGAAAACAGCCAATGATGACCTATATGTACACTGTACATACACTGGCCATTGGGATGTAAACAGAAGTGATTAATTAAAAAGTAAATTCTGAGAATATTTGCAGAGGGCCATTTCAGTTCAGTAATAGTACTAATGGAAAGGATTTCTTTGTTAGTGCCATCAGAAAGAAAGCAATCATTTTAATGTTATATTTCCAGTAGGTGGCAGTGAAAATAGAACAAATCTAGCCCTTCAGAAGGACTTTATCCATCTGCAAATTTTATGGTGTGTACATTCTAATTTCATTTATTTATTTTTATATACATATGTACATACATCTACATACATACATAATACTTTTTCAGATACTTCAGGTTGGAGAAGTTGGAAGAATTCAGTTCTTCATGCTGAAAGTTACTTTAAAACAATGAAGCTGGAAGGTAATGTGCTAGTTTGGGGGAAAGCTAATATGAAAAAATGGGATAAGGTTGAACAACACACACACATACACATAAATATGCACCTCTTTTATTGACAGATCCAAATGTCAAATTTTCTGGCAAAAATGAAAGCCTTCTCTAAATAATTTGAGAAATTAAATAATTTCTCTTCTCTAAAATTTATCTCTTCTTGTTCTAGACCCTTATGCAAAATATCTCCCTACTCCTTAGAAGAGTGCAGCTTGAAAGATCAAGAAACAGGCTGAGAACTGGGATCTTCATGTTTTCAGACACTGAAAAATAGGTGGAATTTGGTGGCCACAAAATCTAATAATAAGATGACTATATGTTTAATCCAAAAACTTTGACTTGGACTGACCTCAACCTGCCATAATCCTCATAGTTTAAACATCTACCTAATTCTTTATTCTTCCCTTTCCTCGGTTTTATAAAATTTTGTCTAATTAACTCAAATACTTCACAATTGATGCAGTTCTGTATTATTTTGATATATGCTAATAAAAGAGTCACTCAGCTTCATTTAAAAAAAAAAATTCTCTCATGAATCAAAATATCTATGATTGTTTTTATCAGACTATATTATGTATTCCTAAAAAAACACACTACTAATAAACCTTGTATATTCTGTCAGGCAGTGCCTTTTTTTTTTTTTTTTTACCTCTACTACCAAAAGGAATCAGCTAAGCAAAATTAAATTAAAATATATTTATACAGGCCTCCCATTTCAGTAGGGAGGAATTCCAGGAACAACTTCTTGGATCTAGATTCCTTTCACAAGAAAACTTACTGATGACTTACAATGTTTATGTAATTTTTGATTTATTTACAAATATAAAAATAATGCAAGTAGCATAAGCAGGCCTCACAAACAGCAGGTATTCCTTCTGTCTTTACACTGGAAAATATAGAGTAGATATTTGTGCTTGAAGTGGCACTTTCAGGAAAGAAGCCTGAAAAACTGACTCAAATAGTGATAACCAGATAGGGAATTTTAGATCTTACTGAACATAAATAAATCACCAGTTCCAGGTGGTAGCTATCCAAGGATTCTTAAAATATTCAATTGTCCAATGACTGATTTTCTAAGACAAATATAGGATGTTGACATGTGCACTAGAAAAGGAGTTCCAAGGCAGAAATAGTGGACAGCTTAACTTCTGTTCCAGGCATCGTCAAGGAAAAATATAACAATTAAAAGGACAAGATTTGCAAACTAAGCAAAGTCAGGGAGGCAGTGAAGGACAGGAAGAGCTGGCGTGATATGGTTCATGGGGTCACGAAGAGTCGGACACGACTTAACGACTGAACAACAACATCCCATCTCACTGACCTTTTAGAGTTCTTTCACAGTATGAACAAAGCTTGGATAAATACTAATAGATACTGTAGTGGATATTTTAAAGGCTTTTTACTAAAAACTCCTACCAAGGACTCATATTTAACCATCATAAGAGGAAGTGTGTGTGTGTGTACGTGTGTGTAAATAGGTTTAAATGAAGAGCTGTGATAATGGATTGGAGTCAACCACAAGGTTCACCCATGCTTTTAGCTTGTTTATAACTTATCTAAATATGATCTAAGTCAGCAGGGATCAGGAAGCCACATTTACTGATGTTAATTTGTGAAAATACTGACCATAAAAATGATCCATCTCTCTTCCGGTTGAGGAAATCAGCTGATTCCTAAGACTGATCCTGGATGGTTTGTATTCACCACATTAGATCCCCTGTTCTGTTTAAATATAGCCTAAGAGTCTGGAAGAATGGCATTGAGTAACAGTGGAACTATATAACCAATGCATTTGCTCTGGCAGTGTTTCTCAGCCTCAGCAATTTTAAGATGTGTGGACTTCAACTTCTAGATTCCCTCAGCCAGCATGCTGGCTGAGGGATTCTAGAAGTTGAAGTCCACACATCTTAAAGTTGCTGAGATTGAGAAACACTGTGCTGTGGTATGATTAATATACAGGTGTGAAACAATTGCTGGGAAAAATTAGAAAGCAAGTAGAAATAATTAATCCAAGTCTGCTGTTTTTCCATTGAAAATGCTCCATTGACACCAGTTGTCCTCCAATTACTCTTACTTCTAATTTCAGAGCTCAGCTGGGGGAAGTACTGTTTTTAAATGGTCTAAAGATAGGGGGAAAATAATATTAATGGCCAAGAACTCAGTCCCCAAAATGTTTCTCTCCTTTTAATTAGCATTATTATTTATTTATTAGAATTTCTCTCTAGCTTTGCAGAATACAAATCCATTCTAAAGTGGCTCAGAAATCATTACTAAGAGGACACACACACACACACACACACAGAAGAGATTAGCATCATCTGCAGGGAAGGTAGCCTTTGAGAACCTTTTGAGATGGTCGTGTGCATGGACTTGTCCACACATCCTACTTGCCCCATTGTGAGGACAGCCTACAAAGCACTCTTGAGGACAAAAATGAACAATATCATCCTCAACCTGCTCTCAGTCTATGGCAAAAAGAACCTCCACTCACCCTTTCTTGTTCTGTGTCAGAAGGTTTGTTTTCCAACTTCCAGTGACAGAAATTGTGCTGTATGGTTTGTCTGCTGCACTTCATTTTGCTGTAAGCAAATGTCTCCACTCCATTTGGCTACTATGCCTTAGTACACTATATACTGTAGGTGAAACTTTTTAAAACAAGTTTACTAGTGAAAAGCTGTTTTTTTAAGCAGTTGAAATTGACAAGAGTCTGCCAATTTCCCTTTCTAGCCCAAGTGATGGGAAGGAAGATAAAACTTTGGTGTCTGAATTCTTCTTTCTCCCACTGGTCCATTGGTAGAGACGAGAGCTACAAGTACAAGAGGGGTTCAGCAGAGGGAGACTCTTTCAAGATGTCTACTAGTACAAACCATGCATCCTCAAAAACCTTCCCATGGAAAGGAAAGCAGTTGGCACTTGGATGGAAGGGAGGGATAAAGAAGGCAAAGAATTTACCAGTTATGAGCAAAGGTACTCACTATTGGACAGAACACCTGGTCGGCATCATTGCCAAAGCTGAAGAATGGATTGAAAGGCAGGCAGCAATTTCTTAAGCCTGCTTCATTTCCATTAGGTTTCAGAACAAAAGATTTATAGCTTAAGATTGCCCTGTACAAGATCCCTCTGACCATCTACCTGTTTCCTTCTACTGTGTTGAATCCTGACCCTCTTACTCATCTTTACTTCAATTCAAGCTTCTCAAAATTGAGCTACAATGCTTGTAGCCAACTAGACCAGATATGAAGACGCATGAACTAGATGACAGGCTTTCCCTAGAACACTGCCCACTCCCCCAGAGGTCTACATGGCTCTTACCCTGCTTGTGTTTAGGAAACAAGAAAAACCAGCACTGTTCCAGCAGGCTTTTGGTTCTGGTTTATTATGGATTGCCATCAGAGGGATTTGGTTTAAATAATTATTTGTTTTGCTTTTCTTGATTATGTATATTATTTTGCTTTTAACTTTGCTATCTTCCTTGTGGATTGGAATCGATTATAAATACTACACAAAGAAAGAACAAACAGACAACGTACATAGCCTTCAGACCCTCTCTAATTTTTTCTGGTGGAGGGGTTAGTTCCAGGAAGCACAGGGGTGCCATAGTGATGACTTGGGGGACCGTGGTGAAAATTTTTGGAGAGTGGTTTAAGGTACAAACCAGATGTGTTAAGCCTTGCATATCTATTTTGTGTCTTCATTTATTTGTGGTGGTGGGGAATTTAAACATCAATCAGGGCTTGCAGATGTTGCTGTTCAAAAGCATGATACCTGACCTAGATCAGGATTGTCATGATCCTGAAGGAAAGCCTTTTCTTTGGAACTTCCAGGGGTTCTGTTTGGAACAATCTACTGTACCCCCACACCCACTGGTTGGAACTTTTTTTAATGCACTCCATAGATTTCAATTGAATTTTCTGTTATTTTATTTTTACTATAGCAAAACATGTATTGTATAAATTAAAAACAATAATTACTTTCTCATTATTACGCCCCCCCCCCAAAAAAAATCAGGATTCTTTTGATTCCAAGGCATCTTTAATTGTATACAAAATTTGATGAAGGAACAAATCATATTCATATTTGGAAGCTTTCCAGAGTATTATACAATGGATTTTCATTTAAACAGAGACTTGAATGTTATGGAGTTGCTCCATCTGACAGCTGGTCTTATTTTTGCAATCACATCTTCCATTTTGCATTTCTGTTTTGCTACATGAGAGTAATGTGTTTTTGTTCAGCATAATCATTGCCTACTGTACTAGTGGCAGGGTGAGTGACTCTGAAGGGCAGAGGATGATGCAATGGTCTCAAGGTTAAAGATTTTTTGGGGTGTGCCAAAACCATATTCAGTGTCATGTAGATACTGAGCAGCTTTGTTTCTAATTTAAAAACCTGGGTGCATGTATATCTGCCTTGCAAATGAAAATATAGAAAAGGGCAGATGTGTTAAGCAATGGAGGGGAGGCTGTTGGACATAGCTGGAGTTGTATTTGAATAGCATGGAGAGGCAATATTGTGTGCTTCAAGGACAGGTAGAGGAGGAATCTGCAGCTTCCAGACCTAGCAGAAGTAAGCAGGACCTGAGGGAGAGATGTGCTGAACAGACTGGCTGCTGGAAAGGTCTTCAGCTTTTGAGGGGCAGATCAGACATCAGTGAGGATAGCTCGGCAAAAGTGCTAGAATACAGGAAGCTCAGGAAAGAATGATTTTTCCTTCTTACCACTTGTCTCCCTAGACTAAAAGCAAGCACAGAAGCAAAAATACTGAAAAAAAGCCATGTGAGTCAGAGAGGGAAGGAGCAAAACAGATAAAACACTGTTTTAAAAAAAGCCTCAGTTTGGAATTGTCTATATAGAACTGTATATTTATAGTTTGTTAAGCTAAGGCCACTATCTATATTGGAAATAAACACATATTATCTACCTAAAAGCGCTGCAACAATAAACATCACTGTAATTTAGAAGAGAAGAGCAATGCGTGTATGTCTGGAAAGTTTCTGTCCCTTTTCCTACCTCCAATACTACTGCATTTTCTTTACATCTAAAAAGGAATTTCATTTTATGGCAGAAACAGAAATACTTAAGATGAAATATTTCTGAATTCTTCTGTTAATTTTAAAAGCATTTAAATTTATTTTTATAATACTGAGAGGTATGGAAGAATTCAGATCAGGTACTTAAAAATCAGCTGACATTCAGTTTATACTGTGTCCTATAAGCTTTCAATCAAGTAACACCAGGAATGTTATTTTTATTCTGATGCTGGACTCTTAATGTTTGACAATGTGAGTTTGATAATATAACTCCTAGGGTGGGGCAGGGGAATCACTTGTTTCCATTCTATGATTGATAACTTATATCAGAGATGCTAAATACAGTATTTGCCATCCATCATGTGTCCTCTTTAATATACAAGGGTATTTTATACTGAGTTACATCATTAATCTAATTAACCTAATATTGCCTATACTTCTTGGTGCCAGGCAGACTTCCCCAGTGCTGATATCCAGTCCTTAATTTTTGAGCTACACTACTTCTGCATGCAA
The DNA here is from genome assembly GCA_030867105.1 of Liasis olivaceus. Classification (NCBI taxonomy): domain Eukaryota; kingdom Metazoa; phylum Chordata; class Lepidosauria; order Squamata; family Pythonidae; genus Liasis; species Liasis olivaceus. The sequence continues at coordinate 225,806,844 of CM061349.1, forward strand.
AAGAACAAGTTAATATTAATAATCTATCAGCCAGTAAACTGAGCATGGAAAGGATGCTTATAATTTTTGAAGTGCAATTCTTAATAATTATTGGTGCATGTATTTAATCATACCTCAGCACAGGATAAACTCAAATGAAATTAAAAGTCTTTTACATGTTAATTCAATCAGCACTTTTTATTGTTCTTAATACTACTGTCAGCACTGCACCGTTTATTTTGTGTTGCTACTCTGTAGACCCGGCCTGGCCCTGAAATGTAACTGCAAGCCTTAATAGATTGTGGGACCATAGACAACTACACAGAGTCATCCATCACCCACAAATGCAGTAGGTCTACTCACCCTGCTAGGGTTCAGACTAGTGATGGGCAACTCTACAGTCAGGACCCATCACAGAGCACACTGAACCTCTTCAACCCACCATCAGCAATTGTCAGGATTTCATTTAGCTTTTCCAGTCTTGGGAATGGACTAGCCTACAGACTCATGATCTGCATAGTTGCTGGGACCAGGATGACATCACCTTGATTTCTGGGATGTAAGACTCCATCTTCATTACTCACCACACCCCACAAGTACACTCTCCTACTTTGTCTGACAAATATGCAGATTATGCTGATGTGTTTGAAAAGCGTGAAGCATCAGTCCTGTCTGCCCCATCGGTTCTGTTACCATAGAATCAGTCTTATTCCTGGAGTCCAGATTCATCCAAAATGCTACTACTTAATGTCAAATTCAGAATTAGCCTGCCTCAAGAATTTATTGATAAGAACTTACAGAAAGAATTTATCCCCTTCTCCTTCTCTCCCCACCAGTGCTACTTTTTTTGTCAAAAAGGATGACCCATACATTTCTAGCTCATAAAACAAGAAGATTGATGCTTTATCATATAAGCCTCCTGGAAGACTCTGTTCCCCTTTTCCAACACTTGGCCTATTCAGTGTGATTTTGGGGGCTGGAAGGGAGAATCCCTTAATTAATTGAATCCATACTCACCAGTAGCAGGATTTATACTGTATGTGTGAGCTCCATTAGATGACTTTCAGAAGACTTCTGTCTTCTTACACCCCTTTTTCTTCTCTTTTCTTGAGAGAAGAAATATTGTAGCTCTGCTATGACAGCCATCTACCTGGGCATTAATAAGTAGTTAAAATGACTCATCTGCTTCTCTATGACTCTTGGTAGCTTCTCATTAGACAATTCAGGGTCTGTGTTTCTACTTACTATATTTGTAGCTATGCCAAACCTCTGACCACCAAATTGTCTGGCCTTTCTCCTTTCCACAAGAGCTTAGATTCCTTGTACTTCATAACTAACCTATTTCATGTCAATTCTGATGGTAGCTACCACATGCTTCCTGCCTCTCCCCATTCCTGAGACCTCTTTTTTCTTCAGGAGCTTCAAGCCACTCATTGCTGATTACATCTGGCTTTCAACCCTTCCACACAACTGTAAAAGAAACTGGACACAATTTTCCTGGGCAATTCCATTAATCATGCAGTCTTTCACCTGCAACTTTTAGCCACACTGAAAACATACAATTCTTCCATCTCTCCCTTGTGGTCCTGGAACACTCTTCCCTTGTTCATTTCTGTCCCCCTACCCCCATGTCAGCAGGGATGAGAAAGAATTCCAGATGGAGTATATTTTGGATTTTCAGCACAGGAAGGGCAACCTGGAATATTTTATTCATTTGGAGGGTTACCTGGACACAGACCATTCTAGGGAGATGATAGAGGACATTCATGCACCACATTTCCTTCAACAATTCCATTTACAATATCCTCACAAGCCCAACCCACTTGATTGGCTGAAATCCAACATGGTGAGTGTAGAGGAGTACAAAGATAGATTTGAAGCAAATATGTGCTAATCACTGGGAAAACATAAACTTAGCCCTGGAAAATAGAAAGGCATGAGTAACAAACTCAATATTACCCCACCTTGAATCTCTTTTGGTATAAAAAGAAAAAGAAAAAATGCTGTCAGGCTTTCAAATTTTTTTTATTATCTACCAGCAGTTTTGACTGTAAGGGAAAGGGAAAGGAGATGTATAACTAACTGGGATGGGGGGAGAAAGAGACACCCACCTGAAGATAAGAGCGAAAGTTCTATCACATCAAATCAAATTACAGTCATAGACCAGCACAAGAACGTTCTAGAATGAGAGAAGCAAACAAACCACCAAACATCTGTTAACTCAAAAAGATGGGAGAAAAAAAAAAGCCTAGGTTTAAACCAATTTTAAAGCATTGGATTATTTGCACTGCAAAAAGCAAATCTTCTGTTTGTATAATGCTTCACTGTTGTCTGCAACAAAGAGTTTAATCTAGCTTAGTCATGTCTGAGAGCTTTCTGCCAAGTTAAGTCAGTTGCTGAAAGAGGAGTTCAGTGTCTAGAAAACTGAGATTTACTACTGAGTCTTAGTGTGAAGCCTGATATCTCTGGAGCTCTCTGTGCAATATTCAATTACTTTGATGATGGGCAGTCTACAGGTTTGCAGCAGATGTAATTGCTGTACACATGCTTTGGTCACCTCCCCATTGCAATGTGCTTTACATGGGACTGCCCTTGAAGACCATCTGGAAACTGTGACTGATCAAAAATGCAGCCACGCAGATAGTAATGATTGCACCCTGGTACACCCATAAAACACCACTATTTTGTGAGCTACATTGGCTCCCAGTATCTTTCCAGGTGCAATTCAAGGTGCCGTTCACCATCTATAAAGTCCTTCATGGCACTTGCGGGATCATTAATCTCCAACTTAGTCTGCATATCCCATGAAATCCAACATGGTGAGTGTAGAGGAGTGTGGAGTTAAGTTTGAAGCAAATATGTGCTAACCATTGGGAAACATGAACTTAGCCCTGGAAAACAGAAAGGCATGAGTAACAAACTCAAGATTGTCCCACCTTGAATCCTCTTTTGGCATAAGAGGAAAGGAAGAAGAAATGCTGTCGGGCTTTCAAGATTCTTTTATTATAGTCTACAGTATATCAGTGAAGTGAACCAGTAAAGACCTAGTACAGTGGTACCTCAAGATACGAATTTAATCCATTCCGTGACTCTGATTGCAAGTCGAATTGGTCGCATCCTGAAGCAAATTTTCCCATAGGGTTCAATGTAAATACGGCTAATCCGCCCTCCGAATTTGGTCGCTCCATGAGGCAAATTTCCCCATAAGGTTCAATGTGTCAGCCAGCATTGCACAGCTAGGAAATTCCCCAGGCGCGCTTTAGTCAGTTTCACCACTCAAGCCCTAGCGCAGAAAGAGGAAGTGCTAATGAAATCTGAGCGCGCCGGGGAAAGGCTTTTGTCGCGCACGCACAGCCGGGAGCGGGAGCTTCCCCCCCCCCGCGCTGATTCCTCTTCCTCAAATCTTTCCTTTGTCCATAGCCCTTGGTTGTCGTGCACACAGCCGGGAGCGGGAGCTTTCCCCGTGCGCGCTAATTGCTCTTCTTCAATTCCACAGCTCTTTCCTTTGTCCATAGCGCAGGCAGCCCTCTGGCGTTAACAGATTAGTGAAGAGGCACCAGGTGGCCCTTTCATTAGCACTTCCTCTTTCTGCGCTAGCGCTCTAGTGGTGAAACTGACTAAAGCACGCCTGGGGAATTTCCTCGCCGTGCAAGCCGGCTGACACATTGAACCTTATGGGGAAATTTGCCTCATTGAGCAAGCCTCCTTGCTACTGCGATCTCGCCCACAGGAAGCTGTGACCACGTGGCAGCAGGGCAAATGGCCACGGATCCGGTTCGTATCTTGAGGCGGAGTTCGCATGTCGAGGTAAATTTTTGCGGCCAGAGCTGGTCGTATCTTGAAATTTTCGTAAGGTGGGGCGTTCGTATCTTGAGGTACCACTGTATTTCTTAGGTATTTGTTTCCTGAACTGGTCTACCTTGAAGGACTGAGAGTGAGCATGCTCAAGGTCCCCTCTATAAAACAGTGTCATCTGGTAGGACCCAGAAGTGTGTCTTCCTTGTCATGGTACCTGCTCTGTGGAAGTACCTCCCCTCCTGAGATCTGGATGGCCTTGGCCCTGTTGATCATCTGCAAGGCCTTGAAGACCCAGTTTTTTCCTTGGGCACTGGAACAATGTAGTGGATTAGCCCATCTGTAGTGAGCGAAAACTGAATGATTACGGGCTGAGCTTACTTATCTTATCCTTTTTTGTGCTACTTTTTAAAAACTTATTGATGCTATTCTGGTTTTTAATCTTATCTTAGCCACTCACAGTCACAATTTATGAGTTGGGCAACCATATAGATTGATTAAAATCAATCAATCAATCAATCAATCTAACATTTCCTTTATATCAGGCCTATAATTTAGAGCATGTAATGTTGAAATCACTTGTTATTGCTTTAGTTAAATAACTGGGAGTAGATCTACTGCAAATAACTTAGGCATCTATGTGTAGTTTCAGTTCTACGTTGTTACCATTAAGCTACAGAGCTCTTCAGTACAAGGTACAGTTACTGTTTGTACCCCTTACACTACACTTCTTGCAACCTGATTTTTAGGTACTGTCTTCCATAACATTACCAAAACTATAGGAACCCTAAATTGGCTACAGTATGTGTTAGGAGGGATTTTAAAAATTGTTTTTAAACGGTTTTACAGTATTAGTAATTTTTGTGGCAGGCTTCAAGAACTCAGCGAGGTTTGTTTAAGCAAGATACTAATTTGAACATGTTCACACACACACGTTTATTACAGCCACAAGGCCAGATACAATCAGAATATACAGTAGTAACCATCTTACATTTATGTATATATATATATATATATATAAAACAAAACAATTAGTATTATTTAATCTAAAATTAAAGATACTAAAATATATCAAAGTAAAGTGCTATGTTATAAAGTCTTAAATCTAAATAATAGTGGAGCGTACTGTGCAGATGGTAGCACAAAACTGGGCAACCTGGGAGGATATTTTCGGATCCTTGTCCAAAAGGAGTAGCATTAAATAGAAATACACACTACTGTATATTCTGATTGTATCTGGCCTTATGGCTGTAATAAACGTATGTGTTTGAATTTGAACATGGAACACACAATTCATCATAAGTTCATCAGCATGTCTGCATTTCTCTCCATTTGCTTCTATGATCCAAGTGTTTCCATTCTCCTGCTGTTTGGGGATGGCTGTTTTTTGTTTATTATTGATTTCTCTGGTAGTTGATTCTGATTCCCTTACTTTATAATACTCTTTTAAGCAACTGTAAATGAAGTTGACTACTTCTAACACCTTAAATTTTTTTCAGGCAAATTGTTTCCAAAGTAAAACAAAGTAAATACCTCATTCTGCTGAAGGAGTAAACCTGATTGCAATTTCTATCACTTCAAACTGCAGGTACTATAGGTCACACAATAGTATTCTCTTATACGCTGCCCTTATCTGAAATATTAGCTTTCTCCCAACAATTTACCTTTAAAATGGGAGGATCAATTGAGATTTGCTGAGAATACAGGAAAGGGGGCAGGTTTTTTCCTATCTTCTCTTGAGGAAAATAGAGAAACATTTTTCTTTCTTATATATATGGTATATGAAAAATCTTGCCAGTCACAGCCAAATACAAGATGAGCTGGTTAAGCAAACAGATGTTTGTTCCATAATAGTTTTGAACTTTGTTTCAGTTATTTCTCGGCAAGCAGTAACTTCACTTCATTAGTCTTTTATGGAACAACTGGTTAGACTTTAATTTCAGGACTAACCTGCAATCTTATCTGTAATGGGACTTTGTAATTTCCTCACTTAAATGTCTGTTGCATCTTTTATGGATCCCCTCCCCCACAACCTCCATATATCTCTGTATAACAGATGCTTGCATACCACTGAATTCATTTGATACAGGAAGAATGTTTTCTTTTATGAAAACAAGGCTAGCTTAATACATTTTGCAGCTTGAGATAAGCAGCAAAATATCACACAACACACACACCTTGTACCGAAAATGAGTCCACTAGCAACCACCTTTTTTTTTAACATAGCAGTAGATAGAACCTTCCTGCAGCAACTGTCACTTATAGCTCTTGTTGCCGTTGCTTTTATTTTATATTAAGAAGTAAGTGTGTGTGCGCAGGTACACATGTGCCATTGGGATGTTATTTAAGAAGGCTATTATTCTGATGCTAATAGAAAAAATGCAGTTTCTCAAATATTTCACAGTGAAGCACAACCTCTGTTTCCAAGAATGCCACAGAACTCAAAGATGCTCTTAGAAAATAAATATGATAGCAGGCTGCAGCCTACTGCATTGTTTGAGAGAGTGCTCATCTGCCCAGAAAAGCAAAATCAAACAAAGGTTGAGGTAAAAGCGTCCAGGCAAACTCGAAAGGTTAACAGGAAGCAACCTAATTAATTGGGCTTCTGGTAAAAGAATGTTTTGTGACTGGCCATGCCCATCATGGCCGCCATTTTCTGAGGGTGCCATGTTCTGGTCTCAAAATTCAGGCTGTGATACAATAAGGTTGGAGACCTTACATGCAGCACAATAAATCAGCTGATAGGAATAACATACAAGAAGTTACCATTAAAGATAGATTTAGCCACTTTAGTGCAATGATAAAGGGATCCCACAATCCTTTATTTGCCTGACTAAAGTAGTGGTTCTTAAACTGTTTGACCCAATTATACCCTTTCCCAGTCTTGAATAATGTCATTAGCCCTTAAAAAAAAAAGACTCTGTTGTTCTACAGAAATATCTTGGCAGTGGCAGTCCCAAACTGGGTTCTCGACTCATAAACAAGCAATTACAAATTGCTCCATTACTCCCAGAATATGCCCAAATTACCCCCTAGTGGATAATTACCCTCATTTTAAGAACCACTGGCCTAAAGAATAGCATTACAAACTTCTTGGTTTGCAGAAATAAAGATATCTATGGGGACATGTGATAAAATATTATTAAATATGGAGTGAAAAATAGATAAAAATCTATCAAATTATACATCTAATCAATTCCCAGAACCCACCTGAAGTGATTTCAGAGAATCAGAGTATTATGTGGGTAAGTTACACAGCAAATAATTATTTAACAGTTTTATTATGGGACCTGTTGGGCTTATTTTCTACTTGCTTCAGTATATGAAATAGTTAATATCCATACTCCAAAATTCATTTGGACTTAAAAACTTAACAAGGATCATAAGTATTTTGAAAAAGTAAAATAGAAAGTTAATACTTAAAAATAGCAATAAGCGAGCTTTAGTACCCTATACCAGTTTCTAAGCTTTATATCTATACTTAAGCATTAACATTTAAATCCAATCTAATCCACACAAAAATATGCATAGTCTTACTGGCTAAAAGCACCGCTGCAGAGAAAAGGTTGAGATGGATGCTATATTCTCAACGTTAAGTGTGTGTGTGTGTGTCCATTTCTTTTACTTATATTTATATACCTTTCTACAAGGCATTAACTACAAAACTCCCTTGCAAGGTCTGCACACAAAGGTCTGTACACATAAACATCTTCAGAAGGTTTAACTGTAAACCTATTTCAGAGGGCCTGCTCAAAATGTTTTTTGAGGCCGGCACCCACAGAGCTCCTGGCTCAAGCTTTTAACATGGAAAAGCCCCTACAGGGTTCCTGACTTAAACTGTTAACAATGGAAACTCCCTATCTGCCTTTAAAAAACCACTGCAACTAAGTTAGGACTTTATATTTAGCTACTATTTATCAAAAAATTCCATAGATGCTGTTGATAATAGACAAGGATACTTTGTTTCAGCTAATTGCATTCCCATCCCTTTTCCTAGGATGCTAGTAGAGATAGTCCTCATTTAGTGACTGCCTCACACAGCAACCATTTAAAGTTATGACAGTGATAAAAAAGTTTGTGACCAACCCTCACATTTATGACCTTCACAAGTCACTAAAGCAAAGGAAAGCTGAACTAAGATCATAAGCATAATCAAGGTTTCACTTCGCAACTGCTTCACTTAATGACCACTGTTGCCAGTCCCAATTGTGGTCACTAAACAAGGACTACCTGTATTTAATAACAGCTGATACAATTGTCTTTTACAATCATCTCCTGACACCCCTCTAAAGTAATTTATTGGCCTAATTCTGGATGTTACTGAATTCTCTTAAGTATGATAATGAAATAAAATTCAAGTGGGAAAGTGTCAGGCAATAAACAATAGCTTACAAGTTAAAATTTTGTTGATTTTATTACTTCAATGTAAACAATGCATTGTCTTTTGGGTGACATCTGTATAAACCTCTTGGCAGAGTGCTGCAAGATGTACAGTCTTTGAAAGTAAAGTTCCTGTCTTTGTTGAACTGCAATCATCTCAGATGTATAGCTGAATCAGCTGTTACCTCTTTCTCTTCATTATCATTAAAAGAGATTCAAGAACAAAGGAGTTTATTAGCTGGTAAGCAGTGGTTATGTTCAAGTCCATGCCGGCAAGACTGAATATCAATCCTCAATTGAATTACACTATCTTAATGGACGGGATAGGTGAAAATCTCAATAATAGCTATGAGTGGTGATTATTTGGAGATCTCTCAGTACTGTAGTTAACTCTTTTAAGTAGCTTCCTACAAATGATGCATTATTTTTACAGAATAACCAAATCTCTCAAATACAAAAAAAAAAAAAAAAGTGGGTTGGCTACTTTCACATCAACTTCTTTTAACACTTTCCAGCAAGAAGCAAAAAATTCTGGGTTGCAAATAAGACCACATACTATAAGAGCCACACCAGTGCTTCCAAAGTTCACACTCTTTAATGTTGAGCTTGGTCTTCCCTGAACTACAGTGTTGTTGAGAGTTGGACAGCATACAAGTTCAATAAATTATTAACTATAATGTTATTAAATAACAAAGTGCAAGGTAATGCTTGCAAATAAATCCATTTTTCTGGTTTTACTTAATAGCAACAGGTACCTTTTTCAGAATAGGTTTGTAAAACCTATTAACATGTTGTCTTGGTAATACTAATTAGGCTAGCTTGCTATCATTATAAAATTAACAAGAATCTTATAAAACTACTGAAAACTCGCTGTTTCAAGTTGATTCAATGTCTGAAGTCAATCCACTTGTTAGAGAAATATCTAATTAAAAACATTTTTACTCAGTTACTGTTTTCTTAAGAACACAAAAAGAAGAATAACAGCCATAATTCCAAAAATTATACCAAGTGAAGAAATCAGTCTGGTTAGCCACTGGAGGACTAAGCTTTTTCTAGCCATTTATTTAGAGAAGCTCGGGAACTGGCTCTTGACTCAGTTCTTAATTTTATCAAGCTTGATTCTTTCCTATACCTTTTTTTCAACAAGGGTAGGTAAGGTAAATTCAGTCTTCAAGATATCCTGGATGGATTTCTGAAGATCAGGATATTTCATGGATAAGTCATAAAATGGACAATTATTTCTTACCAGACGTTTCACTATGGAACAGTTAGGTTTATTTTCTACTTGCTTCAGTAAATGGATAGCAATAATAACATTTAGCTTGTCCTTTTAAAAAAATAACAAGGATCATAAGGAATCCAAGAAAATAGAGAGAGAGAGAATACTGAAAATAGCAATAAGCAAGTTTTGGTATCCCATATCAATTTCTAAGTTCTAAGCCTTATATTTAACATTTAAATCTGATCTAACCCACATCAAAAATATGTATAATCTTATCCAGTTAGTGCACAACTGTAGAGAAAGGGCTGAGATGAACATTACATTCTCAGTGTTAGGCCTTGTGTGTGCGCGCCTTTTCTATTTTGCTTGCTAGGTCTTTTTACTAGGTCTTAATACAAATTCCCTTTCAAGGTCTGCACACAAAGGTAATCATAAACATCTTTAGGAGTTTTAACAATAAATCTATTTCAGAGGGCCTGCCCAGAACGTTTTCAAAGGGCTACACCCACAGAACTCCTGACTCAAGCTATTAATAAGGAAAACTCCCTACTTTAACTTTAGATAAGCCACATGATTAAGTTAAGAGATTGCCTTAACTGATACTTATTAAAAAAAAAAAAAAAACTTTGCAGATCCTTTTGATAATACACAAAAATACTTTGTTCCAGCTAATTGCCTTCCCATCCCTTTTCCCAGGGTGTTAGTATTTAACAATGTCTGTCTTTTACAATAATCTCCTGACATCCCCCCCCCTCTTTTAATATTAAAATGCAGTATAACCAATGCAACGGAAAGGCAGAAAGAAAAAGCTTCTTCACCCAATCTATACTTGACTTAATAGCCATTAAATATGAGGCACTTCAGTCCTTCAGAAAAAAGTACTTTGTAATATGTGGGAACCTGTATGAAGCATCACTGTTCAAATCGTTAAAGCAGCTGGATCTTTTTCATTGCTCAAGCAAGTATTTGGACACTGTTCCTTGGCTGTCTCAATGTGTACTTCACTTTTCTTTTCCCCAGTAATGCAAAGTGGCTGTGCATGCAGAGGTCACTGGGGAAGACGTGGTTGTATTCTGAACCTTCACTGTCTTAGATACAAAATAAACATATCCATGTGTTTACTAAAAGAATAAAAGGTAATTGTTAAGCATTTGGCAGGTAGCAACTCATGGGATGCACTCAAATCACCAAATTGCAAATTGTGTAGAACTGAAACAATCCTTTCCTATTGGTTTATATTTTCCCAATAAAATGTATTTTATCAGCCACCTAGAGAAGGGTAACAGTGTGGTACGATTTTAAATACATACATAAGATTTCTTACCACAACCCCATATAATTCTGGACCTTTTGAAGAGGAATGATGATGTTTCTCAAACTGTAAGTGCTTAAGTAACAATATTCTGAGCTATTACTGGTCCTAATATATAGAGGAACACTAGTAGCATTTAATTAAAGTCTGTAGTTGTCTTTAATTTTCTGTTCTACTGCATGGTCTAAAGAGTCGCAACTTGATAACTTGTTTAACAATAAAGAAAAAGAATACATTACTTCCACCATCTAACGTTTGAAATGACATTGGGGGGGAAAAAGCTGCTAACATAGCTTTCTCTTTGAATTAAAGATATTTGGGTGCCACTGTATTAATTGTCTGAAACCCTCCTGAATGGAGACCAAGGCCTTAACAGAACTTTTGGATGAAATAGGAGAAAATCCCCAAGAAAACTCAGAAAAATATCTCAATTCATTCAGTCTCTCAGATCAGACCATCAATCTTGAAGAGGTGAAGATGGCTTTAAAGACAAATTTGATAGTTAATGACTTTAAAATAGTTGTACTGAAAGCCATAGAATCTTGTGTGGCTCTCAACAAGAAAGCTTTATGGGAACCATAAAGGCTTCTAAGATCTCTAATATTGTAGTCTCAACTGGAATCAGGATGGAGAGACACTACAAGCCTATCTTCTTTTAGGCCTCCAGCATTAGGTGCAGAAAACTGGCTGACCATTAAGATTGATTGATCTAATGGAATCTACAGAACCTATATACAAGTGGTCCTCACTTAACTACTCATTCAGCGACCATTCGAACATATGATGGCATTGAATGAGTGGTATTTGCAGCCAGTCCTTGTACTTACAATGGTTGCAGCATCCCCGTGCTCATGTGATCATGATCTGGGCACTGGACAATTATGATGTCACAATATCCTGCAGTCACGTGATCGCCATTTGCAACATTCACTGCCGGCTTCCAACAAGCAAAGTCAATGGGGAAGCCAGCAGGAGGTCGCAAATGTTGACCATGTGACGTTGCACTTAACAACAGGGCAAGATTTGCTTAACAATGGCAACTAGAAGTACCAGAACTGCTGTCACTAAGCAGCATCGTCATGTGACATCACACTTTATGACCACATCACCTAGTGATGGAAATTCCAGTCCCAATTACTGTCATTAAGTGAGGACTACCTGTAACTGTATTCCATGTGACGTGAAACTTTTTGTCTCTCTCTGTAGTGCCCAAACCTTGGGAATGATAACATCCACTGCACAGTGGAGAACAGATAATTGTTTTAGGGTTTTTTTTATTAATAATAGTAGCAGACATTGTTGTAGAGTGGAGTGGAGCAAAACAAAATTATTTTTCCCAGTCAAGATTTCTATTATTCTGTCACTAACAGAAGTGGTGAAACAGTGATCTCAGTAAGGATTGTTGGGCAGATATATTATTCCACCTCAGTCATCACACCTTCAGTTCCACTGTGTCCCTACCAGACAACAGTGTCAGACCTCTTTCTCCTGGGTTCTCCTTTCTTTATCCTTTCAGGAAGTGCCTTTGGGAGCCAGGATCACACTAATCTTTGAGTGCACAGAGGAATGTGTACATCTACATGTGTACTTATCTACATATGTGCATGTCCGGTCAGTGCCCAAATTATTAGATTTTGCATGCAGACCTTGAAATAAAATCTGAAACTGAAACTCTAATTTCACCTCACTTTCACCTAACTTGGGAGCTATTCACATACATGCTCTATCACATGTGCCTAAAAAATCTGAAGGCATATAAAATACAATTCAGATTATTAAGAAGGTAGATTTGACCAGCTAAAACACGAACACCAAGAGAAAATGATGAAGAAATCATCATCCAACCAGAAATAATTATCAAATGTCATTTAAAACCAGTGTTACTGTCCAACAATTTTGTTTAATGCAAATGTGCGAATGCCACATTGGAACAAGTTGTCTGATTAGCTGGCAAAATGACCATCCTCTGAGCTTTCTAAGAAATAATTATTTAGGATTTAGGCACTTGTCAGTCATGTTTCAATTGGAGCATATCCTGACTCGGAGCAACATTTAAGCTAGGCAACCCTTCAACCAGAATTGAGACCTAGAATTCTGATGACTGCGAAGTAAATTGTGTTATTACAAAAACCAAAAAACATGCTTCATTTTGTTGAATCAGTCAGATCTAAAATTTACAATCTGGGCAGTGTCAAAATGAGACTGGAAGATGTACTCCCAAAGATAGAAGCTAGAAGATGTCCAATTTGCTACAGAAGCAGAGAGCAACAGATAACGCTGGTGCTTATGACAATGGCTGGATACAGGACGCCCAGCTGTTGATGTGGCAAGAGGCAAAAGGAACTGCATCTTAGGAGAAAACAACCAAAAATCTCCTAATTCACATTTATCTGTGCACTTTTCTCCAATTTGTACATATTTTTTCTAATTTCCATTTTGTATATTGTTTTTGTGAATACATTTATTTTTAAATGCTTTTTGGTTCATTTCATTTCCAACTCATTTTGCCACAATAGTTTGTCAGTAATTGCTTTTGTAAGGCTTCTTAAACTCACGTGTAAATTGACATTTCTGCTCTGACATCAGGTTTGCCTTGGTTCATGAGCCTGATTCCTCCACATAGCCATGGTATCTTGGCAGCATCAAATTTTCCTTTTGTCTTTTGCCACATCAGTAGCTAGACATCCTGTTTGATTTAATCCAGCCATGTCATAAGCACTAGTATTACCTGTTCTTGCTCTCTGCTTTTTCCCGGTAGTTTGCTGGACCCCTTCCAGCCTTGGGAGCTCATCTTCCAATATCATTTTGACACTATCCTGGTTGTAAATGGTCATTTAGTTTTCTTGGCAATGGAGTGGATTGCCATTTCCTTTTCCAGTGGATCCTATTTATTGTGTGCCCTTGTTTATTGACCTGCCTGTTACAAATTCACACTCCCAATGATATAGCTCATAGCATAATTGGGATGTACAAGTCCCAACACCATTAAAAGTTATGACTGATGAAGGGATTTTTCTAACGTGCACTTTCCCCTAGTACATGCATTTTATCTTCTCAGTGCAAAACTGAGATTAGAATTAAATAAGAACCCAGCAAACATCTTCCTTCTTCCAAATTGTCCAGCCATCTGCCCAACTAAGTCCTTTATGTATTTGACTTTTCGTGTAAACCTGTGATATATTCTTGAATTAAAAAAAAAAACATATGAGGGAGGGAAAAAACCCTTAAGAGGAGTCCTGATAGATCAGGTCTATGGTTCAACTAGTCCAGTTTTGTTTTAGTAACTGGCCAGCTGGATGTTTCTGGAAACCTTTCAACTAGAACATGAAGATAGCAGCTTTCCCCACCTTTAGGTCAAAGCAGACCTCTGTTAGAAATAGGCTTTCCCTTATTCAGTACTACCTCATGTTTATTTTGCTGTTAGTGGCCCAGATCCCCAGTTTACATTTAGTGACTACCAGCAGGAGTGGCTGTGATCATTTCTATTGCAACTAAAATTACAAGCAAACTTGTAACATCTTAAATGCTCTCAAATTATATTTTGATATAATCTCTCCTAGTTTCCACTTCATCGGAGGCATTATCCTCACTTGCATGTGCTTAAACACACCCATATTTGAACAGTAAAAAGTAAGGTTAGCTAAAAATGAAATCTGAAATGGCGGCAATTCAACTGCAGCTTAGATATGGCCCAAATAAGCATGGACCCAGAAACACTGATATTATGAAAATGATAAGGAACACCGGACTCAAAATGTAAGTGCCATTCAAGGAATGCTCTGGGGAAAAAAACAGTACAGTACTTGCTGATACTCAGTTGTTTCTCCTCCTTGCCTAATATGCACGCTGTAGTAAAAGCTTGTACGCAGGACAAGAAGCCTTTGACGGGTTGTATTAATTATGTTTATTAACGATAATAAATCTCATCAGGTGCAACGTGCAGGCTTACCAAACTCTGCAATCCTGCAGTGACAACAACAAAAACTTCTACCCAGTTCTAGTGTACAGTTTGCAAGGGAACATACTGGCTAGGGATTATGGGAATTGTAATCGCACAGATCGAAAGAGCATCAGTCGTTGGGAGTCGGTCAGCATAAAAGTTCAAGAAGGAAGGAAGGAAGGAAGATGGTGCCATGGGTCGGCTAACTCCTCACAAAGGCTGAGAACGGACCAGCCCTTCTCCCGCGGGTCCTTCTCCCTTGCTACGAAAGCCAGTAAGCCGAACACGTCCACGCGTCCTACGGATCTGCCTCATCGCACGACTTCCTAGCTCGGCCCGTGTATCCATTTATGACGTTCTACCTGTCTTTGCGTGGGTTTATTTGTAAAGGCGAAGAGGCAGGCACCGAATCGCAAGTTTACATTTCTAAAAATGGGCTTTTCTCACCCTCCCCAGGCCTCCTTGCACAGGCATTTCATTTGTTGTGAACAAAGGTAATGCGGCTTTCTGGGATGGGAAAGCGAGCGAGCGAGCGAGCAAACAAAAAGGAGACTATCCATTGCAGGAATGAAAAGCCCATCTTGCAACGCGTCGTGAGCGCTGTCCTTGCTTTCGCAGAAGCCCGGCTTCTCTGCGCTTACGCGAGCAAGGAAGCGTACCAAGGTTTGCTATTTCTTCACGTGGTGCAGAACTGGGGGTGCGGAAGGGTAGGAAAGATAAGAGGACGGGAAATTTCGGCTCGGCCCTTCTTTTGCGGAATGACCTTCCAACTGAATGAGTTGCTGCGGAGCCTCAAAGGGGAAAAGGGGAGAGAAGTAAAGTCATGGAGGCTAGAAATGCTCCAAGAGAGCCTCCGCCTCCGTAACGAACAGGGATCACGCTGTACGCCAAGCGGGAGTGGGGCTCCCCAGGCTCTCCTCGGCAAGAGCCACACGGCAAGGATGCGAGCCTCGCTGCAGCAGGAGAGGGGAAAGACCGTGACGCCAGCTGCTCTCCCCGAGCAGCGCCAGGGCTCCCCCTTCGCCGCGCGACCCCGCGCGCCTCCTCTCCGTCACCAGCGCCGGCAGCCCAGCCCGCCCGCCACCCTTCTCTCTCCCCCCTTCACCGCTGCCGCTCGTCGGCCGCGCGCGTGCGCGAGCCCCCGGCTTAGTCTTTCTCTCGACCTGCTTCTGTCTCTTTCTCTCGGTTTCGCGGAGCCTCCTCCATCCAGCACTGGCGCCGGGCATGGGCAGCGAGAGCGCGCGCAGGAGTAGCCCGGGCTCCGCCGCTCCCCCCTGCGCCCGCTCTTGCTCCTGCTGCTCTTCTTGCCCTGTTGCCCCCAGGGCGGCGCCTCGGCTGCGCTCCCGCCTTTTCCCACCGAGGACGGGTGAGTGAATGAGTGGCTCCTCCTTCGGAGCACCTGCTTTCTCCGGCGGCGGGGTGGGTCGGCGAGACCGTTCGCGCCCTCTCGGCGTTCGAAGGAATTGGTGCCTTTGGCGACGGCGGTGGGAACTGGAAAGGGGGAGAAGGGAACGCCGTTCCTACCGCAGGGAGTGAGAGGCGCCTGCTCTGCTTCGCGGCTGGAGAGCCGCCTCGCCGTTTCCCGAGACTGAGAGCACTGGCGGAGACTTCTTGGAGGCAGGAGTAGGGGGAGAAAGAAGGGAGTAGGCTTTCCCAGAAATGGAGATAAAAACAACAGCTCGGATCTGGAAGACGCGGCTCTCCAGAAATCGCTGGAGTGCTGCCCTTCTTTGAACCATCTATCCTCTTGCACGTGTCCCATCTGACCTCCTCCCCACGCAAGTTCCCCCGCGTGTTGGTCACCTAGGGTGGCCCCGGCCCCTGTAACGCTTCTGAGCCTTCTGCCAGCCCCTCCGGTGAGTCCTTTCTGTAATGTCCCCCGACCCGCATTCTACTCCCGCTGTTTTTAGGACATTTTTTAAACTTCGGAAGGGCTGTATTATTTTAAGGAGTAATTGAATGGAGGCTGGAGGGGCCCCCCACCCTCCGTTACTCCAGCCTTTGCAGCCTTCTCCCCTTTCCCTCCTCCTTCTCCTCGCCGTACAATGAAGTCTTTAAAGAGATCCCTAGTTGCCCGCTAGTTTGCTGGTGTTGTGCCAGTCCTTCTCCAGCGAGCGCTGGACCTTTTCTCTGGACAGAGCAAAGAATCTGATCTGTGCAGAAGGAGAGGGCACACGGCACGCCTGGTTCGCGAGGGCTTTTGTCATGAGACTTTGGGCATAGGTAAGTGTCCCCCTGCTCCCTTGAGAGAATGCAGAAAGGCAACCAAAATGAACTTTATTGGGGAAATCGCCCTTCCTTTTTTATTTCTTGTTCTCTTTCTTTGTGTTCTTCACTGGGTAACCGGCATGTTTTCTGTTTTCCTTTATTCCACGGTAGGCTGTGTAGTATTTTCAGAGTATTTTTGCTATTTCAGTAGTTCTCAGTGGAAGGTTGTTATGACAGCAGTTTCCCTCTCGCCCTCATCACTACTTTTATATCCTCACTGTCTATATTAGGGATATAAGATGTTGAGCTGGTTGCCAAAGTAACTATACTCTTGTGATCTTTAAATTATATGTGCTATGTATACAAATGCACACATATAGACATCTGAATCCTATTTGTTTCTGTCACTGTCTGCGTCTCTTGCAGTTTATGACTGTATTGAATGGAAGAAATTGGAGGATGGAGTATTTTTAGTGTTCTCTTCTGGATTTTTTTGTGTTGAATGTTGTTTGAATTTGGAAATGTGTAAAAAAGATCTTTAATTTTGTAAATGATATGGAGATTTTGGATAGTTTTATATACTTGATATATAATATACAATTCTGATAATTTTAAATATTTAACCGTAGAGAGTTTCACACGATTAAGTACTGTGCCTCTTTGGATGTTAGGGCTGTCTGTAATGTTGTCAATACAAATTTTAGGGTAGAGGCAGCAAGTTTTGGACTTCTACTGGATTGTAGGAATCCAGGTAACAACTGGTAATAGTTCAGGGGTTAGTAGTTGTTTAAAATGCTCAGATTCACATGTTTTATAGATATAAATGAGCCATGAATGACAATGCCATTGTGTCATGATACTCCCTGTTGCAACAAGATATAACTCAAAACTGTTGCTCTGCTTTCTTGCCTCTCCCCCTCCCCCCACCCCCAATTATTTTAAGGGACAAAATGTGAAATATGTGTAAATACGTATTTTCTGATGCTGGGTTGAACAATAGTAAAAAGGACCATTCGTCCATTTTTGTGTGTTTTAAAGAAAGCATTTTTCCTTTATGCAGCAATATATTTGAATAGCAAATTTCCTAGAAGTGTAGGAACACTGGATTTTTCTTCCCTTTTAGATCTGTTACTTTTGTACCTTTTGAGTTCTTAACACTTGCAATTTAATAAGTTTACTTTTATTTTAGGCAAGGTTTGCTCTGTTACAGGTTAATGTCTACAATGAGAAAATTGGAGCCGAAAATCAACATAGAAAAAACATTATAGTGCCATTTATGCAAAATTTAATGTTCATAATATATATTCATGGCAGTATGGGAACTGAAAAATTATATCTCATCTTTATCTTGGGTAAATTAAAATGTGTTAATATGTGAACTAGAATGTTGAAAAGATTATTATTAATGTGCTGCACTACTAGGAAAGAGTATTAATAAATGAAATTAATTCAAATATTTGTAATTGGGCTTGCCATAATTGTAAAGTTAATTGATTAGAGATTTTGTCCCCTTTGTTGAATCAAAGAGATGCTATGAAACAGAACCTAATCTTATATTACCAAAGACAGGTATTGCTGGTTTAAGGAATAAACACTGTGTTGGTGTCACTGGCACATCATCAGCCTTTCAGTCAACCTAGAAGTCTTCAGTGTGAAACAGTCAGCTGCTTGATGTCCTGTAACCACAGTTCTCTACAGATGTACTGAAAGAAGACTTTGTTAGGTCCAGTGGGTTGAGACTGGGGTGAAAACAGAAAAAATATATGGCCTTCCCACTTTAGCAGGTGACTCATATTATCAAAGTAATCCCTCTTGAAGGATGGGCCAGCCAACCAGTTGATGTAAGATGTACCTATACAAACCTAGGAACACTAGAATAATGAAACAATGTTGGCTGTAGAATGTAAGCGGTCCCCCAATCAATCTCGTTCTCTCTCACACACATACACATTTTATATATTTTAAAAGTGTACAGCAACAAAATAAGAGCTCAGACTGATGTGGCTAGAGCAGGTAAGTATCCTGCTTTGAGAGATGGGCAACATACAAGTTTAATAAATTATTATTATATATAGATATCTGATATTTTAACATTGAATGTATCGTCCCTAGTAAAAGGAGAAAGATAAATTTTAGCATGGATGGAAATCAATCTCTAGGAACGTAGATATAATAGATTCTTCAGTTTTAGAATTATTTGATTAGTGGGGATATCCATGTGTATTTTCAGAATGCATATTCTTTTATCTGGATTGTTTGATTTATATAGAAATTTGAGGTTTGTCAATCTGACTTAGTAGCAATCCTGTGAGGTAAGATAACCTGAGAAATCATGCATGCCGTAGGCCAATTAATAGGTATCATGGCTGAGTGGATATCTGAACTGAAGGGTTTCAGTTATCTCACACTGGCTTATGTATGCCTGTGACTAGGTTAACTGAACTTGCAGGTATGATGAAAAAGCACATATACTGACAAATAAAGCATGTATCTATTAATCCTCTTAATGCTAGTTCCATATCCATCAGTCATGAAATACAAACTGCAAGGAGTAACATATTTTATATAATACTACAAGATGGGGATGGAAGTTATTTAAAAATATCGGAAAGTGTATGTTTACAAATGTTGATTTAAAAAAAAATCAAGTTTAAATAATAAACATGTAATTGCACAATATGTAGTTCTGCAGTTAGTTAGATAGAAATGCAGTAGAGCAGGGGTGAGCAATCTGCAGGTCACACATAGCCCCCAGCACCTGAGTAGCATTCATTCACATCCTGGGATTGTTCTGCCAACATACAGGACAAGAGGACTGATCCCCCCCCCCGCCCCGCCAGATAGAAGTAGAAACAGGAGCAGAATGTCTTATCTCTTTCAGTGATAACATCTGCAGCTCTCTAGCTAGTAGCCTTTGACCCAAGAAAGGTGCACATTCTTGCGATAGTAGATACTTTATAGGATATAACAGAAAGATTAAGAGAGCATAATGGGAAAAAACTAAAAAAAAAGACCCTAAAAAATCAGTTTGCATCTAAAATACATCTGCAAAAAAAATGTTAGGGTTCACAGGAGATCAAGACAATGTGAAAACCGTGGCAGACAGTTTTGGAGAAAATAATCATCATGTCAATCCTATTCTACCTATGTTCTCCAAACGTATGGACTATAGATCCTAGAATTCTGGTGCTCACATCCCATCTATAACTGGGAAATTCTTTAAAGCATTTCAAGGGATATTTGCACATTTTGTTTCATTCTTAAAATTAGAATGATTGTAGTTAGAACTACCCCTTTTCAAAAGCTGTAAGGATTTCCACATTTGATTCACCTCTTTTTCTGTTTCTGTTTTTTGTTTTGTCTGTACTCAAGAAGAATTTTTAAAAATTGTTTTTTTAAAAAAATTGTTGATCTTTTCTTAAAAATGTATTACATTAAATATATCTATTCAGGTTATAACATCACAGTTTTAATAAAAACAAAGATTATACTCAGAAACTCTGAGAAGTGAATCAAATTCTTTATCAAAACTATTGTACTGAGGTTGGGAATTATCAATCTGCATAGCATATGCTCAGTAAACTGTTAAACTTTCTGAAAAGAAACTTCAGGACATTTATATTGAGCTCAAGGGTGAAAACGAGCAGTCTTCTACTAAGAGGATTTGAGCTAGCTTATTCCCAGACATATCTCAAATATCAAAATCTCCCCTTTAAACAGTTTGCTACACTTTAGTGGAAGGATATATTTGTGGATAGTAATAAAGGGCCAGCAAAATATCTTGCGGTCTTATGGAATGAGTGTTAAGTTTCATTTATAGCCTTAAAACTTTTTAAAAACCAGGCTTTCTTTTTCTTGACGGCAGCCTGGCTGATTCTACAATACAGCTCTGCCAGCTTATGTCACATCATACTGTGACCTTGTGCCTTCCCAATAGTAGAGTAACAGATTATGTGGCAACATTCTCAAATACACAATGCCTGGGAACAGGATTCTCACAACATGTCTGCTCACCCATGCAAGACACTGTGTTTACATGGGAGACACATAGAAGATGCCAGTCAGGACAAAGTGCCTGCTGCTTAATGGTTATCTAATTCAATAAATCTGTAGTCCAAGTGTAAGCAGTCTATATTGTGTGTTTAGCCTCAGCCAAGATAGATGGTGGTAAAGGATTATAGGAGTTCTAGTCCAAAATCTGTATGGAAATTCATCACACATACCCAGTTCACAGGCAGCATCCAGGAAGAACTGACTACGCATAGCAATGCTGATAAAGTGCTTGGGGTAGCTGCAACTGATAGCCATGAGGTATAGAGGGTTTTGCAGACAAGAGTAAAAATTTCCCCAGAGCTCATGTACTGACAGCAGCAGGCTACATACCAAAACCTTTTTGCCAAGCAAAGCAGGCTGCAGAAAATTGGCAGAGGCAGGTAGTTTCTCAGTCTCTGTGGTTAGGATCCATTGATATCCTAGAGGCCATTGACAAATGGTATTTAGTGGTAGGGTTCAGGACCATTATTACTTCTCAGGACACCGTCAAAGAACAGATGAAAAAGTGAAAGACAGTATTTAGGTGAGATAATGTTGTAGAGACAATATTCAACCCTCAAAGTGGAGAGTTGTGTTAAACTCTCTACTTACTGTTAAGTCTGCACCATGTGCTTTTGAATTTGTTATGAATTTTATAACATAGCAATGAATCACGTACTAATAGGGTTCTGAATGCCTTACTGTTTCATGCTAGGAACATACCAGTTGACCTGTTGTGGCCTCCTCTTACTAAAAACTGCATATACTTCCAATATGAAAGAGGTAAACATTGCTTTAGTCGGTTGAGTTATGCAGAAGAGATTTTATTTGTTATAGTGGAACATATTGAGTATTTTGCATAATTTTTCTTGGGATGCTTAAAGCAGATTGATGGCAAAAGTTTAGGAATAATGGTGTAATAATTGTTAAGTATTGTGGAAAGACAAGTATTAGGAAGACATCTTTATTGCTTTATTATCTGCTACTTATGCAAAAATCTATTATTTGGACGAAGTATTTTTCTGAAGAGCCCTGTTATCAAAATGGCTATCACTAAAACTCATTTTCCAAGCTTCTAGCCATGATGTATATGTCCTATGTAGTCCATGCTGGGGTTCATGTTGTATTTTTTCCCTTTTCTTGGCTTATATAATTCTGGTAGTTTGCTGCAATAATTAGCTGAGTTATTCTGAATCTTCTTCCTAAATTTGGCTGGAAAGCAGTTTCATTCTAGTGATGGCAAGAAGTTCTTAATAATACCAGTGGAAATTATTTAATTTAGGATAAGATGTTGTTAGTATAAGGTAAGACAGTCATTGGGGACAGAACCAAAATATTGAACTGCTACTTCTTTGTCATAAATCCCAGACTCATCTAAATTTGCTTTAGTTTTGATTATATCTTATTACTACATCTTATTATTATTTTATATGGCTGCCCATCTTGCACAAGTGACTCTGAATGGCAAATGCAATTAAAAATATCAGTACAACAATAAAGAAAATGAAAATAAATACCCAAATCTTGCTGGCAAAGTTTTCAGTATTTAGTATATAATGCCAGTGCTACAATGTTATACTGTATATTTTATACTTCTATAAATCCACAATTCTAAATACAAATTTTTATATATTGGCATAAACGTTTCCTATTTTTGTCCATTAAATATAATTCATAGGTAGTATTGGTATTAAACTATTAATTCTTAAAATATTATTTAAAACATTTCATTAAGAGCTGTTTTGTAAATTGTTTTGTAGATTGATGGCCTTAAGATCAGTGAGGCTGTTCTCCTAACATTTACAGTTAGTCTTATTTTAGTAAGTCAATGAGGGCAGGCTTACAGACTTTTTTGCAGTTGCAAAGATTAAGTAAATTGTACTGTTGTACCATTTCAAGAAAAAAATTCAGTCAAACTGCCGGGTACTCTTACTAAGGTCAAGATATTTTTGGTTGTTTGCTTTGCTTCTAGGTTTCTTTGTGTTTTTCAAATTGATTTTGTACTTTCACAGAGCATAAGGCCATAAACATTCACTGTCTTAATGAATAGTCAGAAGCTGAATAGCTCAAAATCTTCGCTCTACTACATTAACAACCTGTTTCATTAAGATTCTGTGTGAGTTATAAAACATAGGATGATGCGAAATCAACTGTAAAGATTGTATCCAGTAATAGCTTTGCATGAGCAGAAAGTTCTTCCTTTTACTGATTTGTTCAGGCCTTGCAACTTACTTCTATTTGCTTACTTGATGCCATATACCATACTTGACCTATCAACCTTCAGAGACAGCTTTTCAGGGACCAGACATGGTATTGATGTTCCCTCCATTGCACAGACAGAATTGTTTTCTGATAGAACAGGCAACATTAGATTCATAAAACCTGCTGTATATATGTAATATCTTTATGTTCCAGTTTCTTTATTTTATTCTTCAGTATTAATGAAGACCAGGCATTTATCTTGGTGCTAGACCAAGTAGCCTCACATCCAAACAGAGGAATGTCCCAGATTATCATTCACTGCTGTACAAGGACAAGTGACCCATTACTATCATTTGTTAGGATGTATAGCTGCTGGAAAATGGAACTGCTAGTAGCATTTGACTTCTGATGAAATAATGTTTTACCTTCTTGAGTGGCTTGGGAATTCATAGCCCACAACAACTAGGAAGATGTCTCAAACGTTCATCACACATAGCAGGACTCACATTAGATTTTCCCTTGTGTTTGGTGGCAGAGAATTATACTTCAGTGAGGAATCTATTAATTTATTTGTTTGAATTATATCTAACCTTTTGTTCAAAAGCTCAAGATGTTGTACATAATCCTCCTTCCCATTTTCCCCAAACAACAGCCCTGCGAGGTAGTTTGGGCTGAGGGAGAGTGCCTGGCCCAAAGTTACTGAGAGAGCTTCCATTGCTGAGGGTGAACTCAGTACACCATTTCTAGTCGAACATCTTCATATCCTGATTTTCATTTGATCTCCTACAGCATAGTCTCATATTGGGATGGTCTTGTCCAGGAGACCATATTTAGTTAGTGTTCTTCCCAAAGCCCTGAGCTCCATGTGGGATAAGGACATGACCCACCCAAGCTACCAATACAGTGCAATCATTTCTAAATGTTGATACATTCCCCAACTTGATACAACTCTATGGCAGTGCCACCCTCTTAATGTTCTGGAGAACTGTAGACAGTGCTGTTTGGTTCCAACAATTATGTTTGTGTGTGTGTGTTTTATTACAGAATTTCTGTAGCGTCAACTCCACATGGTGGAGCTTGGTGGTTTACATATATCCATAAAACATAAATATAACAAAAGTATCTCCTATTAGTGCAATAATAGTATTCCTTCTTAGTGACCACTTCTAGGAACATTAGAGGTCAAATGATGTATGGAATGTTCTCTTCTGAATGCCCGCCCAACTTTTAGCAGGGAGTGTGACATCTGGGTCTCTGGGGGAAGGCTATTTCAGAGGGATGGAACACTCAAAGAAAATCATTGTTTCATAGTTCTCCACCCCAAATCTCACACAACAAGGAGATTCTAAGTATCCCTACTCCGAAGGCATGCACTGGGTGGTTGGTTTTATTGAAGCTGTTCTTGAAGGCACCTTGGTGCCATACCATGTAGGACTTTATAAATAATAACCAGTAACTGAACTGTATTCAGAGGCAACTAATGCAATGCCTGTAATACTGGTGCCAGTATTTTGGTAACCTCTCACCTGCCAGTAAACAGATGGCTGCATTTTGTAACAATTGCAACTTCCACATAGCCTTCAAAGTGACCCCTATTTAGAGCACATTGCATTAGTGCCACCTAAAAGTGTTATGGGCATGGGCAACTATCACCAAGGCATCTTGCTTCAGGGAGAGCTGCAATGGTAAAAAAGCAAATCTTTGCTGCTGGGATTCAACTTCATCCTATTTTTTTCTTATCCAGTCCCTCACTGCTTCCAAGGTCAAGCCCTTCAGATAAATATATCTGAGTATTATCAGCATATTGATTATCGCTCAACATGCTGCTCCTTGTACCTCCTGATGACTCCTTGCAGTAGTTTCAGGAGGTTGTTGAAAAGCAGGGATGTGTGAGACAAACCCAACAGTAGCCTAAAAGGGAGCTGCCACTAAGGTGACCTTTCCTCTCTCCCAACTGAAAATCTATGCTTAGCAAAGAGTAATTCCAGTGCGGGAGTTTCCCCCAACTCTTGTAAGCAGTCCAGAGGATACAGAATCAACAATATCATAAACCACTGAGAGATCCCAAAAGACCAGGAGCGTTCCACCAAAAATCATAAATCAGAGTGACCATGGCATGTTGAAGATAGAGTGGCTCCTTTCTCTATTCAGTGAGAGACCACCATCTTGAGAGTGAAAAATGACTGAAGCTGAGACACCCTCTTTTAAACTTGTTTTGAAATATACTTCCCAACTTTCTCCATTTTATGAGCAGGCTAGAACTCTTCTGAAGCAGGGCATAATCGATTAATTCAGCTTGTCAGCTTCCCATTAATAAAAGCTGAAGATGGGCACTAGTACCTGTAAGAGAGAGATAACAGCTTGAAATAAGTAGGAACTTCCTGACTGTAAGAGCTATTAAGCAGTGGAACAGCCTACCTCCTGGAGTTCTATCAGTGGAAGTTTCAAGAAAGTTTGGATAGCCATTTGTCTGGAATAGTCTGAGGATTCATTCCCTGGGCAGTGAAGCTGGACTAGAAGACCTCTAAGGTTCCTTCCAACCATATGATTCTACCTCAGGCAACTAGAAACATCTAAACCTAGAGGGCATTTCCTCCGTGCTGCAGCTGTGTTAAGAGGAAAGATACAGGAAGATCCTCTTTCCAGGACACCTGTGCCATTGCGATGATGGCGAAATTGAAACCATCAGGCATGTCCTTCTCAACTGCTGATTTACAGAGGCATTCATAGTATAACTCAAACATTCCTCTCCAGGCTAACAGACCACCCAGACTAATAGTATATCTACTAACTTCTCTTGGATTTTTCTTTCATAATTTACAATGTTGCTAAATTCTATGTAACAGCATGCGAAATCTGGTAGAAATTGACTGACAGCAAGTGTTAATCAGGCTTGCACATCCTGTATCTGTAATCTGATCCTGTCTCCTTGTTATGTAGTTTAATAGTTTTTACTGTTACAGCTACTCCTTTTAGCTTTTCGGGCAGCATGGAATACTATCTTATTATACTTTATTGCAGTACTTTTATTATAGCATTTAGTTGTTATAAATTTAATTAAGTGTTAGTTTAAATTAATCTTACAATGTTTTATACTTTTGAATTTCATAATAATTCCATAGTTTTTATGTTCTATGTCATAATTTTCATAATTTCATTTAGTCATAATTCTGTTTCATAATTTCATAGCTACCATTCATATAGTTTATAGGCATAGGCTGTTCTTAAAGTCTAGCTGCTAATTGTACATATAACTTTGTAATCACTATATTTTTACCATATGCTGGTCCAAGTCCAAAATAAAGTTCATCATATGTATGTCAACTTGTGTAACAGAGAATGTGGAAAATGTCTTTGAAGTTTAAGACCTAACACTGATCTCAATCCTATAATCTTATAGCTGTGGAGAGTTGCCAGAAGTCACTAATTCTCTCAAATATTGAATACTTCATTGAGAGTTTCCCTGCTGCTCTTAAAAGGGGAGCGGGGGGAGAGATTCCTATTGTTTTGATCAGTTAATGCTCTAGGTCGGAAGTTCTGAAAAGCTTAGTAGCATCTCAAATCCATTTGGTCCTAGATGACACTGACTGTTTGAACCCATTCTGATCTAGCTTTATTCCTAGGTAAGTCAGTCCATATAGAAATTTATAAAACAAAACTGCTGTAGAAGATCTGTTAGAATTATTTTGCAAGTTTTTGCATATGTGCAACAGAACAATACCACTAGTTAATTCCCTTACATTCATGATTTTCTGATTCAGTCCTATCTCTTGAATTGCAAGTAAGAGCCATTTCATAAGAACCCTTATAGAAATGTGTATGATTATTACCAAATTACTGATGCATCTGTTAAACAATACTCTTGCTTGACAGAAAGAAATTCAACAAGTATAGTCATCATTGTGAAATTTTGCCTTTTTTGCTGCTACAAGCAGGGAACAAAAGATGGCAAACTTGCAGATTTTTACAACATAAAGTGTTGACTAAAATAGTAATATCGTGCTTTGTTTTAAATTAGCAAGAAAGAATGATTTGTGGAGTCCTTGGGGTTCTCTGAACTTGGTTGTTTTCTCACAAACGTTTCGTTACCCAGCTAGGTAATATCTATGACTACCCGGCTGGGTAACATCTATGATTTTCATCTATGATGAAAATGATTTAAATACTAGTTTAAGTTTTCCATCCTTTCCATTCCACACATTACATATAGCCTATATTTTGTTATTAAATGATGCTTATATTAATTTATAATTAAATAGAATATTAGTGAAGTTAATTTATTCTTCTACTGGGCTTTTCATCTTTGTTGCCCTGTATAGATTTGGTATTTTTTTTTAAGTGAGAATTTATTTTAAATATTCCCATCTAGGTTCTTTTTCCCCCAATATCAGTCACTGCTCAGGCATGTATGTATGTGGGTGGGAAAGGAGAAAGAAAGTGAAGGAGGAAGAGAAAATGCATGTGTGGGTATGAAATAGAAGGAATTTTGTCTGTCCTTTTTACCACTGGCTCTGCCTACCATTAGGAGCTTTACCTTCCATACAATCTTTTGTTAGTGGGCACTGGTTGCAGATCCCACTTTCATGTTTTTTTTCCTATTTTTATTTAAAAGTAAATATAATTCACAAGTCTGACTTATGTCGGTAAATCTCTAAAAGTTAAGCGCCCACCTTTCATGATCTCTGGAATCATAAGCCAATAAAGATATATCAAAGAGCATCTGTCCAGGCTTCAATTCTAGCAAGATGCCAGATAAAAATAATAAAACATGCCTGTTTTACAAACAAAAGTACCTTGCTTAGATCTAGTGAGTATTTATGCTTTTCACAAAGCATTTTATTTATTTAGTCATATTTATATACCTGCCCATCTCTCAGACAAGTGACTCTTGATTGACTTTTAATTTTCACCTGAGATAGCATGTACAATAAAAGACAAAGAACAGTTAATATTTCAACAACAGCATGACACATACAAAAATGGAAGGGGCTGCTGTCTTGACTTTTTTGACACTATCTTATCAATGACCCTGGAATAAGATAATAAATTCATTGCAAACTATGTAATAGGCGATTATAATGTAAAATGAATGTAGTTTAATTACTGTTGTTATGGTCATCAATCAGAATTGTATACAGTTTTGAAAAAGGATTACAGAGATTAGGTTAAGATGCATAAACATTTTCTAGATAATTGATAAAAGTAAAATGGATCAAAGTAACATATACTGTAAGTAAAGAAGTAGAATGCTGTTTTACTAAATATTTTTTGAATTTAGAAATTTAAATCTGATTCATTAAATGATAAAACTATGTGAGTAAAATACTAAAATATTAGATAAGAATTAAATATTTAATAAAAATTAAAATATTAAACTAGTGGATTTACTGAACCATTAAGTGTGGGTGGGTGTGTATGTGTGTATACACACACACACACTTATTGGCATCAGTAACCAATGTAACAAAATGATATAAAACAGCATAAAAATTTTATATCGTTATAAAATCCTAAAAATTAAAACAATATTTTTATGCAAAAAGCAATGACAACTGTAAGAAATGTTGCCAATCTTCTGGAGATGTTAAGGTTCTAGTCTGACAAGATAAAGCAAATAAGAACAGGTGAAACATTAAGAATAGGATGAACGTTGCTATAGAAAAGACATCAAAGAATGCTTACTAGAAGGTTAAAGTCTCAGATTCCTGCAGATCACAAAGGCAAGTTCACTCTGCAAAAGGGTATTGTTACACCTTTCCTCTAGCATTGTGGAAGATAAGATATTAAAGTGGGGCAAAGAGAAAGCTCTACAATGTGTTGGGCAGGTAATATTGAATAGGTAATTTGCTGGCATGAAGGATTTTCTGTTCACATCCTGCTAATAGTGGTTACCCAGTTTCCTTGATCTGTCAGAAGAATTATATCAGCACCTGCTGCCAAATTGTAGCTTAAGCTCTTGATAGCTCCGTGCCCAGGAGAAGTTGACATCTAGAAATTTAAAGTATTTGAAGTAGCATACATATATCTACACTGAACAGAATCTTCAGGTACAAGAAAGGCTTTTCTTGCTAGCGATGAAGAAAGATCAACTTCTTAAGCTTTAAGTTTTTAAACTTTTGTACATGCTCAGTTGACATGCTGACAACAAATAATTCTGGACTGGCATTCCAAGTCCGTCTACAGCAGGATGAGCGACTCCACCAGGCCCCTAAAATCACTGGCTGTTCCTGCCCCAGGAGGAGTAGCAGCACACATAAAATCAAGACAGACAGAAATTACTGCTCGTGAAAGCAGCTGTGCACAGAAAGTTTCAGCTGGCTGCAGTAGGGGAGGCATCCTGGTGCCCACTTTCTCTAAAAGTGCACAAGCATCAGGTGTTTAGCGGGATGAGGAGGAAATGCAAAGTACAGGATGACGTTTTCTTCAATTCAGTTTTAGGCCCATTGCTTTTCTTTCCAAACCTCCATAAAGGAACTCTAAAGTTGCAGGAGATTGCCTGGCATTTTATAGCATTCCTTGCCTTGAGTTTAATAGTAGTTGAAAGCATGCCCCCTTACCATTACCATACTGAGTGTTAATGAACTGCGGTGACTGAGGTCAAAATTTATTTATTTATTTATTAAATTTATTAAAATAGGGTTCTGTGGATTGGTGGGATGAAGTGTTTTACCTCATGGAGATGTTGCCACGTTTAGAAAACAAGCCATAAGTTACAAATATGGGTATTTAGTGCTTAATGTGACTGGTACTTAATGTGCTGGTAAAGCAACAACTCCCAATATAATTGTGCATTTTATTAAGATGCATGTTTGTTTGTTTATAGAATAGTTACAGAGCCTCTTCAACATTTTATATATGCTGCCTTTTCTCACTTATTATTTCTCCTTATATAAACACACTCTCTTTTTTCTGATATGATTATTTTGGATTTCCATGGATATCGTTACATTGGAATTTCCACTGAATATGTTCCAGTATATTTTTACTTTCTCCATATCTGTAGTGATGAGTGATACCCTAATTTGTTATTGTTTCTTCCACCAAGAAACAGTATGTTTGAATATGAACTGAAAAATACGTTGGCATAGGATTGCCTCTGGTAGATAAATTGAACAGTGAAGTAAGAAAACTTAAGTTCTCTGACAGAAAAAATGTAGATTTTAAAACATTTTGCATTTTATTATGAATATATGGCTTCTATTGTTTTGTTTCTTTACTAAGATGAATTCTACTGATATGTTGAGTAAGTAGGAACTGAAGAAAACAGGAATTGAAGAATTAGAATGAGAAGTATGATTTTCAGCACTTCCACTTGTCTCCTGTTAATTCCCTGCCCACACAGTTTAATGCTAATTACATTGAAAACATGACACTTAAATGTGGACTTGAAAGTCTTTGGAAGAATTGCTTAACATTCAGTCTGAGATTATATGTAATATAATTTCATGTAATCAATGAGCTAGGTAAGGTCATCTAGTTACAGGTAACCAACTGCATTTATGAGGCCATGTAGTTCAGATTTGTTGTAAAGCCTTCTTTAATTGTAGTCTATTCAGATGGGTATAGAACAGATATTAAAATTAGAGATGTGAGCTGCTTGGAAAAAACACTGGCAAAGGGCAAAATTTGGATAAAAAACATATCTTTTGCAAAGAGTAAAAAAAGTACTCCAATGAGATATTTTCATTAATAGAATAATTAATACATGTCATATGACAAGGTACTCATGTATTCTTATTTTTTATCCTCCCCCCATGTTTTCTTTTAACTTGTAACAGGAAGCCCATTAACTTAGAGGATCAAATCACTAGAAATGTTAATGTGCAAAAGAAAGCTTTAAAACATGTTAAAGTATGAATAAACATAATTATTTATTATACAGGTAGTCCTCACTTAACGACCATTCATTTGGCAACCATTTGATGTTATGACAGTGCTAAAAAGCCTACTTACGACCGGTCCTCGCATTTACAACCATTGCAGCATGCCCCCCTATGGTCACGTGATCATGATCTGGGCACTTGGCAACCAGTTCTCACAACTGTTGCAGCATCCCGGGGTCACATGACTGCCATTTGTGACCTTCCCAGCCAGCTTCCAGCAAGCAAAATCAATGGGGAACCACATGATTCGATTAACAACCACATGATTCACTTAACAACCATGGTGATTTGCTTAACAGCCACTGCAAAAAAGGTCATAAAATTGGGTCAGATTGTGTGATGATTTGCTTATCGACCTCATTGCTTCACAACCTAAATTCCAGTCCCACTTGTGGTCATCAAGCGAGGACTACCTGTACCACTTAAGTATGAATCTCTTCCCTTCTATAATATGAGGTGATATGGTATGAACATAGAAAGCAACCCTGGGAAAGAACTGTGACTTCTGTGAATGCATAAGAACTTAATAAGATGCAGTGCAGAAGATATTGGATTAGTTTGTCCATATTCTTCAAAACAGTCACACAGGCTTATGGGAGCAATTCAGATCTTTAAAAAATGCAAGTGGAAAAAAACAAAAGATAATTTCATACTACTGGTTTAAAGCACTACCTATCCTTTGTTGTATCAACAAGAAGCAATGTTGTCATATATAATTACATGCCAACTCCAATGCTGGAGCAGTTAGCTTTCATCTCTGATTCACCACCATTCCCCTTTTGGCACATTCAGCAAGGAAGCATCCCCAGATTGGGACACTGCAGCACAAGTGGGGCAGATTTTAAATCATTATGCAGTTGTTGGCCTCCTTAGTCTCCCAAGGCAGAAGACTTCTTTCCCCTTCTCCCATAGCTTGCATTTTACCAGTTGAAATACTGTGAAATGAGAACATAGATAGCTTTTCCCCCTTTTTATTGTTAAAAATTTTAGTACATCGTGGTGTTTCCATTCACTGATGTTTGTATAATGTGCTTAAAAATTGCTAACATTCTATTATTTAAATAGCTTAGAATATTGAGAATAGAAATTTGCCTATCTTGATCAATTCTTTGATAACTGACTTTTCAATATTTATTCATAGCAGTTTCATCAATATTAGTCTTGGAATATACAGGTGAAACTTGAAAAATTAGAATATCGTGCAAATGTTCATTTATGTCAGTATGGCAACTCAAAAGGTGAAACCAATATATGAGATAGACGCATTACATGCAAAGCGAGATATGTCAAGCCTTACTTTGGTATAATTGTGATGATTATGGCGTACAGCTTATGAAAACCCCAAATTCACAATCTCAGAAAATTAGAATATTACATGACATCAATAACACAAGGATTGGAAATAGAACAATATCGGACCTCTGCAAAGTATAAGCATGCATATGTACTCAGTACTTGGTTTGGGCCCCTTTTGCAGCAATGACTGCCGCAATGCGGCGTGGCATGGAAGCTATCAGCCTGTGGCACTGCTGAGGTGTTATGGAAGACCAGGATGCTTCAATAGCGGCCTTCAGCTCCGCTGCATTGTTCGGTCTCATGTCCCTCATCTTTCTCTTGGCAATGCCCTATAGATTCTCTATGGGGTTCAGTCAGGCGAGTTTGCTGGCCAACCAAGCACAGTAATCCCATGGTCATTGAACCAGGTTTTGGTACTTTTGGCAGTGTGGGCAGGTGCCAAGTCCTGCTGGAAAATGAAGTCAGCATCCCCATAAAGCTCGTCTGCGGAAGGAAGCATGAAGTGCTCCAAAATCTCCTGGTAGACGGCTGCATTGACCCTGGGCTTAATGAAGCACAGTGGACCAACACCAGCAGATGACATGGCTCCCCAAATCAACACAGACTGTGGAAACTTCACACTGGACTTCAAGCATCGTGCATTGTGTGCCTCTCCATTCTTCCTCCAGACTCTGGGTCCTTGGTTCCCAAATGAGATGCAAAAGTTGCTCTCATCAGAAAAGAGGACTGTGGACCACTGGGCAACAGACCAGTTCTTTTTTTCTGTAGCCCAGGTAAGACGCTTCTGACGTTGTTTGTTGTTCAGGAGCGGCTTGACAAGAGGAATACGACATTTGAAGCCCATGTCCAGGATCCGTCTGTGTGTGGTGGCTCTTGATGCACTAACTCCAGCCTCAGTCTACTCCTTGTGAAAGTCCCCAACACTTTTGAATGGCCTTTTCCTGACAATCCTCTCCAGGCTGCGGTCATCCCTGCTGCTTGTGCACCTTTTTCTCCCACACTTTTCCCTTCCACATAACCTTCTATTGATGTGCTTTGATACAGCACTTTGGGAACATCCAACTTCTTTTGCAATTACCTTTTGGGGCTTTCCCTCCTTATGGAGGGGGTCAATGATGGTTTTCTGCACAACTGTCAGGTCAGCAGTCTTTCCCATGCTTGTGATTCCTACTGAACCAGCCTGAGAGACCATTTAAAGGCTCAGGAACCCTTTGCAGGTGTTATGGATTCATTAGCTGATTAGAGTGGGACACTTTGAGCCTAGAATATTGAACCTTTTCACACTATTCTAATTTTCTGAGATTGTGAATTTGGGGTTTTCATAAGCTGTACGCCATAATCATCACAATTATACCAAAGTAAGGCTTGACATATCTTGCTTTGCATGTAATGCATTTATCTCATATATTGGTTTCACCTTTTGAGTTGCCATACTGACATAAATGAACATTTGCACGATATTCTAATTTTTCGAGTTTCACCTGTAATTCTTAAAAAAAAAACTGCCAATCCTTCCATTATTTCCAGTCTTGAATGTAACTATTTGGACCCTTTCTTTAATGCTACTATTGTTTGTATTTCTTTCTTTTTTCTGAGTTGATAGTTAATAATTTTCGAGGTTTATTTGCGTGTTCAATTGTACTAAGATTTTTCTGTTTAGCTAATTTTATTTTCTTCTGTAGTTCTTCTGTTTAAGAAATTCTGTTCTTCTTTTTAATAAATTTAATTGCTGTTTAGTTTCTTGCAATTCTTTCATCAATTGTTTGTTTGGATTGGTTTTATGCTTTTGTTCCAATTCTATTATTTTAGCTTCTAATTGTTCTTAAAAGGCCCTCGTATATGCTTTGCTTGTTTCCCAGACAGTGATATGAAAGATTCCTGGTGTCCTTTTTGTGTTGAAGAAAAATTGTAGTCCCTCTTTACTTTTTGTAAGACTTTGTCATGAAGTAATAACCCATCCTTCATTTTCCATCTGAAAAGTAGTTTTCCACTTATATTCCATGTTATTAAAATTGGATTATGATCTGCATATGTCATTGGGAGAATTTGTACTTCTTTGAAAGATGGTGTTAAAGTCTTAGATTCCCATCATATGTGTATTTTAGAGTATGACTGATGTCTTGTCGAAAAGAAAATGTAGTCTCTCTTTGTTGGATTTTGTAATCTCCAAACATCTGTTAAGGCCTGTTCCTCCATATATTTAAAAACCTTTTGCAGAAGCTTCCCACTTTTTTGTGATTTATCTAAATTCAAGTCTATAACTCCAAAATCTCCCAAAACAAGTATTTCACCTTTTTCAAATTCTAATAGTTTTGTTTTTTTAATCTATTATAAAATTGTTCTTTATTTTTATTTGGAGCATATATAGAAGCTAAAGTGATTGTTTCATCTTCTTTTTGTATTTTTGAAATTAGTATCCTACCCAGACACTTATGTAATGCCTTTTTCCATTCCTACTTTATTGTGTTTGGAAAGCAGGCAGCGTGGAGAGTTTGGGTGGGGCAACAACCAGAAAAAGAACTTAGACTTAGCCCTAACTGAGAGGGCAACAGTTGGGAGAGGAATAGTGGGTAGATGCTGGCCACTGATCCGAGGGAGGGAGGCAAGGCCACATCTGTCTGCCCCAGTATGAGACCAAACCAAGAAATCAGCTCTACATGAAGGCTAAAACAATTTTTATTAATATTGGGTACGATAATAGAATCTTGGAAATCTGTGCTTTGTCCCCCCCACCCCACCCCTTATACACAAGTGAATTAGAGAGGAGTCTGCCTGAGTCTTTTGCACATGACTTCTTCTTTTGGACTTAGGCATGTATTCTCCCTTTTTGCTGTGGTAACAGATCTGGCCTATTTCTGTCAAGGTTAGCTTCCTACTCTCTACAACATCTTCCTGTATGCCCAAGACATACTTCTGGTCACATCTGGAATATATCATTTGATCTCCTCTCCCAGAAAAATTATGGTGAAGCACTGTGGATTTTATCTACTGTTGGATGAAGCAGGGAAATTCTAGAATGTGAATTGATATGGGGGAAGACTGGGAAAGATAAGACTAGTGTCATGAAATCAAAAGGAACATCAGGGTTGTTAGGGCATTCTGACATGTTACTTTCTGCAAAGTAGCAGCCTTGCTGTAGATCCCTCATGCTATATCTAGTTTGTCTATGCCTGTTTTGAAGAAGGAAGCAAATACTAAAAATGTCAGTGATTGCTAAGAAGTGTTCAAGTACGGTATTCTAATTTTAAAAACAGCAATGACCAAAACTCTATCTTTACAAAAACTTTTCACAAAAGAACAATAGTACTGTTTACTTTATATTTCACAGAGAAACTGAAATAGCAAATGAGGGATCATTTTCCATCTTATGTATATAAGGAACTACACATTCAGTTATAGGTCCCAGACTTTAAAGATATAATAAGACAATACAGAGCAGAATTGTGATTAAGGCAAATTATAAGCCCAGCACATAGGATTCTACATACAATTTTATTAAACCATGCTGGTCTTCTGCATATGGGACTATAAGAAAAGATACAATGTTAAAATGAGTTATTCCATAAATAAGTAGCTTTGTTCTAAATATCCAGCAAATTTATTTAGCAGTAAACAGATCTTTAATTAAAATTATATCAAGGTCAAGTAAGATAGTGGGAAAGGTATGCCATTGAAAGCTTGGTTTTCATTTTTTAGAAAAATATGAGCTTGATTCTTAGCATATAAATGCATCAATTATTGTTATTCTTGAAAATGGATTAATTTGGCCATATTTAATGTTTGTTTCAGCTGTAGTGATTTTTCCTTCATACACTTATGAGGTATTGTAATTGTAAGGTTCTTGTAGGCCCCAACTATTTGGAACTGAGAATGGTTTTGGTGTGTTGCTGGTTGCTAACATCAGCAGTCATAGGGGGAAAAAAGTTTTTAAGTAATATTCAGCTTCACAACTAGTAATTTATTGAACGGAATGCCCAGTCTTGTGTTTCTGATTCTTTTAATTTGACTGGCCAGTAGCTGAATAGCTGATCAGATACAGTTGGGTCATTGGTGAATCATACTATTATGTTATGCACAGGAATCTTTCAAATTAAATCTTCATTATAATCCTGATTGTGGTACCAGATCCACTACAGCAAGAGATTTACATCAAATCCCCCAACAATCCAAGCAATGTTTTTTTAAAATAGGACTGTAACCTTGATTGGATTTTTAATATGGACAGTTGGAAGCATTTCAACTAAAGGTTGTATAATTTTCATGAATATTTTAATTCATCTTCCACATTAACACTCTGATTATTCCCTGAACAAAACTGTCTACCATTTTAGTTGAAACATTCTAATGCAATATATATATTAAAAAAAGGTTTTCTCATGAAGTTTACATACTTTTGACTCAACATTAATCTCCAGGTTTAGGAGGAGAAAGAAAAGTGAAGATGCTTTATGAAAATAATGCATTCTCGATTATTTCTCTGTAATCATAAAAAAGACAGTGGACAGAATCATTTATTTTATGACTCTATACTTAACATGTACCAGATGTTACTTGACATGAACTGGGAAAAATGTTCTTGTTTGATACAAAACACATAAATATCAAATTGAGAGGTTGGTCAAAAAGTTTAAGTCCACTCAGAACCAAAATACAGTGGTACCTCAGGTTACGAACGCCCCTCCTTACGAATTTTTCGCGATATGATCAGCTCCGGCCCCAAAAATTTACCTTGCTGTGCGACCTCCGCCTCGAGCTACAACCGGATCCGCGGCCGTTTGCCCTGCTGCCACGTGGTCGTGGCTTCCTGTGAGCGAGATCGCGGTAGCAAGGAGACGTTCAGTGAGGCTTGTGTGTTTTGTGGCGTTTGGAAGGTTTTTGGTGTGCTTGTCAGCATGGCTCCAAAGAAAATGCAGAGCCGTATGTATTTACATTGAACCTTATGGGGAAATTTGCCTTGCGGCGCGACCAAATTCGGAGGGCGGAACAGATTAACCGTATTTACACTGAACCTTATGGGAAAATTTGCCTCGCGGTGCGACCAAATCGAGTTGTGATCAGAGTCATGGAACAGATTAAATTTGTAACGCGAGGTACCACTGTACACTTTGTTTATGGAATAAACACCAGATCTGGTTTTGTTGAGAAAGACTGGTCATCTGGAATTAATGCTGCAAAGCAGTATTATTTTCTGGCAAATGCAGCATGTGATTTGGTTCTTGGGCAAGCTTGGTGGATGAAACCAATAAAACATATGTTTCATTCAGATTCTTCAAGTACAGACTTCAGCATGTTTATGCTATTACATAATATTACATTGATTTATAAAAAGGTGAAGCAGAGTTATTTAATATGAGAAATACAGCCAAGCAGAAAGTATTTAATCCAGTATATACTTCTCTGAGAATAAGTTTAACTGAATTAGGAAGTCTTTACTTCTGAATCTCTTTTGTGCTTTAAATAGTATTCAGATAGATTTTGTGCACGTTTCTTAAGAATGCTGACATTTATTTTTTATTTTTTTTCAGTACCTTAAAAGAGTCAGTAACAATGAAAAGAGTAATCACCTTTGATTTTACTCTTTAAAATTAGAGGGCTATTTATTTGTATTCAAGTAATTTTATTAGCTTATACAGTATTACTTGTCAATAGGTAAAACACTTCAAGTTCCCAGGAACAACAGTATTTGCTTGTGAATAGATGCCATAGACAAGCTCTCTTTTGTTTGAAGACGGTTCACTCAGTAAAAAAAAAAAGGTAGAATAATGAACATGTCAGCTTAATTTTTAATACAAATGCCTGATTTCCTTTTGTTAAAAGTAAAGGAACAGTCATGGGAGCTATGGAACAAGAAGGTGACCAGCAGCAAGGTGGATGGACTCAATTACAGTCGCGATGAGTGCATCATTAAGAGACCTGAAAGAACAGGTTATTAAATTATCAGGGAGAAAAAATTGTTTATGTGGTTGCTAGGAGTTGAAAACAACTTGATGGCACATAATCAGAGAAGGTAGAGCTGAACTGTTTATACTCTTTGGTGTTCTGGGGCTTGCAGGGGTTAAGGGGAACTTTACAAGTACTCTGGTGACCTCCCTCTTTGGAGTCCTTGGTGCTCTCTGAGCTTGGTTGTTTGCTTGTAGACGTTTCATTTCCCGACTAGGTAACATCATCAGTGCTGGTGAGTGTGGATTGCTCCCTGTTTATATACAGTAGCTTGCCCTGCCAGTGTTGGTGGGGCTGTGGTTTCTCCTTGCTAGATTTGGTTGAAAACAAGCAGAAAACAATACCTTAATCAAGGACCTACCAAGGAGAAAACCACAGCCCCACCAACACTAGCAGGGCAAGCTACTGTATATAAGCAGGGAGTAAACCCCACACTCACCAGCACTGATGATGTTACCTAGTTGGGTAATGAAACGTCTACAAGCAAACAACCAAGCTCAGAGAGCACCAAGGACTTCACAGTTCAACCCTGGGCTACATATATACTCTTCTATTGGAATTTCCCTCTTTCCCTTCCTCTCCTGTCTGTTAGGAAAAAAAGGGAAGGCTGCAGTATTTCTTCTTTATCAGGAGATGGAGGTAAAGCACTAAAAAAAGAGTGGGATTGCACCTTCTGATCTTTGAGAAGTGTCCTTATCTAAATTAATTTGGACAAAATGGAGTCATTCCTGGATCCAGCATAGAAATGGAAAGCCACAGTATAGTGGTGATAAGGAGGAAGTCTTTTATTAGATTCAAGCTGATTAATTGGGTTCATCCATTCCTAGAGGAGAGAGGTCTGGCATCAGTGATGCACACACTAGAAGTTCAAAGTTGGATCACTGTAAAACATTCTTTGTTTTGCATTCTTAAAGACAATCTAAAAAGTAAAACGGGCCCAGAATACCTCGACAGAGATAGTGGATGCAGTTTCCAGGCTGCAAATTTGGCTTAATTATGCTGCTTCTGCTCAGGATATTGAGATTTGTCTAAATCTAATGCAGAATCCTGTAAAATAATATGGGGGAGGGGGGGATATAATGTATAGTACCATGTATTTCCATTATTCTTCCATTTGTGGCAATTGGGTACATCAGCTTTCTAATAATGCTGTCATAGCCTAACAGTGTCACAGTAGAAATATTAATTTAAGGACAAATGTTTTACAAATGCAGATCTGAGAAAAAATTATTTTGTAGAGGCAAGAGCAGATGCAGAACTGGCCATTTTACAAATGTAGTCCCAACTCAATCAGTTGCCCAGTGTCGGGCATCTGATGTGGAAATGCATGTCTTATGTTAACTTTTCACAGATACACCCCAACTAAGCTGGAATCTTTTTGGCATTGTTGTTTAATCTGCAGAAGAATTGAGGACAGAAGAGATAATTCTATGATGTGACAATACTGTCTGAACCATTTGGATTATCTGGATCCTTTTCAGTCAGGATTCAGACCTGGGCATGGGATGGAAATGGCATTGGTCACACTTTTGGATGATCTTTGGCAGGAGTGGGATGGAGGTTGTGCATCCATCTTTACTCTGCTTGACCTCTCAGCAGACTTGGATACCGTCAATCCTGGATCAGCTCTGGGGATTGCGGGTGGGCGGATTATGCTGATTCTCCTCCTTTCTCTGGGTTCAATTCCAGTCAGTAGTGATTAGAGGGGAGAGATCCTACCCTTGGGCCCTACATTGTGGAGCTCCCCAGGGCTTGGTGCTTTTCCCCAACATTGCTATCCAATATTAAATAAAGCCTCTGGGTGAGTTCATCCACTGCCATGGGATAAGGTATGATCAGTACACTGATGATACCTGATTACACCTCCCTGCCCCTGGCAAATTAAGCAGTGCTGTTGATGTCCTATCCCAGTGCCTGGATGCTGTGGGGGCCTGGATGGGGAACAACAGGCTTCAGTGGAACCCTGGCAAAACTGAGTGGTTCTGGTTCTTGAGGTCCTCTCGTTCAGGGACTCTGCCATCCCTGGTACTGGATGGGGTTGCACTGCCTCAAACAGACCCAGTGTGCAACCTGGGTGTCCTCCTAGACTTGCAACTCTTGCTCAATGAGCAGGTAGCAGTTGTGGCTAGGAGGGCTTTTGCACAGCTTCATGCTGAGCACCAGTTACACCATTCCTGGGCCAGGAGGCTCTGTTTAGAGTCACTCATGCCCTGGTCACCTCCCAGGTGGACTACTGTAATGCACTCTACATGGGGCTGTCCTTGAAGAGTATCCAGAACTTCAGCAGGTGCTAAATGTAGTGGCAGGGGCTCCTAGAATGGCACACATTACATCTCTGATCTGTGAGCCGCATTGGTTGCCAATTTGCTTCTGGGTCCAATTCAAGGTGCTGGTGTTGACCTTTAAAGCCCTTCATGGCACAGGGTCAGGTTATTTGAGGGACCGCCTTTATCCAATTACATCTGCCCATCCCATTAGGTCTGGCAGAAGAGGTATGCTATGGGTCCTGTCTGCAAAAGAGTTTCATCTGGCAGGACCCAGGAGATTGGCCTTTTCTGCCGTGGCACCTATCCTGTGGAACATCATCCCCCCTACCAAGGTAAGATTGGCCCCATCCTTGATATCCTTCTGGAAGGCCCTCAAAACATGGCTCTGTCAGCAGGCTTGGGGATCTCATGGAAACAGTGATCTAATGAGAAGGCTACATCGTTTTAAACATCAATCTTCTCTACTGTCTTGCTATTAGTAATATTGTGATTTTTTAATTGTACTTGTTTTAATATTTTGATTTTATTATTTTTTTTAGTTGTGTGCTGACTAGAGACAGTTTTCTGTGAGATAGGCAGCTATATAAATATGGATGGATGGATGGATGGATGGATGGATGGATGAATGAATGAATGAATGAATGAATGAATTTGTACTGAAAAACTTGGGCAATAATCTCCACAATATGTTGATTTAATAAAGGAGTTGTCTATTTCTTCTCATACATCTTTTATACTTAGTATCAGTGATACTTTACTTTGTCTCTTAAAATATGTATTGATTCATTTATGTTACGTCCTGTGTTATTTCTCGTTGCTGAACTTCAGAGCTTCAATAATTTGCTCGAGGGATATGTGTGTACCAAAATAGAAAGTAGCAGTCTCCAAAATCTCTTGACCTTTCTCAAGCTCCATCAAAGATTTCAGGTAAATTGATGTTTCTGTATTAAAATTAACAGCCAATCACCAAAGATGTCTTCGGTTAAATGGAAGAAAATGGTAACTGTTCATTTCAAAGTAAGATTACCTACAATACTTCACTGCAAAGTAACAGGACCATTATCACATTAATGGTGTCTCACCTTCAAAGCATGCTGTGACATTTCAGAATATATACCCTAGGATTAAAAAAAAAAAAAGTCCTGGCAATTCTTAAGTTAAATCTGATCTCAGGAGAAATTTGTGTGTGTCATGGTGGCCTCCACAGAAGTAGAAGAGGAGTTTGATGTGACTTATGGTATACGTGTCAAATAGGAAGTAGGAAATGGATTCAGTACCTCCATTGTTTGCTAAACAGAGGTATAAGCTATTGATTATATAAGGCAGTGCAGCTAAGGAGATGCTATTGATTTTTTCCTCATCTGATTTTTTAACTTTTTTTAAAAGAAATTTAGCAATCCTTTACTTTTTAAATCATCCATTATTATAGGATGTCATCCACTTTTATATTTGTTTTTCCTGGACTGTTGGTAACATTAAGGGACTGTTTGCATATGTGCACGAGCCATAAAAATTCAGTTAATGTGGATAGAATTCACAAATCAGCCATGATTTTCACTGAAAAGATTTATGTCTTGAATTGATAGAGATTCACAGAGAGCTATGAAATGTTGAATAGTAATCAGTGATAAGTATGAATCAACTTAGGAGCACAAAATTTTATTTTTTTCATTCAGTCATTATAAAAATAATTGTTTTGATCTATATTGTCTGGTGTCATATTAATTATGCACCAGAATGCTGAGCAAGAATGTAAGCAGTCTGGAGAATTGCAACAAGCAAACATATGCATATGGCAGAAATGTCTGTTTAAAGTTCACCACTTTTGTGAAGATGCAAATCAGTGCTCGATTTCCATATAGAAAACATACACGTAGTTTATTTTCTATAGCATGCTGTTTAAAGCCACATAGATTTTACTGACAAAAGAACAAAAATGGAGTCCTTGGTGCTCTCTGAGCTTGGTTGTTTGCTTGCAGACGTTTCATTACCCAACTAGGTAACATCATCAGTGCTGGTGAGTGTGGGGTTTGCTCCTGTTCATATACAGTAGCTTGCTCTGCCAGTGTTGGTTTTTTCTCCTTGGTAGTTTCTTAAGATATTGTTTTCTGCTTGATTGTTTGACTGGTATTAATCTCTGTTTATCTGAGTGTTGGCTGCTGGAGGGGATGTGTTCTGGTCTTTCTGTTTCCTTTTTATCTATTTGTTTATTTCTATGTGTCTAGACTAAGCCAAATCCAAAAACACTAGGGAATTCCTGGAAGCTTGGCATTCAGACAAATCAGTCATCAGTAGACACACAGAGTAAACCATATTTACACACCATTCAAAAGAGACAACAAAAAGCTAGAGTCACTTCTTCCCTCCAGGAATATATCTGCTAAATGTTGGGCCCTCCTATAAAGAGAAAGAGCTCCTGTTCACAGAAATACAAATTTGGCTTCAACCCAGTTTCTCAACTGAAATTTGACTAGAAGGTTAAGAAGTATAATGAATCAAACTGAAATTTGTAGTAGTTTCATCTACAACTCACTAGCATAGAGTTTTTACTAGAAGCTATATGCTTCATTTCATTAATGTTTAATTCTCTACCAAATAACAGTACTTACTGCCTCTTAGATCAGTAGTGATAGCATACAAAGATCATGCAAAGAGGTTAACTAAGGGCTTCTTTTCCTCACCTCAGCTTTTTCTACCTAGAAATAGGGTGCGGGATCATGTTTCAAAAAATTATTATGGTGAAACCCTTGCTGGTTTAACATTCCCTAAAATGTATACCATCTCCTCTATTTTTATCTCTTTCCACCCATATAAAGTAGCTGTGGGTATTTTAATGCTACTGTGTTATAGTCTTTCAAATTGGCTCTTACACCTCAAAGCAGTTTGAATCAAATTGATTTGCCTCCAAATCTCAAAACTTCAAATTGAATTGAATTAAAACTGCTTTTCACAGACCTACCAGAGAAAGGCAGACAGGTACATCTGCAGGGTGTGTGTATGTGTTAATGATATAAAAATAGTGGACACAACACAGTGATCAAAGCTGTGCCAGTTTTTGCTTTGCACTCATCACACACAAGTAAAAAAGAGCAGAGTGTTAATCTCCCAGTTGCTCCTCCCATTTTAATGTCATTGCTATCTTGCCCCCTTAACAGATGCCCTGGAGTCAAATGACCCTTTCTATCACTTCTGCTCTCCATTTCCCCATCATCTGGATTGAAGACAATTTGAAGAAATGATTTGGAAAATCAGAAAAAGTGTAGATGCCCCTTCCTTCATGACATTCTGTTTCTACAAACTAAATCAAGGACAGATATTTTAGCTATAAATAGAACATTTTGCAGCAACGGCTTTGATTCAATGTAAGATAGCTTCCTATGTATTCAGACTCACCTAGTAAATATATTAGGAAAGTCCATCATCATCTTGAAAAATTAGCTTTGAACCATAAGAATATTGGAATGGATTTTTTTCATAAGAATGTTGTTCCCCAGACATCTAAAAGAATGCAGTTCCTCTGCAGTTGTACCCTGTGAACCCCTGAATTTCTGCATAGCGAAGAAAAGGTGTGCCAGTTTAAATGAGCTGCAGATTGCAAATTTTTAAAAAGTTAGCATTAATAGAAAGCCTTTTCAAAATAAATTTAGCAAAGATGGCGAACGATGACCAGGTCAGCTGTCTTAAGGTCCATTTTTAGAAGACACACAGTAGAGGAAAATGCCAAAAACAAGGGGGAAAAGAACATGCTAACAGAATGCATTATCGTGTACATAAAATAAATTCTACGGGGTTAATTGCTTCTTTGTCCAGTG
Source organism: Liasis olivaceus (assembly GCA_030867105.1). NCBI lineage: Eukaryota > Metazoa > Chordata > Lepidosauria > Squamata > Pythonidae > Liasis > Liasis olivaceus. Next base: position 225,851,112 of record CM061349.1, read on the forward strand.
GTTACCCTGTTACATGTTCCATTCATGTGCTTTACTTCTCACTGTAGCTGAGCTTTTCTTAACCCTGATGTAGAATTGAAAGCTCAGGCATCATTTTTGCCAAAAAGAATGGGGCAAGCTGTCAAAAGATTACAAATTCCACATTTTACTTTGAATAACATGCCACCTCCCCCCAAAAAGTGTCACACGTTATTGAGGCAGAAGCCACAGTGGGTTCTGAAATGTTCTTTGAATTTCCAAAATTCATATTTTTAATATCCCTTTTGCACATATTCAATATAAGATGGGGGGCAAACTGGGGAAAAAACTGAGTTAACTAGTTACCTTTCCCCTTTCAGTCAAAATCCAGTAGCAGCTTACATAAAACATGAAATATGCCAGCATAAAACTATACCTTTGGAAATTTTTGTTGCAGTATCTTGAAGGCAGTACTAACGCATGTCTCATGCTATTCTTTAAATTGGCAACCATTATAATAGTTAATTGACATTCATTTTTTCTTTCTGCGCCTGGAAGCAGTTTAAAATATTGTATCCTATTTAATAATGAAAATAACAGTTATCATGAAGTTTCAAAATTAAATTATAAGAGCTCATCAGTAAGGACAAATTCTAGGAAATGTTATGTTCAGTGACAAATCATTGTTTAATGTGATGGAAATCTATAGGTAATACTGCAGTTCCCTGTTCTAAATTGTCAACAGGTTACAATTGCAAAGTGATGAATTTGTCTTTAATGTGAAATAGGTAGAATTTTATAGCAGTATTTTACTGATCTGTAAACTGTCATTTAATAATAAAATTAAGTATTCCACTACTTTGTAGAAATATAGCTAATTTAATAAAGATCATATTATCAATAATTCCTTTGAGAGGCCATTTGTTAAAAGGCAAAGTTACTGCAGTGATTAGAAAGCTACACAGCTCCTTAGAGCTTGGTCATAAGAGATTAAATTTTTATCTCATAAAATATGCAACTAATTTCAGTTTAATAAATGCAATCCTTTGTTTATTTTGTGATAGAGGTGACTGTTTCAGAGAGGAACTAACTGTAGTACAAAAAATATTCAGGTACAGTTTAAATGCCATGGTTGGAACTGATATGAAGCAAAAGAATTTCCCCTCCTGTTGTAGAATTTCCCTAACCTCTTCCTCCTCCAAGACAGTCTGTATTAGTATGGGGGGTTCTTCTGACTATGTCTGGACACACCACAGCTTGGATGAAAGTTTTACACATCACTTTATTGCATTTCACATTTTCTCTAATACAAAGTTTTTGCTTTGACTGGACAGGGCTAACTTCACCCTCCTAGTTCTAATAAGCTGACCTAGCCATGTACCAGGTCCTTACGTTTGGGCTTATTTAGCTCTTTTCTTTCTCTTTAAGTTCTTATGGGTTAAGTGGCAGACAGTCCTTACCTTCTTCCAGAGTTTCTTGTACATCTTGGAGATTTTGTACAGCCTCAGCTTGGTTGCTCCTTTGATATATCAAGATGCAAGGCAAAGTTGCTGCCAAGCTCCAAGCCATTCTCCAAGCAGGGTTGCTCCTGTTTGACTGCTCACATATATACCCTCTAGATTAGGTCAGGGCATTGGTGGGGTATTGCAAAGCAACAAAGAACTAGATTGGGAGTGGGGCTTCATGGAAGTCTAGATCTAAAATGAAGTTGATTTTGGCTGGCTTGCTTTACTCCAGAAACCTGAAATTTATGGCAAAAGTAGTTTACGCTGTCTTTGGCTTCATGTATATCCCATATGTATTCATGTATAAGCCCATCCACAGATAAGCTGACCCTCAAATTTTTAACCAAAATACCATGAAAAATGGATAATCCATGGATTACTCACAGATAAGCCAATTGTGAAAATTAAAACATATGAATATTTTGAAGGTCATCTTATCTGTGGCTGGCACATTTTTCATGGTATTTTGGTTAAAAATTTAAGGGTTGGTTTATCTGCAGATGGACTTATCCACAAATATATATGATATATACTGAGACTGAGGCTCTTAGAAGCCTCAATTCTGTGAAACTGAACAAGCTGCTACAAGTAAATGCCTCACTCCCAGTTAGTTTGAAAGCGAACGTTATGTCATATTTTAAAGTATTTTGTAAATCAGAATAAAGCTATATGCATCAAAATTATATGATTCATATTTCATAACAATCTTGGCTTGTAAATATAAAGGAATTTAAATGATAGCTATATAGGTACATTTTAAATATAGACTTTTGGATTGCATGTTAAAATGTTTTTGATGTTAATTGTGACATGAAAAGAAATTATGACCCTAAAAATATCTCATCTATGTCAAGACCTAACTGAAATCAATGGAACTTGCCCTTGATAAAGTTAGACTATTTCTGAAGATCAAATTAAAGGAAACTCTTAATAGGACACTGAATGCAGCTTCAACTGCACAGAAAATGAAGAATACTATCTAGTCCTGAAAAACATATAGAAAACTGTTAAAAGAAATTTCATTTTTAACTTGAGTATTGGTTTTTACCAAAGGAAATGTGTTTAGCCACAGATGTGGAATAAATATGATACAATTGAGATAATGCCATCATTTCAAAATATATCAGAAGAGCATTTTATTTCATAGAAGGTAGTTGGCAAGGTTAAAAGTATTTGCTAGGTTGTGTACTTCTAGGAAAGAAAAAAGGTGTAACCACATAAGAAACAAAAGTAACTCCTGGTGGAGAATGGGTGTGACTTTATGGAAAACAAAGCAAAGGGCAGAGCTGATAAAAAATACCTGGTAACCTAAATAAAATAAAGAGAGCATGGTCCAAGAACAGGCTGCTTTTTGTCTTGGTGAGGCTTCTCTGTTGCCCTTACCAGTGTTTAATGTTTTCTCTTTATTAAAATATTTCAACCAAATTAGTCCAGGGAAGGGATGGTAAGTAAGAGTGCGCATAGCAAATAAAGTTGTAGTTTCTGCTTTGAGTCAAGATCTTGTCAGAATGACTTACTTACTTTCTTTCTTTCTTTCTTTCTTTCTTTCTTTCTTTCTTATTTGCTGCAGTAGCTTGGAGTAACTGGGTTTTCTCATTATAATCTCAGTTGAAAGGTGTGTGAATGCATTCCATGTATAACTCTTAAATTCTGAACTGGATTTGCAGACACTAATTGTATATTTGAGTGATTAGATCAGTGTGTTCTAACAGAAGTCATTTAACAATATTGTAGTGACCTGGTTGGCATGAGATACCACTTTAGTGTTACCTGCCTGCTCCAGCTATGTATGTTGCAATTTCATACTGGCAATTCCATGCTGGCATGGGAAATCTGTTTGTCAGTAAAAAAGAAGTATATAATCCATGTAGACTTCATACTTAAAATATTACGTCCCAAGGTACGGTACAATGTATGGATTTATAATATTCATTATAAATCAGCACTGCAGTCATGTAATTATTGGGTGGGGCTTAAAATACTAGAATGTCATATATAAGAATAAGCATCATATTGTTTCATGAAAGAGTAATGTGTATTTTAATCTCAGAATAATAAAACAAATAGCAGTAAAATGCCCAGTGCTGTATATATAGGAGGATTGGGGTTTTTTTTGTCTGTTTATTTTAAAGAAAGGATGCTTGGGTTATATTAACTGAGATAGTGACACTGGCCTATTACTACTATTCCAATTACCTGCTACTCTGGATGGTAATTTTCATTTGTCTCCCTCTTCTACAGGTGAAGGGGTACCATTATCAACAATAGATTTCTAGAGATTCTTTTAAAGGACTGCTTCAACTTCAGTTCAAAGAATGAGAATGCCTTGTTTCTCTGTTCAGCCTGGAGGTAAATAGTGGGTGAACTATTATTTGATTTATTTTCTGGCCACAATTATTTCAGAATCAGTCTTAGTGAATTGATTGAGGTTTAATCTATTTTTGTTATCAGGGAAATGTTTTACTCTGTAATTCCTGAGGAAGTTGACTATATCCTAAATTCTATTAACTTGATCACCTGTTGATTAAACCCATCCCCTGGTGTGTGTTTGGGTCCATGTAGGGTCAGTGTGTGAGGAGGTAGTGCCATCTGTCACGTTTGTGTGAGGGAGTGGTACCATCTGTCATGATGGTTGTGGTGGTATTTTTTTTTTTTTTGTCTGCACTCAGTCATTACTGACCCTGCAGTGCCTGCCTGGACGAGTCCTTGCCTGGACGAATCCTTGCCTGGACAAATCCTGTGCAGTTTTCAAGGCAATTGTTTCGGAAGTGGTTTGCCAGAGCCTCCTTCCTAGAGCAGAGCCCAGCTGGCGAGTGCAGGAGGTGGGATTTCCGTTGCTTCGCGCCCTTTTCGGGCGAGCGCGGTTTCGCGCTTACCAGCAGCTGATCCCATCTCTCTGTGCAAGGCGCTGCCAGCATTTTTCCTCCCACCGGAGTGAGAGTACCCATTTATCTACTCACGTAAGTTTTCGAGCTGTTGGGTTGACAGGAGCTGGGGAGGAAACAAGAGCTCACCTTGTTAACGGCGAAGGCTGGACTCGAACCGCCGAAGCCATCAGCCATTTCTGGCCGGCAACTTTCAGCGTCATTAAGCCGCTGCACCACCGCGTCCCCCTTTGTGGTGGTATAGCCCTTCTTAAAGAAGACATCACTAAATGCAACAGTTCTGCACAGCTTTCATCCAATCTCTGACCTTCCTCTTCTCAGGAAGGTTGTTGAGAAGAGAGCCCTGGATGAAGCAGAATATCTGTATCCTTTCCAGTCAGATTTCAGGGTGGATATAGTATGGAAACAGCATTGATTGCACTTGTTGATCTCTTGTGGAGCTGGGATAAGGGTAATGCAACCATCCTAGCTCTTCTTGATTTCTCATCAGCTTTCAATATGGTCAGTTTTAACATCCTTCTGGGATGACTACAGGTTTTAGGAATGGGATGTATGGTGTTACAGTTGTTTCCTTTTTCTTGGGTTGGTTTCAGTCAGTGTTATTTGTGGGGTTAGGTTGAGCTTTCAGACCCTTTCTTGTGGGATGTCTCAGAGCATTACAGTCTCACCTCTCCTGCTTAACATGTGTGTGAAACTGCTGAGTGAAATCATCCACTGACATGGGGTCCAATATCATCACTATACTAATGATAATCAGTTGTACATCTCATCTCTGGGCCAACCAAGCGATGCTGTCAAGGTCATGTCCCAGTACCTGGAGGCTGTGAAGATCTGGATTGAGAGGAACAGGCTTACATTCAACCCTGAGAAGACAAGAGTGGCTGTGCTTTTTCAACTTTCCCAGGATCAGTGATCTGTCGTATTTAGTTTTAGATGAGTTTGCATCCTCCTGAATGGAACTAATGCACAGTTTGAAGGTCCTCCTGGATTCTCAGCTCCTGCTAAAGATGAGGTAGCAGCTCTGGCTAGGGGGTCTTTGCCAGTATTCATCTGATGCACTAATTGTGCCTTTTCCAGGACCAGGACTCCCTTCTCATAGTTGCTTATGACTTAATCATTTCACATTTGGACTGTTGCAATGCATTCTACATGGGGCTGCCCTTGAAGATTCCTCAGAAGCTGCAACTGGACTTGGATGCAGTAACATGGGCAGTTTTCTGTGTGTCTCTTTATAGCTATGTGACATTTATGTGCAAGCTGCACAGATGCCATTCAAGGTGCTGGTGGTGAGCTATAAAGCATGGTATATTATCTGAGAGACCATCTTTCTCCCATTGTTTCTGTAAGATCCAGCAGAGTGAGCAGACTCCAGGTCCTGAAATAATGTCATTTAATGGTGCTGCTGCCACCAAGGAATACTGCTGTGAAGTGTGGCCAAAAGGGCCAAGATGGGGGAGAGATAGGTGGGTGGGGAAAGTTGAAGATGAATGTGGCAGGGCAGGAGAAGCGTGAGATACTCACCTAACAACAGTGCTGTCCTGGCCTAACAACCGCAACTGGAACTGCTGGAACTGCCATCGCAGTCATGTGAGGTTTCACCTAATGACTGCATCACTTAGTGACAAGTTTCAGTCCCAGTTGTCATAAGTCAAGGACTACCTGTTTAAGTCAGGTAATGGTACCATTTTGCTTTGTTCCTTATTAACAGTAGGAATTACTGAGGTCCTATAAATATATTTGGTATGAAATGTGATGCAGACTTGCCTGTCAAGATCCTTGACTACAGCAATTCCTTTATTTTGGACTGCTTTCTAACAATAGTGGCCCAGCCTGATAACACAGCATTCAGCCCTGAACCAATTCTAAAGATGTTTTTAATGGCCTTTTTGGAATAATCAGAAATGAAAGCATATTCATTTGTAGGAATCCAGTTGCCAAAGATGAATGAAAATGTCCAGGTGATTAAAAAATCATCCACATCATACTGTATTGTACTTTGTGGGTGGGTGTTGGGGGTAAGGGAATGGCATTACTTGAGATGGGGAAAGAGAGTAATTGAGTCAAACAGTTTAAGATCCATTGGAATAGGGTATGGAGGATTGTTGTATGTAGAACTTCCTTCCCCACATGAAAGCCTGGATACTGCTCAGAGCTTGAAAGTAGCAGCAACAGCAGCTCTGGGATCACTGAGAGACTGAAGCGGGGTTGGGAATGCATGGTTAATTCTGGAGTTGTGGAGCCTGATGGGGTCTGTGACCTACAAAAAGAGGGTTGGGAGTGTTGTATTATAGCTATGGGAGTGAGAGCAGGTAATAATATCAGTGTTGTGAGAGGCAGAGAGATGTGGCAGAATCTGGGGGCAGGCCTCTCCCAGAAAAGATGGAGCCAATATTTCAGACCAGTTTCACCTGCCAGCTTCCAAGATTCAACCCCAGTACTTGGTATCCTCAGTCTCCCTGTTGGTTCTAAGTGCCAGGTCAGTTTATAACAAGGGTGTCCTCATCTGTGATCTGACTGTGGATAAGGCAGCTGACCTGACATGTATAACTAAGACTTGGATAGCACCAGAAGGGAAATTTTCCTCTTTGAGGTAGGCCCACCTCAGTGTCAAGTGTGCAACCCTGCAACCCTAGGGCAGGAGGGAGGTGGAATGAAGTTCAGAGGCACTGCCCTACAGATAGCTTGATGCAAGACCCTATAGTTAAAGTGGGGCTCTAGGGAGTAGATTGGTTTGTTGCTGTTATACCAGCCTCCCTGCTGTAGGGCAACATACCTGCCTGAGCTGCTAGACTCTGTGGCAGGGTTAGTGGTGAGTCACTCAGACTGCTAGTGCTGGAAGACTTCAGCTTGTCCTCATGTGGCATTGAGTGATGCAGTTTAAAAGTCCACCGTGTACCTGTCCCAGATCATTGATGTCCCAACTCACACAGCTAGTCATACTCTGGATCCGGTTTATGTCTCAGGGCAGCTGTGACATGGTCTGAAGGTGGAGGGCATTACCTCAGCCCTTTGTTATGGTCAAATAACTCTCTGCTTTTTGCTTGTGCTACTCACCCCTACTCCCCCAGCAGGGGAGTAGGACCTATTAGTTTGGTATGGCCCAGGTGACTAATGGACCCAGATGGGTTTCAGACAAAAATTGCAGTTTTTACTGAGGGTCTGTTGAGTAGTTTGGCTGAAGCCTTAGTTTCTGCCTGGAACGGGTGGATTATCCAGGGGTTAGGTCAATCCCAAGTGGTTCCTTAGTTTTCTGATGAGCTCCAAGAGATGAAATAACAGAAGAGATGTTTAAAGCACTGTTGGAGAAAGGAGAAGAAAGGAGAACCAAACACAAGTAATAGACCATATTAGGGGTTCTGTTGTTCTAACAAGGGCAGCAAAATGTGCATATTTTTTCACCCAGATCACATCTGCAGATAACCAAGCAGTCGCCCGTTTAAAATGACCTGTTAGGGAGGCTTTCAGAGCATCTGCAGATCCTCTGTGATGTGAGGTTGCTTGAATTCACTTGGAGTCTGGTTGGGGAGGTCCAACTGAGATGATTAAAGCAGTTTGTCCTGTTACTTGGGAAGTGTTTTGATGGCTGTGTCTCTGTTATAATCCTTTTTTCATTTTTGTTGCTGTGTTGTTGTTTTTATGGTTTTTGACATATTGTTAGCAACCTAGAGTTGTGAGAATGAATGAATGAATGAATATAAATAAATAAATAAATAAATCCCTGTAACTCTGATGAAGTAGATAATATCCTTGGCTCTTTTAACCAGACCACCTGTTTCTTAGAACCATGTCCTACCTGGTTGGTCAAAGCCTCCAGAGAGGTTATACATGGATGAGTCCATGCAGTGATGAATTCATCCTCGAGGGAGGAATGTTTTTACTTATCTTGAAGGAGACAGTGGTGCTCCCCCTTTTCAGGAAGCTATCACTGGACCCAATAGTTCTGGACAATTTTCATCCAGTCGCCAAATTTCCCTTTTTAGTGAAGGTATTTGAGAAGGTGGTTGGGTTGCAGCTTCAGAGGACAAAGCAAGTGACTGGAAATCCCTTATGGACATTTTGTTGAAGAAAGAAAAGAAATGAACTTGTGGTTTATGGGTTTGACAATTAGAAAGGGTATACTGGAAAGAAGGAAAATACGATGTAGTGTTAGACAGAGAGGGTAAAATATAAATGCATTTATAACCACTGTTAAGAAGATTGGAAGCCACTTCTTTATAATCTTTTACAATCTTCTTTTTCTCTTCTTTTTCTCTTCTTTTTCTTTTTCTTATTTTCTTTCTTATCTATTCACTTATTTTCTTTATTTTCTTCATCTCTTCTCTAAAAGTTGTATTGTTTTTGTCTTGTTAAAAATTTATTTAATAAAAATTACATTTTTTAAAAAAGGGGGATGAAGCAGATTATCTGGATCCTTTTCAGCTGGGTTTCAATACCATCAGTCCTGATATCTGTCTGGACTGAATATGAGGATTATGGGTGGGAGGCTCAGTGCTGTGGTGGTTCTTTTTTCTTTGTGGTTGGTTTCAGTTGGTGTTCATGGAAGGGGAAGAAGTCAGACCCTAAACCCCAAATCTGTGAGATACCACAGGATTTGGTTCTCTCACCTCTCCTGTTTAACATCAACATGAGACTCATGGCTGAAGTCATTCGTCAGCACAGGGCCGGGTATCATCAGTATAATCATTTCCATCCCCCATCAACCAAGTGATGCTGTGGCTATGTGGATCTGAAGGGGGAAGAACAGGCTAAGGCTCAACCCTGACAAAACTGAGTTGCTCTGGGTTCATGGACCTCCATCCTTAGTTCTGAATGGGAATGCACTCCACTCCAAATTGGTATAAAATTGGGGGATCATCCTGGACTCACAGCTCCTGCTTAAGAAGCAGGTGGCGGTGGTAGCTGAGAAAGCCTTTGTACAAATCCACCTTGCCTGCCAACTGGATTCATAATGGAATAGGAGCCTCTCCCCATGGTCACTCATGCCTTAGTCACCTCTCATCTGGATTACTGAAATGCACACTCAAGTTGGGGTGGCCTTGAAGACCACTTGGGAGGTTCTGCTGGTGCACAGTGTCTATATAACTCCTCTGCTGCACCAGCTGTGGTGGTTACCAGTAGGTCTTCTGGGTACAGTTCAAAGCTCTTCACAGTATTGGGCCTTGTTACTTGAGGAACAATCTTAATGTCTGCCCATCCTCTCAGATCTGACAGAATTGGCATACTTTGGCTCCCATCTATTAAATAATGTCATCTCTGTGCAGCACGCCTTCTCTGTCATGGCACTGGTCCTCTGGCATCCCCACAGAGATTAAAACAGCCCCAAACTTGCTCTCTTTTAGATGAGCTTCAAATACCTGGCTCTCTTTCCAGGATCTATGCTGAGGTATGAGCAAATTATGGATTGGTTTTGCTGTTATTGTGCCTGTTCTTTTCCTGATTGGCCATCTTTTCTTTATCTATGGTTCTGATTGTTGTACTGACTTTTTATGCTTTGAATCCATATGCTGCACAGAGTTGTTCTGAGTGGATGATCTTGCAGGTAAATCTGATTGATTGATTGATAAATATATAAGTATTTTCCATCATTTACACGATGATGTCATGATGCCCGTGATGTTATCAGACTTGTACTGGATACCTATGCGTCTTTCATTCCTAATGAGGATTTTGGGGTGGTTTTAAAAGGTGCTGAACTTTGTTGAGCTTTTTCCTTTTTATTTATTTGACAGGTTAAGGCTATAGAAATAAGAGTCTCTCAAAAGCCAGCTGAATGCAAGTAACTTAGAATTGAAAGATTCCATGGTTTTGAAAAAAGAACGTGCTTTCTGGCTTGAGAGAACCTACTTATCCTTCACACTATTCTGTAGGAGGTAGCAAGCTAAATGAATTAATTAAAAGGCATGAGATAAGAGGGGGAAGAAGAAGAAAATATAACTAAATCTACTTTATGCCCCATTCACTATACCTCTTCATACCTTTCTGTCCTTCAAAGCATCTTTGCTTTCACCACGTACTGATTCATATATTTCCTTTGTTCTTTAAACTTTTCACCTCACTTTTTTCAGGAGCTCATCAACTTTATCCAACCACATTTTTTGTTGTTGTTTTTGTTCTTTCTCCATTCTTCCTTTATATATTTGCTTGGTGATTCAATCCTTGTTCATTCTCCTTATGATTAAAACATCTCATTGTACTTATCTTACATTTATCTCTCAGTCTTGCATTCAGTCCACCTTCACTCAACAGCCATATATTCTTGACCCATATATTCTTGACCCTCTCTTCTTGTTTTACAAGACACACCTCTTAAAAGTAAGTAATTAAACTTATTTTTATGTTATTCCTGATATACCCAATTCTCACTTCTGTATAATAAAGTGGACAGAAGCATGCTCTTATACACAGCCGTTTTCACTTGTTTCAAGTTCAAACATGCTTTCCTCACAACAGACCAAATGCTACCCATCACCTTCCTATCGGCACCTGCACATCTTAAGATTTCTCCTTTTTCCCATATTGTTCAGTATTGAATCATTTGCTAAATGTCCCATTTATTCTCATGCATGCTCTACTTCCATCATATACAACTTTAAGTCATATTCAGCAATTCTTGCAGAATATTCCTTAATTCCAGCTTACTCACTTTATCTGATGCTTACACACCCTGCTCAGCACAAAGCAACCCCCAACTTTTGTTCATGATTACTTCTTGTCCCCTTTCAGTCCGAATTCTGCCAAACACCTTCTCAGACACACTTAATAAACATTTACTCTTGTTACCTTCCCTTTGAATAATAGCATTCTTCTCTCAAATCTCTGAAATTTATCCCTACTTGCCTTCCTATAGTCCTTATTACTAAAAATGCATAACTTTAGGTCTTCAATTGTGTATTTTAAAGGGTCATATATAGTGAGTAAAAAATGGAATTTTATTTGTGAGATTTATTTTGTCCTTCTCTAGAATCTATAATATAAAGTTTGAATTGCCCATAGCTAATCAGACCTGTAGGAAAGGTTCTTTTCCCTTTGGGTCCTGAATTCCATGCACTTAGTCTGCATTTCTAGCCTTTTCCAGTAAATAATAGTTCTATAATCACCTAATGCAAAACTTGCCTCTGTAACATAAATGTTATTTGTAACATGAATGTTTTCCCTGACGTAAAGCAGTTCCATGTGGACCTCATTTCAAAACTTCATAGTGAAATTAATGTTCATTCAAATCCATTATAAGATTTAACTCTGTAATTTATTGTGATGCATAGATTGATATTGATATCTACCCAATGGATTTACACTAAAATTCAAACTCTTGTCTAGAATTCAGTAGCTTAGTAATAAACTGCACAATAGTTCTATAAGAAGCTTTTAAAAATAATTTTATGTATGATATTTGGCTTGCAAAAAGAACAAAGCATTTGCTGACTCTTGTGCAGCATCATATTTTCTTCTTAGAACTCCCCCCTCCCCCTTTTAAGCTCCAATACAGGAGTCATTTGGCAAGAAATGAAAACTATTCTTTTATTGAAATTTATCAAAGATTTCTTGCTTCTTCATATTGTTACTTGAAAAATATTATACAATATGCTAAATCCACTGAGACTGTGTTCCCTAAGGTTCACAATGGAAGATTTATAAATTACTATGGAGGAAACAATTGTACAGTGGTAATAGAAAACTACACGTTTCAGTGCAGATGCAGCATATATAACACTGTAGAAGAATAGGGTTGATTTAAAAATGTCTGTTTTTCTTTTATGATAATAAGAATTTAAAGAAATGCAGAGATATTTAAGAATGCCTTAACTTAAAGCTCATAGAAAACCTACTCTGTCTAGGGCTTCCAGGGGAGTAATGGCAGATTGATCACAGCAGCTTAGAGGAGTTGGCAAAAGTTCCAGCTCTTTGGAACATCTCCAGACAAAGGAGATGACTGGATCATCCACAAGTACTCCTTACAGAGGCTCCCTATAAAGAGATCGCATTTTAGCAATCTCCAGAAGGTTGAGCTCTCTGGGAGTCACAAAAACATTGAACCCAAGCCGTGGCTCAGAGCCTTCAAAAGGACACTAGATTTGCTTTCACTTCCTCTTTTAATTACCATCAGAAATTACTTATTCACGATTTATTTGAAAATTAAAAACCTTCTGAAAGACAAGTTGCTGTAGGAGAATTTCCTTCTATCTTGGGAGAAATAAATTTTAAGTAAGTTTAAATATTAAAAAGAAAATCTTAACTTTTAGAAACATCAAAAGGGAATTAAGAATGCTGACTGGGGACAGTTAAGGGGTGAGATGGATTTGAAAGAATTGTTGTTTTTTCCCCTATGGAATGTTTTAAATTTTATAAAAATACAGCAGATGATTTTGGACTTAATGATAAGAAAACCTATTGTGGGAAAAAATTGGCTCTGAAAATAAACAAAAGATAAGACTGGGCTTTGAAAGTTAACTAATGGGAATCAGAGAGCAATTAAAGGAAAAGATACATCCTAACATAATGGAGGAACATTGTCTCACTATAGAATTTAAATCTGTTTGGGAACAATGTGTTCAGGACTTATTTTTAAAACTGGATCTAACAAAGGTTATAGAAGAAGAAAAGATTCTACTGAATAAAACAGAGGCTGAGTATGATTTGAATAAGGAGTTTAAAATGGACTTTAAAGAAGTGCCAGATTATAAAAGAGATATGGAAGATATGGAAAAAGATGTTGTGGATCTGAAAATGGACTTAAAAGAGTGACACGGAGAAAGAAGTTGTAATAGATATACAAACTTTGTTGGCTTATGTTTTAACAATCAAAGGGAATATCCATATTACAAATCAGAAGAGCGAGTCAGAGAGTTATTATACTTTGGATCCACAGAAGAGAAACATTAAATCTCTGAAATTGCTTCTGAAAACAGGGAGAAAATGATAAGAAATTACTATGTGGAACTTTATTTGAAGCGATTGAAGATTAAGCCATTTAAAAAGAATAAAAAGGTATGCAAAGTGGACTTATTTGATCAGAGTTAAATTGTATAAGTTTTGATTTTGGGTTGTTATTATTGAAATCTTTTTTTCTGACCAGGACTGTAAGACAATGTAAAGATTTTTTATATAGGGATGAATATTTTATTTCCTATTTGTTACAGAAAGTTAAGGGTTAGTATGTAAAAGGGACATGTTAGATCTAGTTTAAAATATATATGTTACTATTATTAATATTCTTTATGCTTATGGGGATACATTTTTTCTATGTTTTACTTATTGGAGAAAGTTATAAGTCAAAATGTAAATTAGATTTAGTTGTTTAAGTTTAAAACATGGGTTATTATTACTGGTACTCCTAATACTTTTGCTGTGTAAGACTGATCAACAATTTTTTAAAAAATAATTTGGTTATTGTTTAGTGATGAGAAATGGGAAGAAGAGTTTCTTTTTCTGTAATATCAGAGATGTTAAGTTATTATAAATGCTTATACTTACCTGGAGGAAGGGGGGAGTCACTTTTTATATGTCTTTCTTTTTCCTTTTCCTTTTCCTTTTTCTCTCTCTTATTTTCTTTCTTCTTTTTTGTTTGTATATCTTTCCTAATTATGTATTAGCTTTTAATTATGTAAAACTAATGAAAATATTATGGAAAAATTGTTCTGCCTAGAACTCTTTATTTCATTTTTTCTTAAATTAATGCACAATATTCTGAAAAGAATGTAAATAACAGTGGAAAAGCAATAAGATTTAATTTCTAGAGAACAGTATATTGTTTAACAATTTTCTTAATTCCCTGTGACTTTCATCCAAATATTATCGTGTACATAGTATTCAGGCCTGGAAAAGCCAGTATACTATTTTATTTTGCTATTTATTCATTCCTTGCTCTTTATCAAGTAATACCAATATGGACTATATAATTTTTTTAAAAAACATTTAAATAATAAAATAAATAACCACACAAAAAAAATGAGGAAAGACATAGTGGATGGAAAATAAAATATCTAGTTTGCAATTGTCATACAATTTAAAATTCATTATTTTATTATTTTGTTGATTAAATAATTAATTGAATATATAAAACTAAACTCATGATATCATCTTGAGAAATGTAAATCATTGCAAACCTCTAGACATCAATATTTATGTTGATATTACTACTATTTGTCATTGTATAAAGCAAATGCACATGATCTTATTAAAAGAGAATAAATAAAATAATAAACACTAAAAACAATTAATAAAAACAACATTAAGTTCTATATTGCCTCCCATTGTGCCCAAGTGGTGATTACATCACATTCTTTATAAACATTAAAAATTGCTTCATATAATTCCCCCTTAAAAACCATATTCTAGATATCTGAGTTTATGTGTTGTGTGACATGTAATATACTGTATAGGGAAAGCCGTTCTTGCTTAAATTTAGACAGATGTTTATTCTGGATGTAAACCGTTAATTTTACTATTTTTACGTGTTCCCCAAGTTTGGTTTCCCAGTCTGATATTGTTGGCAAAGTATCTCTTTTCCAATATTGAGCTAAATTTGTCCTCATGACTGTCAGCATATATCTTCATAGATTGTGATTTTTTTTTTAATTTTTTGTTTTGGAAAGATTCCTAGTGGAAAATAACTGAAGTTTCAATTCAAGCTTTGTTTTTAAGATTTTTTAAATAATGCTGACCTGAAAAGATTTTTCTGAAGCTACAATGTAAATGTCCTGCTTCAAAAAACTACACAACATTTAAAATAAATTTAATAGTACTGTATCAGTTGCTATGTTTCCAAAATGTATATGTAAATTCACAGTAATCTGAAGCTATTAATAATAACAAAAACTATCTTAACATAGGAATGGGTGTGTAATTGCTGGAATACAAACCCTACAGTAGCTGCCCCAACCAGCATGGCCAGTGCTGAAGAGTGTCAGGTGTGAAATCACACCAAGTGATTTTGAAGTTTGTCATTCTCATGGTAGAGTTGCTAAGTATAATTTATAATAGTTTTCTCAAGAAGCAGTTTAGCCAATTCAATGTTGGTGAATCCCAAAGCATTTCTACAAGGGTTTGTCAGCTATGGAGCTGATTCTGGACTGAATTCATTTTGCCATTTTAAAATTTAGGCATAAGTATTGCATACTGAAAAAAATCACACTATCCCTAACCAACCTGCCAAAATATACCACTATTGGGTTTTGGGGGGGGGGGGAGTTGTTATTGTATTTCTACCAGTTCATGTATTATTTTAATTTTTAGAACATTTCTTGTATGTAAAAATCACATCACATAACATTAATTTCTTTCTGTGAAGGCTGCTTCCTATGCTGCTATATTTCAGGTACCATTTCTCTTAGTAATGTCAGTTTTCTTATGCACATGTAATTCATGTTTCTTATTTTTAGTGATATCATCACCTTGGCTACAGGATTCATTTTGTTCTGAAAAGGGAAGGAAAAGCCCTACATGAAGACAAAATCCTAGATGGTTTTAGAGAAGTCAGAAGGATTTAATTCTCCTTGTACTTCCTTTATTGATTACACTGAATGCAGTTGTTCCCACAGAACACCAGATTTGGGCAAGTAGTTTTTGAGCTGCCGCTAAATTAATTAAATAGTCCAGAAATATTGGCAAATCTCAAAACATTCTCACCTTTTGAGAGGTCACTGTCAGGATTAGCCCAGGAAACTCCAGGAGACAGTACAGATTCAATCCAGCAAAGTTTAATGGCCTTACTCCCGTTACAGAAATCTTCTCAGAGTGAGAGCAAATTCCAGGGTCACCCTCCCAACCTCCCTAGCATTCTTTAGGGAGGGTTCAGTCTCATCCTCTTATCAGTTCCTCGTTGCTCTGGTGATGAGAGTAAATTCTTAACCCCTCTGGTCCTGACTCTCACAGTCACCCTGTATGCATCCTCTGAGCATTCATCAGGATGGCTTCTGTTTGGCATTACCTGAGTTCATCCGTAGGGACAGGCAGTCTTCTGAAATGCAGCTCCCAGGAAAACATAGCTAGTGGTGAAAGATGAAGGAGTTGTCACAGATGAACTTGCCTGGCATTGCAGAGTATGATTTTGCCACACTATTTAGATTCAACTTTATTGAGCTAGAAATCCCCCTGAGATTTATTTACTTATTTATTGTCTAAAATAACTGCTGCAGAAGTGTTTTTATTGTCCTTAGATTTGTAAGAAGTGGCGTTGCAAAATATAGTTTATGCTAGATTTGCTTTGATAACATTGTTTCCAAGAAATACCCTCTAATTTTAGCTAAGCAAGTGGCAATGTAGATCCTTTCTGGGGGGGAGGGGAATAACTATAGTAGTGAAATTATTAGAACCTCAGCTGTTTCCAAATTATGTCTTCCTGTCTGGCACAAAATGGTAATTAGAAATATCTTTTCCAGTGGCCTCTTGGGAGGTTGACACGTTTAATCTGATTTGAAAATCATATCAGAATTTTGTTCTAGAATTACTTTCATTTCAGTTCACTAGCTGGTCTAAGAATGGTGAAATTGATTTCATTTCATTTAACTTTATCAACGGTTATCTATTCCAAAATGTATTTGGACGATAAAACATTTCATTACTTGTGTTATCTAAAACACTGTGTAAATATAGTCAGTTATATTGGGAATACTAGAATTACTTGGAAGTCTGTAAAGCCATTTTTAAAATATTCTTTAAGGAAAGGTGTTTTTTGGGGGGTGTGGGGAGATGGGGTTACTTTCTGCATTTTGGAAATGATCTCACTTGCCAAAAGAATGTTAGGCCTCTGTGACAAAACTTTACTCATTCAAGGAACCTGAGTTGTGCCGTAACTCCCTTCCCAAACTGATATTCTCTGTACCAGCTAAAACTACAATTTCTAGCTTAGCCATGTTAGCTGAGAATATCAGAAGTTGCAATCCAAATAAAGCTAGAAGATACATTCTTACTTTACACAACTAGCAAGAAAGAATAGACAAATCATGAGGAGATACACCTCACTGAAGCTTATTTACACATTTCAAGCTCTGGACATTGAAACAAAGATGCAGTCACCTGAGATAATGGAAGGTATTATCAACTCTGCAGAAATCAACAAAGCCAAACCTCTCTACAGAGAAGGAAAAGAAGAATGGTTATGGGAGAGTCATTATTGCATAGGACAGAAGCAACTGTATTTGGAAATACTGTATAAGCTATTATGAGAAGTGTGCTGTCTTCCTGATGCATGTGTCAAGGGTATTTATCCACATGGGAGGTTTACAAGTGACTAAAAATTTCTGAATAGGAAGATGAATGAGCTGGGGCACAAGCAGCATTTTCATATATTTTTCCTAGATGAATATATACAACCGGCTAAGAAAGATGAAAAGATTGTATTCTTAGACCATGGCTTGCATCACCAGTATAAGTGACTCCTAAGCAGAGAGAGTTGTGCTTCACAAGGGCAGGGGGAAATGTGTTTGGCAAGTCTAGTGGCACTTTATCATGAAGAATATAAACTAATAGTGGGAAGGTAATAGAGTCAATGTAGAGAATGGCTGGTTATTAGGTACAACATTGAACATGATAGGGGAGGGGATATGAGATAGGAAAGGATATTCCAAAACTCTTGGCATATAACAGTAGGAAGGCCACTAATTAGTAACATCCTCTATCTCTTGTGGCTATATACCTGTGTATAGAGTATGGGTAAAAAAACCAAAAGAACTAGAAATCCTAACATGGAAAGGAAATAGGATCTGAATAATATATCAGAGAAACCTGGTGGGAAAAAAGAGTGGGGTGTGTAAGGCAGTTATGAATGGAAGATAGAACTCAAAGGATATTGTTCATTCAAAAGAAATAGACCCAAAAAGAAGAGAGGAAGTGGATATGTATGCCTGTGAATTTTAGAATGAAATGAGGCTGGCAAATA